>OU612058.1:197228720-198431124 GCA_914767635.1 Melanostoma mellinum | reverse complement strand
CACTGAACTGATGAATTCACCAGTTCACCACTGAACTGATGAATTCACCAGTTCACCACTGAACTGATGAATTCACCAGTTCACCACTGAACTGATGAATTCACCAGTTCACCACTGAACTGATGAATTCACCAGTTCACCACTGAACTGATGAATTCACCAGTTCACCACTGAACTGATGAATTCACTAGTTCACCACTGAACTGATGAATTCACCAGTTCACTAGTTCACCCCTAAACCGATGAATTCACCAGTTCACCCCTGAACTGTTGAATTCACCAGTTCACCACTGAACTGATGAATTCACCAGTTCACTAGTTCACCCCTAAACTGATGAATTCACCAGTTCACCCCTAAACTGATGAATTCACCAGTTCACCACTGAACTGATGAGTGCACCAGTTCCCCACTGAACTGATGAATTCACCAGTTCACCACTGAACTGATGAATTCACCAGTTCACCCCTGAACTGATGAATTCACCAGTTCACCACTGAACTGATGAATTCACCAGTTCGCAACTGAACTGATAAATTCACCAGTTCACCTCTGAACTGATAAATTCACCAGTTCACCTCTGAACTGATGAATTCACCAGTTCACCACTGAACTGATAAATTCACCAGTTCACCCCTGAACTGATGAATTCACCAGTTCACCACTGAACTGATGAATTCACCAATTCACTAGTTCACCCCTAAACTGATGAATTCACCAGTTCACCCCTAAACTGTTGAATTCACCAGTTCACCACTGAACTGATGAATTCACCAGCTCCCCACTGAACTGATGAATTCACCAGTTCACCACTGAACTGATGAGTTCACTAGTTCACCACTGAACTGATGAATTCACCAGTTCACCACTGAACTGATGAATTCACCTGTTCACCACTGAAGTGGTGAACTCATCAGTTCACTAGTTCACCCCTGAACTGATGAATTCACCAGATCACCACTGAACTGATGAATTCACTAGTTCACCCCTGACCTGATGAATTCACCAGTTCACCCCTAAACTGATGAATTCACCAGTTCACCCCAAAACTGATGAAATTCACCAGCTCACCACTGAACTGATGAATTCACCAGTTCACTACTGAACTGATGAATTCACCAGTTCACCACTGAACTGATAAATTCACCAGTTCACCTCTGAAGTGATGAATTCACCAGTTCACCCCTGAACTGATGAATTCACCAGTTCGCTCCTGAACTGATGTATTCGCCAGTTCACTAGTTCACCCCTGAACTGACGAATTCACCAGTTCACCACTGAACTGATGAATTCACCAGTTCACCCCCGAACTGATGAACTCGCCGGTTCATTAGTTCACCCCTGAACTGATGAATTCACCAGTTCACCACTGAACTGATGAATTCACCAGTTCACCACTGAACTGATGAATTCACCAGTTCACCACTGAACTGATGAATTCACTAGTTCACCACTGATCTGATGAATTCACCAGTTCACCACTAAACTGATGAATTCACCAGTTCACTCCTGAACTGATGAATTCACCAGTTCACTAGTTCACCCCTACACTGATGAATTCACCAGTTCACCCCTAAACTGATGAATTCACCAGTTCACCCCTAAACTGATGAATTCACCAGTTCACCACTGAAGTGATGATTTCACCAGTTCACCACTGAACTGATGAATTCACTAGTTCACCACTGAACTGATGAATTCACCAGTTCACCACTGAACTGATGAATTCACCAGTTCACCCCTGAACTGATGAATTCACCAGTTCACCACTGAACTGATGAATTCACCAGTTCACCACTGAACTGATGAATTCACCAGTTCACCCCTGAACTGATGAATTCACCAGTTCACCCCTGAACTGATGAATTCACCAGTTCACCCCTAAACTGATGAATTCACCAGTTCACCCAAAAACTGATGAATTCACCAGCTCACCACTGTACTGATGAATTCACCAGTTCACTACTGAACTGATGAATTCAAAAGTTCACCACTGAACTGATAAATTCACCAGTTCACCTCTGAACTGATGAATTCATCAGTTCATCCCTGAACTGATGAATTCACCAGTTCACTCCTGAACTGATGTATTCGCCAGTTCACTAGTTCACCCCTGAACTGACGAATTCACCAGTTCACCACTGAACTGATGAATTCACCAGTTCACCCCTGAACTGATGAACTCGCCGGTTCATTAGTTCACCCCTGAACTGATGAATTCACCAGTTCACCACTGAACTGATGAATTCACCAGTTCACCACTAAACGGATGAATTCACCAGTTTACCACTGAACTGATGAGTTCACTAGTTCACCACTGATCTGATGAATTCACCAGTTCACCACTAAACTGATGAATTCACCAGTTCACTCCTGAACTGATGAATTCACCAGTTCACCCCTGAACTGATGAATTCACCAGTTCACTAGTTCACCCCTACACTGATGAATTCACCAGTTCACCCCTAAACTGATGAATTCACCAGTTCACCCCTAAACTGATGAATTCACCAGTTCACCACTGAACTGATGAATTCACCAGTTCACCACTGAACTGATGAATTCACTAGATCACCACTGAACTGATGAATTCACCAGTTCACCACTGAACTGATGAATACACCAGTTCACCCCTGAACTGATGAATTCACCAGTTCACCCCTGAACTGATGAATTCACCAGTTCACTAGTTCACCCCTAAACTGATGAATTCACCAGTTCACCCCTAAACTGATTAATTCACCAGTTCACCACTGAACTGATGAATTCACCAGTTCCCCACTGAACTGATGAATTCACTAGTTCACCACTGAACTGATGAATTCACCAGTTCACCCCTGAACTGATGAATTCAACAGTTCACCACTGAACTGATGAATTCACCAGTTCACCACTGAACTGATGAATTCACTAGTTCACCACTGAACTGATGAATTCACCAGTTCACTAGTTCACCCCCTAAACTGATAAATTCACCAGTTCACCCCTAAACTGATGAATTCACCAGTTCCCCACTGAACTGATGAATTCACCAGTTCACCACTGAATTGATGAATTCACCAGTTCACCACTGAACTGATGAATTCACCAGTTCACCCCTGAACTGATGAATTCACCAGTTCACCACTGAACTGATGAATTCACCAGTTCACCACTAAACTGATGAATTCACCAGTTCACCCCTGAACTGATGAATTCACCTGTTCACTAGTTCACCCCTGAACTGATGAATTCACCTGTTCACCCCTAAAGTGATGAATTCACCAGCTCGCCACTGAACTGATGAATTCACCAGTTTACTACTGAACTGATGAATTCACCAGTTCACCACTGAACTGATGAATTCACCAGTTCACCACTGAACTGATGAATTCACCAGTTCACCACTGAACTGATGAATTCACCAGTTCACCACTGAACTGATGAATTCACCAGTTCACCACTGAACTGATGAATTCACCAGTTCACCACTGAACTGATGAATTCACTAGTTCACCACTGAACTGATGAATTCACCAGTTCACTAGTTCACCCCTAAACCGATGAATTCACCAGTTCACCCCTGAACTGTTGAATTCACCAGTTCATCACTGAACTGATGAATTCACCAGTTCACTAGTTCACCCCTAAACTGATGAATTCACCAGTTCACCCCTAAACTGATGAATTCACCAGTTCACCACTGAACTGATGAATGCACCAGTTCCCCACTGAACTGATGAATTCACCAGTTAACCACTGAACTGATGAATTCACCAGTTCACCCCTGAACTGATGAATTCACCAGTTCACCACTGAACTGATGAATTCACCAGTTCGCAACTGAACTGATAAATTCACCAGTTCACCTCTGAACTGATAAATTCACCAGTTCACCTCTGAACTGATGAATTCACCAGTTCACCACTGAACTGATAAATTCACCAGTTCACCCCTGAACTGATGAATTCACCAGTTCACCACTGAACTGATGAATTCACCAATTCACTAGTTCACCCCTAAACTGATGAATTCACCAGTTCACCCCTAAACTGTTGAATTCACCAGTTCACCACTGAACTGATGAATTCACCAGCTCCCCACTGAACTGATGAATTCACCAGTTCACCACTGAACTGATGAATTCACCAGTTCACCACTGAACTGATGAATTCACCAGTTCACCCCTGAAATGATGAATTCACTAGTTCACCACTGAACTGATGAATTGACCAGTTCACCACTGAACTGATGAATTCACCAGTTCACCCCTAAACTAATGAATTCACCAGTTCACCACTGAACTGATGGATTCACCAGTTCACCACTGAACTGATGAATTCACCAGTTCACCACTGAACTGATGAATTCACCAGTTCACCACTGAATTGATTAATTCACCAGTTCACCACTGAACTGATGAACTCGCCAGTTCATTAGTTCACCCCTGAACTGATGAATTCACCAGTTCACCACTGAACTGATGAATTCACCAGTTCACCACTGAACTGATGAATTCACCAGTTCACCACTGAACTGATGAATTCACTAGTTCACCACTGAACTGATGAATTCACCAGTTCACCACTGAACTGATGAATTCACCAGTTCACCACTGAACTGATGAATTCACTAGTTCACCACTGAACTGATGAATTCACCAGTTCACCACTGAACTGATGAATTCACCTGTTCACCACTGAACTGGTGAACTCATCAGTTCACTAGTTCACCCCTGAACTGATGAATTCACCAGTTCACCACTGAACTGATGAATTCACTAGTTCACCCCTGACCTGATGAATTCACCAGTTCACCCCTAAACTGATGAATTCACCAGTTCACCCCAAAACTGATGAATTCACCAGCTCACCACTGAACTGATGAATTCACCAGTTCACTACTGAACTGATGAATTCACCAGTTCACCACTGAACTGATAAATTCACCAGTTCACCCCTAAACTGATGAATTCACCAGTTCACCCCTGAACTGATGAATTCACCAGTTCGCTCCTGAACTGATGTATTCGCCAGTTCACTAGCTCACCCCTGAACTGACGAATTCACCAGTTCACCACTGAACTGATGAATTCACCAGTCCACCCCCGAACTGATGAACTCGCCGGTTCATTAGTTCACCCCTGAACTGATGAATTCACCAGTTCACCACTGAACTGATGAATTCACCAGTTCACCACTGATTGGCAACTCTGGTCCTAAAGTGTCAAAAAGGTTAAAATCTAAGCTCCCGAATTTCTCTTATAATTGCAAATATTAAAAAAAAACAGTGTATGTAAATCATTCCAAAGTGCGCAAGAAACTGTCTTTCATCTAAAAAACTCAAAAACACATCAGAGTAAGTCTTAGATAATAAGAAAAATCAAGATAAAAATTGATCTTGCCAACAAAGAAACTATAACTAGTGCAACTCATACACAAACGTACACATACTTATAAATATATGCTAAAGCGTAAGGTATTTGAAACTTCACCCGAAGCAAACCAACCAAGCCAAAAAACTTTTTGCACAATGGGTGTGGGCGAAATGACAGTTGAAGAACTTGAACAATTGTTCGATCGGAAAACATGTAATCTCGCAACGAAGGGAGATCTCATAGAATTGCAGAATAGCATTAGAGAACAAAAAGCGCAAATAGATGCACTGCAAAACCAATTGACTTTTACGCAAATGCAACTTCAGGAAACGCAGGAGGCCCTCTACATAACTCAGCGTAGATATGGTATGTGGGAAAGAGAAGTGCAACTTATGGCAAAAAGGGCATGCGAAAACAACATCATCGTGCACATCCCAACAACAACGAATGTCAACCCGATTGAGCGTGCGAAAGAAATTTGTGCAGATCTATTAGAAAGCAATGCAACAAATCATGTTTTTAATGATGTGAAAAATTTGAGGTCCGCGAACGAAAATGTGGCAAACATACTGGTTCAGATGAACAACACGGAAGAAGTAAGAACTATAATGACCAAAGTTGGTAAACTGAAGAACACTGGAGTCTCAATTCATAGAGATTACCCTAAAGCAATTCGAGATCGTCGAAGAAGAATATTTAACCTAAAGAAGAATTTAATATCAAAACATCCAAATCTAAAAATTTATTTGAAGGGAGAGTACATTCAAGTTCAAGATAAAATATTCTTATACGACGAAAACGAAAAACTTATTTGGAAAGATGGAGAAGGCGATGGAGAAGAAATCCTAAATCAGCTGGTTATGTCATTGCAAAAAACGTCAAACATACAAATGACAAGTGGCAGCGGAAGAATAAGCTCTCAAGCTATTGTAGCGACATCTTCAATCTCATCAAGAAACCATAAACAAATTCGTTCCTAGTAGTGTTGCCGTCTGCCCTAGTAATATAGTAGCTAAATCAAATTTAAAATTAAACTTTAATATATTGTCGTATAATGTAGCTGGACTTAAAAATAAAAGTAAATATTTAGATTTCTTTGAATATGTCAAAAAATATGAAATATTCTTTTTGTATGAAACTTTTTTAATTGAAAATTGTGAAAACCTTGAAAATTATTTTGATAAATTTGAATTGTTATGGAGCGCTGCAGTCCGAACTCAGACATATGGTAGAGCAAGTGGAGGAATGGTTTTTGGGATAAATAAACAGTTTTCGTCTCAAGCAAATTGCTGTTTTATAAGGAAAGAAGGTAGAGTCCTGGTGAAAATGGAAATTGAAGGATCAAGTATGGAAATTTGTCCAATATACTTAAACTGTTCCAACTGGCAAGTGGAATATAATGAGCTCATCGATTTTCTTCTCAATGTAGGATGCAAAAATATGCTTTTGGTTGGCGATCTGAATGCGAGAGTTGGAAGCGAACAAGTAACACCTATCTACAAAGGCGAATTCCAGTGTTTTGCCAATGTTACTAGGAAATCGAAGGATGAAACCACAGACGCTAAAGGCAAACAACTTATCGAAGCGTGCGAAACCTTTGATTTATGTTTACTAAACGGAAGAACAAAAAGTGATTGCGATGGGGAATATACATTTATAAAAGGAAATGGATGCTCAGTAATTGATTACGCACTTATAAGCGGAATATGGCACAAAATGATACAGGATATGCATGTAACATCCCAAACTTTTTCAGACCACATGCCACTGTCTATCCAAGGAATAATGAATAGTAATACCACTATGACTAAAAATTTATCTCTACTGCCAAAACTCATTTGGAAAGATAGCTGGGTAAATCAGTACCAACAACAATTAGAGGAATACGTTAGAATACTGGAATTGGACTGGAACAACGCACTCTTATACCCAAGTTTTCTAACTAGTATAATCCAATATATAGCACAATCTAAAACCAACAGAAATAAAATAGAAAAAAAACAACCATGGTTTGATGAGGACTGTTACAAAGCCAGGAAAAAATCGCTTGGATCTCTTAATCTCTTTAGAGAGCTGAACACAGCAACGACGAAACAAATCTATATAGAAGCCAACTGTCGGTACAAAGCTATTTGCGATAAAAAGAAAACATTGTACTTCAATGGAATGGCATGTGAAATAGCTAATATTTCCAATAGCAAAGAGTTTTGGACTATTGCAAAAAAACTCAACGGGAACAAACACAAAGTAGGCACTCTCGTTGAAGTAAATACATTAAAAGATCATTTCCGAACAATGCTTAATCCAGAGGAACCACAATTATCATATATGTATGCAATGCCTCAAGTAACTGATGACACATTGGACGTTCCATTTAACATGCAAGAGCTTTGCGAAGTGTTGAGAAAAGCTAAACAGAACAAAGCACCAGGGGAAGATCGAATCCCCTATGAGTTCTTCAAAAATGCTCCGAATAATTTCCTTGAAAAAGTCTTAAGGTCACTTAATAATATATTCAATGAGGCGAAGGTACCAGAAGAATTCCAAAAATCGATCATTTTCCCAATATACAAGAAAGGTGACCCTAATAACGCAGCGAACTACAGAGGAATTTCGTTCATGAATACGATATCGAAAATTTTTACTGGTCTGTTGAATACTAGGCTTTCAAAATGGGTCAAAGAAAACAATAAGTTGAGCCAATTCCAAGCAGGTTTTAGGGAAGGTTTTTCTACAGTAGACCAAATCTTCAATCTAACAAGCATCGCCCAATGCTACCTTAATCGGGGCAAAAAACTGTATGCTTTCTTTATCGACTTTCGGGCGGCTTTTGATATGATCAGCAGAAACTGTCTATTTTACAAACTGTCACAAATCGGCGTATCAACAAAGTTCATAAATAATATAATAAGTCTCTACAGTGGTAACAAATCAGCAATATGGAATGGAGAGGAGCTATCAGATTGGTTTGGAATAGACACAGGTGTAAGACAGGGATGTCTTCTAAGCCCTTTGTTATTTTCACTGTTTTTGGATGACATAGCAGACTTCCTACCGGCAGGAGTCATAGTGGAAGGAATCAAAGTAACAACTTTACTTTTTGCAGACGACCTGGTAGTTTTGGCAGAATCACCCAGCTCTTTACAGCTTATGATAAATAAGCTAGAAAAATACTGCAAATATAATTGCCTACAAATCAATACGACAAAGTCAAAAGTACTCGTGTTTAGAAAAGGATCAGGTCGCTTAGCAGGAAACGAAAAGTGGAAATATGGTGGGGAAGATTTGGAAGTTGTCAAATCATATAAGTACCTAGGTGTTCTGATAAATCATGATCTTTCATTCAAAAAGCACTTTAAAATGAAACTTTCCGATTCGAAAAAGGCGATAAATTCAACTTGGCGAAACCTGATGGCAAATGCAAGAGTTGGAATTCCATCGAAAATAAAAGTTTTTGAAGCGGTTATGCGGTCCGTAATGTGTTATGGGGCACAGGTTTGGGGAGGCAAATACTATGAAGATGTAGAGAAACTTCTGCGGTTCTTTCTCAAAAAACTCTATCGGCTTCCATTAACCACCCCAAATTATATGGTTCAAATTGAAAGTGGAATGTCTCCCTTATTTGTATTTTCGCTTAAACTAAACATGAGCTACATAACAAAAATCCTAAATGGGGATGATAATACTCGCCTGACCAAGGCTCTTGCCAAAAAAGCCATAAGGACGAAAACCCTTTTCTTCAAAGACTGGGAAAATATTTCAGTAAAATATAACATCCATCTCGATTTGACTGAAAACAACATCTCAGAGTGGAAAACTATATCTGAAAAATTTATCCTGGATGTAGAACAGGCAATCAAAACAGAAAATGTAATTCAAGCGGAAAGTTCAAGAACACGGGTTGTTTACCGACAACTAGAACACCAACAAGTAAACTATGCTAACACTGGACTAAGTACAGCACAAATATCAATTAGAGCGAGAGGAGAACTTCTTAAGCTAAACTATATGCCACATCGTGAGGATATTGCATTTCGGTGCACTCTATGCAATACTGGAGAAAACGAAGATGTGATACATTTTCTTGGTGTTTGCCCAATATTGAAGGAGATAAGGCGTAGTCATTATGGAACGGACCTTATGACCATCGAAGATGTCAAACGCGTACTTAACGATAGCGAAAATTGGAATAAACTTGCCTCCTACTGCCACACTGCTCTCAAGTATAGAACAAGAATAATAGATGAAAATTTTTAAATGTTTGTAACGCTACTTTTACTATTAATTTTTTCCTTTTTGAACTGAATATTTATGAATAATAGTATTAACTTATAATAATTCTTTTTAAATTTGTTGTCATTTCTCGGCAGACGGCTAAAGCCATGCTTAAATGTACCAAATGAAAAACATGCAAATGAAAACCTATTAGTGATTAAATAAAGTACCAAAAAAAAAAAAAAAAAAAAAAAACTGATGAATTCACCAGTTCACCACTGAACTGATGAATTCACTAGTTCACCACTGATCTGATGAATTCACCAGTTCACCACTAAACTGATGAATTCACCAGTTCACTCCTGAACTGATGAATTCACCAGTTCACTAGTTCACCCCTACACTGATGAATTCACCAGTTCACCCCTAAACTGATGAATTCACCAGTTCACCCCTAAACTGATGAATTCACCAGTTCACCACTGAACTGATGAATTCACCAGTTCACCACTGAACTGATGACTTCACTAGATCACCACTGAACTGATGAATTCACCAGTTCACCACTGAAATGATGAATACACCAGTTCACCCCTGAACTGATGAATTCACCAGTTCACCCCTGAACTGATGAATTCACCAGTTCACTAGTTCACCCCTAAACTGATGAATTCACCAGTTCACCCCTAAACTGATGAATTCACCAATTCACCACTGAACTGATGAATTCACCAGTTCCCCACTGAACTGATGAATTCACCAGTTCACCACTGAACTGATGAATTCACCAGTTCACCACTGAACTGATGAATTCACCAGTTCACCCCTAAACTGATGAATTCACCAGTTCACCCCTAAACTGATGAATTCACCAATTCACCACTGAACTGATGAATTCACCAGTTCCCCACTGAACTGATGAATTCACCAGTTCACCCCTGAACTGATGAGTTCACCAGTTCACCACTGAACTGATGAATTCACCAGTTCACCACTGAACTGATGAATTCACTAGTTCACCACTGAACTGATGAATTCACCAGTTCACTAGTTCACCCCTAAACTGATAAATTCACCAGTTCACCCCTAAACTGATGAATTCACCAGTTCCCCACTGAACTGATGAATTCACCAGTTCACCACTGAACTGATGAATTCACCAGTTCACCACTGAACTGATGAATTCACCAGTTCACCCCTGAACTGATGAATTCACCAGTTCACCACTGAACTGATGAATTCACTAGTTCACCACTAAACTGATGCATTCACCAGTTCACCCCTGAACTGATGAATTCACCTGTTCACTAGTTTACCCCTGAACTGATGAATTCACCAGTTCACCCTTAAACTGATGAAGTCACCTGTTCACCCCTAAACTAATGAATTCACCAGCTCACCACTGAACTGATGAATTCACCAGTTCACTACTGAACTGATGAATTCACCAGTTCACCACTGAACTGATAAATTCACCAGTTCACCTCTGAACTGATGAATTCACCAGTTCACCACTGAACTGATGAATTCACCAGTTCACCCCTGAACTGATGAATTCACCAGTTCACCCATGAACTGATGAAGTCACCAGTTCACCACTGAATTGATGAGTTCACCAGTTCACCACTGAACTGATGAATTCACTAGTTCACCACTGATCTGATGAATTCACCAGTTCACCACTGAACTGATGAATTCACCAGTTCACCCCTGAACTGATGAATTCACCAGTTCACCCATGAACTGATGAAGTCACCAGTTCACTAGTTCACCCCTGAACTGATGAATTCACCAGTTCACCCCTAAACTGATGAATTCACCAGTTCACCACTGAACTGATGAATTCACCAGTTCACCACTGAACTGATGAATTCACTAGTTCACCTCTGAACTGATGAATTCACCAGTTCACCACTGAGCTGATGAGTTCACCAGTTCACCCCTGAACTGATGAATTCACCAGTTCACCTCTGAACTGATGAATTCACCAGTTCACTAGTTCACCCCTAAACTGATGAATTCACCAGTTCACCCCTTAACTGATGAATTCACCAGTTCACCACTGAACTGATGAATTCACCAGTTCACCACTGAACTGATGAATTCACCAGTTCACCACTGAACTGATGAATTCACCAGTTCACCACTGAACTGATGAATTCACCAGTTCACCCCTGTACTGATGAATTCACCAGTTCACCACTGAACTGATGAATTCACCAGTTCACCCCTGAACTGATGAATTCACCAGTTCACTAGTTCACCCCTAAACTGATGAATTCACCAGTTCACCCCTAAACTGATGAATTCACCAGTTCACCACTGAACTGATGAATTCACCAGTTCACCCCTGAACTGATGTATACACCAGTTCACCCCTGAACTGATGAACTCACCAGTTCACCACTGAACTGATGAATTCACCAGTTCACCACTCAACTGATGAATTCACATCAGGGGTAAATTCGCCAACATTAGCCTAATATGCGATCACGCCCCAACAGAAGAGAAATAACTCCAAAGATTGTTTCTACGATCTCCTCAGAAAACATATGAGCAATGCCTCTGACATGACGTGAAAATCGTTCTAGGTGATCTTTGCGCAAAACATCACATCTTTGAAAATACAATTGGTAAGCATGGCCTTCATGACATAACCTCCGAAAACGGACTAAGGCTAATCGTTTTTCTGCTGGGCTAAATCTTGTTGTAAGAAGTACACGTTTCTCGCATCTCAAAGTTCATAAAGGTACATGGCGATCTCCAGATCAGTCAACCGTCAACCAAATTGATCATGTTGCGATCTACGCAAGGCACTATTCCAGTGTGAAAGGTGTCCCAAGCTTCCGAGGGGCCAACTTTGACTCGGACCACTACCTTGTTGTAATCATGGTACGAATGACGATATCGTGTTTACGACTCGTGCGAACGAACGCTGTGAAAGGAAATGTTGTCGGAAAACTACAGTTGCAAAATGCCTTCTCAAATCGTGTGTCCCTCTAACTATCCTTAATTCTGCTGCCGCCAGAATCAAGCATTGAAGATCAGGCTGCAAAACGTAACCCATGGTTCGATGAAGAATGCTGGAAGGCAAATGCAGCCAAACAGAAAACACGACAAATGTTAATGCAAAAGATAGCAAAGGCTGCTTTCGACCAGTATAACGAGAGTTACAAGGATAAAAGAAGGGAGGAACACCGAATTGTCAAGAAGAAGACGAAGAAGCAGCATGAGAAGTGCTCGTTTCTGGAAATTCAGAGATGCCATGACAGGAATGAAGTTCGGAAATTCGGTAAGTTAGCCTTGACTTTATCGAATGCAGAAGGGGAAACCCTCGTTATCTTCGAAAGAAAGATACTCTCATTGATCAGTGGTCCCGTATGCGAAGAGAAGAAGATACAACAACAAGCTGTATGAGCTATACCGCGATATGGGCATAGCTAGAAGAGGCTATGATGGCTCGGCCATCTGGAGCGCTCTGACTTGACGGGTTTTGGAAAGTACATTGCAGGGAAATTACGAAAGGAGAAGACCTCGTCTTAAATGGCGCAATCAAGTGGAAGAAGACCTGAACCGACTTAGAGTGCAAAACTGGAGTGAGCTCGCCCGAAATCGAAATTGTTGGCGTAAGATGTTGGTTGAAGCACAGATTCACCCCGAACTATAATGTAAGTAGGGCTCCCTTTTTTTTCATACGGGATAGTCTCAAGTATAGCTGAATATTTCACGTGCAATTTTTTCCAGTGTTTTACCGCAAGGAAAAACTTTTTTTATCTATAAAAAAAAAATCATCAGTGGGTAACCTGTGGAAGAGAACGGTCAGGGCCTAGCGTGTCTCTATCCACCTTAACTTGTGAGGATTGGAAGAGACCTAAAATTTTCAGCCGAATAAGAACTGCTTACTTAGAAGGCGCTTTTCGTAATCTCTTTCCAAGGCTTTGTCGGTATTCTGCGATATGCGATGATCATGAATAAGCAGTTGGCTGCACCACCCTGAACTTCATACCTACATACAATAGAGCGATGACCCCGGGGCCTAGTGCATTTCTCACAACCATGCCTTCGGAGGGATTCAAGGGGATTGACAATTTTCTGCCAGCTCCGAAAAGCTAATCGAAATTTTGGACTCCAATTCCTTACGAAAGGTGAAACCCGTGAATTTTTTGGTCTCTGTTGGGATTCAAACCACGAAACAAGCCAAACACGCTAGACATTACTTAATCTCGAACTAAGAAATGGGAAGAAGATACCTAGGTCTGGCGAATGTTTCCACTTAAATCCCAAAGATCTCAGACTGATCAGTCTTTCATCATTCTTTCTTAAGACGTTAAAGCAAAGCGACTGATTGATATCCACCTGGGTAGTGCTATATAAATAGATGCTGATCTTATTTTTACAGCACAACAGGCCTATTGCAAGTCTAAATCGGTAGAAACGAACCTGCACACATTGATGCACGTCTCTCATTCTGCTTTCAGACCATTTACAGCTTTATTAAAGCTCCAAATGGTTTTGTTAATTCCATGTTTGATTTGATATCACAACGGACCTTACATCGGGCTAAGTGTGTCAGTTCTCAGTTGTTGGTGAGATATCCTTACAGCCATTTAATCCTAACCTTAGCTAAGCAATTGGATTTTTGTCTTAATAAACATTCTTCGATTAACCAAGTCATTTCCTCATATTTTTTACTCTTATGAGTTTCTGTTTTGTTGGTTTCTAAAATATTGACTGCTATGGATTTTCAGAAACTTTTAGAAACAAGAAAACTTCCAACTATTCGATTTTGTATTAAAAATTGGGGTTGAAAATTGCATAGCAACTTTTTAAATTCTGTCAAAAGCTTGATTTATTGTCCGCCCTCCGAGTGACACAAATTCAATTCCCGCATCGTTTTCCATCCAAAGAAGCAACTTTTTGTTTTGCTTTTTATTTTATTTGAATTCAACTCCTCCGTGTTGCTCCAGCTGACAAAAAATTCAACATTGAAGTGATGTCTACATTGGAATGGTAATGCCATGCATGTTTGGCAAATCCATCCGAAAATTCTGCCACATGTGTGTCCCGTAGTTGTGCCGGGTTTTGTAATTTTTATGCCACACAAAATATGCAAAAGCAAAATAGACAAGAATCACCATCACAAAAACAAAACCAAAAAAAAAAGGTAGAAAAGCCTCTCCTGTACACAGAAATAGGACGGTAAGTTTGTGGGCTGCCGCTAACCCCATTATTCATTTTTCGTTAAACCACGGAATGATGCATCACCTGCCATAAAGTTATGGACATAGCAGACAGGTGATTGCCCAAGTGGACTGACAAACACATAGCTACATTCCTGTCCCAGCTTTAGATGAAGATTTATCTGGACCAACCAAAGGCATTATACGTGTAGGACGTGTACAGTTGTATATGCCCTTACCTAGAAGTTGTCCCGGTATTATTTCGGTTCATCATCCCACAGGGAATGCGAATGTTTTTGCCATACAGGATAACTTTCATGTCATAAAGCTGGCAAAATATGCTTCCCTACCACCAACAAACACCCTTTAAAGTCAAAAGGAAATTGAAGAAGCCATAGTTCCATCAGTTAAAGATCCGAGTAGAGCTGATCAAATGTTAAGTCCTCTGCTTATTGCTATGCAAATGAGATCAATATTGACCGTACATAAATAATGTTAAGCATCCGTATATCTGACCTAAATTCTAATGACTAGGATATCACAGAGTCTTGAGATATACAAATAGGAGAGTGGGTGTTGGCAGAGGGGTTGCAGCTGACTGGGTTTGCCCTGCCACTTCCGCAAAGTTCTCTCGGAGGGGTAGTTTAGTTAGTTTGTGTTTTGGGCTTGCGGCTGTGTTTGCTTGTGTTCACTCAAATTGGATATTCTAAATAATTGTAATTTGGTGCATAAACAGTTAACGCAATGGTCAGTGGCAAACATAAACAACAATGTGAATGTAGAGTGAGAGAGAGAGAGAGAGGGGTGGGTAAATGGATGTAGGAGTGCAGCCTTCAGTATGAATTTCTATTAATTCAGTCCAAATAGAATTCGAGGAAATTGGTATATCGATGTTTGTGCGAAATTAAACTGGTCAATGCTATTGAGACCATTAATGAGGTTTATTCGAATTGGATATTTGGTTGCAATGAGCTGGTTGCAATTGTTAACGAGATCCAGCAATTATGTGGGACAACTCAATTTTTGTTCTGCTGGGCTACATGATACCTATATGAGCTATGAAGTTTCAAAAATCAAACATGATTTGAATTAGTCTAACAATTTTAGTATAGTCCTTAGTGAGGATTGCGAATACATCGATGTTTGGCGATGCATCGGTTGAGAACATCGATGTTTCCGATGCATCGAATAATAAGCCTAACATATCATGCTACAAAAACAACCTAAATCAGCTAAAGGGAATAGGAATTAGTTATTGTTTGGCATGTTTTTTTTATGAAAAAATTATAATTACATATGATGAACTTGATAGTATTTTTCTGTCGACAATGTATATTGAAGCATAAGTATTTATGGATCGCGAATAATTTACAAAATTATATCCAAAATGTCTGTACCGTGGCATGTCTGAATTTCGTTTTTCGAACTAAATAAATACATACAATTTCTATAAATAGTCGTATTATAATCTAAAGTTTTGCTTTTATAACTAAAACCTATCGTGCATTTCATCAAATTATGCTGCAATTGTATCCCAATATTGACAAGTAGAAAGGAATAATGGTCATTGGTTCATGTCCTGAAATTCTCTTGAATTTTCATATTTAAAATATTTTGTGCTTAAGCGTCATTTTTTATTCAATTTCTGACGCTCGCTCTTATGGCATTCTGAAAAATGACTATTTGTGTACAATTCACAGCTGTGTGGTTGTTTTTAGACTCGATGTTATGACAGAAATAATTTGTTGTGTTTTTTAAAAGGTGTGTCATAAAATTACCGTCAGTACCATGGTATTGAAGTTCACGTTAATTTCGTGTGAGAATTTAAGATAGTTTAATTATACCTCCATGTATGGTACATCAGTCAAAACTATTCATTGACTTATCCCACAAACGTATGAAAGAAATTCTTGACATGAGCAAACGTGACGCAAAGTTACTTACGGACTTCTTCACCGGACACTGCTCTCTCAAGTATCATCTTAAAAACATGGGCATCAGCCAAGATGATACATGTCGTCTCTGTCTTGAAGACATAGAAACAGCTGAACACATTTTATGTGAATCCTTAGCTAGATCCAGGCTTAAAATATTCAATAAAGGGTTCCCCTGTCCCCTTGATATCAGAAACACCTCTTCCTCGAAGATTCTTAGGTTCTTACATGACCTCAGCTTCGAATGAACAAACCTATACACTACGTGTAATTAAACCTAAGGGAACAGCACAAAAGATCTTTCAGGTCGACGTGCTTGTAAAGGTAACTTTCACCTTCACCCTATAAATTAAAAAAATGTATGGTATATGTAAACAAAGCAAATAATATTTAAATGAATATTTCCTTGTTATAGATTAATATTAAAATATTTGAAAATTTTATTACTGTTTTAATTTGTTAAAAACTTCAATAAATTTAAATTTTTAACTATTGTTAATGTTTGTTTTATTCTACGACTAATTTCTAATTTTGAGCATAAAAAGAGACCAATAGCACCTAGACCACAAGTTTTAAAGCATTTTTGATTTGTAAAAATCATAGTCAATAAGAATCACCCATATGTTTTAGTTCTTAAGTCAATAAAGTCACAAGAGCCAAAGAGTGCAAATGATGAGATACATTCATTCGATACATTGATCGGAACGAAACACATCGATTCATCGTCAGGGGCGTAGCGAGGGTCGAAGCCATGGGGGGTGAATTTTTATGAAATGCCGGCTAGTCTTAAGAATTTGCCGACAAACATATGGTTTGTTTGTCCGGTAAAGACTCCGGAACCACCCAAAGGATTTTTATGAAATTTTCAGAGTAGACATAGTTTAGTCCAGAGATGGTTTCTGTCAAGGTTTGATCTCCATATTCCCACAAGAATGAGGTTGGGAACAGAAATCTAGAAACTTGTGGAAAGATTTCAAAAATTCTTTTGCCATGGAGATGTTACATATTAGAACGGAAGCGAAAAAACGAGATAAAACTATAGACCCGAGCAACGCCGCACCGGGTGGCTCAGCTAGTAAATAAATAAGACTAATAGTAATTACAAACGTAAAAGTGTTCATTTCACAGAAATTCACTTAATAACAAAGAATCAATTTATAATAGCAATATAACGATATAACACCAAAACAAACAAATTAACAGCATTTACAAGAAATAATATTATAATATAGTATTTGCTATGAGAAAGAGCACACATTCTTTGATTACCTACAGTCTTTAAAAATGTTATTATTAATTTAAAAAAAGTTCATAAAAAATATTTATACGATGCGCTTGACATGCATTTTTCTGACAATTTTCTCTGGGTACCATTATACTTCCCTGACATATTTTTGGCAAAGTCATAGGATTGGAATACAATATTCTTCACAGAAATTCCTATTGATGGAAGTATAGATATGATTTTTTGGGCCAACTCTTCTCCAGTTTTTTTTTAGAACGACATTCATTTCCAAAAGGTTTGGACTAAGTATCGAATGTTTATGTTGACAGCAAGTCGATCTTGATGCGATGAGTCAGGAGTTGTGTCAACCATTTCAGAAAAAATATCTGCTTTGTTGATCTCATTCACAATGGTTTTTTTGAGTTTTAGTACCAAGAGATCAATAAATTCACTTTGGTTAGTCACACCTCGCGGCCTTTTTGGAGACCCGTCCAACCATTTTTTCATTAATAAGCAATGTCGTGAAATCAGTAAAGTGATTTGTCGAAAATTTCCATCGAACTCATTATGACCACTACTTTCATTTTATGCCACGGACGAACACCCACCGATATTCATTCCGGATTAGCAAATTGTCTTTGAATTACTTCTGAGAATAAAATGCAAGTAAAGCAAAATGCAGCATCTTTGTAAGGTCTGTACTCCAAAAAAGAATAATCGGAATACCATGTGAAAAATTGTATGTGATGTATGATTTTAAAATTGTTGTATGTTGTATGAAATGTAGTGCTGTATTAACTGTGAAACAGGTTCCTGATTATAGAATTGTTGAGTTGAGACAAAAGCGCTTCCAATCGTGTCTTTTTGGTTGAGATGACTTGACTCGGCAGTTGGCAAATCTACTTTATTTTTCTACCACAATTTGCCGACTTGTTATTTTTTTTTTTTTTGGGAAGCAAATCGACTGTCGCAAGCACTTCCTTTCGTGTCTTTTTGATTGAGTTGACTTAACTTTGTTTTTCTTCCTCAATTTGCCGACTCGGGGAAATCGTGGGGGGGTGCTTTACCCACACCCCCCTCTCGCTACGCCCCTGTTCATCGTTAAACATGGAAATCATTTGATATAGATAGGATTAATTCGATGCTTTGCCCATAGGAGCACAATTTAAATACAGTTTTAAAGATTATTATTTCTAAAAATATTTAGTCTAAAATAAGGTCCTACCATCAGTATTGACAGAGAAATCGAATTTAACACAGGTCAGGGTACACCAAAGTTTGCCTTTTATTAAATTGTCAAAAAGTGCTGTTCAAGTTTAGAAACAGGCTTTACCCTAAAACATTTTTTTCTCTTAAAATATGACCAAAAATTACATCCCAAAGTGGGTATGTAACACGAATTACGGGACACCCTGTATAAGCTATGCTTGTTACAGTATTATTTTAATTGACATGCATACACACATAGGATAGCTCAACAGAGCGTGGAGTTCCAGGGTCTAACACGATTCTCACAACCACGCTTTGTGAAGGAATGGAAGGAGCATACCTACATTATTTTCAGTGAGTTTCATCTTAATCAAACTATATTCGGTATACAAACGTCTACGTGCAGTTAGTTGGTGGGTATTTTGTTCCTGGCCAAATCGTACAGTTTTAATTTTTCTGTGGGAATAGAATCACTCTTGATGATAATTGGAATTTGGTGTGTTTACAAAGTTTCTGTGAATTCAAAGCCTTTTTCTTGAAAATAGAGCGCGATTTACTTTTAATGAAAATTTAATGTACAGTACTTATTGATCCAAATTTTATAATTTCTATTTTTTGCGTTGATTGAAGCGTATCAAGTTTACAGATTATTATAGTTTAATTGGGCTTTTTATTATTTAATATTGTGAAAACTGTGAATTGCTGAGAAAAAGTTTTCATGAAAGCAATATTCCAACAACAAATTGATAATTTTCGCCGAAATTTCGTACATCGTTTGTTTCACTTTTTCCTGACACAACAACTCAAAACTGAGTCCACGACTTGGATTGTAATAAACTAATAAGTTAATTAATCGGAACGTATGATCAATTATCTTACTAATATTATAAAGAGGAAAGGTTTGATTGTTTGTTTGTTTGTCTTATCTCGAATAGGCTCCGAAACTACTGCACCGATTTCACCACGGATGTACGGGAGGTTGGTTAAGATCACAAAATATCACACTCGCGCGGTCGGCTCCCTACTGAATGGTCGTGTGCGGAATTTAAAAAAAATGTCGTTTGATAATATTTTGTCGCAAAAAAATGACCCCAAAATCAAAACTTTGTTGGGGGAAAAAATTTGGACAACATTTAAAATTGAAAGTCTGACAACCCTAAGCCTTTAGGAAAGCAATTTAAATACAGTTTTAAAGACTATTATTTTTACAAAAATTAAGTCTAAAATTCGATCTCTACCATCAGTATCGACAGAGAAATCGAGTTTAACACAGGTCAGGAAACACCAAAGTTAGCCTTTTTTTAAATTGTCAAAGAGTGATGTCAAAGTTGAGAAACAGACTTTACTGTGCTAAAATTTTTTCTTAGAATAAGACCAAGAATCAATTCAGAAAGTAAGTCACACGAACAACGGGGCACCCTGTATATAAAAGTAGCTAGCCTGGGCGGGTGAACTATATTTTAAAATAAAACATTACTTTTAAGAAATACGCCTGTTTTTATAGTTCAAAGGAATTAAACATTGAATAGTCACTACGAAAGTGTTTTTTAGTTATCTCCTCACCTAAGCAAAAAACAAAGTGTGAAATAAATAAGATTCTGTGTTGAGAATTCAGTCTGCTTACACTCCATTCCACAATAACCGCCAATTTCCTATCACATTTTTCAAAAAGCCTTTTCAAATAAACAGTAAGTATGCCTAAATAAGAAGATCACGGCTTTCAAAACTTGTGCTAACAGCAGGGACAACCAAAATACGTAGAAAGTCTTCAATAGAAACAGACAATCGCCTTACAATTCAAAGGGAGTATACTTCGCAATATCGAGCTATAGAGTCTATATCACTAAACGTTCAAAACGTTTTGCCAATCAAAATAAAAGAAATTCACAGGCTCGCGTATCGCGGTCTACTACCAAGCGTTTTCAGCGACTTTAGTATCAAAATGCCAGAACATCACGAACTTGCTTTTCGGAGTCTAACATCAAACGCTTTCAGCGACTTCAACGTCAAAATGACAGAACCTCACAAGCCCGCGTTTTAGAGTCTAGCACCGAGCGCTAAACTGATTTCCTGAATTCTTTCAACATTAGAATGTTTCTTTTTCTTATTCAAATATTGAGAGCAGAAACTATGCTATACACTAGGTAGGACCCGAGCTACGCCGGGCGGGTCTGTTAGTTTATACAAGGTGTTCCGTACTTCAAAATCAAAGAATTTCTTTGTTTACCAGGCATTTTCTGCAAAAAAATGATCTCAGAGTCAAAACTTTGTTTCGGAAAGAAAATTTGAACAGCACTTAAAATTGAAAATCTGGCAACCCTTAACCTGTGAAAGCTAAACTTAAATAGAGTCTTAAAGGTTGTTATTTCTACAAAAAATTAAGACTATGATAAGGTCTCTACCATTAGTATTGACAGAGATTTAGCCTTTTACTGTAAGCCTTTTACTGTAGAACATTTTTTTTTCTTAGAATGACCAAGAATCACACCCCAAAGGATAATACACGAAGTACGGAACACCCTGTATACATACGTATAAGAGAAGAAATTGGAATGCGCACACCGATGTGCTGCGGCAAAGTTTATCGAATATAGTATAGTATAGTGAACTGTCAAATGACAGCTGAGTGGGTTTGACTAGGGAAAAGTGCAACAGGTAGCGACTAGCGAGAATATATGCTGTCAAAAGCCAGCTGCTCAGGAAGGGGTGTTTATTAGGTTGGTAATGAAAAAAATTTGTAAAAACGATTTGATAAAAGAAATTAAAGAAATAGGAGCATGAACGTTGCAAGACAGCATGTTGCTTGGAGCAGTCAATGGAAACGCGTTTTCTTTTCCAAATCTCCAATTCGATCGTGCCATAGTAGGTAATAGCTCCCCACACCATTACACCTGATGTACGGCTATGATGTCTCATCCCTTCTAATATCATGGAAATAGAAGTTGGAACCATCAGGACCGTCAAGGTTAAACTTTTTTTCATCCGAAAAGACAACGCGTTTCCATTGACTGCTCCAAGCAACATGCTGTCTTGCAACGTTCATGCTCCTGTGTACTGGCTTCAAAACTGGTTTCTATTTTAGTTTTCTCCTTTGAATAGTATTACTCTTTTGTAATATTCTTCGAACCGTTGTTATGCTGGCTGAAACTCCGCTTTTGGCCCTTATCATAGTCGCTGGTAGAGTAGAATTTCAAGCAAGTCGTTGAATCGACCGATTTTCTCTTGGTGTTGTGGCTTTTCCCGTGCGTCCTTTTTGATTTTCCCCATAGTTTAGGGGATCAGCAAGATAATTGTTTATGACTGTCTTGCTCCTGTTAAGTCTCCTTGCTATTTCACGGCCTGAGAGTCCTGTTTTCTTGAAAGCGTCTATTCTTGCTTTTTCTGTTGCTGTCAAAGTCTTTCCGGAACCCATGTGTGTCAAACTAATTAAAACGGTTATTTTTAACACTCTATTAGATATTTTATACAAAAATTCGCACTTGCGCACTTCTGCACGGAAATATTCGTAGTAGCCTCATCCTAGTGGAGCACCTTTTTATACCTATTTTCAGTACCTCATTAATTGATCTTGGGAAATTCCAACAGTCGTTTCGAATAAACCCGTTTAATTTATGAATTTGTTGTGGGAAAATACGTACCTATTAACTGGTAATAAACTTTTCCGGGTACAAAACTTCCACCAGGTATAAAAAGCGAAAATCGATCGCAAAATTTGTGTGTATAAATAAATCAATCAAAATACACTGCAGGGTATTTCGCAATTCCAAGGGCGCCAGAAAATTTGAAATTTTTGTTTGGAATATACAAACCAACAATATTACTGAAAATGGTCTTCAAACAAATTGAAAAAAGATGCAATTCATTTCCAAAAGTAATAAAAATATGTTTTATTCAGGAAATCTTTACGGGTATAGGGTTAGGTTAGGTTAGGTTAAAATGGCTGTCAGGAATTCAACTGACACACCTAGAACAATATAAGGTCCATTGTGATACCAATTGTGCGAGGGAGTACCTCACTTAACAAAACCATTTGGAGCTTTTATTTTAATGAAGCAAAGTAGATGCAGGGGATCTGTGTTCGCCAGATTGCTTGGATCATCAAGAAAATATTCTAGATGCCGTTTTCTTTTAAAGGAGAGTGCAGGACATTAGCAGAGGAGGTGTGAAACCTCCTCCTCCTCATCTAAGCAACTTCTGCAGAAGTCATTAGAGGAAACGCAAAGTCTTATGGCTTGTCTTCCTATCAGACAATGTCCGGTAATGACATTGATTACGGAGCTAACTTGCAATCTGATTATGGATAACAAATGTCTTGTGCGTTTTGGATCTAGTCCTGGCCATATCCGTTTTGTTGCGTGGTGATATTGTTCCACCTATAATTTGCTCTATCCATTACCTCTTGCTTTAGCAAAAGTTTACATGTAGCGATTAGTATACCAATATTCAACCTGCTGGTTGAGATCGGTAGAATGGTTCCTTCTCTTTCGAGTTCATCGGCTTTGCAGTTACCCACGATATCTCTGTGCCCCGGCACCCAAATAAGGTGAATTTTGAACTGTTCAGTCATCTCCCTAAGAGATAGGCGACAGTTAAGGGGCGGTTACTGAGTTCGTGGAAACAGCGCCGAGTGATTTGAGGGCTGCTTGACTGTCTGAGAAAATCCAGATATTCGCTGAGGATATCACGTTTTCTTTTAGCCATGGTAGGACCTCTTTGATCGGGCATAGGTATAAACCTGAATATTTTTCAAAACTAAAGTGGCATACAAAATATGGTAAATCTGGCAAAAGTCCAACTAAAAATTTAAATGAATTAAAAGTAATGATCGAAGATGGGTTTAAAGCCAGGTTAAAATGGCAAACAACAAATAGTGTGTACAATGGAATGGACCCGCGAGAAAGCAACTCTTTTGGAATTTTCCCGAACCAACAAATGGTCGAAGCTTAGTTGTTTTCCATTATTTGTAACTCACAAGATAAAAGAGCATATTATTATGAAATAATTGTTCAATTCGAGACTTCTACAATTTCCTGGTTTGTTACATTTCCTCATCAGACGTAACCAACGAAACCACGTAGAAAGCGTTGCGTAAACGTTACGTATACTCATCCAACCTTAGTTGAAAACATTGTAAAAGAACAATGGTGGTTTGGTTGCAAAAACCCAAAGTTATCACGGTCGAACATTGACCGCAACCGAGAAAAGTGCCATCACAGCACATGCACTTCCGTCACATAGCTAGAAACCTCATGCGAATGAATATGCAATAGGCTACATGGGACTCTTCGTCAGCATATTGTAGCTGACATACCTAACTTGATATCTGTAGGAAGCAAATTGTTATCAGGAAGAAGTCACTTGCAGTTTGACCACGGGAGTGATAAGTTGAGATTGACAATAAATCGATTGTAGAGTTTAAAAGTCAGGTCCTTAAACTGTATTATTTTCATGTTAACAAGGATAAAATCCTTTGCTCCAATGTTGAGCGATAACTTTGCGATATTTTTATTTTGTGAACCCAGAAGGAATCAAGTAATCCCTTCCTTGCTAAAAGAAGTGACACGTTTAACATGAGTATAAGCTGTTATAGAGGTTTAAATGATATTTACATTTTCCTTTGGCTCAATGTTAAGTAGAAATAAAGAACCAAGTTTATTATTTTTTGGGGTAATGGGCTGGGGATACTGTATAATTATTGTACCAAAATCAAAATTTACAAAACCATCTGGAACTGCTTTACTGACTTTAAAGGATCAGAGTTTTGATTAAAGTTATCATCTTCAACAAGAAGAGATACCCGCTCAATGGAAATAAAAAATAGTAACCCTTTGTCCTTTTCATAAAGGAAGAGAACATGGTGTTAAAATTTGTATTATTTCCGTTTAGACTTTGTAGATTTTGAACGAGAAAAGGTTTGGATATTAACACAGGACGCTAGTTGACAACCGCATGTGAAAAGAAAGTCTAGACGTGCATCGGTCTTCCAAGTTCTTATTTCCGTCCAATTTTAGTTTTCTGTTGTTAAATTTTAAAAGTCTTTCCAACTCCAATTTCAATGCCTCAAAGCTTTTTGTTTTTTGCTCTGACAGATTTCATGTAATTGTGGGTATTGCATGGTTGGTACAGTTGTTTGGTATAATTTTGAAAATTGCATCCATCTCGTTGCACGTTACAGACAAAGGTAGGTTACCATTGCATTGTTGTGTAAAATGAGAATTGTTGGTGGGTTGGGAATTGGTTTACTGGATTCGTTTTTCATCCTCACACAGATGACATTTCACAAATGCGACACAACCGTATCGCACAGGAATAAACACGACAAGGACGAAGCAGCGCTGGCCGGTGTCGCTGCGCCGCAACACCCGACGCTCAGTGGCATGATAAACGAACGAGAAGAAGAATACATTTTCGGTATTTTGACATTTTATTTAATAAACGAACGGTGTTGCACAGCATCAACCAAACCTAACAAGGTGCACATGAACAAGGAAGTTTAAGTTTGGTCTTTAAGGGTTGTTGCAGCAGAAAGAAAATAAAAAAGGACCAAATATAAACCTGCCGAGAATAGGTGTATCCTTCCGTATCGTTGCAAAATATATCACGTAATGCCAACACAGCTCCGAATGTTCTCCTTGTACTCTGCCCTGGGATGGGATGTCTGACTGTGTTAAAGGGTGCTAACTGTCATACCATTCCGGATGCCTTGGAGTTACGTGTTCAACTGTGTCTTGCAAAAAACTGCACTGGACTACCCTGCTGTTGGATATTAAGCTTGAAAGAAAAGATTGACATGAAAGGAGGAAAGAAATGATAAATTAAGCTTAAAAGTAGACGGATTGCACTGTTGTTGGTGGCATTATTTATGTGGCTTAATTTATGACAAGAAATGCTTAAAACTCCTATGAATGTTTGAGTTACCACTCTTTATGTGGCTTTAGAAACTGCCAAGCCAAATTTTAGGACTTAAATGGTCAACTTGTCCAGGTGTGGTCAACAAAGGACAATGCAGTTGTTGTTAACACTTCATTGATTTACTTATTTAGTCATATTTTTGACATAGTTAAGTGTAGAGTGTTGAACATGGTGGTCATTTTTATGTTTTGTCCATTATAAGTCCATTAGTTTTGTTGATAAAAAATAAATTAAAGTAAATAAATAAAGTATCAGAATAGGTCTGGAAGCCAATTCTTTCAATCACATCTTGTGAGAAGCTTAGGGAATCCACAAATTTTTGCCGATTCTGAACGGCTGAAAATGAAACTGGTCGGTCAACTTAAAGAAACAACTTTTTTTTTTATTTGATTCGTGATCTCAAACAGTTTTTTTTGAAAATGATTTCGGAAAGATGGCGGCCTTCAAAAGCGATACATAAATGCAGTCGATTTCTTAGTCGCTTGACATTTTTTCGGCATATCTCAAGTGAAATCTCAAGTGAATTCTCTGGAATTGTGTGGGGTCAGATCTTTTCCCCACATGAGAAAATCGCACATGCTCAGATCGAGAGAACGTGCGGTCCACCCCATTTAAACCCATAAGGAACGAGGCGACCCGATAACAGTTGTCTTGGTTTTTAAAAAGAAATGCGCTCCATACCTATGTGCTTTAATTTCGTCTTGTTGAAACCAGATGCCCGCCAGATTGGCACCTTTACTCAAAAACACAATATAGGAGACAGCTGATTTCACCAGCGTCATAATTTTCATGGGGCCGTTGTACCTTTAATTTTTTTGTCTTTCATTTGCGGGCTTTCATAAAACTTTTGTTCATACTTCAGACCTCCCATTCGAATTTTTATAGGACAAGTCTGCGTCTGAGCATCAAAAAGTCTGAAGTCTGCATTGAAGTCTTCATGAAAGTCTGCACAAAAGTCGGTCAGACTTTCATGCAGACAAATATCTCCGATAAATCTTTCGATTTTAAGAAGAGAGCTAAAATTTACGTAGGTGTACATTTTTAAGTCAGACTTCGAAGTCTGTGAAAAAGTCTGTATCATGTGAAAGCAGCATAACTGTAATTTCATCATAAACGTTGTACAGAATGTTGAAATGCAAGCGCATGATTCTCTGGTTGGCATTGATAGAACACAACGGATATTTGATAAATCGGACATGTTTTTAATTCCACCCTGCCAATGCATGGTACATCAAGGACCGCTTAGCACTACTGTTTTTCAGATAGTTTTTTTATTTTTCTCCATTGGCTACCCAATATCCACTCAATGATCTTAATGGCGTGGGACATTACCTCGATCGAACGGCAATGATATCGCAACTATGTGTATCTCCGTTTCCTTTGTATATTGAGAGAAGTTATCCTTCCATCCATTGCTTATGCTTAGATAGGCTGTCACCTCTTTCAAGCTTGACGATGAACGATCTATGCTTGATATCAATAATTTTTTTTTTTAAACTAAAATGGTGTCTAGTCTGGCCCAGCA
Organism: Melanostoma mellinum; assembly: GCA_914767635.1. Taxonomy (NCBI): domain Eukaryota; kingdom Metazoa; phylum Arthropoda; class Insecta; order Diptera; family Syrphidae; genus Melanostoma; species Melanostoma mellinum. The sequence goes on along the minus strand of OU612058.1, from coordinate 198,403,570 downwards.
CCTTTGCCTTTTTGGCCTAAAAATTAGACTTCTTAACCACGTTTACTCCTTCGGCTGTAATGTTGGGTATTTCCTTTAAGTAAGGTTAAGCTTCTGAAAAGTGCTCTCCACGATCTTATCTTCCACCACCAAGGTTCTTTGCCTTGCTCGTAGAACCAGAAGTTTGCTCTTTGCCTTAAGTATAAAGGGTCATTCATTTATGTGGTTTCAAGAGTGAAGCTAAGTAAAACACACGCTACGATACATTTTAATGAAAATATTTACTATTCCATTTTCCATTGAGTGAAAAAAAAAAAAAAAAATGATTGAAGTGGCCGCCTCGGGAAATTATTTTGAGCTAATTTTTAATCAATTTATTACACATTTCGGGTGGTATCTCGGCCATTACTTGATGAATATTGGTGGTTTTAAATGAGTCTTAAGTTCGGGTATTGATCGCACAAACACGTGTCTTTTCTGTTGCCCTGCAGAAAAAATCGCATGATTTTAGTGACCAGTTGATGTCGACAAAACGTGAAGTTACGGGATAAGGAAACTTTTCACGGAATAAAACCAAAAGTTGAAAAGTCACGACACTTTTCAACTCATGATCTTCAATTGACGGTTCACCCAAATAAGTTGTTTATCCATCGACCTGATCGCTCGGAATCTACTGTAACCGTCTTACCATTTTTTTATAATTAGCGCACACACCAAGGGGTTATGATTATAAATACCCTTATAATGCTATAAAACACAGTGCGAGTATTTACGAATACAAGATGATTCATTAAGAGACATGCAACATGAAACCCCGGGGAAAAACAGAGTCTGGCAAAGCATTCCACATTCGGGTGGTGCGACTGAAATATCAATTTCTATGCCTTACTGGACCTCCGAAGTTGGGCTTATGGTAAAGTTGATGATGGCTAAATTATTTCAAGGGAAGAATGCAACTGACTAGTTTACTAGACCACTGTTGTGAAAAAAGGAATAAAAAGAGAGAGACGACAGCTCAAGAGAATCAATCGATCCTATGCTTGAGAAATCACCTATCCATCTCAACGCTCTGTTTTGTATACCCTATTAAGAAGGTGTAAACATGTATATGCCAATGTGGTCCATTGGAATACGAACCACCTTTCATAGAGCAGACCATATAGTCACTTAGTCTGGATTCAACGACAAGTTCTTCGATCGCTTGTCGGTATTATGAGCCTTATGCAGCAATTTGGTTTCTTTACATACCCATCGAGTTAGAAGTAAACCTTATCGCTGAACAAAGTGGTCAAAATATCTGTGTTTTTTGTCTGTAGTTGTTGCAAGAGGTCAACAGGCTTCAATTGCTACGAAGTTTGCATTTTATAAGAATGGAGATGCAAATCCATATGCCTGTATTATGAAGATGCACATGACTGGCAAAATCAGTAACGCTGTCAGTTTTCTCAGAATCTGAAACAGCGTTTGGTCTGTAGGGTCAACGCAGTGAGGTTTTTAATCAATGATTGGACTTGTCAACAGCACAACCGTAGATGACATGCCTCCATTTGATTCAGACAGATTAATCGCATGCTCTCCAACGCTAATAATAAAAAAAATTTTAAAAGCATTTAAATGTGTTAAGCCTTAAGTATACCACACTCTATGAATCCTCTGGGAAAGATAGAGACACCGCGGAGCACTTCCTCTGTGAATGTCCTTTATTTTTCATAGGTGATAGTTCAATTGTCGAATCAATTGATTCTCTTGATCATCGTCGTAATGTTTCATGTCTCTCTCTTTTCTATAGGTTTTTTTTTACAAACAATGCTCGGACGAAATAGCCAGTTCGTATCATTATAATACACAGAAGTTCAAAAATAATGTGCATCGGCACATCCTTTCTAATCCTTTCCTTTCTTCTTAACCGCTCGCACTGTGTTAATAACATTATAAGGGTATTAATAACCCCTTGATGTGCGCGTATATTATAAAAAAAAGAGCGAGGAACGCCTGGGCCTGGCGCATTACTCACAACCATGCCCTGTGAGGGAATGGAGGGGACCTACAATTTTCTACCAGTTCCGATTGTTCATGGCAATGAACTTACTAACGGAGGACTTTCCAATTCCTCGCGAAAGGCGATATCCGTGAACAAACATTTTTGCCTCTGCTGGGATTCGAACCTCGAACCTCAGGGTTAGCAGGTGGACATGTTTACCATCACGCCACGGGTACCACCTTTTTACTATCAGGTTAAAAAAGTCAGTGCAGATGCAGACATGGTGGTATCTTAGGCTCCTTATAATGGCAGCGTCTTCTGGCTTTTTTACGAAAGTTATAGGAAAAGAAGGTTGACATCTAGATACCAAAATCTCATGGACCGTTATTTAGGTATTAGTACTCCAGTAAGTGTGTTAAAATTTCCGACAGAAAAGGAGAGAGGCATATTCGGTGCTTAATCATTGAATTTTTTCATCAACAATCGATTTATCGTCATAAACTCAAAAACATTATGTGCCATGGAAAGAATAAAGAGTCTTAGAAGCTCCGTTCCTAGTGCTTTGCTCTTACCATATCCTGTGGGCTATGGAGAGGACCTTCACATTTTAAGCGATTCTCAACAAATAAGTGGAGAAACTGCGTCATGGTCGTCTAATCACTATTGAAGGGCTTAACAGTCCCTCCCGGAAGATGAGACCCGTGGAAAACCAATCTGGTGTTTCTGGGACTCGAATCTCCCAGAGAGGGGGGTTTCAGCTCACTGTACCCCTTTGCCTAACTACGCTCATGTTAATCCACTTGGCTGTCTTACCTACAGTCAACCACTTTCATTCCCATCTGATCTCCTTTCAACTACACCCATGATTTAATGCTGTGCTTACCTTAGAATTTGCATTGAATAAAAATGAGCTGAGATACCATATAATCTGAAGCTCAATAAAATGTCGAGAGTATCAACCTCATGACTCACCCTAAAAACACCCGACGTTCTTTTTTATTGGTGAATTAATTAACTGGACTCTACACAACTCTCTAATGCAAATCCCAACTGCTGTCTCACCAAAGGTCTCAACTTGACCTGCACTTCAATAACAAACCACACACCTGAGAGAGAATGTTCTTGTGCATATCTACGTTCTCCTTAGCGTCACAGACAAACACAGGGACCTATAGTTGAAATGCACAAAACTCATGCAGAATTCATGAAGGGTCCTCCCTTGTCAAATTATTGAAAGTTTCTTTTGCAAATGTCAGGACCACAGCTTACCAAAACCCCACCCAATTGTCTTTCGTTGGCTTCTCTCATTTTCGCCTCGAAAATTATTGCTGCTGGATTTTTTTTTACCAGGTTTCTGTTTTGGCCTGAGAAAAGGATGTGCAAAATGCAAATGCCAGACATTTTAAGAATGCTCTCTCTCTTGACCGCCCGGGGGCTTTCTTGTTGTTGTCATTGTTCAATGCTCCTTGTCCTCTTCGCCCAGCACCCAGTACCAGTACCAGTAGTTGTTCTAAAAATGAGAGTTTTTGTTTAGTTTGTGTATGTTTTTTTTTTCTTTTTTTCTTTTCCTTACTTTGTGTTGTTATTGTTGTTTTTGTTGTTGTTGGTGCTACTGTTGGTTTTTTGTGTGTTCCTTGTACGTTAAAGTTTTGTGGATAACAATCGTGGCTGTTGTAGAAGCAGTTCTCTTCTCGTTCTTTTGGCATTGCTCTTTGTCCGACGGACGGACGTCTATGTAAGTTCCATTTGCGTAGGAGGGTTTAATGATTGTTAAACGCTTTTTCGCAGGAACTGGAACTTTTGTCACTTTGTGTTGAAGCTTGAAGTTGTTTTTTTTTCTTTCTTTAATTTTTATTTGTATGTGTTTCCTGGTATGAGTGTGTGTGTGTTTGTGTTTGTGTTTTCTGTATTATTGCAGAAAAGAAGAATATTGCTTTGAATGCCCTCAAGGTTTCTAAGCAATTTAACCTTAAATTGCATTTTTCCAGTGACGGAAATGAGAGTTCTAAGCGTTTAGTGTCGTTTACGGTGAATAGAATTAGACAAAGAAGGTGATTACTGTAATGGGACTAGGTGAAGAAAGCATATCATTTAGAATAGACGATTGCAATTTGAAAACGTTTATGTACGGGTGCATAAGGACAAATTGAAGATTTTCATTTAAGAAAACGTTTGTTTAATGAGATGAAGTGAATCGAGGTCATTCAGAGCGCTACTGATACGAGCTGTTGTGTAATTAGATTAAGACTATTGTAATGGAAGTTCCAGTTTTCAGAGGCATGTTGACTCAATTGTCAACAATTGTTTTCAATGGTCAACAAAGTGACCATTGAAAACAAAGGCATGAAGACACGTAAATGTTGACTAAAATATGCAACAGTAGTAGTAAAGCGTATTTTTAACTATAAAACTTATGATAATCAAAACCAGCTGATAAAGGGTTATATTAGAACCGGCTGGCAAATCTACACTTGATATGAGTCCTTAAACCAATCTTGCTATAAACTTTGCAAACTAATTCACTTGATCATAGTGTCGTCTAAGTCTAGATGTCCAATGACTCGAATTATCCTCTCTGTCCAATCTTTGCTATGATCTCCGTCAAGCAACCACTCTCACGAATTGAGATTTCAGTGTAAAAAAGAGCTTTTTTGTGATTTTTTTTTCAAGTATGGATAGACTAATTTTATTCGCACCTTTTGTATAATATTGAGCATACGCTTGACTATCTCGTATAATTTTATCATGCAGAAATACTAACTTACTTACTAAGGTGGACATTACAGTTCGGGGTGTACCTGTGCTCCATCTCAACCAACATCCTCCTATAACGAGTTCGATTTGGGAAAGCTCTCTACAGTTTTGCTATCTAAGTCGGTTGAGGTTTTCTTCCACTTGATTGCGCCACCATGAGGTCTACCCCTTCCGCGATTTCCCTGCTATGTGCTTTCGAAAACCCGTCCAGCCGGAGAGTTTGGGTCCATCCGCTTTCGATAAAGTTCATGCTTCGGCGCCGTCAAGCAGGACTGGGATGGACAAGGCCTTATACAGGGTTACCTTGGTTTTTCTGGAGAGGGTTTTATTTCTCCATTGCCTTCTTAACCCAAAGAAGCAACGGTTGGCAAGAGTTATTTTCCGTTTGATCTCCGCACTGATGTTGTTTTCTGTGTCTATAGCGGATCCTAGGTAGACGAAGTCCTGTACTACCTCGAAGTTATGTCTGTCTATTGTGACGTTGTGTGCAATTCGTCGCTGTTCTGTGTCCTTGTTTGATGCCAACACATACTTCGTTTTGCCCTCATTAGCCATCAAACCCATTTTTGCCGCTTCTGTTTCAATACTCGCAAAAGCATCTATGACATCACGCTTTTTTCTTCCCATTACGTCAATATCATCTGCATAGACGAGTAATTGGACAGACTTTTGAAAGATTGTTCCTCTGGTGTTGACGTTTGAGTTTCTTACAACCTGTTCAAGTATGATGTTGAGGAAATCGCGTGACAGCTTATCGCCTTGCCTAAAACCTTTTTCGACATTAAAAGGTCTCGGTAAGTTCTTTACCGACCTTAACGGAGCATCGTGAATTCTCCAAAGTCATTCTGCATAGTCGTACGAGCTTTGCAGGGATGCCGAAACTAGACATGGCTCTGTACAGCTCGTCTCTGTAGATACTGTCATACGCGGCCTTGAAATCGATAAAGAGATGGTGAATATCGATATTACACTCTCAGGTTGTTTCCAATATCTGCCGTAATGTGAAAATTTGGTCTATTGTGGACTTCTCTGGTCTAAAACCACATTGATAAGGACCTATCAAGTTGTTGACGTGGGGTTTCAGACGTTCACATATTACAGCAGAAAAGATCTTATAAGCGACGTTAAGGAGGCTTCTCCCTCTATAATTGGCGCAATTGTGAGGGTCTCTCTTCTTTAGGATCGGGCGTACGAAACTGAGGTTCCATTCATCGGGCATGCTTTCTTCCTACCATATCATGCAGATCAGCTGGTGCATGCTCATCTTCAGATGCCTTGAAAAGTTCGGCATCAAGGCCATCTGCACCTGCAGTCTTATTTGATTTAAGTTTGCATATGTCAAGCTTAGCTTCTTCTAGGTCGGGAGAACGGCATTCTTGATCATCGTCCAAGCTGAATGAGGCAATCTGCCTGACAGCGGAATTTGTGTCCTCATCGCCATTAAACAGTCTGCAGAAATGATCTTTCCAGATCCTCAGTAGCGACTGTGACTCTACTGCTATGTTTCTCTGCTGGTCTTTACAGGCTTGAGTTCGGGGTTTGTCTTTTTACCTTTTGGTTAAACTTCCGAATCTCGTTCCTGTCATGGCACATCTCTTTTTCCTCAAACGAGCGCTTCTCATGCTGCTTCTTTTTCTTTTTGAGAATTCGGTGTTCTTCCCATCTTTTCTCCTTGTAGATCTCGTTATACTGATCGTAAGCAGTCCTTGTTCGTTTCTGCATTGGCATTGGCATTGGCATTGCTGCCACTGGTCTTCAATGCTTACTGCTGGTGGCATGGGATTCAAAGATAATTGAAGGGACACTCGATTGGAAAGGCATTGGCAATCTCTTGCGATTGTAGCTTTCCGACGTCATATCTCTTCACAGCGTTAGTTCGTGCAGGTCGTGAACAAGATATCCTCATTCGTACCTTGGCTACAACAATGTAGTGGTCCGAGTCAAAGTTGGCCCCTCGGAAAGTTCGGACAACTAACACACTGGAAGAGTGCCTTGCGTCGATCGCAACATGGTCAATTTGGTTGACGGTTAATTGATCTGGGGCTCGCAACTACTACTTACAACAAGATTTAGCCCCGCAGCAAAATCGATTAACCTCAGTCCGTTTTCGGGATTTTGTCATGGAGGCTATGCTTACCGATTGTGTTTCCAAAGATGTCCTCCTTCCCTAGCTTTGCGTCAAAATCGCCAAGAACGATTTTCACGTCGTGTCTAGGGCACTGCTCATATGTTTTTTCGAGGAGCTCGTAGAAACAGGAATCGACGTCTTTCTCTTCTCTGGGGGCGTGGGCGCATATTAGGCTAATGTTGGCGAATTTAGCCTTGATGCGGATGGTCATTATACGCTCATTAACTGGATTTTTGCTAATCACCTTATCCCTGAGTCTACCTCTAACGACAAATCCGCACCCAAATAAACGCTGTTTCTGTTGTCTTCGCCATTGTAAATGTCACAGTTTTTCATCTTCTTTATGCCCGGTCCACTCCATCGCACTTCTTGGATGGCGGTTATGCCTGCTTTGCAGTAGTCCAGGGCGTCCGCTAATTCTCCAGCTGCACCTAGTCCGTTAAGAGATCTTACGTTCCACGTGCTGATCCGGAGGTCATTGTCCTTTTTCCGTTTCCTTGGGTCGTCAACTTTGAAGTCATTATCGTTATCCGAGGCTGTTTGTTGTTTAGGAACAAGGACTTTTTTACGTGGTTGGGTAGGTAACCCTACGCACAACCCCCTACCTGGAGGGCCAGGTCCTTTTGGGATCCCTTCGGACATAAAGGGTTGGAATATCCAATGTCAGTACCCTGCTGCAGGGGTGTGAGTGCTGCCGTTGGCTCACCAGGAGCTCATCCGCCACCATCTCTACTTTAATACTCTGTCCCAGTATTGAAAGACTCTGAAAGACCTGTAAACCAAATGTGTTGGAGTATAGAAAATTACAATAACAGCAAAGAATTTTGCTATTGTTTTTTATATTTTTGGAGTTGAAAACTGAAATCAGACAGAGGATAAAGAGATCCAGTGACCTTACTCTATTAAAAATTGTGCGTTTCGCCTAGGTACGACAGTGGGTTCATCAGTGTTGGAGTAGCTCATTCCAGGTTTCTGCTTTTTTTTACTGCTGAAGTCCACCGTTGATTCTGTCATTCGAATTCATTTTGACAACATTTGGTTCCAACAAGATGGGGCTACGTGTCACACAACAAATGCAACAATTGAATTGTTGAGAAAAAAATTAGAGATTCGATTATTTAAAGAAATGTTGATATTGAATGGCCTCCAAGAAGTCGCGATTTAACACCATTAGACTATTTCTTGTAGGGTTATTTGAAGTCATTGGTCTTTCAAAATATACAAGATTCTCATCAAGCCTTACAAGTCAATATTGAACGTGCCATTCATGATATACGACTTGATTTAGGGACAAAGTGCTCGAAAACTGGGTTCATCGAATTTGTTGCTGCAGAACAAAACGTGGTGGCCGTTTGAATGACGTTTTATTTAAAACTTAATTGTATTGATTGAACTGCAAATTAAATAAAGAATATTGAATCTTTTTAACAAAAAGTGTGTTCTTTTCAAAAAAGAAATCCACTCTTATTGGAAAACCCTTTAGTTTTGAGAAAACGCGTTTAAAGGTTATGAACTAAAAAAGACACAAAAAACAATTTTTTTACCTTATGTTTCGATGTTTTTGCATGAAAAAATAACACTTTACTGTCGAAAGTATGCTCAGTAATGTACGAAAGGTCCGAATAAAATTACTCAATCCATATTTAAGAAAAGAAGTCTTTTTTTTACCTTAAAACTTTAACCCACCTTAACAACTGTTAATTAGCTACCATTGTGCTGAAAGTTCTGTCTCAAGCAAAAGCTGTTTTTCTATCCGCATGGCCAAACATTTTTACATATATTTTCTAAGGCAAACCTGCAATCCAACATTAAACTTCTTGCAAAATCTAATCCCAACATAAGACTTCACCCCTCTTCACCAACCAAGTCTATTTTGTAATGTATGAAATTTTCAACGAAACTCAACTATTTGGTTACAGGTGCTTCATGGTAAAACACACTGTACCATAAGTAAGTCACCGTTATTGTTTTATTCAGACTAGAAAATGAAAATATTTCTCTTTTGCCGTAGAATTTACGTACACAAAGGGCTTGTTCCACATCACAAATAATAATCCGATTCTATTTTTGGTTGTTCTTAAACCTCACTAAACAACATTGTTGCTAGGCTTAGGACTATGCCCTTATCCAACTATGTATACTCATAGCACTTAACCCCATTCAACAATTCTGACGAACAAACGAAACTATCTGCTGCTACTTTTCAGTTCGTCTCTAAAAGTTCTATTAATTCCTTGGCCACTCTAAGTCTTTTCTCATTCAAACAATGTTCGCTTCAGAGAAACCATTTTCATCTGCATACATTTAAACCGCATTTGGTGGAAATCACTCTGATCCTTTTAGCAAACCAAAAATGGGTTGCCGGTTTCCCTCACATACATATTCACAAACTAACCCCAGAACTTAAATGCGTTCAAATGTTGTTCATCTTTTTTTAACCCATTGCCCAACCCAGCAGAGCTTAAAAACAGTTTTCATCTACCGTCGGCGTCGTCGTCCGTCTGCGTCCCTCCTTTCGTCCGTTTGCACAGATCGGATTCAAACAAAACCAGCCATCGGCAAAACACGGAAGAAAAATTTTTGAGCACATAACTTGGAGCTGAATTCCCTGAAACTAACTGATTCTATCTAAACTTGGCCATCAAATCCTTAAATTCCCATCTGGTCGGACTTAAATCGTTTGAACAGTGCGGCCTCGGCAATGGTCGGTTGGTGGTTGAGTCGGGTGGGAGCATTTAAATAAACTCCAATAAGGGAATGAATTTTATCTGAAGCGCCCTCCATCGACCACAAGCTAAAATAATGATTCCCCAAAGATTAGCATTAATTCGGTAGATCGTTTGTTGGGAGGTCGGGCGGTCCATTCTTTAATTAGGTTCGTAGTCTACCATCGTACCTACCCAAGTTTTGAAACTAAAATTGAATTCCACAAAATTCCTCCTAGAAAGTTGCTTCGAGGCTCCGTTGTCGTCATTGTGTCTATGTCTGTGTCTGTGACTGTTTGTCTGTCTACCAGTGGCCTCAATTATGTGAAAACTGGCTTCGTCATCGTTGTGTCCTTCCAAGTGCTCGACAATTGACCATACACATAGAAGAATCATTCAATTGCACAATCAATCCTGCACTCGAACTATGCACACATATCCTTGCCCGAAAGTGAGAAGGGAAATTTATTCAAAAATCTCTTGGATATACGAGTACGGGCCGCACAAGTTTTAATCCGTTTTCCTTTTCAAAGTTATCTTAACGATGCCACAAAGTTTTCTTTGAAAGTCTGATGGTGCGGATGCGGTGGTGTTGGCGGTTGGTGCGATGGCGGCGCGTACACATGTAAAGTTTTGATTTGAAAATTTAATCCAGAGCCAAGGATCACATCAAGGGCAAATGGCATGAGAGAAAGAAGTGTCGAGTGGGTTTGGGTTGTAGTACAATGTGCCATGAGTGCGTGCGTGCCTCGTTTGTGACTTTGTGAAAAGTTCTCGCTTCAAAAGTCGTGCTGAATGAATCGAATAAATTTCCAAGATTATCTCCTCAGGTGAACGTGGTTTTTGGGGGCAGGGGTTGATGCCATGAAACGTTGCTTTGTATAATTTCTGAGTTGAGCTGAATTTCACTGCGAGGCTTAAATGGGTTGACACTTGACGCTGGGGAACGTCTGTGTATTTAATCACAATGATAAAAAAAGATGATGACACAAGAAGCAGCAGTGTAGACACGAGGTGTGCAATCTCAATGTTTTCTTGGATCCTGTGTGTTATTTATAGCCTTGAATATGAAATTATGTTTATGTAAGACATTCGTTGCGTTGGTATGTTTTCTAGCGGCTTTGTGACAAGTCCCCAACGGCTAGCGCATATGTTCGTGCCTCCAACATAGAAACTCTGATTATTCATGGTTGTTATAATTTTGTTGACGTATAGGGATCACGGATGAGGGACTTGGGGAATATATTAAGTAAGGAACTCGAGGTTCTTTAAAAAATTAGATTAAACTACGCAAAATACCTTTTTAATATTAAGAAGTGGGAATTTCAAGACTCTTACGATGAATTCGAGGTTTCGAAATTTTAAGAGCATCTGATTAATAAAGGAAGCGTTCAACTTGGTATTTTGATGCGTGTCCTAGCTCCTAGTTTTTGTCAACATTTTTTGGGGTTATACTGAAAGGACCAAATTTTGAGAGTTGAAAATTGTCAAGTGTTAGAGAGCTTTCGATAAGAAATTGGGATGTCACCGAAAAGTTTGTATCTGATTTGGCTTTGATAAGATCAATTAATTTATTTTATTCCGCCAGTTTCTTGTGTTCTGCATGCTCACGTAAAAAATGAGTTTTACTTTCAACACATTTTTTGTTTGAAAAAAGTTGGTCTTTGCGACTTTGGAAGCCATAAATTCCTTGCGCATCTAATGCGATAGTCTGCAGCTACAACTTATACTCCATTGTTCTTCAGCTAATGACGTGTTAAGCTTCGTTTCTATTTTTTTTTTTTTTTTTGACGAAGTCATTGCAAGATGAAGATATAAGATATTAGAAAACCTCAGCCACTAAAATCAATAACAAAGGGTTAAAAAGCCGATTGGCAACACCCGAAAAATAACCAAAAGTAGTAACTGATCTTTTTATTGCTCTGTACTGTTATGCTTTGAATATGGAAATACTAATTTTTATGTTTCATATTCTCTCCCTAACTGTTTGACTGGAGAGTATCTAACCTAACTTAAGAAAGGTCGTCTTAAGCCTAGGCTGACACCAACATTTTTCGATGTAAGTTTTGTTTTTTGGAGGGTTCTTCCCAGTTTCGCATTCTAAGTCGGTTGAGGTCCTCTACTCTTTGATACCTAAAGCCATTTAAGATCTTAGATGAATCTACTCCTTCCACGGCTTTTCTGCATATGCAATCGAAAATTCGTCGAGTCGGAGCGCTGATGCCTATTCGCGCTACATGGACTAGAAATCGTAAACTCGTGATGAGTATCCTTCTAGCTATGCCAATGTCGAGGTGCAGGTCATACAGCTCGTTGTTGTATCTTCTTCTCCATACATTGTCTTCGCATGCGGGGCCAAAGATCCATCGGAGTGTTTTTCTTTTCAAACACCCAAGAGTTCCATCATCCATTTCAGATCAGCTCCACGATTTCGTGCAGTAAAGCAGGTCTGAAATGATCAAGGTTTTACAAAGGCTATCCTTGGTTTTTCTAGAGGGGGTTTGGTTTCTCAATTTCCTTCTTAACCCAAAAAAGCAACGGCTGGCAAGAGTTATTCTCCTATTGATCTCGGCACTGATGTTGTTTTCCATGTTTATAGCGGATCTTAGGTTGTCCTATACTATACCTCGAGGTAATGTTTTGGTATTGTGACAATTTATTCCAATCCTCTATGATCGCTGTTTTTGTTTGATGGCAACATATACTTCGCTTTGCCCTCATTAACCATCAAGGCCATTTTTGCCATTACGTCAATATCACCTGCATTAGCGAGGAATTGTAAAGACTTTTGAAAGATTGTTTCTCTGGCGTCGACATTCGAGCTTCGTACAGTTTCTTCAAGTACCTATGATGTTGAAGAAATCGCAACACAGTTTGTCGCCTTGCCTAAACCCTTTTTCAAAATCAAAATCTCACTTAGTTGTTTTACCGACCTTGATGGATCAACCATCCAAAGTCATCCTGCATAGTCGTACGAGTTTTGCAGGGATACCGAATTTAGACATGGCTCTGTACAGCTCGTCTCTGTAAATACTGTCATACGCGGCCTTGAATTCGGTAAAAGGATCGTGTATGTATACCGATATTATAGTCCTGGTTTGTCTTCCAAGATCTGCCGTAATGTGAAAATTTGATCCATTGTGGACTTTTTCGGTCTAAAAATAAAAATAAATAGGGTGGCGCAACAGAGCGAGGAGCCCCTGGGCCTAGCGTATTTCTCACAACCATGCCTTGTGAGGGAATGGAGGGACCTACAATTTTTCGCCGGTTCCGAACGGCTAATTGAGAATACGCTTTTCATGGCAATGAATTTACTAACGGAGGACTTGCCAATTCCTCGCGAAAGGCGATACCCGTGGAAAAACATTTTTGCATTTTGCCGCTGCTGGGATTCGAACCTCGAACCTCTGGGTTAGCAGGTGGACATGCTAACCATTACGCCACGGGTACCACGGTCTAAGACCACATTGATAAGGTCCTACCAAGTTGTTGATGTGGGGCTTAAGAATGTCATATATTAAAGCAGACAAGAGCTTATGAGCGACATTAAGGAAGCTTATTCCTCTATAATTGGCGCATTTGTGAGGGTCTTCCTTTTTTAGGTTCGGGCATATGATGCTGAGGTTCCATTCATCGTGCGTCTTTTCTCCCACCATATCATCCAGATTAGCTGGTGTATGTTCCTTTCCCAAAAATTTTCTATCTGCCTTGAAAAGTTATCTGATTATCTGAGAGACTGCAGATATGGTCTCTCCAGGTCTTCGGCAGCGACTGCGCCTCTATAACTACGTTTTCATTTTAGCGTTTACAGGCTTGAGAGGTTTGCTACCTTGCCATGTTCTTTTTGCCTTTAGGTTAAACTTCCGCACCTCATTCCTGTCATGGCATCTCTCAATTTCCTCAAACGAGCACTTCTCATGCTGCTTCTTTTTCTGTCTAGAATGCGGTGTTCTTCCCTTCTTTTCTACTTGTAAATCTGTTCTGTAAATCGTTATACTGGTCAATACCAGGCCTGGTTTGGCTGCATTTGTTTGCCTGCGATCTTCATCAAACCATGCGTTTCGTTTTGGAGGGCGAGTAAAACCCAGAAATTCAGAAGCTGCCGTTATAGCTTGCTGGCGGCATAGGATTCAAGGATAGTGGGAGGGACATTCTATTAGAGAAGTAACTATATCTTTCCGAACTCGAATCGTTTCACTGCGTTGGTTCGCGTGGATTGTGGTCCTCATTTATACCTTGTCTGCACCATGTTTCATTCTCCCAATCCTGTCTATTGGGCAAGCCGGTTGAGAATGATTTATCAAAGCCCTGGTATGCAGTTATGTAATCCGTGCAGATATTATTGTATGTGGAGCTTCATAAAATATGTTCATGTCCTGTGCCCCTGTTCTGTATCTTTGGCGATAAGTTATCGCATCGTTAAAAAATGAAACGATTCATTCCCTCTTTATCGCCCCTGGAAAGAACTGGGTTTCTATAAGTGCATGCGATAACTTTCAGTTTCGGTTTCAGTTTGACTGGAATTTCCAATGCAAGGCGATAAGTCTATCTCTCAATCTTGTTTATGACGTAGTATATTGCTTTTTTTCCCGCAGTTGTAAGTGAATTTGTGCAGCTATCAAAAAAACTTGCATACTTTTAATTGCATTGCAAATTTTATTTGGGATTATTTTTGCTTAGCATTAGACTTGCTTGGCAAATCTTGCGTCTAGGAATTCGCTCGTTTATTTTGCAGCATGAAGTCTACCAACAATTCTTTTTGCGCTTTTGATATTCGCGTACATCTCTAAAAATTTTAATTTTAATATAAGTCCCTAACATTTCAATATTTTTATATTAATTTTACCTTTTTGTGCTCAGCCATAATCATCCTCTTATCTTATCGCCTGCTACGAACCCAGTGATAAAATTTGACGTATAAAATGAAAAGGATATCGACTTTTGACTATACAGAAACCCGTTTTTACCGCCTTTCCAGTATTTTCATTCCAGTTCGTTTCGCGTGATAAAGTTATCGCCTGTCGTCGCTTACAGAACCCCGATGATGCGATAAAACCAATTTCGTTTCAAATCTCACCGTTTTTCGACGAATTTTATCGATGCGATAGGTACAGAACAGGGGCACTGTTTGGCTGGTTTTCCAGACATTACTGTGATTTAGCCTGTCCATTCCGGGATAACTGGAAAGGAGAAAACAGATGAGCTCGTGATTCATGTACGGTTAGACACACCAAATATATTCTCCATAACGTACATAGATAAGATACTGTAAAAAAGAACTAAAAAGCTTGTTTGTTTTACCACGAGGTACTTCTCTATTTTTTCAAGCGTTCAAAGTATTTAGGTCAAAAATATTCCACACTGTTTTAATGTTGTGGAGAAGATTACGTAACCGCTTAGTTGGAAAGCTATAACATGAGAAGGTAGTACAATGGACCTGTATTTAGGTCTGAGTAAGAATATTCGAAAGAAAAAACGACATCACACCTTCTCATTTCGTCAATATTGACAATTGAGATAGTTAAAGATTATGCCTCTACTGAGTTGTGCGCTATCTTTTTAAGTCAGATGTTTTAAAAAAAAATTATATGACGTGTGTCTCCTTGTTGAGAGCCTTTTTCGACATCAAAGTTGCGAAAGGTAAGCTGCAGCTACCACTACAGCTAATACTACGCATTGTGTTCACTCTTATGGCACTTGCCTACTTTCGACTTTGACAGCGCGGCGTACTACAGCTACAGCTACACCATTCTGTTCGGGCAGTAAAGCTTATCTCTTTTAATAATGAAATACGCGGCCTTGAAGTCGATAAGAATATGGTGTATGTCAATATGTGGTACTCGTGGCGTAATAGTTACCATGCTTGATTGCGGGAGGTTCGTGGTTCGAACTCCAACAGACAGCCGAAATGTTTCTCCGCCGGCATCAGCTTTCGCGAAGAATTGGCAAACCCACCGTTAGTAAATTCATTACCATGAAAAGCGCTTTCTCGAGTAGCCGTTCGGAGCTGGCATAAAATTGTAGGTTCCCTCCATTCCCTCTGTTTTGCGGAAGTTTGGTCGATTTTGGACTTTTCGTGTCATTGAAAACCTATCAAAATATTGATACAGAGAAGCCCTGGGCTGCTCGTTCTGTTGCGCCACTCTATAAAAAAAGAAGAAAAGATCTTATACACGACGTTAGGCAGGCTTATTACTTAATAATTTGCGCAATTTTCATTCATAGGGTAACCTTCTTCCGGCCATGTTGATCAACTGGTGCGTTGTCCTTTTGAGCTGATCTTATTTCAATTTGTGAATGCAGGCTAATTTAAAGTCTGCATTCATTTCCCAAAATTATTACTTTTTAATTGGCACCGGTTTAATTTATAAATCTCCTTTAAAGAAGAAATAAAAAAGTTCATCTTCATCCAAAATTTTCTTGTTTCTATTTACCAAATCAATTTATTTAGAAATTCTCACGATAGGACCTTCCAGTCAATACATCAAGCCAGCATAACTCTTTGATCCACCCACAGTACTCCGAAGTAACGAAATCCCCATTTGTTTTGCGCTTTCCAACGTTTGACAAATAGCTGTGAGCTTTGCCCTCGCATATTTCATCATACATTTTAAAAATTCACACTGAAATGCACACAAATGCCATAACGCTACACAAGAGTTTAATAAATTTTATTAAATTTCCCCTTCAATATCAAATATATCATTGCTTATGACATGACGCATCGGCTTTAGTTGAGATAAGCTCGTATGGCTCTTTGGTATATATTTTGTTTGGCGAAGCCCAGATAGCAGTTGACACATCAAACATGTGCCAAACATTCATATCGTTTCCACTCGCAGAGCACATCCTGCAGCATGTTATTAAATTCGGAAATTCACACCCTGTATCCGCATATCTCATTTGCAGAGGAAGAAGACCTTTATATTTATGTGTGTGCAGTTTTTGAGATAGACTATCGGCACATCCATACGAATGGATCACTCTTTGGATGCAATTGCAAGCTGCTTACTTACGATAGTTTCTCCAATAGTGAGTCGCTCTCCTATCATTTTGAATATTTGTCACTATAACACCAATATGGGTATCCGTAATACACAACGGATGGCGGGAATAAAATGATTCTCCCACATCCCAAGTGGATATGGATGCGTTCACTGGATGTTGCCTTAACACTGTGGCGTATACGTAATCAAGTTAAGGAAGGAATACCAATGTCTTGGTTGCAACCAAGGAAACGAAATCGTCCTGATGGGCGAGGACCGAGGACCTACCTGTGTGACATCTCGTGCGATGACATGTGACACGTTTTGATGCAAGTGAATTGGAAAGATAAGTCGTTTCACAGAACAAATTATCTCATTTCCTTCAAGCAATTTCCTGTCTACTTATCCCAAAGTTCATATATCTGGGAACGATAATAATCTGCTGATGTCTGATGGTAGTAGTAGTAGTTATGCGGATGTATTTCCTATTTCGATATTATGTGTGATGATTATGTAAGTTAAGGATTCGATTAAATGGGAAAGAATTATGGACTCACATCGAACCTTTTGAAGTACTAAAAATACGCTTCAACGTTTTCTTTTCAAAAGAAATCAAAAAAAAACTTTACCTCTGGTGTTTTTGAAACTAGAAAGTAACTTTGAATTTAGTTTTGAACGAAAAAGTTCTGAGAAGACTCTTAAATCTGGAATCTATATTTTGTGCGTGTGTGAGTTTGAAATTTTTTTTTCAGTTATCTGATCGGAAGTTGCCGAAGAGAGAAACTACATCAAAAAGTAGATTTCTTTTAATCGAGTGAATTTTAAAACGGCCATCGAAATACGCTTTGCTTTTTTGCCACGATTTAACAGCTGACGTTGATTGCGGAAAGTATTTTTTTTTTTTATCTTTGACCAGAAAAAAACTGGTGTGACGAATTAAAACTTTCAAAAGTTCTATGGTTTGATTAAATAAATTTACAGTTCGAACCGAAAATAGTTAGCACATTAAAAAAAGTTTTTTTTACCTTTTTTCCAAAACTTTAAAAATTATTGCGTCAAATAAGTGAAAAAATCTTTTAATATTTTCGAACAAAAAATTGAATACTGTGCGTATTCAGGAAAACTTTTGTCTGAGAATTGAAAGAGAAACACTTATTCAATCAACATATCAACTTGGAAACGTTGATAAACCGTCAATTTATGAAATATCTTGAAGAACAAAAGCTTCTTAATGACCGTCAGTACGGCTTTCGTAGCAAACGGTCCACTGGTGATTTGATGGCTTATCTCACCGAAAAGTGGAACCAATCTTTACATTGTTTTGGAGAAAGTAAGATTGATATTGATATTTCTAAGGCATTTGATAGAGTTTGGCATCAAGCTCTTTTATCGAAAATGCGTGCTTTTGGTATCGATGAGTCTCTTCTTCGTAAGATTAGAAACTACCTTTCCGACCGTTCAATACAAAATGTGTTGGATGGCTTCAAGTCTTATACCCACTTCATAAATGCTGGTGTGCCCCAGGGCTCCGTTTTGTCTCCGACTCTCTTCCTCATTTTCATTAATGATCTCTTGTCTGAAACTTCTATTCCTCTTTATTGTTTTGCTGACGATTCGACCCTCAGCTTTTCATATTCATTTCTAAATTCGCGTCCCTGCTCTTCGGATGTGGAACTGGAACGGTTGCGTATGATAAGCTCATTGAATTCTGACCGCATTGTTTCATGGGGTCTTATGAACCGAGTAGAATTCAATGCTTCGAAAACTCAATGCTGTCTCTTGTCATTGAAGCTTAACATTCCCCCATTGCCATTATCCATGAATAGTACCTGCATCCAAGAAACCGAAAAGCTGTTAGTACTCGGTATGTGTGTAAACGATGATCTTCGTTAGAATGACCACATATTTGAAGTCCCCAAAAACGCTGCTAAATGCTTAGGTTTCTTGAGACGGTGCAGGAAGTTCTTTGCCCCTTCTGATCTCCCTACAATTTATAAGGCCTTCATCCACTCAAAACTGGAGTATAACTTTCGTATCTGGTCAGGTGCTCCTCAAACATCTTTGCACCTTCTTGATAGGGTACAAAATAGAGCGTTAAAATTGATAGGTGATAGTTCAATCGTAGAATCGATTGATTCTCTTGCACATCGTCGAAAAGTCAACTGTCTCTCTCTCTTTTATCGCTTTTTTTTTATAAACAGTGCTCTAGTGAAATAGCCAGTTGCATTCCTCCTCTAAAACAATCTAGCCGCAACACTCGCCTCGCTAGGAATGCTCATCAGTTTTACCTTGAGCCCAACTTCAGACGTACAGTCAAGTATAGAGATTCATACTTTAGTCGCACCACCCGTATGTGGAATGCTTTACCTGGCTCTTCTTTCAAATCCTCTCCTATTTTCCTAATGCTCGCACTGTGTTCTATAACATTATAAGGGTAGTCATAACCTCTGGATGTGCGTGCTAGTTATAAAAAGTACAAAAAGAAGTAAGAAGAAGTATGTACAAGCTGATCCGCACGTCATATTTCGAAGAAAGCTCGTACGATAAATGGAGCCTCAGTATCGTTTGCCCTATCGGATAAAAGGGAGACCCTCACAATTACGCCAATTACAGACGAAAAAATCCACGTACAACAACTTGTCTGCTGTGTTATGTGAATTTTTATCAATACCCATTTAGGCTCAAGAAGTTCACGATCGGTCTATATTTTCCCTGGAAGATCAAGGAGATAACAACAATGTGAAGATCAGAGTTCTTCTTGCCAATCTGCAAATCGCTGCTACTGTCGGTTAAGAAGGCATCTGAGAAATGAGACCATCTCTAAAAAAACATTTATTTTAAGTTAGACCCTGATCATTGCTATCCTCCTATACGACACCGAAGCATGGCTTTGGCTTGGTTTTCGAAAACACGTTGCAGAGAAGTCATGGAGTTGCAAAATTGGAGAGAGCTTGTCCAAAATCGAAATTGTTGCCGGAATATATTTCTGGAGGCCCAGGTTCACCCTGAAAGGTTAATTCATTAAGGGAAGCAAAAAGAGGGCCCGCCACCTTTGTTCTTGATACACCCAAATAAGTTTATTCCTTTTGAAGTTATTTGAAGCTTGAGAAACATTCGTGTAAGTAGTTCGTGCTGGTGCGTTTGACACGTGCTCTTAGTCGTTTAGTCGATAAGACAAGTAGCGCCTCCAATTCATTATGCTAAAATGGGATCATTGTATCGAGTTAAAGATCATGGTTCTGAACTTGCTGGTTCTCGTAACACTCGCTAAAAGACCATCGAAGTTCGTCTCGGTTACAAATAGCCATCACGTACTTAACCACGATGAACATGCCATCACCTGACAAAATCCTCATCTTGATTTTTCGTCTGTTGCGATAAGCTTAATTTGTGAAGATGTTCTGCAATTTTTCCAGAAAACGAACTGCAGATACACGTAAGCCCACCATAAGCTGATTTTTTGGCTAAAGTAGAAACTAGCCGGTCATGCAAAAATCATGACGAAGATCCGCGCGTTGCCGAAAAGGAGTAGGTACATGACCAGAAAGAGAAATGGATGGCAATGCTATCTTAAAAGTCACTGTCAAATACATGTGTATAGCTCCACTCCAAACCTCGATTACGGTTAATCGTGCAAATAATTAAAATGAATCGAATTGGCAGGGAATTTTATGTTCTAAGACTTTTGTGCCTGAAATATTAACAAAAACCAGTCAAACCACAAGTACCAAATCATTGCTAAGTCCAAGTGGGGTATGTTGGGGGGCGAGAAGGAAATTAATTTCAATGTCTGGAGAGAACCTATTATACAAAAACATTTAACTAAATTCCAAGACAAGCCAGGCAAGTCCAAGCACCGATATGATCCGGTCGCAAGCCATCGCCAGCCGTCGCGTCGGTTCATCTCATAAATTCATACAAAATCCCAACCACCTTCTGCCTCCAGTTGTGTTTCATTGACGACTATTCAAGATTTCAAGTGCCATTGTGCCGTGCCGCCCACAATAAAGTATCTGCAAGCGGTTCCCATAAATTCGTTGACCACAATATGAAAACGTTACAAAAGCCATAACTCAAATTCTAAGTCCTTCAAAGCACAACACACAGACACACATACACACCTAAGTTATTTTAGCCATTTCAACATTCAGACTTTTTGTGGTTGAAAATGGTCAACTCACGCTGTTGGACTCGTTGCCAATGGCAGGGTGACTAAGAACCAATGTTCTGGAAAGTCAACATTCTGAATTTTGTATGACCGACCATGCCAAATTCGTCAGTCTTTGGAACGTTGGTATTAAAGTGATTTTCGCTTGATTTTCTTTCTCTAGCTTTTATATTTCCTCTATCCCCCACGCGACTTGCTTTTCATGCGGTTTCCTTTGCTCGTTTGTTTTTGCTTGTGGCAAAGTTTCAGTCCAAGTCCTCCTGACAATTGTATGGCAAGAGAAGGGAGGAGACCAATGGGCTATGTGACACAAAGTTTTGTCCTTTCTTGTGCAGTTGTTAACCTCAAAGCAGTTGAGTGTAGGTCGAATCAAGCGAAAAGAAATTCAACACTTTTCGAATACAGATCACGTACAAAACGAAATGAACTCACAATAGACCTTAAGGGGGAGGCAAAAGTATGGGGGCTTATGGGAGGGACAGACGGGTAAGTTCCAGAATTCCGTGAGAGAGAGAGAGACTATGCTCGAGTGCAGAGAAATAAAATTTATGGTGTGCGTAAATTGGTAAGAAACGCTTCTTGAATGCTTTCAATTCTCCCTTAGTTCTATGGGAGGGAGATTCAATTGCTATTATAGTGATCGCTGTGAGACTCTAACCAGTCGAGAAACGAAGGACCATCAGAAGGGAGTCCACATTTTGGACAGTAATAAAATGGTTCTCACTCATGCATGTTACAGCACAGCACAGCAGACTCGAAAGTCGCAATCGTCACCTGAAATTGTTGTACGAGTAGATAGAATTATGGATATAGGTTTGGTCGTGTTCTGTTTCGTGGTCAGGTTCGAGGCGATGCGATGGGTGCGGTTTTCTTATTAAATTTTTGTGCAACATCACATTTTTCAATTACTCACGTCCAGTGCCGGCTGCCGGGTGTCTTTTCAATTAACTCGTGCAAAATTAATGAGTACAATAAAAAGACTTGAAACTTCTTTCACCCACTAATGGGAAAAAGTTTATAGCTGAGAAGTTATTTCATTCAATTGACGTGCGGAAGTTAGTGCTGGAAGAAATTGAAACTGTATAGTTTGTAGGGAAAGGAACTACTGTTGGGCACTTACCATAAAGTATTCAATTATATGACACATTTAGTTTTGGTTACATTGCAATTAAAAGAAAAGAATTTAATGAAAATATTCTTAATTTTCGGGTGGTTTCTGAAAAGCTCATGACATTTTCCAAAGTGTTCACAGTTTTATAAATTATTGCATTTTGAATATTATTTGAAACCTACTGTAAATAGTGTCAATCATTAAAAAAAGATTAAATACCTGTCCGGGAGTCTATTTCATGAAAAAACAAGACGGCTAAGACTATGCTGCGGCACTCAGGCTAACGTTCCCAATTTCTGTAATGCAGTGAATGGATGACATGGTGGTTGCAATTTCAACTACAAAGTTACGAAACATAGTGCGAGTATTTAAAAAAAAGAAGAAGATTCAGTTAAGAGATACCGATGCACAATGATTTCAAATAACTGCAGGTAGTGATGCGGAGGAAAAATATTATCAAGTTGTAACGAAGAGTTACGAAACGTTATATAGGGTGTCCCGTAATTCGTTTTACATACTTTGGGATATGATTCTTGGTCATATTCTAAGAAAAAAATTGTTCTACAGAAAAGTCCGTTTCTCAAGTTTGACATCACTTTTTGACAATTTAAAAAAAGGCTAACTTTGGTGTACCCTGACCTGTGCTAAATTCGATATCTCTGTCAATACTGATGATAGAGACCTAATCTTACACTCAATTTTTTGTAGAATGTATTTAAATTAGGCTTCCAAAGGCTTAGGGTTGCCAGATTTTCAACTAAAATATGAATCTCTATACTTGACTGTATGCCCGAAGTTGGGCTCAAGGTAGAACTGTTGAGCATTCCTACCGAGGCGAATGTTGTGGCTAAATTGTTTCAGGGGAGGAATGCAACTGGCTATTTCACTAGAGCACTGTTTGTAAAAAAAAGCGATAAAAAAGAGAGAGAGAGACAAGTAACGTTTCGACGATGTTCAAGAGAATGAATTGATTCTACGATTGAACTATCACCTATATCAATTTTAACGCTCTATTTTGTACCCTATCAAGTAGGCGCAAAGATGTTTGGGAAGCACCTGACCAGATATGGGAGTTATACTCCAGTTTTGAGCGGATGAAGGCCTTTTAAATTGTAGCCAGATCAGAAGGGGTGAAGAACTTCCTGCATCGTCTCAAGAAGCCTAATCATTAAGCAGCGTTTTTGGCGACTTCAAATATGTCGTCATTCCAACGACCATCATCGTTTACACACATACCAAGCACTGACAGCTTTTCGGTTTCTTGGATGCAGGTAGCATTCATGAATAATGGCAATGGAGGAATGTTAAGCTTCAACGCCAGAGACAGCATTGAGTTTTCGAAGCATTGAATTCTACTAGGTTTTTATTACCCCATGTAACAATGCTGTCAAGGTCAGAATTCAATGAGCTGATCATACGCAACCGTTCCAGTTCCACATCCGAAGAGCAGGGACGTGAATTTGGAAACGAATATGAAAAGTTGAGGGTCGAGTCGTCAGCAAAACATAAGAGCGGATAAGAAGTTTCAGACAAGAGATCATATATGAAAATGAGAGAGAGAGTCGGATACAAAACGGAGCCCTGGGGCACACCAGCATTTATTAAGTGGGTATAAGACTTGAAGCCATCCAACACAACTTGTATTGAACGGTCGGAAAGGTAATTTCTAATCCAACGAAGATGAGTCTCATCGATACCAATAGCACGCATTTTCAATAAAAGAGCCTGATGCCAAACGCTATCAAATGCTTTAGAAATTTCAAGCGCAATAATCTTAGTTTCTCCAAAACAATGTAAAGATTGGTTCCACTATTCGGTGAGATATGCCATCAAATCACCAGTGGACTGTTTGCTACGAAAGCCGTACTGACGGTCATTAAGAAACTTTCGTTCTTCAAGATATTTCATAAATTGACGGTTTATCAACGTTTCCATGACCATGGCCTTTTTTAGGGACCGGCTAGACAAATGCAGTTTTCCATCTGCTCGGGAAAACCCCAGCAGAATAGGAAAGATGGAAAAGCTTACGCAGTGGTTTTGCCAGCGTAGAAGACCACCTCTTCAGGATAACGGCGGGGATACCATCTGGACCAGCGGATTTATGTATATTGAGATCTTTGAGGACTCTCGCTACCGAGCGAGCTCGAAAAAATATCTGCTTCATAGCAGAATCTGCTGTCTCAAGCTCAGGTGGGTCAATGTGCTATCAGGAAGTGTTGAGTTAGCAGCAAATTGAGCTGCCAGCAAATTGGCTTTATCGATGGAGCTGACTTTCGGAAAGTCATTGAAACGAGGATTATACTTTCCAACTGCCTTGATAAGTTCGTGTGACGTAAAGGCCATCTGAACCTAGAGCTTCATTTGACTTAGGATGTAACATGGCTGGTTTTACTTCTTCTAGGTCGGGAGGACGTTATTCTTGGTCGTCGTCCATGTTGAATGGGGCATTCTTCTTGATTGTGGAACTAGTCTAGGTATTATTCCCTTATCCTTTCCTTGTAAATCTCGTTATACTGGTAGAAAGCAGCCCTTGCTATCTTTTGCATCAACATTTGTCGTGCTTTTAGTTTGGCTGCATTTGCCTGCCTGCATTCTTTATTTAACTGATTATAGATCAAATTGACTGTCGCAAAATAGATATCTTTCAGAACCTCCTACACTAAGTAACGCGTGCAATCACCTATTCTCTATTGGCTCATTCGATACGAGTTTTTTTTTACCCGAAGATACTATCGTATTACTATCGGTTGTACAATGAGAGCTTAAAGTAGGTGATATACGGCATAGAAAATTTGCCTTTGAGAAAACAATTTGGCCAAAAGAAAAAATCAAAAACAACGTGTGAGTTCCATGTGCTTGAAGTTTTTCCAAGCCTTGTATCTATAAAAGGTATGGATTTAGCTATCATAGACAAAATATTGTATCGCTGTCATAGCAAATTTTGGGTTGAGATTTATGAAACATTGTTAAACAACTTTAAGAGAGAGTACTCCACTATCTTCATCTTCTGCCCTTTTCGGTGTTGTGAGCTTCCTGCCGTCACCGTCGAAGGAATCATTGGTCTCCCTCACATTAGTGAACCACCTGTGGGTTGACCTCAGATGTCGTCGGCAAGTCTCCCAGTTTTGGGTGGTTCCATACCAACCAAGTGCAGATTTCGTTACATTTACATTTGTCTGTATACCAGATTGTTTTAGTCAGCCTTTCTTTTCTTGCATTGTAACTTTTCGAGTATAACGAGCGGATTTTTCGAAACCCAGATACGGCAACTGCGATTGTTAACGTAAACATCGAGATGCAAATGCGTCTCGTCAGAAAAGATGATTTTTCGCCCGAAAACCTTGTCCTTTATCCAAACTGCTCGAAGGTCCAAACTGCATTGGGATAATGAGCGGACGGTCGTGGAGCTTCAATTGAAATTTGATATCAATTTCTGAAAGCAGACTTCAAGGCTCTGGTAGCCTGCTGAGACAACAGTTAGTCAATTCACACCATTTCATACCAGACATCCCAGTAGTTGCCGAGTAGGTAAAACAAATCACAACTCACGTGCTCTCTGAAGTGAAACCTCTAAACGCATCTAATTTTCAAAGTCAACATTTACTAAAATGCAGCCATCCAATAAAATAACACATTTTGTCTTCGGCCCATCCTTAAACACCCTTAAATTAATAGCACGCCACAGACAATTTTTCTGAAACTTTTTCTCCAAGTCCTATCTTCCCATCCACAAAGTTCTGTTTCCATTGTATTGGGGTAAGGTACTGAAGCTGTGAAATTTCAACACTTTGATTTTAACTGATCTTTAAAGTCATTCGCATTGACGCGGTTTTCTTTCAATGTCCTTTCAATTTGAGATTGAAATCGTAACAATAGAAAGCAGACTAAATAAAAGGTTCAATTAGATTGAAAAATCTCTTTGTTTGTGCTTCTCTTTTGTGATTGTAAAGATTTACTCTTTACATTTTTTCTGACGTTACCTAAATATCAAACGACAAAAACTGACAAGACATCATTTGTATCTTTTTCTTCAACATAGCTTACTTTATTTTGTACGTCATTCACAAAGCACATACAAACAAACAAAAAAAAAAAAAAAACTATACGTAAAAAAGACGCTCTGACACACATGTCTAAATAAAATGGAAGTAATTACTTTCAACACCCACGTAGTATTCATGGTGGCGTTTAGCAGAAAATGTGTTTTTTGTGTCATTTTTCATCCAGGATTTACGTGGAAAGTAAATTAAAAATCAATTTACTTAATGATGTGTTGAGAATGCGCTTGTTATCCTTTCTGTGATGACACGGACAGTCTTTCATCACTTTAGTCATCCAACCCTCTTGCCCTTACCTGCTCATGCTGTACGATTTTAATTTGCTTTTCATTTAAATTTAATTCCTTATAATGTTCCACTTTGTGATTGTAGTAAGCAAACGCTTGCATGTCATGTTTTTTTGCTGATTAAAAAAAAGAAGCTACAAATGAATTAAGTAAGTACCAACATACCAACTATGACAAGCCAGGACTGGCGTATTTGTGGGTAGGAATGGTAACTTTAGGACAGCTTTGCTTGAAAGCAATTAGCGATGAAAAGCACCGTTTTGATAAAGTCTCACTCACGTAAGCGGAGAGAATAATACTTTTTGTTTTTTGTGATTATATCGAGAGATTTAAAATTTGACATAGATACATATGCTGCTTACAGAAGGTCAATAGTTGCTGAATGTAAACGTTTTTCTTGATCTGATTTGTGATAACCTAGCGTCCTAAGTTTGGTTGTTATAGTTGGAAATTTCGGGAAATGTTATGTTTGGATAGAAATTTGTCAAGAAAGTTGCCAGCTTAGCTGAAACACCCAGGCCTGCGGGGCCAGTTGTGATATCACAATGGTTCTAGTCTTCTGAAACAACCCTTTGGAGTTTCCAATGAGGCGATTGCATCAAACGACATTGTGTCCCCGTAGCGTAATGGTTAGCATGTCCGTCTGTTAACCCAGAGGTTCGTGGATCGAATCCCAACAGAGACAAAAATGTTTTTCTACGAGTTTCGCCTTTCGCGAAGAATTGGCAAGTCCTCCGTCAGTAAATTCATTGCCATGAAAAGCGCCTTCTCAATTAGCCGTTCGGAACAGCAGAAAATTGTAGGTCCCTCCATTCCGTAACAAAGTACGGTTATGAAAAATGCGCTAGGCCCAGGGGCTCTTCGCTCTGTTGCGCCACCCTATTTATTTATTTATTTCTATCATACGACATTGAGCCTCAACGGGGCATGAATAAAAAAAAATGAGGAATGGTTTCCTCCTTCCTTTCTTCCTTGCACCTCTTGCAGAGTTCGTTTGAGAGAGTTCCAGGCCTTGTGAAATGACAACCTATAAAACAGTGTTTCACATGACACTTATTGTTGTATTAATATGCAGCTATGATCAGACTTGTTTCATGGCGTTAAAAGAAGAACCGTTTGAAAAACCTCTTGCCTGCGTTTTGCCTGAGAAAGATTTTGTATATGGAAATTGGTACATCGATAATCTAAAATACGGATTCGGTAGGTGCCTTGGCTAGCGAGTAAGTGCGATTGTGGACCAAAGAGTAGCACTGTACAGCTCAATAATGTTGCAAAGCTTATGAAGAATCTCACTGCGGATAGATTGGACTTCCAGAATCAGCGATGCACTTCAGCAGTAAAAAATGCCTAAACCACTGAATGAGCTACTCCAACATATTTGGTTTAAAGGTCTTATAGGGTCTTTCAATACTAGGACAGGGTATTGAAGTAGAGATGGTGGCGAATGAGCTTTTTGTGAGCCAAAGGCAGCAGTCACACCCCGGCAGCAGGGTACTGACACTGGATATTCCAGCCCCTTATGTCCGAAGGGATCCAAAAGGACCTGGCCCTCCAGGTTGGGGGTTGTGCGTAGGGTTAACTACCCAACCACGTAAAAAAGTCCCAGTTCCGAAAGAACAAACAGCCTCGGATAATGATTATGATTTCAAAGTTGACGACCCAAGCAAACGAAAAAAGAACAATGACCTCCAGATCTGCACGTGGAACGTAAGATCTCTTAACGGACTACGTGCAGCTGGAGAATAAGCGGACGCCCTGGATTGCTGCAAAGCAGACATAACCGCCATCCAAGAACCACGATGGAGTGGACCGAGCATACAGAAGATGAAAAACTGTGACATCTACAATGGCGACTGCTACAGACAACAGAAACAGCGCTTATTTGAGGGCGGATTTGTAGTTAGAGGAAGACTCAGGGATAAAGTGCCAAAATCCATTTAATGAGCGTATAGTGGCCATCCGCATAAGGGCTGAATTCGGCAACAATAGCCTAACGTGCGCTCACGCCCCAACAGAACAGAAGAAAAAGATGACAATTTCAAAGACTGTTTCTACGAGCTCCTCGAAGAAACATGTGAGCAGTGCCCTAGACACGATTTTAACACAAAACAAGAGAAGGAGGACATCTTTGGAAATACAATAGGTAAGCATAGCCTCCACGACAAAACCTCCGAAAACGGACTGAGGCTAATCGATTTTGGTGCGGGGTTAAATCTTGTTGTAAGTAGTACGTGCTTCCCTCATCTCGAAATTCATAAAGGTACATGGCGATCCCCAGATCAATTAACCGTCAACCAAATTGACCATAATGCGATCGACGCAAGGCACTCTTCCAGTGTGCTTGATGTCCGAACTTTCCGAGGGGCCAACTTTGACTCGGACCACTACCTTGTTGTTGCCGAGGTACTAATGAGGATATCTGGTTCACGACCTAACACACACGAACTAACGCTGTGAAGAGATATGACGTCAGAAAGCTACAATCGCAAGAGATTGCCAATGCCTTTTCCAATCGAGTGTCCCTTCAATTATCCTTGAATCCCATGCCGCCAGCATTAAATATTGAAGACCAGTGGCAGCAATGCCAAGAAGCCATTAGAACCGCTGCCTCTGAGGTTCTGGGTTTCACTCGGCCACCAAAACGAAACCCATGGTTCGAAGAAAAATGCAGGCAGGCAAATGCAGCCAAACAAAAATCACGATAAATGCTGATGCAAAAACGAACGAGGGCTGCTTACGATCACTATAACGAGATTTACAAGGGGAAAAGAATAGAAGAACATCGAATTCTTAAAAAGAAAAAGAAGCAGCATGAGAAGCGCTCGTTTGAGGAAATAGAGAGGTGCCATGACAGGAACGAGATTCGGAAGTTTTACCAATAGGTAAAGGGGCAAGGTAAAGGGGCAAGCCCCGAACTCAAGCCTGTAAAGACCAGCAGGGAAACATAGTTATAGAGTCACAGTCGCTACTGAGGATCTGGAAAGATCATTTCTGCCGACTGCTTAACGGCGATGAGGACACAAATTCCGCTGTCAGTCAGATTGCCCCATTCAGATTGGACGATGATCAAGAATGCCATCCTCCCGACCTAGAAGAAGTTCAGCTTGCTATATGCAAACTTAAATCAAAAAAGACTGCAGGTGCAGATGGCCTTGATGCCGAACTTTTCAAGGCAGCTGGAGATCAGTTGGAAAGGAGCATGCACCAGCTGATCTGCATGATATGGTCGGAAGAAAGTATGCCCGATGAATATAACCTGAGTATCGTATGCCCGATCCTTAACAAGGGAGACCCTCACAATTGCGCCAATTATAGAGAGATAAGCCTCCTTAACGTCGGTCGCTTATAAGATCTTGTCTGCTGTACTATGTGAACTTCTGAAAACCCACGTCAACAACTTGATAGGTCCTTATCAATGTGTTTTTACGGAAAAGTCTACAATAGACCAAATTTTCACATTGAATGAATGAATGAAAATTTGGGGTTTTGTAATGTACCTCGACCTGTTTAGATCTATTGTACCCCCTACTTCTTAAGTGATATTCCTTAATTAAAGTACTTCATCCAGACTAGTTCCTTTGATGAAACTTAGTATCTGGGTTACGCTTAGGAGTCTTAGCTCCCTCTCCTCTACATAGTAGGATCCTAGGTACTTCTTTCTTTGGTGTATTAGACCTTCGCAGTCACCTAGGAGGTGATCAGGAGATTCTTCCTGTTCATTGCAATATCTGCATTGGTCGTCGCTCTCTATGCCTAGTACTTTTAGATGTTTTCTTAGCCTGCAGTGTCCGGTTAAAAACCCGGCTAGCATTCTAACATTGTTTCTATTCAGTTTTATTACGTCTTTGTAACGTTTTTTGTTGAAAGTGCCAAGTAGAAGTTTGGCTTGGCGCATCTTTGGGAGGTCATTCCAGTGTTTAGCTCTGTTGTCTTCCTCCAACTTTTTGATTTCATTCTTAATGTGGCTTTCTGTTATTCCACAAAAAGGTTCCGGTCCATTGAGTGGTAATCCGGCTCCTGTCTTTGCCAGTTCGTCTGCCTGTTCATTGCCTATGATTCCTACGTGTCCTGGTACCCAGTAGATTGTAACCTTGTTATTACTGCCCAGTTTGTTCAATTTGTCAATGCATTCGCTGACAAGTTTTGAGGAGATTGTGTAGGATCGTAGGGCCTTAATTGCAGCTTGACTGTCCGTCATTATTGCAATATGTTTGTTATTATATTTCCTGTCAATGTTTACTTCCGCGCATTTGCCTATTGCATAGACTTCTGCTTGGAATATGCTTGACATTCTTCCCATAGG
Organism: Melanostoma mellinum; assembly: GCA_914767635.1. Taxonomy (NCBI): domain Eukaryota; kingdom Metazoa; phylum Arthropoda; class Insecta; order Diptera; family Syrphidae; genus Melanostoma; species Melanostoma mellinum. The sequence continues at coordinate 198,373,110 of OU612058.1, read as the reverse complement.
TACTGAAATTTTTGCTCTTGGCCCAAAAATTCCTGCTCCAGTTCCCTCAGTTGTTCTTGAGCCATCTGTGTACCATTTTATTGCATGGGTCTTCATTGAGTAGGTCTCTTTCTCACCTTGCCATGCCTTTTTGTTACTCAGCTCAACGCTGAAGAGTTTATCGAATTTGAATTCCTTGGTTTTGCTATCCCGAGGAAAGTCAATGAGTGCTAACTCTTTCGATATTATGCTCTTTTCGATAGATTTCAGGACACACTCAGTTTCTTTGGCAAATCTAGCTATCGTTGCATTTGAGATGCTTCTTATTGCCTTATTAGGTGCAAAGGTGTCAGGTTTAGCAATACTTCCAAAGCTGCAGTTGGACAGCTTCTCATTGCTCCTGATATGCATATGCACGCAAGTCTTTGTACTTTTTCTAATGTTTTTCTGGTGGTCACCTGGTCCGCTCTCTTGTTCCAGACTACCGCTCCATAGGTAAGGATAGGTCTTACCATCATTAGGTACATCCACCGAATAATGCTCGGTTTACAACCCCATGATCTTCCTGCTATACTTTTGCATATCATTAAGGTTTTCTTAGCTTTTTCAGTAGCTGCTTCAACTTGTTTTTTCCACAGGAGTTTTCTATCTAGAATCACGCCTAGATACTTGACCTCTGTTGTGGGTACTATGGTTACTCTATCCAGTGTAATGTCTTTCATGTGTGGTAGGAGTCTTCTTCTGGTGAATGGTATAATTGTAGTTTTTGTGGGGTTGATGTTCAGTCCTACAGTTGTACACCATTTTTTCGTGATTGCCAGACCCCTCTGTATTATATCGCAAAGGGTTTCTTCATATTTCCCACAGGCTAATAGTGTGATGTCATCAGCATAGCCAATGCATCTTATGCCTTGCGTGGTTAGTTTTTCTAATAATTCATCTACTACTAGACTCCAAAGTAGAGGTGACAAGACCCCTCCTTGTGGGCAGCCTCTCGTAGTGATTATTCTCTGAATCGTTTGGCGAGAGTGTGTTTCTGCCGTTCTTGTACTAAGCATTGCACTAACCCACTTTATTATTGTAATCGGAGTGTCCTTCCTCTGAAGTGCTTTGTTAACCGCCTCGTGTGAGGTATTATCAAAGGCACCCTCAATATCCAAGAAACAGCCGATCGCTGTTTCCTTTGAGTCGATTACTTTTTGGATAGTGGTTGAGAGATGGTATAGGGCAGTTTCTGTAGATCTGCCTGCTCTGTATGTATGCGTGTTTAGTGGATTACTCACTAGAATTTCTGATCTTAAGAAGTTATCGATCACCTTCTCCATGGTTTTCAGTACGAAGGATGTTAAGCTTATTGGCCTGAAAGATTTAGGATGAGTTGTGTCTTTCTTACCTATTTTTGGTATAAAGATAATCTTTGCTCGTGTCCATGGAAAAGGTATGTACCCTAGAGCCAGACTACTTCTGATAATTTTGAGTAAGTGTAGTAGAATCACTTCTTTTCCCATTTGTAATAATGCGGGAAAGATTCCATCTACCCCTGGAGTTTTGAAGGGTTGAAAGGTACTTAATGCCCATTCTAGCCTCTTCTTCGAGCAAACTATCGTTGCTGTCTTCCAGTCTTGCTTATCAGTACTGTGCACAGGCATAGGTCTATCATATCCTGTTGTTAGTATGCTTCCAGAGAAGTGAGTGTTAAGCAGGAGAAGCGATCTTTGCTCTTCATTTTCTGTGAAACTGCCGTCAGCGTATTTCAAGGCCATGGTGGTTTGTGACTTTTCCCTTGAAAGGGCTTTATGAAGTCTGCCTGCTGCCGGGGTTGTTGTTATGCTTTCACAGAAGTCTACGAAGCTTCTTCTTTTTGCTTTCCTCACTTCCTTACTATAGGCTGTAAGTTCCGCATGGTAAGCATGCCAGTTGCTGTTACTTTTTGCACTGTTGAAGAGTTTCCTTACCCTCTTCCTTTGCGCTTCTAGGTTTTTGTTCCACCAGGGGGCATCTGTTTTCTTGTTTGCGGAGCTTAGGGGGCAGCTTGATTCATATGCATCAATCATTGCTGTATTAAGCTCGCTTACCGCATTTTCAAGCTCCAGACAACTTTTGGGTTCCCTGTTAGTGGATATATTTCCTATGTTGTATGTGAGATTGTCTCTTTATAGATCCCAGTTGGTTCTTTTTGGATTTCTTCTAGGAATATTCCCACAAAGAATTCCATCTAGAACAAATTCAATTATCCTGTGATCTGATAGAGAAGGCTCATTTGAGACCCTCCAGTTACTGATACAGTTTTTCAGGACTGTAGAACCGAAGGTAATATCTAGTACTTCTTTCCTATTTCTAGTAACAAAGGTAGGAGTATTCCCTATATTGCAAATTTCTAAGCATTTTTCTAAAAAGAATTCTAAAAGGTACTCACTCCTTTGATTCGTATCTGTACTACCCCAGATGGTGTTGTGTGCGTTTGCGTCGCAACCTACCAGTATTGGTAACTTCTTCCTCCGGCAGTAATCTACCAGTTTCTTTACCTCAGCGGGAGGAATGTTCGCTTCATCTCCCGGAAAGTACCCTGATGCGATTACCACCCACCTGGTTTGGCCTCCGATGTTGATTGAGGCCTGGATTGCAACCAGGTCTCTCGTCATAAACTCTGAAAGGCAGAAATGATTAATATCGTTCCTTACTATAATTGCTGTTCTAGGAGAAATTGACTCTTTATCCCATATTACCTTCGTATTTCTAATGGATAGACCTTTAATTTGTCCCCCATAGGTCCAGGGTTCTTGGATCAGTGCTAGTCCAATGCCTTCTTTCGTAATTTTCCTCGCTGTGATAGCTGAGGCTGCTATGGCATGATGAACGTTTACTTGGACTAGCTTGGTACTGATCCCGCGTACCTCCATTAAAAATCTTCTTCTTCGGGGGTTTCTGCCCCCGGACCTGTTAACAGGTCGTTTTCCTCCTCTGTTGTGAGGGGAACTTCTTCCTCTTCCTCTGGTATGTCCATCATGACCTTTATTGGTGATGATGGTTTGGGGGCTGGGATAGGGGTAGGTAGAGAACTGGGTGGTAGGATAGGGGATTGGAATAGGGTTGGAATGGGGTTAGGTAGTGGACTGGATGGTAGAATAAGGGATTGGGATAGAATTGGGATGGATTTTGCTGGGAGATGTTTCGGAGATGTCTCCTGTTTCTCCTGCAAAGGGATGTGGGTGGGTGTACTGGGGATTTGGGGAGTTGGCAGAGTGCTGATTGGATTGGTATTAGTAGGCGGCTTGTCCTCTATACCACTTCTTTTTTTCAGGCCATGCACCTGGACCTTACCGAATCTGTAGTGGATACTATGATTGTTTTTGACAATCGCCTCCACAGATTTTTCATCTATGCCAATATTTAGCAGTTGGCCATTACCCTCCTCCTTGCAGGAAAGAACCTTCCAAACCTGGGTATTCATTTCACCATTCTGCTGCTTTATCAGAGCAAGAATCATGCCGTGATCTTGGCCACTGCTTCTTGGTACGAAGATTGTGATGTTGTATGGCTTGGGTATGTCGTCCCCCTGTCTTGTGGTAAGCTCACAACCTTTCCACCCACTCAGCTTCGGGACTGTCTTCCTGATCCAGTCTGCTGTTTCTTGATTGGTACAATCTACTAGAATCATACCGGGTTTGAAGGATATGCCTTCAAATTTCATTTCCGTTTCCCACCCTATCCTCATCTCGTCCACCATTGCGTCTTCGAGCTTAGAGAGCTCACTCTGCGAGAGAGTGATTCGGGGGTACTCCTTCGGTAAAATCGCAACCCGTATGGTTCTGGCAGCCGCCGCGTAAGAGACTGCCCTGCTTGTTGCTACCGGGCCCTTGCTGACCGAGGCATGTGTCTCGGTTTCGGTCACAGTTTTTCTTTTCTTCTGGGCTGCCTGCTGGGGGGGGGGGGAGATATGTGTTTACTGTCTCTCTTACCTCCACAGCTTTCTACCGGTCTGCCCTCTGCTTGTGCCAACTTCCTTTCGTCGACCTTCTTCCTCGATTCTATCCGCGAGAAGCCCTGCTTGATGAATCTGAGGTACCATTTTACTCCCGCACCACTCAGACCCTGTCTGTGAGGATCGTCCAAACCACCTGGTTCACCCAGCGCCGGACGAGGGATGGTTTTCCTCTTCCATACTTTCTTCTTTGGAATAGTAGTGCTGGACTTATGGGTTTCCCCAAGGGTCCTTTCAGAGATTGTTCTTTTAGCACTTTCTTCCTCAGATTTGTCAGTGGTAACACCCACTGGCTTCTTACTTGCGTCTGGGATTGCCCTATACACTAGCTCGGAAAACCTCCTCTTGCTGGTGTTAGGTTGCTCCCTACTATTGGCACGATCTCTGATGACAGGTTTGTCACCCCGGAAGTCTTTCTCCATACGATCCGCCATATCTCTTGCAGATGTTCCCTGCGGAAGATAAAAGTTTTTAAAATTTTTGTTGTTATTTCTTTTCATAAGTTCCCACGAGTAGCTAGAGAAAATAGGTCAGCTGTGTCAGAGCTCCGCATAACACAGTAAGGTCTAAGTTACTTCGTGATTCGACCTGGTGTCACGAAGGTTCCGTTATACTACAGTCGGTATACCCCCTGACTGCAAACCAACCAATGGGCACGGATCGCATTACACCCTGGCTTAGGGGGTTGGCAGCTCTTAGTTCGTTTAACTCCTCAATTGCTCATCCTATCCAGCTTTTAACTAGATCGGTTGAGCAGGTGAGTCATTGAAAAACTTAAGCCTCCGCACCACGTCAAGGTGTCTGCCGCGCAAAGGAATTTTCACATTACGGCAGGTCTTGTATATATCGGTATTCACCATCTCTTTATCGATTTCAAGTCCGCGTATGAAAGTGTTTACAGAGACGAGCTGTACAGAGCCATGTCTAGTTTCGGCATCCCTGCAAAACTCGTACGACTATGCAGGATGACTTTGGAGAATTCACGCTGCTCCGTCAAGGTCGGAAAAGAACTCACCGAGACCTTTGATGTCGAAAAAGGTTTTAGGCAAGGCGACAAACTGTCATGCGATTTCTTCAACATCATACTTGAACAGATTGTTCTACAAAACTCAAACGTCAACACCAGAGGAACAATCTTTCAAAAGTCTGTGCAATTACTCGCCTATGCAGGCGATATTGACGTAAAGGGAAGAAATAAGCATGATGTCTTAGGTCAGTGATTCCCAAAGTGGTCGATATCGACCCCTTGGGGTCGATATCTGCTTCTTGGGGGTCGACAAAAACGAAATCTGAATTTGGGGGTCGACAAGTTTTGCAATCGACCCCCTAACACATTTTCTTATTTTAAACTTTAAAGATAGTGTTGCACCTTTAAAAAACTCAACAAATTCCTTTTACCACTTAAGGACAAACTAGAGAAAAGGTCGTCCATAACATCGATGTTTGTATAATTTTCTATGCAAGACGTTGATGGCTTGAGAGCGTGTTACAATATCTCTGCTAATAGTGGATTGGGGAAGCCACTCACAATTTGAGAGCAGCTTATTTTAGCAGCCATTGCAGAGGTCCTCAGCAATGTTTTGCGTAAGCCCGCTCAAGATATTATAAAAAGAATACCCTTGAGCAATAACACCGTTCAGTGACGAAAAGACGAGATGGGTTGCGACGTGGAAAACATTTTATTCAATTTATTGCAGACCAAGAGATTCTCTCTCCAGTTAGACGAGTCTACATTACCCGGCAATGAAGCTCTGTTGTTAGGATGCGTGCGATATATATTAAAGATGAAAATATGTGCTAAGAGCTGCTTTTTACCATTTATCTGGAAACTGATACCAGAGGAGAATCCATTTTTCAGGCAGTGGATGTTTTTTTACAAAACATCTGAGTCCCAGATTGCACCAGTCTTTGAAATACGTCATAAATGCTGTCAACAAGATTCGAAGCAATTCATTGAACTCTCGGTTATTTGCTCACCTTTTTGAGGATAACGACGAAGTCTTTGCTTAGTTACTTTTGCACACTGTAGTTCGCTGGCTTTCAAGAGGTGCTTGCTTAGCAAGACTTACAGCTATTTTCGGGTCTGTGTTGGAGTTTCTAAATGAAAAAGACCCGAATTTGGAAGAAAATCTAAAAAATTCTATGACGGATATTTATTACATGACTGATATCTTCGACATGTTCAACAAAGTCAACTTGCAGCTGCAGGGTGACGATCTCAACTTGATCAAAACAAAATCAATTATAGCGGCGTTTGGTGGAAAACTTATTCTTAAACAAAATTTAAGCAGAAAAGAATACTTACAGTTTCCGCACTTGTCGAAGTCAACAGAAATCCTTAAAGACGATGCTATTTTACCATATGTCACTCACTTGGACGCGCTTCATAAAGATTTTACCAAAAGGTTTGAGGATCTTTTGAACTTACAAATCCCTGAGTGGATAATAAATCCGTACAGTATAACAGCCATGGAAGAAGAAGTGATAATGCATAATGAAGAGTTGATCACCATCGAAACTAACGAATAGCTTAAGCTAAGGTTCATCGAAGGCATCAGAAGTTCTGCCTTTGCATTGTGGAACATTGCTGAAAAATATCTCATCGGTTTTCCATCATCATATTTAGTTTAAAAACGCTTCAGTGTGGTTGCAAATATTTTGACAAAAAAAAGAAACCGTTTGAAAGTAAACGAAAGCGGAGACTTAAAACTTACCAATATTAAACAAGATCTAGCTAGATTGGTAGAAAGTCACCAAATTCATCCATCGCATTAATTTTTCAAATCAAAAATTTATTATTCAATTAAGAGCACGATTTTTGAAAACTTGCATTAATAAATTATGAATTACAGTTCATGTTCATTGAATTTCATACCTGGCTATCATCGTAATGTCATGTTTTATTGTTATCCCAAAAAAATTTCTTTCTGCACTACTGCAACTTGCTTAGTTTTGGGTCTAGGTACCTATAAGCAAGTAAAAAACTTTAGAAATGATTTTTAAAGTAATTTGGCTTTGGGGATCTACGGTGTCAGTTCATTTTGGAAAAGGGGTCTGTGGTTCAAAATAGTTTGGGAAACCCTGTCTTAGGTGCTTTTGCGGGTATTGAAACAAAAGCGGCAAAAATGGGTTTGATGGTTAATGAGGGCAAAACGAAGTATATGTTGTCATCAAACAAGTACACAGAACATCGACGAATTGGACAAAACGTCACAATAGACAGACATAACTTCGAGGTAGTACAGGACTTCGTCTACCTAGAATCCGTTATAGATACGGAAAAGAACATCAGTGTGAAGATCAAACGGAGAATAACTCTTGCCAACCGTTGCTTCTTTGGGTTAAGAAGGCAATTGAGAAACAAAACCCTCTCCAGAAAAACCAAGGCAACCTTGATCAAGCTCTTATACAGCTTGATCATCTCAGTCCTTCTGCACGGCGCGGAAACATGTACCTGATCGAAAGCTGATAAGGAAACCCTCAGTCGTTTCGAAAGAAAAATTCTCCGAATGATCTTTGGTCCCGTATGCGAAGACAATGTGTGGAGAAGAAGATACAACAACGACCTGTGTGAGCTGTACCGCGACATGGGCATAGCCAGAAGAGTACACGTATCCGAGGTTGGGCCAAGAAGAGCGCCATAGAACATATACGCCACGACTCGACGGCTTTTCGAAATCACATTGCAGGGAAATCGCGGAAGGGGACGATCTCGTCTTAGGTGGCGCAATCAAGTGGAAAACGACCTCAAACGACTTAGAGTGCAAAACTGGAGAGATGTCTCCCGAAATCCAAATTGTTGGCGTAAGATGTTGGTTGAAACTCAGGTTCACCCTGAACTGTTATGCTTATCGAAGTAAGTAAATCAATATACATTGAAATGGGTGGTGTCTAAGCTACAGCTCTCTTTATAGACATAATAAAGAAAACAAAAATACTCTTTACCATCAGTCATTTAAGATTAGACCTAGATCCATTTTACTGTGCGGTTTCTATCAAAAGAAACTATTTTCATATCAGCAATTTTGTCTTCCCACAAATTTAAACAGTATACGTTCCCATCGCCACGCATTTAAAAAGTGTTTCTTTTTTAACCCGGCCAGTAGCCGCACGTTCAACCACTTGCTATCAAAAACGAGATAAAAGTGTCTAAGTCCGTAGGATGCTTTGAAAATTAGCCCCACATCTGTGGCATGGCCAGCCATTTCCGTCTATACAAAAAAAAAGAAAATGAAAATTGACGACAAAAACAAAAGGGCTAAGTAAATATTTAAAACTCAACAGAACAGCTTCTATTTTATCCTTTTCCATAACCCCAAAGCTGATCCTTTTTTGGTACAACACGCTACTGAATAGTTCAGTTAGCAACTGTAACCATATGCCAGTTTTTGTTAAGTTTTATCCTTCGGCTATGGAAATTCATAAACACAGACACCGCGTCCTTTCTGTTCTGCTACCTTGTATACTCGCATAGCTAAAACTACATCCACGAGCCTCTACAAAAGGGATATAGGACGATACGGGACACACAGAGGATGAATGAACTCAGACAAAACAAATAGTTCGGTGCCCATTCTCGCGGTTGGGCACTGTCCTTATGTCCTATCTCTCCCGGTACCGACAACGAACGAAAAAACGAAAACAACACACAGTTGGATGTAAAAATTAATCCTTATCAAGGCGTAACATCTACTCGCGCTAAATTTACAACGATAACATGACACTAAAAAAAAAGGAAGAAAAAGGAAAAAGTTGAGCAAAAGTTCCTCTTTACCTTTCGTTGCTAACCAGAATCGGAAAGTGAATGAACGGCGCGGCGAATATCATAGTGGACCCGCAGGTTGAACTTCTCCATGAAACATAGGACCATACACACATACCATCAAAATATGCATAAGTGTATATACTGTACAACAGGAAATCTTTTCCATTTCTATGTTTAGTTGCTTTTGGCTGGCTCATCCTTGCAACCACATCGTATAATGGTTACGTATAGTGGTTAACCCCGGAAGACTTGATCCTTTTATCCATTTTAATGTAGCGCGACCCCTTCTCTCCACTGCAGACACTCGGAGTCCTTTGAGAAATGTTTTGGAAGAAAATCAACGCACAACAAGTAGTAGGGGGCCTACCCCTAGGTAGGTAGGTAGGTACCGAATGGAAAGTGGAAGTCCCAAGAAAAATCATCTTTTGCTACGACCTCATTTACGCGAGTATACTAAAGTGTCCTGGAGTGAAAATGGGGGCGTTTCAGTTGTATGACGCATCACTTTATAGCCCGAATAGTTCAGCTGAGAGAGCATGGCAAGGGGCTGGGAAGAGCTAAGGACACCGGAAAATGGGATATGAATTTTATTATTTTTTTTTCTTCTATTCAGTCATTATGATACGTCCTGGAGTCGTCTTATTCATTTTCCGGTTTAGAGTTCATGCTGGAGCTCTCCCAGGTGCTCCAACATTTGCATCCTGGAGACTTATTATCTGGCAAAGATTTCCTGATTTTTTCTCTTTTTATCTGTGTTTGTGTGGAGATGTTCAATGTGTTTTTTTTTTTGCTTTTCTTCTCATCTTGCATTTTGCCCTCTTCCCGATCTCGTGCTGATGTTGACATAAGCTGCATGGATATTATTTCTTAAATGAGATGGGATTGTGAATTCATGGCGCCTGGACTGGGTAAAAGGATAAGTCTTGTCCTCGATGTTTAATGCGATAGACTTTCTTTGAGTCTTCTTTTTTTTCTTCTATTTATGTCGAGGTGGAGAGTCCTTTAATCCTATTTTCAAAATGCAACGGAGAAGAGTTTGATGGAATCAAAGGAGAAATATTTATCTTAGTTATTATACAAGAGGATAACAAAAAAAAAAGGAACAAAGATGAGGTGAATGCAAGCGAGAAGGCGTTAAAATATATAAGAACGACGAGACGACGCACGACGGCGACGGTGACTATGATGTGGGAGGCTTAAGTGATTTTCGATTGTAATCCTTGAAACAGGATGAGAGAGTTTTATGCATTTGCTTAAGAAGTTGGTATCTTTTAAGGCTTTGTGCTGTCGACTAAAGCATGGTACCATTACTCCAGTTGAGAGCGAGCGAGGGAGGGAAAGGAGGGGTTCTTTCTAAGTCTCGTTAACTGATTTTCACACACCAGTAGAGTTTATCGCCCATTTACTTGAAGTCTATATGTGTTCTATGCATATTGAGAATTGAAGAATGATGAGAGGTATGCATATTCAAGCACAAGCTATATAGTAACTTATACAGTAATTGTTGGCACCCCTATGAATTTTACTATTTCAAATGCAGGTTAGAAACTAGCTAACCTGCTCGGCGTAGCTCTAGCCATATGGTGATCGAATTGAGGAAATAAAGTAATGTCGTTTTCATTCCAGTGGAAAAAATAAAGTCTCTGTTACTCACGGGCAATGAAGCTTTCTAATGGTGAAAAAATTTTCGAAATCGGTCTAGTTTTTTTTTCTAAGTAAACGAATATGTTCCCGTTCCTTTTTCCGTTCCCGATGGAATGTGGAAAGAAATTTATAGCTTATATCATTTTTTAGGTTCTAGAATATTTTCTTTCCAAATTTCATTCAAATTGGCTCAGTAGTTCTGGAAACATCTGACATGCAACTTGATTATTTTGTGATTTGTTCTGTTTTACGCACCTTTTTTTCAAGAGAAATTTTTTATTTCCTTACAAATAATCGATTTGGAAAGAAACTATCGACTATTTTGTCCAGGGAAAGTATTTTGGGGACTTAATAGGTCTTGAAGAATACTCGTGTGTGCAATTTTTTTTTTATTTCCAATTTTTCTTATTTTTGTAATTTGGTGTGGCATAATAATAATATCTCCTTCATTTTGGGAGAGATGCCGCACTTGTGTTTTGAGAAGATGCTGCATGCCGAATTGGCTTTTGTATTTTTTTTTTCTTTTAAGAGAGTATAAGCTTCAGTATGCTCCTTAAATACATCTTCACTCATACAAGGCCCATTTGGACAGAAGAGGCTAACTAGAAAAGTGAAAACTAACCAAAAGAAAGGTTGAGTCCACGGACGATCCAAATCTTTGGACCCTAGGGCTTCAACGACAAGCTTTATGTGACGCGAGGAAATTATTCTGTCAGAGAAAATGGCGGAGTCTATTTTGACTTAATACTTTACCCTCTACCTACTTAGATGTCTGCCCATACGTAAAGTGCTTCTTACACGGGTGTATATAGGATTTTAGCTTAAGAAGGCTTTATTGTCAGCATTGAATAGTTGATATACTTTGAAATTCTGTACATCCAGCAGCTAGTCAAGGAGTGTAATAAAGAGAAAAGGACTCAACACGCTCCTTGATGTACGCCTACTGTGACTTGTAATGCTTGGGTGACTCTAACTGGACATCTAATCTTCGTCACCGTCCTTCATATCTATCCTCAATCATCCTCACATAGGCCTCAGATTCTTCGTTCTCTGAGAGCCACCCACATTCGATCTATTGTTTGTCAGCCTGCACAATATCCAAATTTTCTAAGGAATCACGGGCGTACAGTCAAGTTCAGAGATTCATATTTTAGTCGCACAGCCCGTATGTGAAATGCTCTATCAGACAATGTTTTTCCCCTCTATAACGTTCCATAAAAATTCAAAAGTACCGTGCATCAACGTGTCCTCTTCAATGCTCTCCTATTTTCCTTAACACTCGCATTGTGTCTTATAACATAAAGCGTATTCATAACTTAGTGATGTGCGCCATCTGTTGCTGACCTTCCCCTGACTATTCTACATTGGTTATCAGAGAGCTCTATTATTTTTCGTAGTCGTCTACCCAATACCTGCTCAATAATCTTCAAAGACTGGAAACTTTGCTATGTATATCGTTTTCCTGTCTTATTCATTGGTAGAAGATAAGTTTCTTTTTTTACCTTTATCCATAACTTATGTGGTATCTCTTCTTGTCCAGCATCTTTGCTTTTCTAAGAGTTCTTAACATCTTAACGGCTTCACTGGACTTTTATATCGGGTATTTTATAACTCGGTTCAACTTGTGCAAAGCGTATTCTAGGAAACTCTTCGTTCAAAAGGGCATCACAGTGCTATTGCCACCTGTCCAAAATTTTGTCGTCATCGAAAAGAAGCTTTCCAAGAGCATCTTTAAATAAATAAATAACTAGGGTGGCGCAACAGAGCGAGGAGCTCATGGGCCTAGCGCATTTCTCACAACCATGCCTTGTGAGGGAATGGAGGGGACCTACAATTTTTTGCCGGTTCCGAACGGCTAATTGAGAATGCGCTTTTCATGGCAATGAATTTACTAACGGAGGACTTGCCAATTCCTCACGAAAGGCGATACCCGTGGAAAAACATTTTTGTATTTTGCCTCTGCTGGGATTCGAACTGCGAATCTCTGGGTTAGCAGGTGGACATGCTAACCATTACGCCACGGGTACCACTGAGAGCATCTTTTAACTTCAATTAACGAATTTCCTGTGCGTCTCTCCTTGGGCGGCTATTTTGAAGATATATGTATGTCGCCTTTTTCAACTTATTTTGTCGTATTTCTTAAATAGCATGATTTGCAAGAACAGTCGAAGTATAAATTTATTCTACCTCGCGATTCGTGTCCCCAGTGTTCTTTGGTTGAAGTTGTGCGCATTTTTCTTCTTTTCTTGCTTGCGGCTTGTTAGGACATGCTCTTTGAAGCCTCTAGAAGTGATTTCTTTGCCTCTAAGCAAGTTTGCTGTTTTTGTAGGCTGTCGCACATACTCAGTGTTCCTTGGATTTTGGGATGCGTTGATGATGTTTCAGAGATATCAATGAATATTCAAAATGAGTTAGTTGACTTTTTCGTTGTCCAAATCTTTGTTAGTTCTCCACCGATAAACAAAAACTAATTTTTTGGGATAGCCTTAAGTATTGGCTTTATAGTCTCATCTCTCATGACATTAACGGTAATGTCAGAAAAATGGTTGATCGTGGCGTCCGTCGTTGCAAACTTTAGAACTGTATATTACTTAAAGTGGTGAAAAATTGTTTGTTGCCCAACTGTTCTCGCAATGTAAGAAATCTATCAACGTTGAAACAGACAAACAGACAAGTGATTGAATTAATGAATTCAATGAATAGATTGATATGGGAAAATGCACTCAAGTCAAAAATCATCTGCAATATTTCTTTTTATTTCTGCAAGTTTCTATCTCATTTTCAAATTGAATCTTTTTTCGTTACAGATCAAAGTGCTTGCGCCGCAACATCTTTCCAAAGCGGGTAAGTGTGTCTTCCCAGAGGTATAGAACTTCGAACTGAAATAAGACAAAAGAAATCGTTTTAATATTGTGAGGATGCTTTTTGTCAAAGGCTGAGGTAAGCTCAGCGGATCCAGAGTCTTCTAAAGAAGCAGCAAAACTTTAGATTATTGAAGCTAGTTTATTTCCGATAGTATAAATAGTTTTTGGTATAATACATTTCATACAATGTTTACAATGTTAATTCATATTTCTATTTCGCATTCTGTATTTATGAGGGTAGAGTCCACGCCTCTCCTGGTGAAGAGTTGAGGGATGTGGTCTAGTCTGGGGTTCGTGAACCGGTTCTTGGATTGGTCCTCTTGCCAGTCGGATAAAGACTTCCTGTCCTAGATTGGTCTTGGACCACTTGGATTAGGGGGTTCTATCTGGGTTAGGTGTTTCCAGCGCTTGGGTTCGGATTATTGTTGCCTGTGCTCGGATTTGGAGTGGCGCTGGGCTCTTGGTATCTCTCCCGGGATAACGTAGGTTCTGTAAAGATACTTGGGAATGGGGGTTAATGGTTGCTCTGAGGTAGCAGGAGCCACTAAATTCACAACGAGGTAGCGTTGAACACTAAATTCACAACGAGGTAGCGTTGGACACTAAATTCACAACGAGTTAGCGTTGGACACTAAATTCACAACGAGGTAGCGTTGGACACTAAATTCACAACGAGTTAGCGTTGGACACTATTTACTTATCCAGTCTTGGTTTCTGGACTCTGCTGTTGCGCTGCCGGTACCGGAATGCCTCCTACTCTTACTTGAGTGCTATCATGAGTTCCTTACTTGTCTATTGCCGGGACTTGAACTGATTTTCATGTATTTCAATGGTTCTCTTATACACCTTTTGGTAGTAATTGAATGTGAGTTGTAAAAGTCAACGAAATGCAACTCCACGTGGAGTCAATAGTAGGCTGCTGGTGATGTTGTTGTTATGTGTTATCGTCACCATTATTATTGCCTGTGTTGGTACATGTAATCGGTGTTGTTGGTGGCGAATATTACTGTTGAATTTGGTTTGTAGAGGCGAAAATATAATGGGTCATTACAATATCCATCAATCTAGCTTCAGTGGGAGGATAATTTGCCATTAACATTTAAATATGATTTCGGGTGTGTAGCCGCCACGGCTGGCTCGAATAAAGCCAAGTCTAGATGTTAAAATTTTTCTAGCATTTGACCACGTATGTTTGCAATAGCGCCACGAAAGCTCCCTAACGTTTCTCGTTTGTTGACTAGCGACTTCACATATCCCTAAAGAAAAAAATCCAATGGTGTCAAATCACATGATCTCGGTGGCCAATTGCCAGGTCCATTTCACTAAATTATGCGCTCATCGAATGCTTCCTTCAATAAATCGATTGTGACGTGCGCTGTGCGGCATGTAGCGCCGTCTTGTTGGAACCACATCTCATCCACATTCATTCCATCCAATTCGGGAACAAAATAATGGGTTATTGGTTCTATACCGGTCTCCATGAACGGTAACTGGTTCGCCAGCACCATTTCGGAAGATGTATAGCCCAATGATTCCAATAGCCCATACAGGACAAGTACAGTCAGTTTTTGTGGATGTAATGGCGTCTCGAGTTACTAATGTAGATTCTCTTCACTCCAAATGCAACAATTTTGCATTCGTATTCGTATTTTTATTCGTATTCGTATTTTTATTCGTATTCTTAGTCGTATATTTATTTATATTTTTATTCGCATTCGTATTCGTATCCGTTTTCGTATTCGCATACGTATTCGTATTTGTATTCGTATTCGTATTCGTATTCATATTCGTATTCGTATTCGTACATTGAAAAAAATATTGGTTGGTAACTGAAAATTGTCATATTGATAAATAAAATCAATATGAAAACCTGTTTTTCGCATTTGATGGTTGCGGTCATCAATTTAGGTTATCAATTTGCAATTGTCAATATGATGATCGTCATTTCTAATATGATGACTACGATTGTCGATAATATGATGATCGCTGGTTTGCAGTTGTCATATTGACGATCAAAGTTTGATCTGACTAGGTTTTATTTTTATGCCAAAAAAAAACTAGGGAAAAAAATTACTTATCAAAAAACTTTCTTAAGAAAAATGAAAAGAAACACGTCCACACAGTTTCGTTATAATTCGGTTGTGTATTTCTCTTGTATTACATTATTTACTTTGTATACCATTGGAGGTCATAAGTGACAAATTCTATGTTTTTATTTACATTTTGGAATATTGACATTTGTTTTGTGGATTGTATTTAAATCTACGCATTGTTCGTTTTGATAATTTAAGTTTAACAGTTCTAATTAACATATTTTAAATAACTATTGTACATTCGTACAAAGTTGTTAATATGATGATTACCTCCTTGCAGTTGTTGTTCCGGAAGACTGAAACAAAACAGTATAGAAACAGACAAAAGACAGAAACAGTATGCCGTAAAGTTTTCGTATTAAAAACTTCGTCACATTCCTGTTGTCATATTGACAATCGTGGTTATTAATTTGATGACTTAATTTTTGATTTAAACTTTTTTAATCGTCGATATGACAATCGCAGTATCATATTGACAACTACAATTGTAATATTGACAACTGCGATAGTCGTATTTACAACCGCTATCATCATATTGACAATCACGGTAGTCGATATGATGACCACAAGGCTCAGTATGATCATTGATCATAATAGCAATAGTCAATGCGATGATCGCGGTTGTCAATGCGGTGCTTGGCTGAAAAATAAAATTTTTTTTCATCAATATGAGGAATAAATTCTTCAATATGACAACCATTTTTGGTTCAGTGTACGCCACGTTGTTCCCAGAATGCGTCGACAAGTCACCAGTTTTGGGTTGTTTCATGTCTGTAGCCAGTCAAGCTAAATGCAGATGTCGTTGCATTTGCTCGTAACAGGGCTGATTTCGTCTTTCCTTGTTTCTTTTTGTCTAAACGTTTTATGATATTACCTTTTTGATAGGTTTCTGGCGGGTTTGGTTTTATGGTTTTTATTGAAAAGCTCATTTGTTTTACAATATTTGATAAATACAATTATAAATTCTTAGACTAACATTATTGTTTTAAAATCTGCGAGCAGACATGGGGCTCTGCTTCGTTAAATTGGCGGGTTTTATACATTTTCAATAAAAAGGTATCTTTGTCTAACATTTACTTGTTTCTTAAATAAATAATTGGTATGTTCTCGTCGGCTTGAGCAGTGCTGACGGTCGTTGGCTGTGATGTTGGTGGGCGAGGAATATTAGTTGGATGGTCGCTTCGGTCCTGGAAGCTATTGTATTTCCATTTTTTTGGGTCTCTTGGTGTCTTCAACTTCTGTTTTGCTGCGTTCCTCTTCCTGCAGCGACGTAGAAGTCTCCGAAGCTGTCTTCTTGTGATATTCGAAATGCTGGATCCATTATGGATAGCACCTGGAGATATCGGTCGTCGGGGGCTGTGTTACTTGCAATTATATTAGTAAGAGGGCTGGGATGGGATGGGATTTTCCTCAGTATTTTTGTGCTGAGGTTGTGCAGTTATTTGTCTATAGGAACAATTTTAGTTGTTATATGCTGGGCTTATTGTGTACCGTACCATATAGGAAAGCAATAAGTTAGTATATGACGAATTAGTTGCTTGTAAAACAGAAGTTTCGTTCGTGTTTGGAGACCACCTCTTACTTTCATAAGAGGACGAAGGAGAGCTAAGGCTCAGTTTGCCTTGCGAAGAGTGTGTTTAGCATGTTGGTTAAACTTGAGCCTTTCGAAGAATTGAAGTTCAAGGTATTTAACGCTTTGCTTAGGTGTGTTAATTGTGTTATCGGGCTATGCCATAAGGCGAGGGGTTCCTAAGGCAGATTAACTCTGTTTTAGTGGGATTGATTTTAATTCCCCATTGTAGGTAGTACTCCCAGAGCCTAAGGATGTGTTCCTTTACTCTACGGAGAGCTGTTTCTAGGCTTATGGATGCACTATCATAAGTGATGGAGTCATCAGCATATAGTAGGGCTTTTGTCATTGGCGTGTTTGCTGGTTGGTCCAGGGTGAAAAGATTGAAGAGGTCAGGTCCAAGACGTGAACCTTGGGCAACCCCTGCGGAGATGTTTTTGAATACAGACTTGGTATTTCCTACTCGTACGTAAAACTTATGGTTGCTCATGAAGCTGTGTATGATTGTGATAAGATGTCTAGGCAAGTGAAATGATTTCAATTTGAAAATCAAGCCATCTATCCAAACGGTGTCAAATGCTTTTTTAATATCAAGCAGACAGGCTACTGTTATCTCTTTTGTGTTAAGAACCAGGGTTTTATCTGCGTGAAGCTTTAACAACGGGTCGAAAGTGGAGTGGGATGCTTTGAACCCAAATTGGTTATACCCAAATTCGGTTTTATAGATGAGTAGTTATCGAAACTTTGTTTCAGTTTTATCATTTGTAGAATATAACATCTTCTCCATTGCGTTGTTCTTTCTCCAGGAGTGTGTTAAGGCTTAACTGTCGTTATCCCCAAAAGTCTGTTCTTGAGCACTTTAAATGAACATTGGTGAAACGGTGTCCACGCAAAATATACCTTCACAAATTATTTTCTTCTCTGTTCAAAGAACACTAACTTCTTAATAACATTCAAAGTTTTACTGTTTTCGATTCAAACAAACATCATCGCTTTCATGAAGAAAAAGCAACTTTAATAATTTGCTTAAGGCTTAACTTCTTAAGCAGCCATGCGACCGCTTGAACTTCTCTGGTTTTAATATGCCTGTGAGTAAGAACCATGCGATGTGAGTTT
This sequence comes from Melanostoma mellinum, assembly GCA_914767635.1. NCBI lineage: Eukaryota > Metazoa > Arthropoda > Insecta > Diptera > Syrphidae > Melanostoma > Melanostoma mellinum. The sequence continues at coordinate 198,355,097 of OU612058.1, read as the reverse complement.
TCTCCTCCCAAACTCAGGTTATTCTGCGATAAGTGGTACGAATATATTGAGTAAAATTACTTTCAGAACTAAAGACCACCGCAATTAACACAGCTTCTATCGAAAAAGTCTCACCCATTGAGGCCTCATAACAAACTAATCGAGACGGAAGAAATTCTTTGTTCGAGAAAATATGGTGTAAGCACGCTCTCAATCACAACGACCGTGTGTATATTAAACCCACAATCATTACAATCAAGACCTTGATGAAAGACCTTCGATTGTTTCTTGCTATCAACGTTAACCTTACCAGTCACAACCCCATTAATCGTGTCGTTCGGCATCATTACAACAGCCCAATCCCTGGCTGTAATTCTATTCAAGTTTCAATAAGATTCATACCCCCTAGTCATTACTCACTTAAACCTTATCCCTTGCCTAATCAAGTTAAACAATTTCCACCATAAATGTTCCGAATGCACGCCTCATTAGCTCCCCATTGAAGCAAATCACATAACAAAGCACCATTTGTTATAACCTTCGGCCATAATGTCCAACACTGTCTGAAATGGCATCGGCACTTCCTATACGCCTACTTCCATTAAATCAAATAAATTATTTCCATTGCCTTTGATTAATTGGCAGCACTCAGGATGTTCGCTAACAAAACACGCAGTGGCCAGGATTAAGGCACATCTATAGGGACGTAGCTACACATGTGCTATTCCAAGGACCTTCTCACGAAGGCATTCAGCTCTTTCTTTAGTATTTTTTTCCATTAGTTATTGTTTTAAAAAGTGTGACCTAACCCACCACGGTTCAAAAATCCTTATTTTATAATAATGTCAAATTTGAAAAGAACGCTCTCACAAATTCAAGATGGTCGGTGATTTTCCCAAAAGACACGGCAAGTTAATGTACAAATTCGAAGGTAACATCCTGGATGCGCAGTGTCAGCTTCCTTTTATCAAATAAAACGATAAATTGATTGATGAGCCGTGAATATTGAGTCCCATCCGGAAACGGAAGTAAGAGACTACTCAAATCTTAAACGAAATGAACTTTTTCCCCCAGCATGTCTCTCAATAGGGAGCGGAAAGAAGAAACTTTAATTTCTTAAAGAAAAATAAAACCCCGAGAAAACGGTGGCTTTTCGTTTAATGAAATTCCATCAACGCTGGAACTAAAGATGGATGCCCTGACAATTGCTTAAAGGAAATCCTATAGAAATGGAATACGAATGCAGAGCGTAGGATAAATAAAGACAAAATAAATCCCTATTGTCGTGACCGTCTGTCAAGGTTTCATCTTGAATACACTCGAATTACTTTGATGTTTCGTCATAGAATGGTGGTGTTGCTTTACATCGAAAGGACGACCATCGCTGAAGCGTTGGTTCTTCGCTCGTCGGTTTCTAGGTTCATAAGCGAAAGACAAAATGAAAAATCTAAGTCCCTTCAATGAAATTGCAAAAAAAAAGGATGTGCCATTCCGTGTGCTCTACTGTGTGCAACGATGTTTATTTGTTTATTGTTGTTTACAAAAAAAAAAAGAACTAAAAGAAAAGGAGATGAAGAAGGAGACTATAGGGATAGGGAGTCAATGCCGCTGTTGTGTTGTGTCGTCGTCATTGCCGTTCAGGCATTGTCTGTGGGATTAGGGAAATTGTGAGGAAAATCACGTTCTGACTTTTTATAGTCTCTGGGTGCTATGATGACAATTTCTATCCGGCTATTGTTTAGCTGATGTGCTATGTACTCCTGGTTTCTTTGTTCTGCAGTAAAGAATACCAATTACTAGGGAGTTATAAGGTGCAAACACAAAGCCCCCATCAAAGAAACAATGGAAGAAAGGCGACTAAATCAGAAAAGTACGTTAATTGGCTAGACACCGAAGTGTTTGGGGCTTGGTTATGATTTTGTGTTTGGCATAGTCAATAATTGAGGATTTTATCTTTTAGCTTTAATTTGAAGATTAAAGAGTTCAACGATTTGGAGCATTTGAATGATGGGCGTTGGAACTTCCGTACTTAGGAGAAGGTAAAACAGTCGTTACCCGAAACCCTGTGACATTTGAAGATAGCCAATCCTACAACACTTTGGGGAAGTATTCTACGGTTCTTCAAAGTATTTACGAAAAACAAGTTGGAAAACTAGACTTTGCGTTCTGTGTGGGGAATTCGTATGCAAACAATGCCAAGTGGATCGGTTTTTCATTTAGTCTATTTGTGGTTGTCAAATATATTCATTGGACTAGCCCAACACACATTTGTAAAAATTTATGAAGTGGGGGGTAGGTTCAATGCCAATCACTGCATTTCCCTTCACAGTTTCGAATGACCACTGATCTATTTCGATCAGTTTGGATCAAAGTATCAGTATAAATGAGTGTGGACTGCAAAGGGCTGCTGTGGATTACAAAGCATCAAAAGGTTCAATCGCAGAGTTTTATCCAGGGTTGACCCAGGTTTTCTTGTGAGGTTGTCAATAGAAACTTTGGATTTCGTTTCTCAAAAACGTTCAACCATGAAAACATCACGCATCCTGGTCATTTACATGCCATTTGACTTTTGATTTCCTTAGCCGTCACTTCAGAGCTAACTTCATTTACGTATTTGGTTTATAAAGATATGTATGTTACTGCGAAATGCTTCTGCTAGTGTTTAGTACTAAGAAGCTTTGGTTATTAACGATATTTTATGAGTTGACAGTTTATCAAAGTTCAAAACATGACCCTGTAAAAAGGCTGAGTGGAATCGATGAATTAATAACTGGGCTCAGGGACAATTTTGATGATTTTGAATCGTTACGGATTCAAGGACCTTCCTGAAAGTACGAGGTGTACAAGCTCATGCCAGACTTTGTTTGACGGCTGTGGACCCTGAGTAATCCTGAATGGGACAAAAATATTCAAGATTGAAATCATCCTTCCCATTGCCGACACTCTAAGCGTCCATTTGAAACAGAGACTAGATTCGTATACGAAGATTTGCCAACGTTTTGACTTTTTTCTTATAAAAAATCTGAATTCAGAAGACTTAACAAAAAAAATGCAAAGATTTGAACGGATGTTAAACATATGCTGAATGTTTAAAAAGATCCAAGACCTGCGTTTCGCCCAGGTACGACAGTTGGTCGACCGTAAAGTGAAAAAACTGACCATATTCTAGAACTTTACACTTTTTCAAAACAAATAAAATTGAAGATGAATTTCCAATTGCTGAAATTGCACTTAGAATTTTATTGAGTAATGATGATGACCAATCGCAGAAAGGAACGTTCCTTCTCTTAGTAAAAATAAAAATAAAAGGAATTCACAACTACAAAGATTCAAGAAAGATTGACAACTTTGTCGCTGAGATTTATAGATAGCGACATCATTAGAGGCATCGATTTTTAAGATGTGATCATTGATTTTGCTAATCTTAAAAAAAGGCTCTTTCAATAAAAATTCCTCTCTTTCACAGAAAAACTGTTTCTACTTTTTTTTTCTATCGTCCTTATCTTATATATTACTTTTTTAACTATGCTAGTTACTTTACCTTCCTATATTTTTATTTTCTCCACCTTCAAAAGTTATATAAAATCTATTGTTTAATTTATTAGATGCTCTAGAAGATTTTAATCTTAATGTATCAGTGTTATTCACATATTTGTTTGAAATAAATTGGATTAATTGAAATTGAATTAAAAACATAACCTGTGTCACTTTTTGCATGTCAATATATTGTTCTATAAATTTCATTCTGATTAACTTATCTAGTTTTCAGTTATTTAAATTTTGCTTTTTTTTTAATTTAAATATGCAATATTTATTTTTTTTTGTTTAACATTGTTTATGTTTAAATGCTGCAATAACTGTTTATCTCTTTAATGAATTCAAAATTATATTGTTTAGTTTAAAATTTAAAGGATAAATATTAATTCAAAGTTAACTGATTTCTTTGTATACCTACCTTTATTACGCAACATAAGATTTTTATATTATCATACAGGGGCCCCATTCTCGAAAAGTGCAAAGGGCCCCAAAAATGGTAAAGACGGCCTTGGGTAGAAGGTTACACAGAAGCATAAAAAGACAGAGTCAATTTCGGATTTATAATATTAGAAAGGACTCCCGTTCTCGTGTGAATATTGGGTTACCGTTCCCATAGGGATATGGGGATAAGTTAAAGCTTATGTTACTCGGGGAAATTGTGGCATTTTAACAGAGAAAGAATTTTTGAAATCGGTGCTGTACTTCCCCGTATATCCTTACCCAGGTTCTAGACTATCTCTGTACCTATACAAAATTTCATTCAAATCGTTTTACTTTGGGAGGGAGACGCTTACATAGAAGACGGACAGACCGAGTTACTTTCACATTTATAAATGTAAAGATAAAAATAAAAATCCGAAAGCTTGGTTATTTGAATTTTTCTGATAAATGTTGATGTTGAGTGGAAAAGTGTTAGCTCAAAAGTTGTAGATCTTCTTATTGCCTATACCATTGACCTTAAACTTTTTTCCATAAGACTTACAGTTCTGCCGGAAATAGAAATGGACCGTTTTTTCCCACCGTCCCTTCCACTTCCCGACTTCAGATCGGCCACAATTTATTTTTCCTATCATTAGTATGTATTTTAGTAGTATTTTACTATTCCTTTTCCAATTGGTTTCATCGTGCTATAATTTTTTTATATTTTGAAAATTATCTGCCCTGGACATTTCTACATTTCTTGTGAAAGATTTATTTGATAAAATGCTGGTTCAAATGCAACCGACCTCCTTGCCTATCCCAATTTTAACGGAACTATCAAATATATTGAAAGTCTGTAAACTGTTTTGCATTGAAACGTCTCACAACTTTTCTTTTTTTGAATTTTCACAGCTTTTTTTAAGAACAGTAGGAAATATAATTTTTTTTTTCAAAACGCTGTTATTTTGTTGAACTTCAAAACTTTTCAAAAAGCTTGTGTCTAATCGAAGTCGGATGATTCAATGCTCTGAAGCTGGAAATCGTACCACGAAGTCTATTATTTGGCGTCGGCAGGGGTCGTTTCAAAGACGCGTCAAGGCCAAGATAACGAAAATAAAAAAGCTGTGCCTACTTCTTTTAAGTTTTAATAATGAATCATGTGTAGTTTTTTCGTAATCCTTCGTGAAAAAAACGTCCGAAATTCAGATGCGATGGTAGACGACGCGACCCTCTTAACAGTGGATCAATCGAGAGGCGAATTCGATAAACAGTTCATTTTACATAATTGTAAAAAATATTAAACAATAACAAAAAAATATTGTTATTGTTTTTTTCTAGGAGTTAAAACTAGATTTTAAAAAGTCATAAAGACATGGAGGATATAAAGATCCATTGACCTCAACTCCAAAAATTAGCGGGTTCATCAGTTAGATGCTGTCGTACCCTTTTAAGACGCTAATTTTCTGAGCGAAACGCTAATTTCTGCATAAATAAAAAGATTAATATAATTTTCAACAGTTAAAAAAACTTATTTTATTTCCTCATTTTTTAATGCACATTTCAGAAGCAATGCTTCCATCGTCAGTGAGATTTATAAATTAAATTAAATTAAATTATTTGTCAAAAAAACTAACAAAAAACAAAAATGTTTCTAAACAAAATTGCAATTGAGTTGAGTTTAATCTATTGAAAAAATTTTTGAATATTGAATCTTTGATTGGTCCATCATCATTATTCATAAGATTATTTTTGTTTTTAAAAATGTAAAAAGATTCAAAAGCATCTAATTCGTAATTGCTATTTACATTTATTATTAATTTTATATTTTGCAAACTAAAACTATGACTATTTTCTAGCATATGTTCTGCAACACTTGACTTTTCTTTTTCATTATATTTAAGATGTGCAAAATGTTCTTTAAATCTTTTTAGAATAGGTCTTCTTGTCAGTCCTATGTATTCTTTTGCACAATCATTACATCCGATAGAATAAATTCCTGATTTTTGAAGCTGTTTAATTTTATCTTTAGATCCTCCAATCAGATTTTTTATTTTTATTTCGCTGCACTGTTGAAAATTATATTAATCTTTTTATTTATTAGATTAAAAAACACGTGGAATATCTCTACTACAAAACTCATCAATTTCTCCATGTCTTTATGACTTTTTAAAAGTTAGTTTAACGTTTGGGGCCTATAGATATTGCAATTCAACTTTTCTCGTCACTATTTTTGTGGGGCTATGTCTATAGCGACAAGGGTGCTTCGATTGATGCACTGGAAGACAACATAAAAGCATACACTGAATCAAATATTGGGAGTGAAATCAACTAAAAGTTTTCGTAACATTTTGACTAAAGCAAATTGCGAAATTGACGAATATTTGTAAATATTTTATTCAAATAAACAAATTCTTTCGTACAAACAAGAAAATTTATTCAAATCGAATAATGTCTGTATTTAGCATTTTGATTGAAGAAAAAATCGTTGAATTGATAAAATGAATATTGAATTTGCAGATCTTTCGTCAAAATTTTTATTCAGGTCAACAAAACATTCATCAATTTAAGTAATTTTTCCGTAAATTTTTTTTTAATGTCAATTAAATTGTAATTGTACAGTTTTAGTTCAATCAACATACTTCTTATTTCTATTGACTAAGTAAGTATTCAAATTAACTATTTCTTTTTTTCAAAATGATGATTTTTCGTTAAAATTCTACCATTTTTTCTTCATCGTTTAGGGATTCTTCCATACAGCGAAACATTCGTCAGTTTGAATAAATTTCTTCAAAATAACCTATTTCTTTCCGGTTACTATCAAAGTATGTGTCCCCTGTTTCTTGTGTGTTGCGCGTAAGTTAAGCTACAAATTTTCCATTCGGTTTTGTGACTTTGAAACGGTTGTGTTGTGTTGTGTTGTGAATTTGAAATTTGTGCAAAAAAAATTTTTTTCAAAGCTGGATCTACAGAGGAATTTCTTAGAAAATGGCATCAATATAACAAACCATTTAGATACAAATTGGTAAGTAAATTAGAACTTATCCAACTATTAATTATTATAAAAGACTAAGTCTAAATAAACATTTGTAATTAGTAATAAATTAAAATTGAGTTGAATTGATACTCGTAAAAATACAATACGGAAATAATAATTTAATTATGTAACTCTAATAATTATTTATGAATGAGTCGTGCGTTTTCTGTTTGATTTGATTTATTTCTTAGATTGATATTTATTTTAAACAGCGAAGAGAAAACTGTCATTTTTTTCGGAGGAAATAAAAGACCCCAACTCGAAATCATTGTTCTCCAAAATGAACAAAATGCAGCATTTGGCCGAAAGTAAGTTCAATTTCTATATGCTCATTGGCTGATAGCTGATTGCTTTATTGCACTTTGAACTGTTACTAATGAATAAATAAATCATTCTTTTACAATATCATGATATTACTCTACTTAATTCTAAAAAATGCTAAATTCAACTTGTAATTTTCTTTTGCATAGATGGATATTGCTGTGGAGTCTTTTATCTCCTTCACTCCATTTTGATTCCAACAGGAAAAGTTTTGAAAAAGACTACCCCAACTTGGGACAAGAAACTACATTCAAAATTTTAAATACGAGACTCCCAACTAAGTTTTATTTTGGTTGGCAAAACTGTAGCGGACTGCGAAACGCACTTGAAGGAGAAGATGGAAGCGATTTCGAAGATCCAGCCATTTGTCTTTATTAGTGGAGACGTTTTGAGTCCGATGGAAATTTTGGTTTATTTCGAAGGAATAAGGTATAAAATAAAATAAAATTAAAATAAAATAAGTTCAAATTACGTATATTTATATTATTCATGTATGTATGTAAGTATGTATATTTGTATATATCTTAATGAAAAATGTAAAAAATATAAAATCTTAAAAAAAATAAAATAATTTTAGCATATTTTCCTGTTGTCGTTATCACTTTCAAGGTCGAATCTTCTTTTTCAGGAGTCGAAGGTTGTTAACACATTTAATTTGCTCGAAACGAAATCAATAAAAAAAACGACAAAAATTTTCTGTGAAAATGAATATTTAAACCAAAAAAAAAAAAGTTTAATAAACTAAACTAATTAGTTCAGTCAAAGAAAGTTTTCGCAAAATCCACAACAACTTTTAGTTCAATCAATTAATATATTATTCAAATTAACTATCTCCATGAGCAGAATTGAAGAAATATTTCACTAATGCTTTTATTCCATTTGATAATTATTCTTTAAATGAACAGACTTAAATTGACTAATAATTATTTGTGGATTTGACGAATTTTCTTCAAGTTAATAGCTGATTTCTAAATATTCAAATTGAATAAACGACAACAAAAGGTTTAGTAGGGTGTATATTGATCGCCTTTTCGTCAATTTAACCTGCGATTTAGTTGTTTTCACCACCTTTTTTGGTTCAGTGTATTTTTGTAAGATACTGGGCGAAATGTTAGAAACAGTTTGCCCAAATTGAACTAAATTGGCCAAAATTTGAATGAAATAATCTTCAAATATGAAAATATCTCGACCGTAATATCGATTCAAATAAATTTTACCTGTTCCGTGTTTTCAAGAAACACAGCTTTGTTTAAGTGTCTGCCTTAGATGCTAAGTATTCTTTCGTCCTTATTTTCCAACACCATACGGATTGCTTGAGTGAATATTAGCCTTGAATGTCTGAATCGTTTCCTGAATTATCATAATATGTGAACTTCACTAAAAAAGTCCAAAGGCTTACCTCACCAGATCCGAGGCGTCCAAATGACATCGATAGCGTATTTTGGGAATTTGGTGCACAAAAACAAATTGTGGCATGGGCTGTGTGGTATGGCGTCTTATCATGGATAAACCAGAGGTTCTCCAAATCCACGTCATCAATTAAAAAAGAAAAAAGAAAAAAGAAAATGTACCGACCCCCCTTGGCTGAAACCAATGATGCCACCACTCCACATCCGCACCAAACGGTCTCTCTCTGTAATACAATGACTTCTTCTTGCTACGATTTTGTATGACGTAGACTTCGAGATGAAAATACGCCTCCTTATGATTTCTTCCAAAAAATCCTTGTTTGATTCTAGCTGCTCCTAGAACCAAACTGCGAAGCTAGTTGTTGTCCATTGTCCTGCCAATCTCACGAACTTTTTGCACAAACTTGCCTACAGCAAGTCCGATAGATTTTTCATTACATTTTTTTTTTCTCCAAAAATGCACTGTTTAGGGTACACAGCACTTACTTGTTAAAAAGGTCTCCAATCTTTCCCAAAGTAGGTAGTTCAAGCATAAGATGACTTGTTTCGCAAATGTATGATATGAAAGTTCTGTCCAAATTTCGAGCGGGAATCAGCTGTCAGTGTCAAAATAATCTGTTATCTAAATAGAGGAAGCAAAATTTTGCATATTTAATCCTGCTAAGAAGATTTTGGGTTGCTATATACGCTAGAGCTTAAGTTTATATTTTCCCTCTACATAGCTGCATTAACACCGTCAGCTTCAAGTTACTTGTAACTGTAAAAGAATGTCAAAGTTTATTTGATGGCCTCGTCAGAAGCAACTAACGATCATTGGTTTGCTCGGCTTAAAATATTGTTTTTCATTGTGGAAATCATCGCGCGACCAGCTTCCATCAATATTCAAAGTGACGAATCGAATCCTGATACATTTTACTTTCTTTAGTGGGTATTAGAGCTTGGGTGTACCTGGGCCTCAACCAATATCTTCAGTCAAAAATTTCGATTTCGATTTCGTCTCAGTTTTTCACACTAAAATAGTTGAGGTTCTCTTTCACTTGGTGTCGTCACCTAAGACAACCCCACCATACGATGTGCTTTCGAAAAACCGTCGAACCGGGGCGTTGATGTCGATTCGCTCTATATAAGTCCCAGCTATCGTAGTCTTCCGCTTCGTATCTACTTTCCTAGCTATGCCCATGTCCCGGTACAGCTCATACAGTTCGTTCTTGAATCGTCTTCTTTGCACACCCTCTTCACGTACGGGACCAAAGATCACACGCAGTACTATCATAACCAACCTCTTCCTTGTTAATTTGTGAGATGCGGTGGTTAAGGGCGATTCTAGCACTTCAAACTTACTTGCTTTTGAAAAAGCCTTTCACAAGTGAAAAAGCCCTTAAATCGGTCTTCCTTCCATTTTTCCTTCCAAATTAAACGCTAAGATTTATAGCAGATCCATCAGTCCATAAAAAATCCCACCTCCTTATCTTTCGGAAGTTACTGAACTCCAAATGTATGCATTCCGTCAACAATCCCCTCAGACATTCATCGATTCCAAACCACTGCCGAAATACTAAAACACACATACATACATGAAATAAACCCAAACAACCACTACATACCTAATTTGCAAATCAAATACCATGAACCTCAAGACTTCGTTAAATAAATTTGTGCCCTCCTTCGTTCTTATATTGAGGCAAAACAACGCAGAAAATTCATAAGGACTGTTTCGGAATGAAATGTCACTCGAAAGTGAAAAACTATTCCTACACCCTCCTCTGTCTCTAAAATTGAGAGACTGCTGCCTGAGATGGAAGCCTTACGTCCCCGACATTCACTCAACTTTCTTAAGTGTGCAAAAATTATTTCGTCCTGAAGCTTTGCAATGCAAATTCATAAACAAAAGAGACTTTCGTAGTCGTCATAGTCGCCGTGTCGTTTTGCCGTTATGTTGTTGTGACAGGAGGACAGGACACAGGAGGCTTGTGTGTGATTAACAAGAGTCATCTCTGATGACGAGAGCGCATTTAAACCACCAACAAATCGTCTTCCTTAGTGTTGTTTTTCATACTCTAAATTCCATCCATGTGTCGCCTCCTCTACATAAGGCATTTGGTGAATAAACTTGTGCAATTCTTGTTACCGCACCAGAATATTGTTTGAACAAAATAAAAGTATGAAAAGTAAAACAAGAGAAGCTGACTGCAATCAAAGTATCATGATGAGTGAGCAGTTGGAAGACAACCAAACCAACATCATCCCCCCGTCGAAGCCTATTGTTGTGCTCATCTTTATACTCATTATGCAATGTGCCGTGCATGTCTATAGTGTAAAGGACCTTAAATGTGTTCGTATGGAAGGGTGACGTTTTATATTTTGTGCAACACAAGAAAAAGAAAATTCAATCAAAAATGCTTATAAAGAGTTTGCCCTTCTGTATTGGATCCACAAAAACTAGTGAGGGAGACTTCCTAATTTGTATCGCTCAATATAAACTCGTACTTCTATCATCGTGTTCCTATCCCTACCATCATGACCCTATTCGAACCGTTTCAACTTCTTTTTGAGGAAGGTAACTTTTTTCCTATCCTGTATCACTTTATCTTGATCTTACTTACTATACTTTGGTTGACATTGCAGTTCGTTACCAGAACCTCAACCAACATCTTTCCAGTTTTGCAGTCAAAAAGTCAGTTGAGGTCTTCTTCCACTTGATTGTGGCCAATAAGACGTGGCCTTCCCCTTCCGCTATTTCCCTGCAAGACGCTTTCGAAAACCCGCCGACCCGGAGCGTTGATGATCATCCGCTCTGCATGTTCAAGCCATCGTAACCTCGCGGTGCATACTCTTCTGGCTATGCCCATGTCGCGGTACAGCTCATAGAGCTCGTTGTTGTATCTTCTTCTCTACACATTGTCTTCGCTTTCGGCACCAAAGATCATTGGAGTGTTTTTCCATGGATTTCCTTATAAAGTCCGCACTTCCGCTTCGTAAAGCAGGACTGGAATAATTGACGTCCTACAAATGATTATGTACCTTGATTTTTCTAGTGGTTTGTATTCAATTGCCTCTTTTAGTGAGAAAAGCAGCGGTTGGCAAGAGAAACTCTTCGTTTGATCACTGAACTGCTTTTGTTTTCCGTGTGTATAGCGAATCCTAGCTAGACTAAGTCCTGAACTACCTCGAAGTTATGTCTATCTATTGTGACGTTTTGTCCAATTCGTCGATGTTCTGTGTCCTTGTTTGATGACAACATATAATTAGTTTTCAACTTATTAACCATCACGTTTCCTTCTTCCCATAACAATATCGTCTGCGTAAGCGAGTAGTTGTACAGACTTTTGAAAGATTTGTCCTCTGCTGTTGACGTTTGAGTTTTGTACAATCTTTTCAAGTATGATGTTGATGAAATCGCATGACAGTTTGTCGAAAGCTTTTTTCGACAACAAAGGTCTCGGTGGGTTCTTTTGCGACCTTGACGGAGCAGTGTGAATTCTCCAAAGTCATCTTGCATAGTCGTACGAGCTTTGCAGGGATGCCGAAACTAGACATAGCTCTGTACAGCTCGTCTCTGTAAATACTGTCATACGCGGCCTTGAAATCGGTAAAGAGATGGTGAATATCGATATTATGTTCTCGGGTTTTTTCCAAGATCTGCCGTAATGTGAAAGTTTGGTCTATTGTGGACTTCTCTGGTCTGAAACAACATTGATAAGGACCTATCAAGTTGTTGAAGTGGGGTTACAGACGTTCACATATAACAGCAGACAAGGTTTTATAAGCGACGTTAAGGAGGCTTATCCCTCTATAATTGGCGCAATTGTGAGGGTCTCTTTTCTTTAGGATCGGGCATACGATACTGAGGTTCCATTTATCGGGCATGCTTTCTTCCGACCATATCATGCAGATCAGCTGGTGCACGCTCATCTTCAGCTGCCTTGAAAAGTTCGGCATCAAGGCCATCTGCACCTGCAGTCTTATTTGATTTAAGTTTGCATATGTCAAGCTTAGCTTCTTCTAGGTCGGGTGAACGGCATTCTTGATCATCGTCCAAGCTGAATGAGGCAATCTGCCTGACAGCGGAATTTGTGTCCTCATCGCCATTAAACAGTCTGCAGAAGTGATCTTTCCAGATCCTCAGTAGCGACTGTGACTCAACTGCTATGTTTCTCTGCTGGTCTTTACAGGCTTGAGTTCGGGGTTTGCCACCCTGGCAGGATCTTTTTACCTTTTGGTAAAACTTCCGAATCTCGTTCCTGTCATGGCACATCTCTATTTCCTCAAACGAGCGCTTCTCATGCTGCTTCTTTTTCTTTTTGAGAATTCGGTGTTCTTCCCATCTTTTCTCCTTGTAGATCTCGTTATACTGATCGTAAGCAGTCCTTGTTCGTTTCTGCATTGGCATTGGCATTTGCATTGCTGCCACTGGTCTTCAATGCTTACTGCTGGTGGCATGGAATTAAAAGATAATTGAAGGGACACTCGATTGGAAAGGCATTGGCAATCTCTTGCGATTGAAGCTTTCCTACGTCGTATCTCTTCACAGCGTTAGTTCGTGCTGGTCGTGAACAAGTAATCCTCATTCGTACCTTGGCTACAACAATGTAGTGGTCCGAGTCAAAGTTGGCCCCTAGGAAGGTTCGGACATCAAGCACACTGGAAGAGTGCCTTGCGTCGATCGCAACATGGTCAATTTGGTTGACTGTTAATTGATCTGGGGCTCGCTACTACTACTTACAACAAGATTAAGCCCCGCAGCAAAATCGATTAGCCTCAGTCCGTTTTCGGAGGTTTTGTCATGGAGGCTATGTTTACCGATTGTGTTACCAAAGATGTCCTCCTTTCCTAGCTTTGCGTTAAAATCGCCAAGAACGATTTTCACGTCGTGTCTAGGGCACTGCTCATATGTTTCTTCGAGGAGCTCGTAGAAACAGGAATCGTCGTCTTTCTCTTCTGTGGGGGCGTGGGCGATATTAGGCTAATCTTGGCAAATTTAACCTTTATGCGGATGGTCATTATACGCTCATTAACTGGATTTTGGCTAATCCCTGAGTCTTCCTCTAACGACAAATTCGCACCCAAATAAGCTTTGTTTCTGTTGTCTGTAGCAGTCGAAATTGTAGATGTCACAGTTTTTCATCTTCTTTATGCCCGGCCCATTTGGATGGCGGTTATGTAGTGTAGGAGTCTAGGGCGTCTGCTAATTCTCCAGCTGCACGTAAACCGTTAAGGGATCTTACGTTCCACTTGCAGATTTGGAGATCGTTGTCCTTGGGGCATATGCATAAAAAAGAAGTACTTACTAGTAGTATAATGGTTATAGTATATACAGTCAGTCAAAATTTAACATGCAAACAAGCTAGACGTGTTTTCACAGTCATCCGATTAAATTCCTTTTTTTGCTTTAAATCCCCAGTTTGAGTGCATTACAACTAGCACATTACTTTACCACTCGTTTGAACATCCATCTCAGTTCAATTTTTCTTGTGTTAGCATTTATATTATAGTTTATAATTTATTAATTGTGCGAACAAGAAATCGAAATGTCTAACAGAGGAACTCGATCACAACAACAAGGAAGTGTTCTATCTCCGAGAGATGCAAACAATTCGACTGGTATTGCTGATAAACTGTGGAGCCGTATGGAAGACAAGTTGGATAAATGGTTGAATACATTCAATAAATCACTGAATGACAAACTAGCTGCATTGGAAGACCGTTTAAATGCCCAGATAAATGATAATAAATTATTTTTTGAACAACAATTGGAAAAAACCAAACATGATGTAATTCGGCTTGAGCGCATCGTTGATCAGTTCGAGAGAGAGAAAATATGTTCTGATGCTGTTATTGTTGGTGTACCAGAATTTCCTGGAGAAGATTTGGAGACCATTTATCAAAATATATGCTCCACCGTAAATATTCAGCCCGCTCAGCTTCAAAATATTTTTCGCGCCAAAACAAAACGAAGTTCTCCCACTGATGCCAGCATCATACTGAAATTTGTGCAGAAGCGTGAGAAGCAAAAATTTATGCATGCTGTGACGAGCTTTCGAAAAATTAAAAAAGCTCCCCTCCGACTCAGTGCAATCAACATCAATTCGCCGAAAAGCTTTTTTGTCAACGATTGTCTCACAAAAAATAATTATCAGTTGCATCGTTATGCACTGAGACTGAAAAAAAAGTCTCTACTCAAATCTGTGCATTCTTTCAACGGACAAATCTACATCAGCACTCCCAACACTGGAAATCCATTCATCATCTACACGCTTGACGATCTGAGGAATGCCGTCGGACCTGACGCAAACAATGTTCTACAAATCAATGGTAGTTAAAATGATTGTTTTATTGCAAGAATTTCATAATCTATTGTTTACTTTAAACTTTCTCTCTCTCTGTCGCACCAAGTTTCCTTTTTCTGTTTGTACTCAATTCTTGTCTATGATATTTCAGTTCAAATTGTTGTTTTTTTATTCTATTCGTCTTACTCTCCTTTTTATAAAACAAATGTTTACAGAATTTCTCTTTTTGATTCCAGCCTAGTTTTAGACTTTTGTTGCCATAATGGGCAGCAACAATGACACTGGGTTTAACAGCATAAACGAAAAAAATAAATATGAAGTAGGAAATGCTATATTTTCTATTAAATCTAAATCTACTGGGCTAGATAACCTTCATCCTGACTTCCTTAAAATCCTTTTACCTCTCATACTTCCTCATATAACCCACACCTTTAATACCATTATTATGACCTCAGTCTACCCCAACTCCTGGAAAAAATCTAAGATTATCCCTATCCCGAAGCAAGGTGTAAAAAGTGAATACAGACCCATAGCCATTCTTCCATTTTTATCGAAAGCTTTTGAAAAAATTATAAGTAACCAAATCAAAAATTATTTAGACCTGAAACATCTTTTAAGCCCACTGCAGTCTGGATTCAGATCCGGGCACAGTTGCACTTCAGCACTTCTTAAGGTTTCTGATGATATAAGGCTGGCTATTGATAGGAAATATACATCTGTGATAACACTTCTTGACTTCTCGAAAGCATTTGATTGTGTAAGCTCAAAACTACTCTGTGAAAAACTGACTACTTATTTTAATTTCTCTGATACAACCAAAAATCTTATTTATTCATATTTGACAAATCGTAGGCAAGCTGTGTCGATCAATGGCAATTTATCCTCATTCCTCAATGTTGGTGTCGGCGTCCCTCAAGGATCTATCCTTGGGCCTTTACTGTTTTCTATGTTCATCAATGATTTGCCATCAGTAGTGTCTTATTGTCAATATCATATCTACGCGGATGATGTCCAGTTATATATTAGTTTTCCTTTCGAAATGATCGAAGACGCAATAAGTAAAATGAATGCTGACTTATGTTCAATCTTCGATTGGTCCACACGTAATGGGCTCAAACTTAATCCGGGAAAAACGAAAGCAGTTCCAATTTCCAGAAATAAACCTCATTTTGAAGACTTTCCTCCTCTTTACTTAAATGCTTGCCCAATTGAGTATGTAACCCAGGCAAAAAATCTCGGTCTAATATTCAACAATACGTTGACTTGGGATGCGCATATCAATTCCGTAATCTCTAAAATCTATGCTTCACTAAGAGGGTTATCTATAACGAAAGCATTCCTTCCTACTGATGTTAAATTAAAATTGGTCAAAGCGCTAGTCATACCCATCCTATCATATGGCTGCGAACTGTTCGCAGATCTCGATTCCCAATCACTGCAAAAATTCAAAGTTGCATTCAATTCAATTGCTCGATTTGTTTTTAATCTTCGAAGGTACGATCGCGGTGTTTCTTCTAAGGCTCATCAGCTCTTAGGCTGTAGTCTAGAGGCTTTCTTGAAATATCGCTGCTGTTCTTTTCTTTTCAAGCTTATCATTAACAAGACTCCCAGCTATCTTTACGACAAACTAGACTTTTGCTTCTCCAATCGTTATACGTTGTTACGCTTTACAACGTTTGCCTCTTTAACTTCACGCAGGCAATTTTTCGTTTGTGCTGTCAGGCTGTGGAATAATCTTCCCAGTCATTTGAGGTCTGGAATCAAACACAGAAAGTTTTATAAACTCTGCTTTGAATATTTCTGCAATTTGAGCTGAACTTTGTAATATACTTTTAATTATATGTACATCCTTTTTTTTGTATTCAAATATTCACATATTGGTGGCGACTTTGCTTTTTTTTTTATGTTTGTTTAAAGGATTTATAATTGTAACTTACTTTTCAATACGTTTTATTTCATTTCCTTTTGTATTTACATTCTTGCACATCCATAATTTAACTACTTTATATATCCTGTACTAGTTATAAGTTATCTTAATGTACAGCTGTCATATATACAATAAATATCAAATATCAAAAAATAGTACTACCAGTAAAAGCTCAAATTTGGAGTATTTACTTCATTTAGTATGCATAAAGTTAAGTTTATACTGGTAAGACTATACTAGTAGTAAATACTGGGTTCATCCAAGTAAATACTACCGATTCATCGAAATTGGCAGTAGGTACTAGGTAAGTATATAATTTATTAATAAATAAATTTGCTACGTGATGCACAGATCTGCAAACAGTAATCTGATGGAAGCCTGTGTCTTCTCCAACCCCGGCTTGATCCTGGATCTCTAACATATCTGAAAAAGATTCGGATATTTTCATAATTTTTAAATTCACTTTCTTTTATTGGGTCTCTAGGTCTTGAAATAGCGGTACTTGTCATACAACCGATATGATAATACTTATTTTTCTGAAACGGCTCTAATGATTTTTATAAAATTTTACTTGAAGTTTTATTTTTGAAAAGCTGTTTTAAAAATATTATTTGGAAGAAGTCTAAAAACGGTAACCCCCATAGTAACGTTTTTTCAAAACCGACTTTCTCACTAATGGCTAACATGATTTTAACGAAATTTCATATTTTAGAAGTTCTAGATTGTTTTAGAAGGATTGCGTATCTACATTTGAAAAATTTAGTTTTTTTCGAATTTTCGTTAATTTAAAAAAAATTTGTTTTTTCGAATATTTTCAAAACGGTATATTTGATATATTTTAAATTTTTTGTCAATACAAATTTTAGCAAGATCTTAAGATTTGTGTATGTACTTCAGTTTTTAAAATTTCGTCTTTAAAAAACAGTAAAAATAAAAATCCAATTTTTTAAAAATATGGTTGTAATGATTTTGATTAAATTGCTAATGCCTTTCGGCATAGAGATAACTTATACATATATTCACAATCAAGGCTAAAAGTTTAAACATTCTTTTTTCAGTTTGAGTACCTAAATGTTTATATCATTATTATAATTATTACTGTTAATATTATTATTTTTCTATTACGAATAAATTATTTATTTCTTAGTTCCATTAAATTTTAAATAAATCAACGTTTTCCTTTTCAAAACTGTAAAGCATTTTGAAATTTTCATCTCCGGGATCTCTTCGCTCCTTATAATTTTTTTCTGCGATTACATTTAAAAAAGAGGCCATTTAAAAAAAATTCTACCGAATGCTTGGATATAAAACTGCCGACTAAAACGGACATTTAACATGAAAAAGTATTTACTAGCAAATGTTCAAGTTGGTTTTCAATAGCTTGCAAAAATTGCAGTATATACTTGAACAAAATAGTTTTTATGCATACCGATTAAAGTATTTACTGTTTTAATTCATCCGAAACCAGTAAATACTTTGTCACCTAGTAAATACTTTTTTTCCAGTATTTACTATGGTTTTATGCATACGAGAATTAGTATATACTATGGAAATTTGCCAGTAAAAGCATTTACTAGCCTTTATGCATATGGCCCCTTGTTTCGTTTCCTTTGGTCGTATACGTTAAAATCATAATTGTTATTCGAGGCTATTGTTTGTTTCGGGATCATGTACAACGCGCCAACGCACGTTTTTTTTGGTATTCCCTTGGACATAAAAGGCCGAATAATCCGGAAGCAGTACTCTGCTGCAAGGGTATGAGAGCTGCCATTGGCTGAAGGTCAACCGCCACCATCTCCACTTGAATACCCTTTCCTAGTATTGAAAGACCCTGAAAGGCTTTTAAACGAAATATGTAAGGAGCTCATTAAGGGATTTCTGGTTTTTTTTACTACTGAAGTCCGCCCTTTATTCTGGCAGTCAGTCTTTGCTCGCAGAAGATTATAGTGTTGTTCTCTTTTTCTTCTTCGGCCCTTTGTTAACACTTACACTTACTAGCTTAGCAGGTCCTCTCCAGTTGGAGCATCCCAGCTCCCAATGGTTACCGATTGGAGGTATATTAAGCACAATTGAAGTCTGTTGCAAGTTTCCACATCTGGGCACGCGCCCCTAAGCTTACAACAATCTGACATATTTCAGATGACAAGTGACTGAAAACGAATGACTGATGGCAAGATACTGTGTCGATTTTCTTTTAAAAAAAATCATAACAGCAATCGGGAGACTTTTATGGAAGAGTATATGTAAAGTCGTAGGAAAGTTCGTCCCACAAACCTTTAAACGAATTTGAAATTGATATTGTGGCTTGTGGGTCACTTTCCAACAAAAGTTTTTTCTGATATCGGGAGTCAAACTTATTTCTGTTTCTGAAGCTTAGTTCTTTGGGGAGCGAGTACAAAACTTATTTCGTTGAGAATTTTAACGATAATTTTGCTGAATGTTTGAACGATGGCAACTTTCAAATACGTGCAACACATCTGTCGCCCTAATTTGTTGTTTAACATGACTTCCATCAAGAATACGTTTATGCTTTAACTATAAAGCATTCCATCACCCCGCCAAGTTGACTCCTTTGAAGCGTACTTTTGTACGACTTGATGGGCTAGAATATTGGCGGGAAGGTTGTGAAACATTGCATAACTGCATCTGCTTTGGAGTGCAGGTATTCTTTTGCAAACAAGAGACGGCCTAGCATACTATGGAAGACACATTATCCAATTCACATGTAGTTGTTTGTCTCATTGTGTGTTTGAATATGAACATCATATAAGAACATACTGGCGAGTGCATACCTGTAGCATGTTGTCCTGTGGTGTTTACAAGCGGATTTATATGCAAAGTCCCCTCAAAAGCATCTCTTAAGCGAAGCAGCACAACTGTTTGCATTTCGTTATTCTTTAGTTGTTTTTGGGTTCTGTAATGGGCTTTTCCTAAGCTCAGCAGACCCACCTTGTTTGATGTTTGCCAGAGAGAGAGAGAGTCCTTTGAAGGTGATGCACTTCCTTCATAATCTTTTACGAGGGTGTCATCAGGTAGGAAGTGAAAATGTATGTTTATGTTCTCTGAGACATTAATGCAAAGGACCAGGATCCTTTGTTGGTGGTTAGTCGTTGCCTTAGTATTGAACTAGAGGTAGAAACTTTTCAGCTTTTTCAATAGTGCAGGCATGGGCTTACTACATCGATGGAACTTGAAAAAAAGCCTAGCCAGAATCGAAAAGCTTCTGTTTGAATCAACAGTTGAATTCGAGGAGTAAGTAATTAAACTTCGTTTGACGTGCAGATAATTGGACGTGCACCTTTCTTTTTCGTTCTAAAAGTTCCATAACAGGCTTTGACAGCGAGTCGCACAATCAATTCCCTTTCCTGTTATTCAATTCGAGGAGGATAGAAGTCCTGATGAATGCGCTCGCATTCAACGAAAACATTGACCAGTCTAACAAAACAAACCAAAACAAAAAATAGCTACCAATTGCAAAATAAAGTTGGAAAGCTTGTCTGTTGCCAATGCTGGCCGTCCTCCAAAACTTCCACTGCCTCCGTGCGCCTGCTCTCATGTAGTTTTGTCAAAATTGTAATTAATCATACTTACGATTAAGTTTTGCTTAAACTCTGTTATGTCTGTTATATAGTTTTGCCCCCACTTTTTGTGTGCTTGACAGATTTGCCCGTCGCGTCGTCGACCCTCGCGGACTTTTGCATTATCAAACCTGGATGCTAAAACAGCCTCAAAGCTCGTAGAGGTAGGGAATTGGAGATTGGATTGTGTGTGTGCTGTGTGGGTGTGTATAGTCTCTTGTCCTCGAGCAAAGGAAGAAAGTAATGTTTTTTTTTTTTTTTGGTATTCTTTCCATTCCATATACATATTCAAACTTGCTGGCATTTTCTGTTAAATTGATTGAAAAACTTTTGCGTACACTTTTCCATTGGCTTCCGCTTGAGTTTATTGTGTAACATCGAAGATGAAGAAAGACGCAAGAGCCTCGTGAATGTGGGCAGTGCGGTGGTTGGGTGGCCTGGATGTAAGATCCAACGTGCAAGCAGCCAACGAAAATTAATCATCGGAAGGAGGACGAAGAAAAAGTTAATTTTCATTACATCATTTCATTAACTTATATACAATTTTTTTTTTATTCGATTTTTGTATGGTAAAAGGATGAACGTGTAGGTATTATGGTATACCTACATAAACCGGGATGAATGTATGCGACCTCTATTTGGTAGAAAAGACTGGTTGGTGACTGTTAGAAAGAATAAAGAAGATTAATGTTGTTGACGTTCGGAAATGATTTAATTAGTCGAGGCTTTGTGCTTTCAAAAATTAATCCGCGTTATTATGGAGGTTATGTTGAGTTTATGTCTAATTTTTTTTTGGCGAACAACAAAGCAGGATTTAATTGGATATACGTTAACCGAAGAATATTATACTTCAATGAGACATGGGGGTAGATATAGGAGAAACGTGTGTACATATATTTTGAGATCCATGAAACTTCATCTTTCGGAGAGTAAAGACTTGCACTGAGATATGTGAAACTCGATGAGCATTTATCAAATTCTTATGAAGCTTTAATGGTTTCCACTTTGTCAAATTAATTTAAAACTGGTGTTTTAAGCATTTGAACAGCTTACTGCGATGTTTCTCTATTGTGGCTAGTTTGGAGTTCTTCGAGAGCATTGAAAATAGCTGAATAAATTTCCTCAAATCGCATAACGGCTTCATTCTTCTGAACCCACCGTGTTTCACAGATTTCCAGCAGGGTTGTTTGATTTTCGGTTGGTAATAGCTCCCGAATTTTACGTTTCCATGAACTTGGAAAGATGGGACGTAATGCAATTGGTTGGTAATCTAGTTGAGTTTGTTTCCTTCTCTCTTTCTGCGATGGGAAAAGGAAACGAAGTAGACGTCATTACCACAGATTTCAGCAAGGCTTTCGACAAAATCTTTCACTCTTTAATCCTCTTTAAAATTTCCTTCCTCGAATTCAGCCCTATCCTACTCAAAAGAATACCTTCATATTTGGATAACCGCTAATATAGAGTTGTTTACGTTCTACTCTTTCGGTTCCCTTTGTGGCAACCTCCTGTGTGCCCCAAAGCTACCATCTTGGACCCCTCTTTTTCATCCTTGGCATTAATGATGTCGAAAAGATCATCCAATATTCTATACACTTTACGCTGATGACGTGAAAATTTTCAAAGTCATCACCTCCGATCGAGATTCTCTCCTGCTGCAAAATGACCTCGATTCATTCGTCTTTTGGTGTTCTAAAAACTTCCTTGAATTAAACATTGCCAAATGCGAAGCAATAACTTTTTCTCGTAAAATTAATAAACTTGCCCCCAGATCCTATCACCTTCAGAACATCTCTATAAACCATGTGCAGCTTATCCGAGATTTAGGAGTCCTCTGTGACGACGGCGAATTATACTTTCGTTCTCATGTTGACGAAGTAATATCAAGAGCTAATTCCGCCCTTGGTTTTATCAAGAGATGGTCCAAGTAGTTCCGCAACCCTCTTGTAACGATATCCCTCTATATTGCCTATGTTCGCCCTCTCCTTGAGTATGCATTGCAGGTGTGCGCTCCATATCATGCGGTTCAAATCTCAAGAATCGAAACTGTTCATCTTCGGGATCCTACAACGTTAGAAACTTTCTCACCCTTCCTCCTTACCGCGAAGGTCTCGCAATCATTAATCTCCAATCCCTAGAAAACAGAAGGAATGTCTTTGACATCATATTCGTTCACCGACTTCTTACTGGTAACACTGACTGCTGCTCCCTTTCTATCTTCTCGGAAGAATTGGAAAAATGGAAAAGCCAACGTAGTAGTTTTGCCAGCGTAGAAGAACACCTCTTCTGAATAACGGCGGGGATACCATCTGGATTTATGAATATTGAGATTTTTGAGGACTCTCGCATCCGAGCGAGTTCGAAAAAATATCTGCTTCATCACAGAATCTACGGACTCAAGCTCAGGTGGAGCCAATATGCTATCAGGAAGTGTTCAGTTTGCAGCAAACTGAGCTGCTAACAAATTGGCTTTGTCGATAGAACTGACATACGGTGAAGAGTGGTCGAGTTCTTAACAACAAAATACCAAAAATGTTTGCTTCCTTTTGGGACACAACAGTGTTTTTTGCCTTATTTTTTGATCATGCAAAAACTCCTTTTGTATTTGAGCATTACAGATATTTCTGGCGCGTTTGAACAAGTTTCGGTTTTCTATAGTTGTAAAATAAAAATTAAGTAAATAGGGTGGCGCAACAGAGCGAGGAGCCCCTGGACCTAGCGCATGTCTCACAGCCATGCCTTGTGAGGGAATAGAATGGAAGAGACCTACAATTTTCTACCGGTTCTGAACCGCTTTTCATGGCAATGAATACTAATGGAGGATTTGCCAATTCCTCGCGAAAGGCGATACCCGTGGAAAAAAACATTTTTGTCTCTGTTGGGATTCGAACTCGAACCTCTCGATTAACAGGCGGACAAGCTATCCATCACACCACGGTATAGTTGTAGGGTTGCCTTTAAATTTTCGAAAACTACTTGCTCTATCCCTAATCGCCTCTTTACAGCTTGAATCGAACTTTTTGTTCAAAAGTACTGGAACTCCATAATTCAACCTCCAAGTAATGATATTTCTCCCAAACTAATATTTACCCAAGAAACTATTTCTTTGGGCCGAGCAAAGTGATAAAATCAAAAATGCATTCAATTTCGCTCTTTATAAATGACAGGGTCCTTACGCACCGTCACCTTTGTTTGTAGAAATTACCTATGGATTGATACCTAAAGTGTCGCACTAGATCGGGTAGGCCTAGGGCCTAGCGCATTTCTCATACCAGGAATGGAGAGGACCTAGATTTCGAACGGCAAATTGAGAAAGCGCATTTCATGACAATGAACCCAGAATCGGAGGTGTTGCGAATTCCTTTACAAAGGCTATATACGTGAAAAACAACTTTTCTTTTCTGGGATACGAGTCTCGAACCTCCCACGTTAAAGTCAGACGTGTTAACCATTTGCACCTCGGGCATCAAATCACCCATGTTTTGGCTGAAATCGTTTATAGTATGAAAACTGACGAAAAACGACAAGTCTTCTGTGTCCTTACTCTCAAAAAGACTTTTACTTTATGCTTCTTATATTTGAAAGAAGGCTTAGCCACCCGTCAACGAGTCATTAAACTCATCATTTTAGCTTAGTCTTCTTCCGGTCTCAGTATGTAAATGAGTGAGTTTAAACTCACTCTTTGCGTCAAATAAATCGTTCCGTCCTGTGTAATGCTTTGCCTTAACCCCATCCTTTGTGTCACTTTGTATCGATTTCAGACTGCTTTTCAAATTCAATAAAAAAAGAAAGAAAAAAAAAATAGCAGCAAAGACTAATGATGAAGGACGACAACGACGATGATTGAACCTTTAATTAGCATTTTCCGTCGTCATTCATCGTTTCATTCGACTATGTAGTCGATGATGCCATGTATTGGTATTGGTGAACACTGGACACATTATTCTTTGGAATATTAACCATTGGATCCTGGAATTAATCAAAAGGGTATAAGAACCCTTTCATTCTCCATAGTAAGCCCCTGTCAATTTGCTTTTGCATATGGAGGACTCCCTATTTAACTTAACCTCAGTTGTTCTGGGACAGTTTATATAAAAAAAATTACCTGCTATGCTTTGCTTCTTGTTTTGAAGTTGAGTTGTCCTTATTTTAACTATGACTAGCCTGTTTCGTTTTGTTTTTGTTTGTCTTCAGAGTAGTAGAAAATCGTAGTTGGAAGAAAAACATTCCCAAAAGGTTGACGTAATTTATACTTTATTTGCAATGGATGGAGCTGGGAGTTGTTCTGGGGGAGAAATCAAATGTAATGTCCGTTTAAGATTAGCATACGATCTGTCTTTTTGTTTCATGCAGACGGACGTTTCATTTGATATGAATGTTTGTTTGATACAGTTGTTCTGTTTTATTTATAAAAACAGACAAAGGGATGACAACCAAGGGAGTCTGTGTTTGGGAATGTGTTGAAAACAGGTAAATGATATATGATAGTTGGATTTAAATGAAAAAAAAAAAAAAAAACTACAAATACGTATCTAGTTACAGCTCCTGGGTTTGATAATAGCTCCAGACTGAAATAACTGACGTTGGCCACTCAAACCTTTCAGTTTTCGACCATCTCATGTTCTTCCAATATTGGCATTTTCTCGTATCCCCCAGGGCTGCCTTCTTGTTTCACTCCTATTTGCACTTGCTATCAATCCCGTTGACGGTATTATATACTTCTGGGATGGATTTCTTTATGCAAATGGTACTGAAATATGACCTCTTGGAAGGTCAACTATCAATCAATAATTGAAATTGACTATACATAGATTTTAAATTTCATGTGGTTAAAATTCACGGTCCGTAAGCAAATCATTCATTATTGTTTTATTTATAGAAGCCCCAATTTAGATAGCAATTCAACCTCTAGCGAGTTTGATGCGCTATCTGACTCCATAATAAGAATTGTTTCCCTTTATCCTCACATTGAAATCGCAATTGCGAGCGATTTCAATGTACACAATTCTGGTTGGCTTCGACATTCTGGCCAGACAACACCCGAAGGAGAATATGTTGAGATCTTCGCTGAGTTGAACCAATTAACTCAACTTGTTGATGAGCCCACTCGAGTTCCAGATATTGAAGGCCATGCGGCCAACACTCTTGATTTTTTTCTCACATCTCATCACAAAAAATACAGCGTTATAGTGTCATCTCCTTTAGGCAAATCGGACCATTGTGTCATATCGGTAGATTTTTCGTCTTCCGTCACGGTAAAAAAAGATAAAGTCCCTAAAAGAACAGTGTGGCAATACGAGAAAGCCAATTGGGACGGCCTAAATAATTTCTTTCGAAGTTTTAATTGGTCATTTTGCTTTCTCGATGGAAACGTTGATGCATCAGCTGATATGATATCTAACGTAATTCTCAACGGCGTGAGAAATTTTGTTCCTCACAGAACAAAAAGTATCATCCCCAAAGAGAATTCGTGGTTTGATTCAAGCTGTAAAGAGGCGATTAGGGATAGAGAAAGTAGTTTTCGAAAATTTAAAGATAACCCTACAATTCTAGAAAACCGAAATTTGTTCAATCGGGCCAGAAATATCTGTAATGCTCAGATACAAAGGGCTAAGTTTTTACATAACCAAAAAGTAAGGCAAAAAATACTATTGTGTCCAAAAGGAAGTAAAAACTTTTGGTCTTTTGTGAAGAACATTAAGAACTCGACCACGTCATCGGTCCCAACGCTCGTCTTCAATGACTCTCCGTATGTCAGCTCCATCGACAAAGCCAATTTGCTGGCAGCTCAATTTGCTCCCAAATCGACACTTCCTCACAGCATACTGGCTCCACCCGAGCTCGAGTCTGCAAATTCTTTGATGAAGCAGATATTTTTTCGAACTCGCTCGGTTGCGAGAGTCCTCAAAGATCTCAATATTCACAAATCCGCTGGTCCAGATGGTATCCCTGCCGTTATTCTGAAGAGGTGTTCTTCTACGCTGGCAAAACCACTGCGAAAACTTTTCCATCTTTCCTATTCTGCTGGGATTTTTCCGAGCAGATGAAAAACAGCATTTGTCCAGCCTGTCCCTAAAAAAGGCGAATGTTCCTCCCCCTCCAATTACCGTCCAATTGCACTTACGTCATGGAAACGTTGATAAACCGTCAACTTATAAAATTATTTGATGGCTTATCTCACCGAAAAGTGGAACCAAACTTTACATTGTTTTGGAGAAAGTAAGATTATTGCGCTTGATATTTCTAAAGCATTTGATAGAGTTTGGCATCAGGCTCTTTTATCGAAAATGCGTGCTTTTGGTATCGATGACTGTCTTTTTCGTTGGACTAGAAACTACCTTTCCGACCGTTGAATACAAGTTGTATTGGATGGCTTCAAGTCTGATACCCACTTCATAAATGCTGGTGTTCCCCAGGGCTCCGTTTTGTCTCCGACCCTCTTCCTCATTTTCATTAATGATCTCTTGTCTGAAACTTCTAATCCGCTCAACTGTGTTGTTGATGACTCGACCCTCAGCTTTTCATATTCGTTTCACGTCCCTGCTCTTCGGATGTGGAACTGGAACGGTTGCGTATGATAAGCTCATTGAATTCTGACATTGACAGCATTGTTGCATGGGGTCTTATGAACCGAGTAGAATTCAATACTTCGAAAACTCAATGTTGTCTCTTGTCGTTGAAGCTTAACATTCCCCCATTGCCATTATCCATGAATGGTACCTGCATCTAAGAAACCGAAAAGCTGTCAGTACATTTATCGGAAGTACAGCATGGTTTTGTATCTGGTAGATCCACTATAACAAATCTGGTATATTTTACTTCTTTTGTAACTAATGCTATGGAAAGTGGTTTTCAAGTCGATGCGGTATACACGGACTTTAGTAAGGCGTTCGATTCTGTAAACCACCAAATACTCCTTGCTAAACTAGAGATGTTTGGATTTCATTCCCAAATCCTTCTTTGGATATCCTCGTATCTTTCTTGTAGAAAACAACAGGTTATAATAATTCAAAATTCTTTTTCAAGGGAAATTCAGTGTACATCGGGTGTACCCCAAGGTAGCCACCTCGGTCCATTATTCTTCATTATTTTTATCAATGACATTATATCTGCATTCAAATATTGTAGGTGTTTGTTATATGCGGATGATCTCAATCTATTCTTGACAGTTAACAGCTTAGGTGATTGTCAATTGATTCAATCTGACCTTGATTCTCTTACACACTGGTGTCACGAAAATTGCTTGAAACTTAATATAAAAAAGTGTAACATTATTTCATTTACTCGAAAATGTACCAATATTCGGTTCAATTACACAATTGAATCTAATGTCTTAGATCGTGTCTCAAACATTAAGGACTTAGGTGTTATTCTTGATTCCTCATTAAATTTTAGGAACCACATTAATTTCTTAGTACCAAAAGCTAACTCGTTAGTTGGATTCATAAAAGATAATGGCAAAGATTTTCGAGATCCTTATGTTTTATTAACATTGTATACATCTCTTGTCAGATCGCGTTTGGAATACGCTGATGTAATCTGGAGTCCGGCGTTTAAAGTTAATTCTGACAGGGTAGAATCAGTTCAAAGAAGATTAACAAAATACATATTCAACAAAATGAGCTGGGGTTTCTGTCCTGATTACAAAGCTAGGTGCTTATTGGTATAAAATCCTTAGAATCAAGAAGAAAAACTCATGGTGTTATTCTTATAAGAGACTTACTATGCTACCACATAAAGTGTCCAACACTCCTTGCTCTATTACCTATACATGTACCTGCCAGGTCCATGAGAACAAGGATTTTCCTATTTCAAAAAATACATAGAACAGTTTATGGATGTAATGAAACGTTATCAAGATGTATAGCTGATTTCAATGAAGTGCCTTCAGAAATTGATTTTTCAATCCTTAGTAGAAGTAAATTTAAGACTGATTTATTGTACTTACTTATATTTTAATATTTTATTCTTGGAGCACTATATCTGTTAGCTGTAAGACTGCTTGTAGATAAATGAAATGAAATAAAATGATACTTGGTATGTGTGTAAACGATGATCTTCGTTGGAACGACCACATATTTGAAGTCGCCAAAAACGCTGCTAAATGCTTAGGCTTCTTGAGACGATGCAGGAAGTTCTTCACACCTTCTGATCAAGCTACAATTTATTAGGCCTTCATCCGCTTAAATCTGTAGTATAACTCCCATATCTGGTCAGGTGCTCCTCAAACAGTAGTAAATAAAGGGTACAAAATAGATGGTTAAAATTGATAGGTGATAGTTCAATCGTAGAATCGATTGATTCTCTTGGACATTATAGAAACGTCACCTGTCTCTCTTTTTTATCGCTTTTTTCACAAACAGTGCTCTAGTGAAAAAGCCAGCTGTATTCCTGCCGCAACACTCGCCTTGCTAGGAATGCTCATCAGATTTACCTTGAACCCATCTTCGTACAGTCAAGTATAGAGATTCATACTTTAGACGCACCACTCGTATGTGGAATGCTTTACCTGACTCTGTGTTTCCTCTGCATTTCGATTCACAAAAATTCTATCTCCTATTAAACCATCTCCTGCTTTCCTAAATGCTCGCACTGTGTTCTATAACATTATAAGGGTAGTCATAACCCCTTAATGTGCGCGTTAATTATAAAATAAAGTTTAAAGACCGTTTCTTTAACCGTATACTCTCCACCAAACCGTAAATTGATCCCTTCCTACACCTTTCTGCTGTTTAGAAAATCTATGTTCCAACTCATCGATCATTTTTCCCATCAGCTTTGAATAGATAAAACGTTAAAATTGTTTTATAAAAATATTTCTGCCTTTTTTTCTAACTGCTGCACCCATCTATAAAAACGAATGATTTATTGATCAGTTTTAAGTCACAAGGCATGATTATGGATCTATTTTGGGAACCTTCCGTGTTCTTCAAACGAGTCTTAGCTGCATGAGGAATTTGTATTAATAGCTTTAGCTCACTCTCTTTACCTTCGTTTCTTTCAAAGTGCATTTCAATCCCATTTACGAGTAGGTATGCATATTGCATATAGAAAAGAAACTCTCTCAGCTCCTTTCAACATATGTAGTATTCATATCCACGCACATAAATAGAATAATACCCACTCAGCTTTAATGAGTGGCTTTTTTTTTATGCGCTAAATATCCAGATTGAAAACAATGGCGCCACGCACACACATGACTTAGCCACGCTCAGAACATTAAATGGGATGTCGCACCATCCGTTGATTATGATTATGACAATGAGAAAAGCAAAAACACTTTAATGTCCTCTTCACTGAACTGGATGATACTTTAAAACAATAATCACTACTGAAACGGCAACTTCACCCAACCGGAAAGGATAATGAACAGAAATACCGTTAAGAAGAACAAAAGGCAGAAACAGGATAAAGGACGTACACAAAAAAAAAAATTTAACAAAAAAAAAAGTGAAACACCACACAAGGGCATTCAAGTGAATAGAAAAATTGGCGAGATCCAAATCAGGTTCTTTGTAGAGATATTTTGCTCAAGGACATACCGTCACCGAATGACAAACAACCAACAAACATAATTTGTTTCTATATATACAAATACATACATACCTAAGAGCTTACTCTGTTCGAGTATTTGAAATGCGAAGAACGAAGCAATCTGCTGCACAAGTCTTATAAAAGTATGACGGCAACAATAACAACGCAATAAAGACGACGACAACGATGGCTGATGATGATGAATTCCTGGCTAAGGATAAAAGTTAGACAAGAAGGCGAGTAGTGCGCACTGCTTACTGTCGCAACTCGCAACCAAACTGTGTACTTGCTCTTAACGCAAAAAGTAGTTACTTCCTTCCTTTGAAGAGAAATCCATGGCATCATCATGGGAATGGGACGATGGTAATGGCAGGACTATTTCACTATTTTGATGATGATTATAACGGCTAAGAGTGAGTTCATCTAGAATTGCAAATGGAGAGATGATGGCAAAAGAACTGAACCGGGGTGGAAGATTCTGCGAGCCTGGTAGTAAAGGCAGTCATCATAATTATTGTGATTTGGGAGGACATTTCCTCAGGAGATTGTTGAGCAAAGGGTGTTCTTGAATGAGACCAATCTTTTGGTGATTTGGAAGGGCATTTCCTCGAAAGGCGGTGGCGGTGTAGAGTACAGGATGTTCTTGAATGCAAATGAAACTTTCGGAAATTGATCTTTGAAAGGTCCAATGGAGAGTCAGTTTTTTCCTCTTTATGTTTTCTGTCGATTTGTCCGAAAACGTCTATAGCCATTTCAGGATCTGTATATAGTTTTAAATTTAAATCTTCATCTTGAAGGATTGAAGTTAGTGTTCGTTTTGTGTTCTTTGAGTGGCAGAAGACCTTTCTCTGGCACCAACCTCACTACGGACTTATAATACAAAAACTTTCCAAATGCAGCTAGTCTTCGCATTGCTCAAAGCCTTGGCAAACGAAGACTCTTAGATCTGGAATTTTATACTTGATTCAACACGATAGTGGAGCTGGGTGTGTCAAGACATTCATGATCAGAGAATTACTGTGGCTTCTGAGATGTATACTCTGCGACGTTTTTTCACTAAAACGTCCTTTTATAAAATACAAGGAACGAACGAAATCTGATCAAGTGCAGTTTGGTGTTTTTAAAAACCACTTATTAACCTTTGACGATTATCCATAACTTTTCGAGCTTTTTGAGTCACTAGGTTGACATTGCACGCAGCAGGCCCAACTTCGTGCTCTGAAAGCCACCATACTAATCAACATTTTTGTATTTGTTGATTGTGCTCTCGGTGACTCTTTATCATGCGTCTTTTTGAACACCAAAGTACCTACACAAGGTGCATATAAAAGCTGGTCAAATGCAGCTCTGCGTTTTCAGAAGACAACTATGCCGTTATAAGCATAATGTTGATAGTTACGTGGTAACAGACCCTTTAATTATTAATTTCGGTGATCATAATAACTCCATCGAAGCCACCTAAGACGAGGCGAGCTCCTTCATTGATTTCCGTCCAGTATAACTGAGAATAATGGTCGAGCATGATCATTAGAGTCTGCTCACTGTATATGTCGCAGTCATCGTGGCTTTGTGATGCGTAGTTTTGTACTTATTTTCCTGTAGCGGTAAAACTCATACAAAATCTTCATCTTCACACACCTTCCTTCCGTTCGGAACCAAAGTTCACTGGGAGTATTTTTTTCGAAACGACTAATATTTTCCTCATTTGGTTTAAAGAAGGGTCAGGTTTACACGTCGTTGCCGCCATATAGCAGCACTGGGATGATCAAGTTCTCAAAGAGCTGCCTTGGTTTTTCTACAGAAAGTTTTGTTTCTCAGTTGCCTTATTAACCCAAAATTGCAGTGAAGCCTTATCTCTGTCCATGTCCGTTTGATGAAAAAATAGATAAAATAAATGGGGTGGCGCAACAGAGCAAGCAGAGTCTAGCGCATTTCTAACAATCATGTCTTGTAAGGGAATGGAATTGGCCTACAATTTTCTGCCAGTTCCGAACGGCTAATCGAGAAAGTGACTTTCATGGCACTGGGACTTACCAAATCCTCGTGAAAACCGATACCCGTGGAAAAACATTTTTGCCTCTTTTGGGACTCGAACCACGAACCCCTGGTTTAACAGGTGGACATGCTTATCATCACGCCACGGGTACCATGTTTGATGACAGAATATATTTTTATTTCGTTTTGCCCTCAGTAACCATTAAACCAGAAATTTTATTGTTCATTGTTCTTTCTCGGCCGAATCGTTGACGCATCAGCCGATATGATATTTAAAATAGTTTTCAACAACGCGGCGTTAGAAGTTTTATTCCTTTGATTGAAGCTGTAAAGAGGCTATTAGGGGTGGAGAAGGAAGTTTTTGAATTTATAAAGACAACCTGATAGTAAAAAACCGAAATTTGTTTAAATGGGCTGGAAATGTTTTAAATGCTCACATACAAAAGTATACATAAGTCCAGATTATATTCCCGCCGTTATTCTGTGGAGGTGTTCTTCCACTGCGTAAGCATTTCTATCTTTCTTATTCTTCTTGGCACTTCCCCAACAGATGTAAAACTGCATTTGTCCAGCCCGTCCCTAAAAAAGCAAATCTTTCTCCCCTTCTAATTATCGACCAATTGCACTAACGTTCCTTCTATCTGAGGTCATGGAAACATTGATAAACCGTCAACTCATAAAATATCTTGAAGAACAAAAGCTTCTTAATGACTGTCAGTACGGCTTTCGTAGCAAACAGTTCACTGGTGATTTGATGGCTTATCTCACCGAAAAGTGGAACCAATCTTTACATTGTTTTGGAGAAAGTAAGATTTTTGCGCTTGATACTCCTAATGAGATGATAGAGTTTTGCGTCAGGCTGTTTTATCAAAAATGCGTGCTTTTGGAATCGATGTGTCTCTCCTTTGTTGGATTAGAAAGTTCCTTTCCGGCTGCTCAATACAAGTTGTGTTGGATGGTTTCAAGTGTGGTACTCACCTTATAAATACTGCTTTTCCCCAGGACCCCACTTCGTCTCCGATTCTCTTCCTTATTTTCATTAATGATATTTATCTGAATCTTCTAATCCTCTCAATTGTCTTGATGACGACTCAACCCTCAGTTTCTCATGTTTCTAAAGTTACGTCGCTGCTCTTGGATGTGTTACTGTAACGGTTGCGTATGATAAGATCATTGAATTCTGACCTTGACTGCATTGATACATGAAGTTTTAGTAGCCGAGTAGAATTCAATGCTTCGAAAACACAATCTCGACATTTGTCGTTAAAGTTTAACATCCCCCACTGCCGTTATCATCGAATGGCACCTACATCCAGGAAAGCGAAAAACTGTCAGTACTTTATATGTGTGTAAACGATGACCTTCGTTGGCATGACAACATATTTGAAGTCTCAAAAAAAAAAAGAAAAAAAAAATGCTTAGGTTTTTTGGGACGATGCAACTTCTGAACTGGCTACAGTTCACAAAACCTACTTCAGTCTAAAACCAGAGTATAGTTCCCGTATTTGGTCAGGTGCTCCTTAAACATTTTTGCGTCTATTTGATAGGGTAAAAATCAGGGCATTGAGACTGATAGGTGATAGCTCAACTGAGGATCGTTTGATTATCTACAACATCATTGAAGCGTTATATGTCTGCCTCTTTTTTATCGCGTTTTCACAAACAGTGCTCTAGTAAAATAGCCAGCTGCATTCCTCTTCTGAAACAATTTAACCGCAACACTCGCCTAGCTAGAAATGCTCATCAGTTTTACCTTGAGTCCAAGTTCAGACTTTCGGTACCTACAGTATAAAGATTCAGAGTCGCACCACCTGAATGTGGAATGCTTTCTCAGACTCTGTGTATCCCCAGCACTTTCGCGCTTCGGTTTCAATACTAGCAAAAGCACCGATGACATCACACTTGCTTCTTTTCAATAGATCAATATCGTTTGCATAAGCGAACTTATTGTACATCCCTTTGAATGACTATTCCTCTGGTATTGATATGACATGACATTTAATCTTTTTCGACATTTAAGGTCTCGATGTCGTTGGAGTTTTGCTAGGATATCAAAACTAAACATGACTTTGTACATCTGTCATGTGCGGCCGTGAAATCGATAAAAAGATGATGTGTATCGATATTGGATTTCTTCCCACATCTACCGTTGGCATTATAAGGGTCTCCGGTTTTTGGGATCGGACATAGAATACTAAAGTTCCATTTAGATCACATCAAGGGCGGAAACCACCGCTTTTTCGCATTCAATGTTGCCTCCAAGTCCTTTCATTGTCACCGTCATGGCCTTTTGGCATAAGCCAACGGCATAAAGTTGTCCCAAAGAAACATTCTAGAGACATTAAATCGCACGAACTAATCGAATTGAACTTTATCAGAAAATTATGGCATTAGACAATTCAAACTCGTCTACCAGCAACAGTTTATCAAATAACTTTTTAAAACAAATTGCTAATAATATTGCTTTCGTTCTGACACATATCTTCAACAAAAGCATTTTCAATGGAGTCTTTCCTGGCTGTCTAAAAATGGCAGAGGTCATTCCCATATTTAAGAAAGGTGATCGGAAAGAGTTGAATAATTTGAATCTTTTTGCTATCTGTTTTTTCCAAAATCGATAAAAGCTGTTGAAAAACAGAATCATTTATTTTCTGAAAAAAATATTCCTTCTTCAGTAGAAGTCAATATGGCTTCAGGGCAAATAAGTCTAAAGAGGATGCTCTTTTGAGCTTTTGGTCTGAAGTCTTTGATATTCTTAATAAAAAGATATTTACTGTTTCTCTGTTCGTTGATCCAACGAAGGCTTTCGATACTGTTAATCATAGTATTCTACTACTGAAGTTAAAAATTGTTGGTTTCAGGGGTTTTATGCTAAGGTCGTTTAGTTCATATTTTGAAAATAGAAAACAAAGAGTAAGAGTTGAAGGTGTCTTTAGCGAACGGCTTGACATAGACACTGGTGTGCCTCAAGGCTCTGTCTTTGGACCGCTTTTTTTTTTAATTTACATCAACTCTCTTTTTTTAAACCTCTAAAAGGTAGTACTATTGGGTTTGCAGATGACACAGCTTGCGTTTACTTCTCTTCATTCTTATTAGATTTAATAGCTAATATCAATCATGATTTGGATATCCTAAGACACCGGTTTGTTACTCATAAACTTGTGCTCAGTGAAAAACCCAAAATTATGATCTTCAACCATCTTAATCTCCACTTACCAAAGCTTACGTTCGATGGCAGATCGACACTGGATTAAGTATCATCTTAAAAACATGGGCATCAGCCAAGATGACACTTGTCGTCTCTGTCTTGAAGAGATAGAAACAGCTGCACACATTTTATGTGAATGCCCTGCTTTAGCTAGATCCAGGCTTAAAATATTCAATAAAGCGTTCCCCTGTCCCCTTGATATCAGAAACACCTCTTCCTCGAAGATTCTTAGGTTCTTACATGACCTCAGCTTCGACTGAACAAACCTATACACTACGTGTAATTAAACCTAAGGGAACAGCACAAAAGATCTTTCAGGTCGACGTGCTTGTAAAGGTAATTTTCACCACCACCCTATAAATTAAAAAAAAAAAAAATGTCCCTGTGCCCTGGCACCCATGAAAGGTGAATGTTAAACTGATTTGACATCTCCCTCAGAGACATCTGACAATTTTGGACCGTGATGGATTTTGTAGAGGCAGAAGCAAGAGATTTAAGGGCAGCTTGGCTGTCTGAGAAGATCCGAATATCCGTGGAGGATATGACAAAATGCTAACCAAAAAGTTAATTTTTTGTAGATGAAGTGGCAATTCATGAAGCGCTTGTGGATCTTCAACCAACCAATAACGGATATTTTACTCATTGACGATCCCACTGAGCCAGAAATGATCAAAATGATTTTTCGATGAAATTCATCATTTTGGTTCTTCATCTCCCGTACCCAATTGGGGAGAACGTACTTCGGCTTCGTTTCAATTGGTCCATCGGCTTCAATTCTTGAATCAGCTTGATCTTGCTGATCCTTCATGGGTGTAAGGACCTTAAATCCTTCCGCAAAACCCTTTATAAATCGCAGATTGTGTCCTCAATCCGCTCGGTGTATTCCACCACTTTTTAGATGGTGGTTTGGTCTGCTCAATATCAGTCCAGGGCTTCGGTTGATTATTCTTCGGTTGCATGCGGTATGTTAAGGGGTCATACGTTCCATATATAGAATCGGGATGTGTTTTCACTTTTTGTTTCATACCCAAGCGGAAACACCTGAAGGATCCTACGTCTTTAAAAGAGCAGATTTAGAGCACCTTGAAGTTGAGCAAGGTATGTCTCATAGTCATGTATAAATATACTCCATCATACTCTATGACTAATTAGAATTTTGAATCCTTAAGACAGCCTCTTGAATTTATTTTCTCTTCAGCATTGATGTTACACGTTTTAGGAAGTGAAGTGAAAAATATTCACTCGGGCACAAATATTCCATCACACCCTGTGTAGTAAAGACGACTGAAGCCAGGAAACCGAATTGAAGTTCCATCTTCTTTGGTAATCTCCCCCTGAAGGAACGGATTTTGGGGCTGACTGAATTACCATCGGAAGTTTTGAGGTGGCTTTGACTAAAGTAAAGAAAAAGTCTAATGGTCCTCAAACTTCAATTTCACAACGAACCAGTGTCTGTGGCTTGAAAGTATGTCACTGAAGTGCTTCACAACTTTTGTAAATATGTATTTCGTGCGATATACAGCACCCAGTTACACTCAAGGAGCAAACTTAATTTCCGTTTTGGGGAAATGAGCCGCACAGAATAAAGATTTAAGAAGAAAAACACCACTAACATCAACAACAACACCAACAACACGGAGAAGAAAACCGAAACACAAAAAATAAGAAAAAACAGCTCAACACCAAAACTAAGTGAGATCATTTATAACTTGACACGGATAATGGGAATAAAGGAATATCCATGGCAAGCAGAAAGCACATGTTTCTCTGTGGTAAATGTATTTCAGTTTTTGTAGATGTGGTTTCTATGGAAGGTTTTCATCAGATAGAAATTCCTGTATAATGGTGAGGTTTTCCAATAATGTACGAAAAAAAAAAACAAGTGTGGTACACCTGGAAACAATCCTCAATGAAGTTGTTTAAATCTCAAGACAAGATGCTCGGTTTCTGTCATCTTCTGCAATAATGGATCCTGGCACTTGTTAATGTTGTTAAGAGAGAAAGGAGGTCAATGTCAAGCATTATTAAGAAACACTACGCCCACCACACTGTTGTAGATAAGTGCTTGAGTATCGTGTTTTATATACTTAATCTACCTCTCCTCCCTCTCCATCGTTACTTCATTTAACCACCATTATGGCAGTAAACTTCAAAGGAAATTCGATTTGAGAAATTTTGTGAATTTGTAAATGAAAAGGCTATATCATGAGTAGGTACTTTCGAAAATTAGCACTTAAGTAGGAGGAGGGAAGAAAAAAAAAAAGAAGAAGAAGAAGAAGAAAAACGACTCGTAACGAAGCTACGGTTGGCTCATTTGCGTCGCTTATTCAAGGGATTTTGTGTAATTTATGCCGTTTTTCATGATTTTGCCATTATCATACTTGAATAGCTTAGCTGCCATCAAAACATTGCGGTTACGAAGCAACTCAGCCATAATAAAGATTCTGATTGGAACTTCAAGTTTTTGGAAATTGCGAGGCTTTTTTTTATTTTTGGGAGGATTTAAGGGTAATTTATGATTGGGGAGAACCCTCAAAGGCAACCTCTTTTAGCTTGGGAATAAAATAATTGTGTTTTGGGGTTAAGGCTGGGCGCCTGTTAAGGATGAACTGCTTTTGTTTAATGGGATTCTAGGGAAACTTCTTAAATGATGTCGTGCTAAGTCATTATTTGTTCAATTAAATCTTTTTGAAATAAAAATAATGAGGGTAGAAAAATTATATACACAAACGCGAATGACAAGGGCAAGTTTGACAAAAAAGGGAACATAAGGATCAGTCAATCATTAGGAAAAGTATATCAACGGGACACAAAGTGCTTTAAGCCGGTCGTTGGCGGGCTGCGCTTATTTTTTTTTGGTGTAGCCTTTGATTATTGGGACAAGTGACAATTGGATGGACTGCGGAAAGTGTAAACTCAAGATAGAGCTTTTTTAGAGGGCACTTATTGTTGCCAGTTTCTGTTTGTTGAAAATCTTGGACCACAAAATGTGCCTTGACACTTACAATACAAATTTCAAAAACTCCGGAAACAAAGAAAGTGTTATAAGCCTTGGACACTCGGTAAGAATGAACTTCCGCTTAGCATATCAGTCAACCCAGAAAAATACGCGTATAGAATTTCAAATCGCATATAGCTCAGTTGGGACCAACGATGGAGCTTAAATCATATCAGCTCTGGTTCGTTAAGTTTGGTAGTCTGTAAAGTATTAGGAATACTCATGCTTATTTTGATATTCTATTTCGATAGCAAGTTTGTCGATCTCGAAAGAAGTGCATTTTGAGACTCTGTTGCACTTTTTTCCCGACGAACCGAATCCAAACGGAATTGTTTAGAAGGGACAAGGGAGCGATAGTTAATCGCAACGATTGATTAAGTAATTATTTAAAACGCAAGTATGTAAAACATGCACACCGATGTGCGGCGGCGATGTTGACCGAATTTTAGTTTATGATGAATTTTCCAATGACAGCTGGGTTAATTTCAATGGGAAAAGAATGCAACAGGTAGCAAGATAATATGCTGCCAATGCCAGCTGCTCAGCAAGGGGTGGTCCGTAAGTAGTTTTAGTTAATGAAAATCGATGGATTGATATCAAAAGAAATTAATGATATAAACAATGTTCTATCAGAACACAAGTAGGGTGTTTCACAAAATAAAGGGCGCCAGGAAATTTTTGTTTGGAATTTCCAAACCAACTACAACACTGAAAATGGTCTTCAAACAGAATTATAACGCGACTATTTTCCGAAACAAATAAAATTATATTTTGTCCAGGAAACCTTTACAAGTATAGATAAACAAGTAAGTTAATGTAAGTAAGTGTAAAAGTATAGGTATAAAACCTGAAATCTTTTCATAAACAATTGAAGGTGTACAATGAATGGGAAATCTGGCAGAGGGCCAGTTAACTATATGATATGAAGTAAAAGAACGTAGATCGGTTTTTACCCAGGTTAAAATGAAAACAACAAAGTATGTGCACAATGCACCCTCGAAGAAAGGACTCTTTGGGAACTATCCCGAACAGACAAAAAGGTCACAGAAAGATCGAGCGTCCTGCAATCTCAGGATTAACTACGAACGGCGAAGGGAAACCGATACAAACACTATGACTTAATAGTCAAACCAAAATAAACGCACAGCTAACACTTTTTCTCACAATTAGAAAATACTTAGCTTTTTCCCGACGAATCCTGCCTATGAGTTTTCTTGCTCGTTCTGGCACCAACTCTTCTGAACTCCTGCCTGACTGGAGCTTTCCTGCACAGATTCAAAAACAGTGTTGAACTTGGCCTTCCTGCCAAAGTGTCTACACAAACACTATCACAATTAACAAGTTGCACTACTTGCAAAATTCTAGCACTCAATTTAAAATTTCCGAATAATTTTTCGATCTTCAAAACTCTTTGGACAGTGTCCTTTTAAGAGGTCAACCAAGAAGTGCCATCTTCTTGGCGGTCTCTTCGTTCATCGGCGAATTCAGCAAATTCCATTTAACTTCGACCAATCAGAGTCGTGGAGTTCGTCACGAGGTATCTGCAGTACTCTCAGCAAATTCGCTGGAGTCTGCGCCGTAGGCGAAATGCATCCATCGCTCCCTTCTAAACAATTTCGTTGCTGAATTTCTCGGTCGTTAGAGATTCGCAACAACTTGCCTGAATGAACGAATCCAGACCTGTTCTATTTCAATCCATTCCAGAATAGAAAATTGAACTACTATTACTTTTAACAAATTCCTTCGGCCCAACCGACCCAAGTTACTCTGTGCAAATTAAACTATTTAGGCTAGGATTCAGTTTGAGAGGATTCGTCATTTTTCGCGAAAACTATTAAATTACTTCTGTTAACTTTCCCGCAGATTTTGGGGAATGGAGACAATCCTATAAAGAGTCATTTCCTTGCTAAGGTAAAGCACTATAGGTTGGCCACTCGGCCTTTACGGTGGGCGCTCAGCCATAACATTGGGCTCTTGGCCGTTTAAAGGCTTCAACTGCCAAATTTTGATGATGACGAACGTTATAGTAAACGTTTACTGATATCTAGTCAGTGTGTTGTACAAATAGAAAGTTGTAAGTAACCTGCTGCTGTTGCTGTTGATGGAATTTCTCCAAAACCTTCCTGGTTCTTACTAACGCTGCTGCTTGAGTCTCCAGCCGTCCACTGGCTCAATGAAGGGGTACTTATTTGGATTGCTTTTCCAAAATGCTTTGAAGTACACCTCTAGCTGATGGACTAGGGTTGCTTTGTACTCTGCCAGCAGTTTGAAGCCACAACAAAAGGAGGGGTGAAAATGGGAAGAATAATAAAAATAAAGGTCTAACTTGTTGTGGTAAAATATACCGCAACAACTCGAACATGTTAACATTTAAATCGTTCGAGTCTCAAAATGCGCTTCTTTCGAATTCGACTAACTTTCTATCGAAAAAGAATGCCAAAATAAGCATGAATATCTGATTTTGTCATCTGTATGATTGATGTTCCTGGAACGTGGTTGCCAACAAAACAGCCAAGCACGTGTCTTACCCGTCCTTCATTGTACACAAAAAGCAACACTTTTGACAGTTGTTTTTTTGATGGTATGTGCAACGCTACCAGAGGAAATGGTATGGTCCTATCATTGGTTGGATCCAGACTCCATGAAGCTGGCTGTTTCAGAGCGCAGGCAACGATGAACGTAAAAGTAGTGTGTTAGAAACGGTCTCTCCGTTAATCCTCCTGAAAGTGAGGTTGTTCTCTTTACGAGACGCAGAAAACTGACTGGTCTTACCCAACCTACATTCAAAGGCTTACGCATCCTCTTTTTCAACGAAGTCAAACATCTTGGAGTAATCTTAGATAACCAGCTTCTTTGGTCCGAACATATCTAGTCGAACACTACTAAAGCACTGTCAGTCTTCTGGCAATGTAAGGGAGCCTTTGGCAAGGCATGGGGTCTGCGGCTAAAAAGGGTCCTTTCGACTTATACGGCTATGATAAGATCAACCATCTCCAATTGTTAGATGGAACAATCTCTCACGTAAATACGTTATTGCTTCGTTCGTTAAATTCCAAAGAACAAAATTTCTTCGCTGTACTGGGACCTGCTGAATCTTCCTTTCCTTGATACCTACATCATGTGTACTATCATCAAAATTATTTCTCGTTTAAAGAGATGAGATGCGGTCCGAGGCATATTCCGTACTGGGGCTTTGAGGGACTTTTAAGCAGCATATATTTTGACTTTCATCTAATGGATATGCCGTCCGACATGATGATCCCAAGGCTCAAACTGCATCAAAAATACACAGTCGACCATCCTTCGGTTCAGGATTGGTCCACTCTATAATCTGAGCCAGGGAATAATTGCTATTGAATATTCACAGATGCGGTTGCAAAGCCCATGATAGATCTGCACACCTCTTTAGACACATACGCATTCGTCTTCCAAGCGGAGGTGTATGCTATCCAAATAGTTTTTAGCTACGTCTTTAGGGTTCCAGGAGCCAGTAACACCAAGCTACTAGTTAACAGGTCAAAAGTCATTTGTAAAATATGTCCATTATACTTTTAGAAGAGCAAGTAGGATTGTATCTTTGTTTTGCTGAAACTTTTTACGCTTGTCAAAATTCACTTGTGGTGTTGTG
This sequence comes from Melanostoma mellinum, assembly GCA_914767635.1. Lineage (NCBI taxonomy): Eukaryota > Metazoa > Arthropoda > Insecta > Diptera > Syrphidae > Melanostoma > Melanostoma mellinum. The sequence goes on along the minus strand of OU612058.1, from coordinate 198,313,245 downwards.
TTACAAACCACAGGCCATCACGGCATAAATTTTCACGAGATCAATGCAAGCCAAGGATGTCAGACAGCTTTCTCAGAACCTCAAACAGCGCTTAGTATGCCGTGGTCTTCAATGAGGGCTTCAATCAGCGATTGGATTTGTCAAGAGCATTGCCATAGATGACATGCCTCGACTGGATGCAGCGAGACCAAACATATATGCTCTCCAATGTAAATAACAAAACTGCAACAAGAAAGTAGAAAGTAGCATGAAATTAGGGATTGCAATCCCGAAAGGTTTTTTCAACCCCGGGATTTCGGGATTCAGATATGTCAAACTCGGGATCCCGGGACTAGTCCCGGGATTGGCTCAATATTTTAGACAGTTAAAAAAATTACTTGGTTGATGGCTGATTTATATTTAAATCTATTCTTTGTGGTGTTTCGATGACAAATTTGTGTGAAAACCTTTTGCTTTTTCTCTCTAATGATTTTAACTCTTTTGTGCAGAGCTTGCATTGGGTTTTTGTAGTTATTTAACTAGTTTCAAACTGTTTTTTATCTCGTCATTTTATGAGATCTTCTTATAACTAAGAAACGTAAAACATTATGAAGGAAATGCACATAAACTAAGTGGTTTTTTGTTTTGAAATTAAGTTTAAATTCAGACGATCTTTGAACACAGCGATACAAAAATACAAAAGAAAAAAGAATGTACAAGGGGGTTTAGAAAAAGAGAAAGGATACCCAAAAACTAATTTACTATTTTTTTTTCTTTTAAGAATAGTCAAATAGATCAAAAACAATGAAAAGAATGGAGGTCTCGAAAAACATACGACGAAACATACGAACTAGTTTTAAAGTTCTCAAAACACAATCTAGTTTTCAACTATTTTCAAGCCAATGATAAAGGTGTAGTAGATACTCAAAATATGTTCTTGCAATTAGGATGCTTTAGCCTTTTATAAACCGAAAATCTGCTCTCACAAAAAAAAAGATATTTATTCACAAAGCTATTTTTATGCAATATGGATGTCCAATATGGGCTAATGTAGCTTTTTGGAATAAAAAGAAATTACAATTATCATAAAATAAAGTTTTGAAAAAAATGCCAAATCTCCCTTGGTACACTTTAACCCTAGATCTCCACAGAAAAGTGAATGTTGAGTCGATTTTTGAAAGAATTGCGCACTTTCGCTTATTTTTTAATTAATCTTTTAATTTTGAATACTATACCCTAAACTGATTGTGTGTTTCTTTTTTCCTTTAAATATTATTTTCATTTTGAATATTTGAATACTGTCTTCATGTGTTCTATTCATAATATATTGCCATCATTATTATTACTTCTCTTATTATTATTATTTACTTGAGAATATTATTACGATATAAAGAGCTATACACACAGGAACGACAAACTTTTTAACTTTGTTTTGGAATACACCGAAAGGATGTATTGACAGTGAAAAAAATTGTTATTGATTATTATTATTAATTCAAAACCAAGTGGAGTCCAATTTAAAATTTTTTTATCGGCAAAGTTCCAAGTAGATAAAAATAATAAGCCAAAATAATCAACAAATCAATCCCGAAAATGTCGGGATCTTACGATTCTAATCCCGGGATTTTCGGGACCGAAAAAAGACTCGGGATCCCGGGATACCGAATCCCGGGATTGCAATCCCTAATGCATTGGTGACTGAGGCTACTTATCGTGGCAGCATCTTTTGGCTTTTATACGAACATCTGGAAATCCATAGCAAAAGAAGGTAGCTACCTTTTAATACAATGGAACGGTATTTAGGTCTTATTTTAGTCTAAGACGTTGTACTTGACTTCAAAAAACGCCTTCATGCCACCAGATCCAAAATTGTTCCATCTCTAGGATCAACTAAATGCTGACGTTGGCGTTGTAATTATACGCAACAGAAATGTTTGGTATAATTTTTTTCTTCGCGATTGTATCAGTCTCTAGTCTCTATACCAATTTGGGAGCTTAAACATTTAAATTTTTTTTAAACTAGATATGGCGAAAGAAGATCTTTACTAGCTCATCGACCAAAAGATCTTTTGGTGCCGTGAAATAAGGCCAAGTGAAATAAGGCCAAATGAAGAGATTTGGCCTTATTTCGCTTTCTTAAAGTGAAATAAGGCCAAATTGTAACATTTGGCAATATTTCACTTTGTCAAAGTGAAATAAGGCCAATTTGGCATTATTTCGCCTTCGATTGCCTAGATTACTTAAAATGAACAAAAAAACCATTTTTAAATTTTTGAAATGAAGAGAACATATTATTTAAGTCAACGATCTTTTTATTTTAAATGTAGGTATGCATAAGCAACAGTTAAAGTTTGTATATAAATTTACAAGTCAGTATATTAAATGTATAGAACTAACAGAAGATTTGTGTGCTGTTTTCAACAATTTGCCTACAAATTGGGCATAGAATCGGGTTGTTATTTTTTATATAGTTATAATAAGGAATTTTAAATACATTAGACATTATACACTCGAATATTTAGTTTAATGTATTTAAGGTCCCTATTATGAGCAGCTAATCGAACGTTCGACTGGAAGCGAATGTTTTAGAGAAACTCATTTATTGGATTATTATCATTCAAATTCGTCAATTCTCTTATCTGACATACCTTAAAAGTCGAAAAAAAAGTTTTCTACGAAGTTTTTGTTTCTACAAGCTAAAATATCTACCGCTATAAAAGAAGCTCGCAAAAACATTCGCTTCCAATCGAACGTTCGATTCGCTACTGATAATAGGGACCTAAATTTCCTTGCTAAAAAAAAATAATAATAGCAACAAATTCGCGCGAATTTTTTGCTATTATTTTTTTTAGTAGTGAAATTTAAATACCTACATTAAACTAAATTGGCGAGTTTTTAATGTTTATTGTATTTAAATTTCCTTACTGAAAAAATATTGCAGTAGGGAAATTTAAATACATTAAACCAAATAGGCGAGTGTATAATGTTCCTTACGAGATCTTCCAAATATTTCATTCTGTCACGTTGCCTTTGAAACTATGTATGCGAATAACAAGAAAGCAAAATTGTTTTTCATCAATGACCTCACATTATCTAACGGAAAGTACTTACTTACTTAGGTGGGCATTACAGTTCGGGGTGAACCTGGGCCTCAACCAACATCCTTCGATAACGACTTCTATTTCGGGCGAGCTCTCTCCAGTTTCGCACTCCAAGTCGGTTGAGGTCATCCTCCACTTGATTGCGCCACCTAAGACGAGGTCTTCCCCTTCCGCGATTTCCCTGCAATGTGCTTTCGAACACCCGACGAGCCGGAGCGTTTGGGTCCATCTGCTCAACATGGCCCAACCATCGTAGCCTCGCGATGCGTACTCTTCTGGCTATGCCCATGTCGCGGTACAGCTCATACAGCTCGTTGTTGTATCTTCTTCTTCACACATTGCCTTCGCATACGGGACCAAAGATCATTCGGAGAATTTTTCTTTCGAAACGACCAAGGGTTTCCTCATCCGCTTTCGATAAGGTCCATGCTTCCGCGCCGTAAAGCAGGACTGGGATGATTAAGGTCTTATATAAGGTTACCTTGGTTTTTCTGGAAAGGGTTTTGTTTCTCAATTGCCTTCTTAACCCAAAGAAGCAACTGTAGGCAAGAGTTATTCTCCGTTTGATCTCCGCAGTGATGTTGTTGTCCGTGTCTACAGCGGATCCTAGGTAGACGAAGTCCTGTACTACCTCGAAGTTATGTCTGTCTATTGTGACGTTTTGTCCAATTCGTCGATGTTCTGTGTCCTTGTTTGATGACAGCATATACTTTGTTTTGCCCTCATTAACCATCAAACCCATTTTTGCCGCTTCTGTTTCAATACTCGCAAAAGCACCTATGACATCACGCTTTTTTCTTCCCATTACGTCAATATCGTCTGCATATGCGAGCAATTGCACAGACTTTTGAAAAATTGTTCCTCTGGTGTTGACGTTTGAGTTTCTTACAATCTGTTCAAGTATGATGTTGAAGAAATCGCATGACAGTTTATCGCCTTGCCTAAAACCTTTTTCGACATTAAAGGTCCCGGTGAGTTCTTTACCGACCTTGACGGAGCAGCGTGAATTCTCCAAAGTCATCCTGCATAGTCGTACGAGTTTTGCAGGGATGCCGAAACTAGACATGGCTCTGTACAGCTCGTCTATGTAAACACTTTCATACGCGGACTTGAAATCGATAAAGAGATGGTGAATACCGATATATACAAGACCTGCCGTAATGTGAAAATTTGGTCTATTGTAGACTTTTCCGTAAAAACACATTGATAAGGACCTATCAAGTTGTTGACTTGGGTTTTCAGAAGTTCACATAGTACAGCAGACAAGATCTTATAAGCGACCGACGTTAAGGAGGCTTATCTCTCTATAATTGGCGGAATTGTGAGGGTCTCCCTTGTTAAGGAGCGGGCATACGATACTCAGGTTATATTCATCGGGCATACTTTCTTCCGACCATATCATGCAGATCAGCTGGTGCATGCTCCTTTCCAACTGATCTCCAGCTGCCTTGAAAAGTTCGGCATCAAGGCCATCTGCACCTGCAGTCTTATTTGATTTAAGTTTGCATATAGCAAGCTTAACTTCTTCTAGGTCGGGAGGACGGCATTCTTGATCATCGTCCAGGCTGAATGGGGCAGTCTGCCTGACAGCGGAGTTTGTGTCCTCTTCGCCGTTAAGCAGTCTGCAGAAATGATCTTTCCAGATCCTCAGTAGCGACTGTGACTCTATAACTATGTTTCCCTGCTGGTCTTTACAGGCTTGAGTTCGGGGTTTGCCACCCTGGCAGGATCTTTTTACCTTTTGGTAAAACTTCCGAGTCTCGTTCCTGTCATGGCACCTCTCTATTTCCTCAAACGAGCACTTCTCATGCTGCTTCTTTTTCTTTTTGAGAAGTCGGTGTTCTTCCCTTCTTCTCTCCTTGTAAATCTCGTTATACCGATCGTGAGCAGCCCTCGTTCGTGTTTGCAAAAGCATTTGTCGCGCTCTTTGCTTGGCTGCATTTGCCTGCCTACATTCTTCATCGAACCATGGGTTTCGTGTTGGTGGCCGAGTGAAACCCAGAATCTCAGAGGCAGCGGTTCTGATGGCTTCTTGGCATTGCTGCCACTGGTCTTCAATGTTTAATGCTGGCGGCATGGGATTCAAGGATAATTGAAGGGACACTCGATTGGAAAAGGCATTGGCAATCTCTTGCGATTGTAGCTTTCCGACGTCATATCTCTTCACAGCGTTAGTTCGTGCTGGTCGTGAACAAGATATCCTCATTCGCACCTTGGCTACAACAAGGTAGTGGTCCGAGTCAAAGTTGGCCCCTCGGAAAGTTCGGACATCTAGCACACTGGAAGAGTGCCTTGCGTCGATCGCAACATGGTCAATTTGGTTGACGGTTAATTGATCTGGGGATCGCCATGTACCTTTATGAATTTTGAGATGCGGGAAGCGTGTACTACTTACAACAAGACTAAGCCCCGCAGCAAAATCGATTAGCCTCAATCCGTTTTCGGAGGTTTTGTCGTGGAGGCTATGCTTACCGATTGTGTTTCCAAAGATGTCCTCCTTCCCTAGTTTTGCGTTGAAATCGCCAAGAACGATTTTCACGTCGTATCGAGGGCATTGCTCATATGTTTCTTCGAGGAGCTCGTAGAAACAGTCTTTGGAATCGTCGTCTTTCTCTTCTGTGGGGGCGTGGGCGCATATAAGGCTAATGTTGGCGAATTTAGCCCTGATGCGGATGGTCATTATACGCTCATTGACTGGATTTTGGCTAATCACCTTATCCCTGAGTCTACCTCTAACGACAAATCCACACCCAAATAAACGCTTTTTCTGTTGTCTGTAGCAGTCGCCATAGTATATGTCACAGTTTTTCATCTTCTTTATGCCCGGTCCACTCCATCGCACTTCTTGGATGGCGGTTATGTCTGCTTTGCAGCAGTCCAGGGCGTCCGCTAATTCTCCAGCTGCACCTAGTCCGTTAAGAGATCTTACGTTCCAAGTGCAGATCCGGAGGTCGTTGTCCTTTTTTCGTTTGCATGGGTCGTCAACTTTGAAATCATTATCGTTATCCGAGGCTGTTCGTTGTTTCGGAACAAATTATTTTTTCCGTGGTAGGGTAGTTAACCCTACGCACAACCCCCAACCTGGAGGGCCAGGTCCTTTTGGATCCCTTCGGACACAAAGGGCTGGAATATCCAGTGTCAGTACCCTGCTGCAGGGGTATGAGTGCTGCCGTTGGCTCACCAGGAGCTCATCCGCCACCATCTCTACTTCAATACCCTGTCCTAGTATTGAAAGACCCTGAAAGACCTTTAAACCAAATATGTTGGAGTAGCTCCTTCAGGGGTTTCTGCTTTTATGGCTGCTGAAGTCCACCGTTGATTCTGTCCTTCGAATTCATCCGCTGGGACATTTACACGAAAGCTCTCGTAGACCACTGAGATTCGTGCAGTCAGTCATTGTTCGCAGAGCAATTATAGTGTTGATCGATCACAATTCTTTGTTCCGGATTCCCTTATCTCAACACTCGCACTTACTAGTTTAGCAGGTCAGCTCTGGACGGAGCATCCCAGGTCCCAGTGGATACCGCTTGGAGGTATAGTAGGCACAGTTGACGTGTACTATAAGTTACAGCATCTGGGCGCCGCCAAGTTAGCACCAATCAGAGCCTACCCGAATAGTACAACGCCCATCCACCACGGAAAGACCCGTTATCAAAAACAAAAAAAATTATACTTTGCCTACCAGATCTGTAATGTAAATGGAAAGCAATTTATATACAAAAAAATACAAACAGACTTTTCTCCGGTTTCAAGTTGATTTAGCCTTATTTCACTATCGCAAAGCGAAATAAAGCCAAACAATAGCATTTGGCCTTATTTCCCTTCGAATGAGCTAATCTGTTTGGCATTATTTCACTTCAACAAAGTGCAATAATGCCAAACGTTAAAATTTGGCTTTATTTCACTTTAAACAGGCAAAATAAGGCCAAATACCTCCGTTTGGCCTACTTCACTTGGCCTTATTTCACGGCACCGATCTTTTCTGCTGTTCTCCTAGGTTTAAACACGTCATTTGAAGTTGAGGTAGTGTTTATAATCTATGAATATTCGAAGAAATAGTGTTTCTAATGTCAAGGGGACTAGTGAATCCTTTTTTTTTTTTTTTTTAAGTTTTGGCCTGTGTCTGGCTATGGCAGGGCATTTGAATAAATTGTGTTCAGCTGTTTCTATGTGTCCGAGGCAGAGACGGCAGGTGTCATCTTGGCTGATGTCCATATTTTTTTGGTGATATTTGAGAGAGCAGTGACCAGTGAAGAAGTACGTATAGGTAACTTTGCGTCGTGTTTGCTCATGTCAAGAATTTTGACTGTTAAACGTTACTAATCTTTTCATTTATTAGAAAAAAAAAATGGATCTCAACTACGAAACCCATCAATTTCTTTCATACGTCTTTGAGATAAGCCGATGAACAGTTTTGACTGGCGGTGGCCAGTAGAGTTGTTCCACAGGTGTAAATCCTTTTCTGCCGTTCCCAAGCAACCAGTTCATCTTTAATGATTGGGAGATCGCAGTAGAGTTCCGGGGCTTTGAATTAGGATTGAGAACCATGTTTGGCTAGGCAGTCAGCCTCTTCGTTACCCTGTACAGTGAACACCTTCATATTCAAGCATCCAGGAAAGAGTTTTTTGTTGTGGGTGTGTATTTAGGTAGACATGTAAAGCAGTTCCAAGCTAGTTTGGATTGGATTTTGATTGAGGACAGGGTTTTAACCGCTGCCTGACTGTCAGGGCAATAAGAGTGCATGATCTATTGCCACCAGACCAGCGAAGCATAGGGTATGATGGGTGTAACAGTGAGGTATATAGTAAATCGTTTTTGGCTTAAGTTACCATTTCTTACCAAAAAGTCTACATCAAGCCCAAAAAGCCTTAGTTGCTTTTGATATGATTTTGTCCAGATATGGTTTCCAATTGAATTTGCCATCCAGGGTTACCCCTATAGATATTTAACCTCTTTGGGAAAGTTAATTTGAGCAAGTGACATATTATTTTCTGATGACACAACTGGCACGGCTAATTTTGAATAGTCTACTAACGTCAAATATGTAAACCTGTTGCTGGTTGAATGTTATTGATCATATCTCAAGTTGGAGAGATCTGAATTCCGTTTATTGCTCTCTATACACTGTGGCAACTCAATTGTGTGGTCAAAGTTGTTATTTCAGATTTTGTAGGACGTGAAAAACCGTAAGGTAGAAAATGATGCGAATGCTACAGAAGAACAATAATGAATCTTCTTTTGTTTTCTGAAACGGGGCTAGTAGTGCAGTCAATGAAGCGAAAAATAGGGCCTTGCCTCCGAATTTTTTTACTGTGAACCGATTTGCATGAAATTTTGGAATTAGGCTCATCTTACCCTAAACTTCAAAAGTGAAAATGATTTGAACACCGCCACCACCCTGGGGGTGGTTGCCACGCCTTCTCGGGGGTGAATTTTTATTTTTCAAAATAACCTCAGATATCGATAGAAGGCCTAATTTTAAGCAAAAAATCAAATATAAAGTTTTTCATTAAGTCCAATACTTTTCGAGTTATTGGCAATTGAAAATTCGCAATTATTTCACGTTTTTCATCTATTTATTGCAAATATCTCCAAAACTATACGTTCTATCGAAAATTTTATAAAGAACAAAATTGTAGCAGGTAAAACAATGAACAATTTGGTAAAGTATTCTAAGGACAATATTAAGCTAGATATAAAAGATCAAAGCCATTTTTTATTTTGTCTGAAATTTAATCGTTGTGGTCAATGCCATTTAGCGGCGAGCAGATGCATTTTATGCATTCTAATACAAGGAAATGTTTTGTAGTGCTTAAAATAACCTTTAAAATGAGCACTATTAAAAGTTTTTTGCACGTAAAATAAGTGAGCTGTAGTGCAAATAAGGGGAGCATTTAATGTTTTTTCCTTTTAAATCAATGAGTTTTTGGACCATAACTCCTTCAATTTTCATGCTATCACAACTTATAAAAAACCATTGTAAAGGTAATTAAAAGAGCTACAACATCCTTTATTGCAATATATAGTAAACAACCTTTTGCTAAAACGGTGAAGGGTTAAAGGACTTTAGAGAGGCTGCGATTGCGCTGCCACGCGCTCTTTAAACAATCATATTTCCGTCAATTTTTGTATGACAGAAAAAACTAAAAAACCAAATTATTTGTCAGAAAAATACCTAAATTTTTACTTTTGACACTTTTATACGTATCTGTCGTCATTTTTGAGATATTAAGAAAAAAAGTGAGTTTTTTTTTTAAATTTGAAAATTTGTTTTTTTTTTTTAATCGTGACTTTTTTGAAAAATATGTGTCCTGAAGTAGCCAAACTGATACTATCTATCAAACTCTTCATAACAAACTTAATTTTAGGCGGAATACGATTAAATTTAATTTTGGTGGAAATGGCACTTATGGAACCCATTGATTTAAAAGGAAAAAACATTAAATGCTCCCCTTATTTGCACTACAGCTCACTTATTTTACGTGCAAAAAACTTTTAATAGTGCTCATTTTAAAGGTTATTTTAAGCACTACAAAACATTTCCTTGTATTAGAATGCATAAAATGCATCTGCTCGCCGCTAAATGGCATTGACCACAACGATTAAATTTCAGACAAAATAAAAAATGGCTTTGATCTTTTATATCTAGCTTAATATTGTTCTTAGAATACTTTACCAAATTGTTCATTGTTTTACCTGCTACAATTTTGTTCTTTATAAAATTTTCGATAGAACGTATAGTTTTGGAGATATTTGCAATAAATAGATGAAAAACGTGAAATAATTGCGAATTTTCAATTGCCAATAACTCGAAAAGTATTGGACTTAATGAAAAACTTTATATTTGATTTTTTGCTTAAAATTAGGCCTTCTATCGATATCTGAGGTTATTTTGAAAAATAAAAATTCACCCCCGAGAAGGCGTGGCAACCACCCCCAGGGTGGTGGCGGTGTTCAAATCATTTTCACTTTTGAAGTTAAGGGTAAGATGAGCCTAATTCCAAAATTTCATGCAAATCGGTTCACAGTAAAAAAATTCGGACCTAAAATGCTTCATTGACTGCACTATAGATGGTGTTGCGATTTTGAAGAGATCAGCAGAGCTCTCCCATTTATTTGTTTCACTCTTACGGAATTTCTACCTTAATATATAAAGTCAAGTAAATGATTTTAGTTAATGATATTAGAAGAAACTGATTTGCATCTTGTGTATAACTGTGTATGATCCATTTTCTTTAATAATTTATCTAAAAACAAAACACTAAACATTATCCGCAATAACTTTTCTGAATATCACTGCTTCCAAACAGCGCAGCATGTCCTTAATTGAAATGAAATACTTGGAAAACATCATCACATACTTTCACATCGAGTAAGGCCAACAATTACTGGAAAAAGCGTTGCCTTTCCTGAACCTACTTTTCTCCACTTACAAACAATTCGCAACCTTTAAAACGAATTGAAGACATCACAATATAGGTCGTCGTTGTCGTCAGTAGAGTGTCCTACATAATTCTAGAAATGTGAATGCACAAAATGAAATTTGCATCAAATTGCTAAAACCTCCTTGAAAAGGTCGTCTTTTATTTCAACACTTAAAATGTCACAATTTCCCCCCATTCAAAAACAAAAAAGAAAAAACTATATTAAAAAGGTAAGGGAAGAAAGAAAATTATAAGCACATCACATAATAACTAAGTGCGCAAGGATGTGAAAAAAGCCATGTCCTTTTTTTAACTGATGCCATCTACTTTTCTGCTTACCATTTGAAAATATATAGCGAAGAAATAAATCCTCTTCAATTCGTAATATTTTTCAACTGTGTATTCCTTCTTCATATACTTTCCTACGAGTCCTTTTTCATTTCGGATTCGGATTCATTGAAATGGTTTTGCTTTCTTCGTCGTTGCATTTTTTATGAAAGATTCGCCGGGTTTGCCTTGCACACACATGTCGTCTCGGTATGACAGTCTTGCATTTAGTTTTCTTCTATAGAAAGTCTTGAAATCGTACATGCATATTGCTAAGGACGTTTCCTTCATTCATAAGGGACACAATCCGGGAATTTAAATCAAGGAAAATGAATTGCAAGGATTTGCAGATATCCTGCCTTTGTGTATTTTTTCCATAGGGATGAGTGCCTAGCTTTGCTTTCCTTTTTTTTTTAATTTTTGTTCATCCCGCACTCTTTACTTCCTTCCGATTGTGATAGTTGAGAGTTCTTTTGACCAAAAGTACAGGATGCAGGACACTTTGTCAATGCTAATTTGAATATACACACAAAACTAGACATGACAGGATGGCAAGTGAGTGGCTTCTGAGGAAGATGTATGTTTTTACTCTGCAAATTTTCGTATACCATTTGCAAATGTTCACAGTTCGGCTATCCACACCAATTTCCATTAAGGAAATTGGAGAAAAAAGGCAACGTCAAGGTTTTATTTTGTTCTCCGAGGCTTGTATCATCTTCGTATCCAAATGGATCATGGTAAATGGGAGATGCGTTCACATTGAAGATGGTCGTTTTGACAATTTCAAATGAAATATTGGACACAATATCCAAGTGGCTGTGTGGTCGTATGTCTTTTCCTTGTTTTGAGGGTAGGTCCCTATGAAGCTTTTTGCTTGTTATCTTACTTTTCATGTATGGTATGTGTTTTATGACACTTAACGGAAAGTTGGTCAAAAGTTCTTCTTATTTCGTAGATACTTCAGTATCTACACTTGAAGTTTAAGAAAGTGGAAGAAACTCATGACTCAGGTGTGTTCAATTTCTCAGAGTCACAAGCATTTGACTATTTTACACATTTTGTCCAAAATGAGTTTCTAATAGTTTCCTTTTTTTTAATCAAGTAACGACATTTTATGTCCAAGAGGACTGAGCATTGAGGGTTGCGCGTGTGAAAACCTGCCTAACTGTGTTCAAACCCCACGATTTCGACTTTCGAAGCCATCAACAGCCTCCGATAATCAATAACCATTTTGCCGCTGAGGAGTCTTGCAAACGAAAAAGAGCCAAAGACTTCCTGGGCTGCACGTGAAACGTAAAATCTTTGAACACACTCCCTACCGCCGGAAAATTGGCTGAGGACTTTGGAGCAAACTTTCCAATGGGCTAACTTTGACACGGACCACTACCTTGTTGAAGCCAATGTACGAATGAGGATATCCTGTTCACGACTCGTGCGAACCAACACTGTGAAGCGAAATGACGTCGGAAAGCTACAACCGTAAAAGATTGCCAGTGCCTTCTCTATTCGAGTGTTCCTCCAAATATCTTTGAATCTTGTGCCGCCAGCATCAAGCATTGACGACCAGTGGCAGCAATCTCAAGAAAGCATCAGAACCGCTGCTGAGTTTCTGGGTTTCACTCGACTCCAAAAACGAAACCCATGGTTGGATGAAGAATGCAGGAAGGCAAATGAAGCCAAACCAAAAGCACGACAAAAGTTAATGCACAAGAGAACAAGGGTTGCTTTCGACCAGTTTTACAAGATTTACAAGGAGGAAAGAAGGGAAGAACACCAAATTCTCAAAAAGATAAAGAAGCAGCATGAGAAGCTCGTTTGAGAAAATTGAAAGATGCCATGACAAGAATGAGGTTCAGAAGTTTTACCAAAAGGTAAAAAGATCTTGCAACGATGGCAAAGCCAGAATTCTAGCCTGTAAAGACCAGCAGGAAAACATAGTTACAGAGACGCAGTCGCTACTGAGGATATGGAAGACCACTTGTACAGGCTGTTTAACGGCGATAAAGACGAAAATTCCGCTGTCAGGCAGAATTATTCAACTTGAACTATGATCAAGAATGCCATCCTCCCGACCAAGAAGAAGTTAAGTTAAGTAAGCATGTGCAAAGAGTGCAGTTTCAGATGGCCCTTATGCCGAACTTTTCAAGGCAGCAGGAGATCAGTTGAAAAGGAGAATGCGTTAGCTGATTACTGATTGATGAATTGAACGGTAGAAAGCATGCCCGATGAATGGAACCTCAGTATCATATGCCAATCCTAAAAAAGGGAAACCATTATTGCGCCAATTATGAAGAGATAAGCATCCTTAATTTCACGTATTAGATCTTGTCTGCTGCAATTTGTGAACATCTGACGTTGGTCGGTCCGAAAGAAAAATTCTCCGAATGATCTTTGGTCCCGTATGCTAAGACAATGTAAAATGTATGGAGAAGAAGATATAACAGCGAGGTGTATGAGCTCTACGGTACTGCGACATGGGCATAGCCAGAAGAGTAAACGCATCGTGAGGCTACGATGGCTGGGCCACGTAACGTAAGGCGAATGGACCCAAACGCTTCGGCTCGACGGGTTTTCGAAAGCACATTGCAGGGAAATCGCGGAAGTTAAAGACCTCGTCTTAGGTGGCGTAATCAAGTGGAAGAATACCTAAACCTATTTAGAGTGCAAAACTGGAGACAGCTCGCACGAAATCGGAATTGTTGGTGAAAGATGTGGGTTGAGGTTCGGGTTCACCCCGAACTGCAATGCCCACCTAAGTAAGTAAATAAAAATGTAGGTCGAATCGAAATTGAATTCTTCCAAATGTTTTCGATAAAAACTTCCGAGTCTTCTTAAAGTATCCGTACTCATACCATCGCCCTTAACAACTTCTGTGGCAAAATAGAAAATATTTTAGAGCTTCTAGGTTAAGAAAAATCCAACCATGCCCAGTAGCTTGAAAACAACTGACGGTTCCTGAACAGAACCTGCGAAAAAACGCTCAATTTGTTACTAAACACCTACTTTCCAGGCATCTCCCAACTGGACACTGCCGACTTAGAAAAAACCTTAAAGTACCAGGCATAGAAGAAGAGAGAGAGCTAAATCAACTACCCAGAGACTCAGTTTCATCAAAAAACTAATCTGAATGAAGTAAATTAAGGAATACCACTTAAGAAGAACTGAGTACAAAAGATCTACAAGGTCGAAGAGCAATAAAAACCCCAAACCATTCATTCATTCATTCATTCCTGACAGTTCTCAAAACTTATGCAACTCTGACTTTACAGAGTCTGGTATCATAAAAAAAAACACAAACCAGATTTGATTACAAACAAAAACTTGCATTGGGCCATCAACAGCTTTAACCCGTGCAATTCCGCTGGACGAGATTGTTATCATTTTCCCTGTCCTTGAAGTGATTCTAAACGGCTGTACTTGAACTAGTGCGAGGTCCAAGTTGTATTCTAACCTAAGGCCGGAAAATCCTCCCACGTTAAACCAAAAGATCTCAGAGCGATCAGTCTATTGTCATTTCTTCTTAAAACGTAATAATTTTCCGCCAGTTCTGAACGGCTAATCGAGAAAGCGCTTTTCATGGCAAAGAATTTACTATCGGAGGACTTGCCAATCCCTCGCGAAAAGCTCCGTGGAAAAACATTTTTGCCATTGTTCGGATTCAAACTACGAACCTCCGGGTTAATAGGCAGACATGATGCTAATCATCACGCTACGGATACCACATCCACATCAATTAATTGAATTCCAACTTATACTTTTAGACGGAACTTAATATTTAGGTATCATCCTTGGCAAAACGCTAAACTGGGAGTCCAATGACCAATATACAGTAAAGAATTGGGAAATTCACACACCATTGGATATCTTCAGGGGGGTTTCTCCCCCCAAATCACCCACTGGCTCTATACTGCGGTCTAATCAAGGTCCAACGATCAGCCAGTTTGTGCATAAGCGGAGCACTGCGATCAACACACACCCAGCTGCCCTTAATATACTCCCTAATCACACACCATTGGAAATCTTCAGCAAACAAATGGCCGCCAGTACAGCCGTTCGTATCACATCGTATCAGAGCTATCTCCCAATGAACCAATATAATAACAGTGGTCACGCTACGGTCCTGAACTTGTTCAGACTAATCCCATGTCACTCCCATTGCCATCCCCCAATTGGTTTTTGAAAACAAATTCCAAGCCTCTATTCCACCGAGACAACTATCTCGTAAGACACAAAGTTTTGAGAGATGATACAATTCATTCTATACAGATTGTTTATAAAACAGAAGAAAAGGTTGGATGCGGGATGTACTCAGGCAAATTAAGCGTAAGCCTCTCTTTCCGCCTTCCCAAGCACTTGTTCCAAGCAGAAATTCTGCTGATCAAAGGGTCTTATCGGGGCTAAAAGAAAACGTGATATCCTCATTGAATATCCGTACCTTCTCAGACCGTCAAGAAGCCCTCAAATCACTCGGCGCTGTTTCTACAGACTGAGTTACCGCCCTCAATTGTCGCTTAACTCTTATGGAAAAGGCTAAACAGATATATATTCATCTATTTGGGTGCTGGGGCAAAGGGATATCCTAAGTAATGTGATGCTTCTTTTGCGAGGCTGGGGTATAACTCAGGGTGTCCAGGGTCTACCCAAGGAAGCGTCGTAAGACTTGGGTTTTGGCGGTCCAACTTCTCAAAATGAAGACGCGGAAACGGTTGGTTTTAAATTTTAACTCTAAATTTATTACAAAGTTCTTCTAAATTTATTACAAAGTTCTCTCAGGAGCAAGTTTACAAGTATATTGAATTTTACAAAATTTGACAATTTTAACGATTTCTTGAGCGAAGTGTAGCTATGACGTCAGTCCAGAAGTGGCGAGTACAAGTCCTCACTGAAGGTTTCTCTGAGATACGGCTGTGTACCACGGCTACTATTCCCTCTGGCCGGCAGCGGCGGCGGTAACTTCCTGACTAGTTCTGCGTTAGGCAGGACGCTCTATCGGCAGCAGCGGATTTCGTGGAAAGGTCTGCGTTGTATGCAAGGCAGAGCAATTTATCGGCGGCGGCGGACTGCGTAGGAACCGCCTGCTTTGTGTCGTACGGCAGGACAATCTATCGGCGGCGGCGGACTTCGTAGAAAGTGCTTGCGTCAGCTTAGAGGCACAACACTCTGTCGGCGGCGGCGGACTTCGGAAAAGGTCTGCGTTTGGATATCAAGGAAGATTCAAACGCTCAAACGCCCTTCCGGAGACTGTTAAAAGTCAAAAAGTAGAAAGTAAAGACGATACCAAATGCTCAGCTCGAGTAGCCAGGGCAAGTGGAACCTGATAAAACTCTTTCTCATTTTTGGTGATTTATTCACCCCTATTCATAGATTTTGCTACTGAAACAAAATGTGAACTATAAGCCAATGACAATTTTCCAAAGTTTGGCCTTGGAGTGTCTGTTTACTTTGTTTTGATAAACAGGGAGATGGAGATTGTCATTGCATATCTCCATAAAGAAATGTACCCGTCTGACAGGTAAACAACGTTTGGCCTTGGAATGTGGGCTCACCGTATGTTAGAAAATAAATGCGTGTATTGTTCTGTTGTGGCCTTTTGTGTAGAAATTTTGACGCTTCGTCACAGTAACTGCAAAGTCAATGAACATTACAGAAATGCAATCGTCTTATCGATCCCAATTCAAGAATGCAAGGGCTCTCTGCATGCGGTCGGAAGACTAAATTCATTGAGTCTCGTTTGGGTTCCAGGCCATGGTGCCGTGAAATAAAGTCGAAGGCAATAAGGTCGAATCGACTTTATTACCTTTTTTGGGAAATAAGGTCGAAAACAACAACAACAATATTTTTCTACCTTATTTCCCATTGAAAAGGTAATAATGCCGAAAAGAAAAAACGAAAATATTTGACAAAAATAGGAATGCCCAAAGTTGAGAAATAAAGTCGAAACCCGTTGAGTAATAAAATCGAATCTAATTTCTGTTGGGTAAAGAAGAAAGAAATCATTGGCAATGTCATGTGTTGTGTTACCGGAACAACTGTACTTAAAAAAAAAATATGTGGTGAGGTTTATCGCAAAGTAATCTGTTTTTTATGTAAGTACTATTGATGCTTCGCAGGTTGACTTGTTTGCAACTGTTCTTTAGAATAGCAACTTCTTTAAAGAATACGTTTAGTTGGTTTTTCATTTCAAATTACTGAATTACTGAGCGTCGTCGGCCCGCGCCGACCCCGCGCGCAATCATTGTTTATAAAGACTTTAACTTTTGGTAGAAAAAGAAATGTTCTGAGGAACATTGGATTCAAGGAGTTGAACTTTCGTCGGTGGGGGGGGGGGGGGGCGCGGCCCGGTGTGACGCGGGCCGAAGAGGTGCGCCTCCGGCGCGCTTCCGGCGGGGCCAGCGTGGCCCCCCCACCGACGAAAGTTCAACTCCTTAAATCCAATGTTCCTCAGAACATTTCTTTTTCTACCAAAAGTTAAAGTCTTTATAAACAATGATTGCAAAATATTAAACATGGAATTAAAGTCGAATTCAACTGAGAAATAAAGTCGAACGCTATTTTCGGCAAATTTAGTGCCAAAATGATTTTCGCCCTTATTTCCCAAAGTTGGTAATAAGGTCGAAAGGTGAATTCGACCTTATTTCCCAATTTTTGGGCAATAAGGTCGATTCGGCCTTATTGCCTTCGACCTTATTTCACGGCACCCCAGGCCATCACGGCATTAATGGAAATTAAATCGCCGATGAACTTGCGAGGCAAGGATCTCAGACAGCTTTTTCAGTATCTGAACTGTAGACGTCACTCAGTTTACCAGGGTTCATAATGAGGACTTCAATCAATGATTCAGTTTACCAGGGTTCATAATGAGGACTTCAATCAATGATTGGATCTGTGAAGATCACAACCGTAGATGGCATGCCTCCATTGGATGCAGACAAACCCAACGCATGCTTCCCAACGTTAATAAGAAGACTGTAACTATTTGAAAGAAAGCTTATCGGTCTTGCCAGCGGGCATTTCTCTTTTGCCAGACTCTTAAACATGTTAGGTTGAGGTGATACCACACTCTGTGAATCTTGTAGATAATCTGAGGCACAGCGGAGCACTTCCTCTGTGAAAATCCTGCTTTTTTTCGAACGAGGTTACAAATACTCGGGGCAAACATGGTGAGAGCTGGCAACTTAGGCTCCTTATCATGGCAGCTTCTTTTGACTTTTCTACGAAAATCTGGAAAACTATAAAAAGAAGAAGGTTGCTATCTGGTAGTACAATGGACTGGTATTTAGATCTGAGTGCTCCAGCTGGTATTCTAAAAACCTGCAACAGAAAAAAAATGTCAACTCCGGACATTGCTTGGATTGGGTAGACTCGACGTTTTTTCAAACGACTTCTGTAGAAGCTGCTTAGATGATAAGGGAGAAGAGACAATCCCACACCTGCTTTGGTCATGTCCTACACTCTTCCTCAAAGGAAAACTACTTCTCGGAGAATATTTCCTTGACGATCCAATCGATCTTGAGAACACAAATAACCGTCACCTCTATCGCTTTTTAAAAGCTCCAAATGGTTAAGTTAAATGAGGTACTCCCTCAGGCCCTCCTTAAGGTGTCACAAACGGACCTAATATTGGTCTAAGAGTGTCAGTTGTTTTCCTGACAGCGATTTA
This sequence comes from Melanostoma mellinum, assembly GCA_914767635.1. Classification (NCBI taxonomy): domain Eukaryota; kingdom Metazoa; phylum Arthropoda; class Insecta; order Diptera; family Syrphidae; genus Melanostoma; species Melanostoma mellinum. Next base: position 198,294,754 of record OU612058.1, on the reverse strand, counting down.
AGCCTTACCTTTCCTAACCATCCGTACTCAAGAATTATGGGGAAGGAATTCGAAGCATTCGAACACTTTTATTGTAGGTCCCCAAACAAATGTTAATGAGAATTTTAAAATATTGTTATTTCTTGTGGACTCCGAAAGACTCAGTCAACATGAACTATGAATTTCATAAAATCTCAGAACTCAAATGCAGTCCAGTGCCTATTTTCGTAACTTCTAAGAACTCCAAAGCCTTTTAATACCTTGATGGTTCTGGTTCCTACCGCAACACGATTCGTTTAGTCAGTAATCATCAATCAAAGACCCAATTTTATTTGCATGGCCTAATTTTGTTATTAGCAATTACGGAAGGCTTAGCGTCTATTTTCAAAAACCAGCTATCAACAGTGCCAGAAGCATTTAGTTTAATACCAACTTTGATCTCTTAAGACCACTAAAAACTATCAACTAAAACCGATTTGCAACAAATCTGTGTTGACGACAGCAATATGTGACCACAGAACCGTAAATAGCCCCCGCGAGTCTAACACACAATTTGAACAGCCTTATCGACTCGCACACCTAATTGACCATCGACACTAATCCAATCAAAGAGTAAACTGTTATACCAACAGGACGACGATGCTTATAACTGAAATGCAGCAATCAGCAAAATGTTTTACTTATACGGATGAACGTACAGTCGTGTGACAAATACATGTATAGAATAGCAGTAACCTCTGCAGCCACAGCGACTGGGAATAATGTAGCAACATTTGCCATGCCAGACGATGACGACAGGGATTACAAGGATCTGCAATTACTTACCACTTTGGAGTGTTGAGTTGGTTGGTTGGATGGCTCTGGGGGAATGTTGTAAGGCTTCTAGTCGGAAATGCAAGGCTACCGGTTCAGTGATTATAATCAACTCAAACCTAACAAGCCAGCAAAAGAGTGTATTTCCCAATGCACATGTCGGTTCCACCAGACAGGACACACAAGGACGACTTCAACTTCACTGATAGAGTTGCTGGAAATATTTTTTTTTCCACAATTTTTTGCTCTTCTGAGGAGATTTCCAACTTGGAAAATTGATTTAAAGCATCGTTTAGATGGACGATGGGATGAAGTCGATACATGATGTCATGATGTCAAAGGCGAACGAGCACACAGCAGTAATAACCAAAAAAGGATAAACTCGTGTATCCTTAATGTTCAATTCATGGCAGCAAATACTGTGGGGGATAATTTCAAATGATTTTTAGACTCGGATTAAACTAATTAGTTGTTGGGATACCTTTTGGAGCTTGAAATTGATAAAGAGGACGCTTCGTTTCATTGAGCCTCTCTATTGCTGTGTCGAAAAGTTGAATGTACTTTGAACAGACTGACTTCCTTTCCCTCTAGGTACCACCACCACTACCACTCGGTTTCAGACTCTGATTATTATGAATCCGACTGTGCGAGTCTCCACTTTTCTAATTGGAAGGGAATATTTCATTTTGATATCTCATCAGTCAACTCTCGCATGTTTGCACTCGGGGGAGGAGGTGTGTAAAATGTCATTTGTGAAAGGCTCAACGTGTTGTTGACTTTTCAGTTTGTTTTCACAGCCAAGAGTTATTAACTGCAAACGATTTTTCTGTTTCACCTTCATTTGCATTTATGGTTTGTGTGCGGCGACGGAGGTGGCGTGGTTGTTGCAAGGAAATAATTACTTTGGCTTCCGGGTTGTGGCAGGGGCGTACAGTAAACTCTTTTAATCGTAAAATGATTGCAATCAAGACTGGGGAATATTGATCCAGCTTACGTGCCTTACCATTTGTAGATGGCTTATGATCGTAACCGAGACTCTTCTAATCAAATATAGTTATGCGATTATGAGTACGTATTGCAGAGTGCAGTCAAGTTGAAATACATATTAAATGATGGTGTTTACGTCTATAGGGTGTTACGTGACTTTTTGAACTGTATAAACAATAAAGATAGGGAGGGAAAAGAGAAAAATGTTAGACAATTCCCATCCACTTTGTTGTGCAAATGTTTAACAAGCTCAAAGTGAAGTAAAATTGCAAAAGCGAAATGAAAAGGTTCATGCTCCTGATGTAGATACTCGTCGCATCCATCGATTACATGAGGTGTTTTCTCTGTTAACACTAACAACTTGCCATCCATTCAAAAAATCCATTTTCTTTGTCTCAAATTTTGTTTAAAATGAAATACAAGGGGTTCTCGAACCTTTTAGGGGAAGAGAGATAAGTTTCTTAAAGTCTAAAAAGTTATATTTTACATGAAGTTTGCATATAGTTTTGAGAAATTTAAGTGTCAATGATTGTTTTTATAAAATAAAAATACATGTTTTGACTGGATTAATTATTGCATAACGACTTAGAATGGGTTATGCCCAAGGGGATACCAAAAGGACCTGACCATCCTGGTTGGGGGTTGTGCGTATAATTTACGTAAAAACTACATTGTTTCGAAACAACCAAAAGCCTCTGATAACATTTATGATTTCAACGTTGACGACCCAAGCAAAGCTTGTGGAACGTAAGATCCCTTAACGGACTGCATGAAGCTGGAGAACTAGCGGACGCCCTGAACTGCTAAAGCACAGACATAATCGCTATACAAGAAGTGCTTTGGATTGGTTTGGGCATAAAAAGATGAATAACTACGACTGCTACAAACAACTGAAACGGATTTGTCGTTAGAGGTAGGGATAAGGTTATCAGCCAGTAAATGAGCGTATAATGACCGTCCTCATCAGGGCTTCATTGGCCAACATAAGCCTAATATACGCCTACGTCCCCACAGAAGAGAAAGCTGAGAAGTCCAACGATTGTTTCTACGAACTCCTCGAAGAAACTAATGAGCAGTGCCCTAGACATGGCGTGAAAATCGTTCTAGGTGAAATTAAACACAAAACTAGGGAAAGAGGACATCTTTTGAAATACAACTCAGACTAATCGATTTTTGCTGCGAGCTAAATTATTTTGTAAGTACCACGCGCTTCTCACATCTCAAAACTCGTAAATGTATATGGCGATCGCCATTGCCTTCTCCAATCGAGTGACCCTTAAACTATCGTTGAATGTAATGCCGCATCAAGCCTTGACGACCAGTAGCAGCAATGTCAACAAGTCATCAGAATCGCTTCCTCTGAGGTTTTGGGTTGCATTCGGTCCCCAAAACGAAACCCATGGTTCGATGAAGAATGCAGACAGGCAAATGCATTCAAGCTAATCAGATTTGTAGATTAGATAGTTTTTATTTATTAAAACTAATTTTTTACTACTTTAAAATAATGCAAAAACATATATGTATATGCACGGCATTATGCCGTCTGCCCTCATTTCATTGATATAGCTTGAAGACTGTTTTTATCATGGAAATAGTTTTTTCCTATCAAATTGTGGTCCAAGCGACTGTACACTGCTCTATTTGCCGAAGCTTTTGCTTCTTCTCTGTACTCCAGTAGCTTCAGTTCATCAACTTTCTCCACCAGCTGATATAAGATTAAACCCCAGTTTTCTACATTTCCAATGCTAAGATCAACCTCTTCTTGCATTGAAGCGCCAGATCCATCCATTCCGCGTACCAGCTTGACTTGTTTTCCACCGCTTTTAACGCCGCTATGTTTGGAAGCCTTGCATCCGCAATTTTCATTACCTTCAGTATTTAGTCTGTCTGCAACGTTAATGTTTTTATAAGCAAAGGTGAAAGTCCTGTTTCGATCATCAACAGATAATTTGGCGCGTTTTATATAGAACCGTAGAAGCTTCTCTACTGCTTCATGTTCTTTATATCCCCACACCTGTGCCCAATAGTACAAAACTGATTCAGCAACTGCTTCAAATACTCTATATTTACTGCTATGAGCAATTGCTCCATTTGAAAAACATCCTTTCCACGACGCATTGATTAAAGCTTTTGCCTTTGCTAATTTTTTGCTTAGGTGTTTACTCAAATTGAGGTTTGACGAGATAAGGACACCTAAGTACTTGAACTCATTCACCAGTTCTAATTCACCGCCATTGTAGTACCATTTGTCCTTTCGACTTCTTCTACCACCTCCTTTTTTAAAAATCATTGCTTTGGATTTTTCTTGGTTTACTGTCAAATTCCAGAGCTTATAGTAGTCTCCAAGCCAGTTTATCATTAGTTGAAGACTTTCAGAGGAGCTGGCTAACAACACCACATTCTCCTTGTATAACTAGGTTTACAAGGAGAAAAGAAGAGAAGAACAACGAATTTTCAAAAAGAAACAACATGAGAATCGCTCGTATGAGGAAGTTTAGCGATGCAGGGTGGAAAAGTCCCAACTCAGCCTTTAAAGACCAGTAAGGAAACAAAGTAATAGAGACACAGTCGCTACTGAAGATCTGGAGAGACCACTTCTGCAGACTGCTTAACGGCGATGAAGACACTAATTCCGCTGTCTGGCAGAATGCCCCATTCAACCAGGACGAAGATCAAGAATGCCGTCCTTATGACCTAGAAGAAGAAGTTTGCTATATTTAAAGAGTGCAGGTGCAGATGGCCCTGATGCCGAGCTTTTCAAAGCAGCAGGAGATCAGATAGAAATGAGCATGCACCAGCTAATCTGCATGGTATGGTCAGAAGAAAGTAGTAGATGAATGTTCCGTATCGTATGCCCGATCCTATAAAGGAAAGACTCTCACAATTGCGCTAATTATAGAGGAATAAGCCTCCTGAACGTCTAAAACCTCACGTCAACAACTTGATAGGTCCTTATCTACATATGTGGTCTTAGACCAGAAAAGTCGACAATCGACCAAATTTTCACATTTTGACGAATCTTGGAATAAGTTCGAGAATTTAAAATAGCTACAAACCATCTTTTTACCGATTTCAAGACCGCGTAAGAAAGTGTTTACATGGATGAGCTGTACAGAGCCATGTCTAGTTTCGATATCCTTGCATAACTCGTACGTCTATACAGCATGACTTTGGAGAATTCACGCTCACCGAGGCCTTTGATGTCGAAAAAGGTTTTTGACAAGGCGAAAATTGTCATGCTATTTCCTTATCATCATACTTGGAAAGATTCTACAAAACTCAAACGTCAACACTAGAATAATCTTTCAAAATTCCGTACAATTATTTCCTTACAGAGGCGATATTGACATAATTGGAAAAAATAAAAGGGATGTCTAAGCTACCACTGCGGGCATTGAAACGGAAATGACAAAAATTGATTAGCGAGGGCTAAGCGAAGTGTATGCCGTCATCAGACAAGGACAGAGAACCAATTCCACAAAACATCACAACATGACTTCGAGGTTATAAAGCACCTCGTTTACCAAAAAAATCAACGATAGCCCTTTGTAAGACATTCGTTAAACGAATGAGGAATCGCTTGGTCGTTGATGGAAGAGAATCTACAGCAACAAGCTGTATGAACTTTTCGCGACATGGATATACCTAGAAGAGTATGCATCGCGAGATGCATCCATGCTTCCGTGGCTGCCATATGTAGAGCTTGACAGGTTTTCGAAAGCACATTGCAAGGAAGTGGAAGATCTCGTTTTATCGGTTCACCGCAGACTGTAATGGCCACCTGAGTAAGCAAGTAACGTCTTTTATATCGCTTTTTTGTAATCTGTTGCCGGAAATAACGAACGAGCTACTCATATGCTTAAATAAGAGGCTCCAGCACATTAAGTTAGCCACAAGTCCCCTTATTATGTCTCTTGTGAGTATTGTATGCGTATTGAAAGTGTGTTCGGGTTGGCTTTCAAAAGATAGAATAACCGATCGCAACGTCGCGTCGGCGTCGGTTGTCACTAATTCGGTACTGGCGATCGGCATGTGACAATTGGTTGCGTTTGTATTTGATGGAGGTTCATTTGATTGTCCCTAATGGGATTGTGGCTAGTTTTGAAGCGACAGCTTCTGAAAGCGGTATTCGAGTCATAGTCACCATTTGTAAGATGGTCAATCATGCAAAATTTTCTTTCTTTACAAAAAAAAAAAAAAAAAAATAGGTATGTCTAGTGATTGCCAATCCCAAAGTTGTCCCAAAACCGTCAATTTCGGTTTCAAACCCATTTAGCTGTCTTTGACAATTTGTTTCCATTATTCAACTTTTGTTCATTTGTTCGTTGTTGTGCTTTCTATTTATATTTTTACAAACATATATGCGTACCATTGGGAAGAATATCCCTTAGGCGTTCCACCAAAACCCAAATAAGTATGTGCCGTTTGCATTTGAAAAAGAAAACTCCAAACACTTAGCTCGGTATCTACCAAACTGTCAAGAAACAATCCCAATGTAAGCTTAAATTTTTTCCATAAATTTCACACTCAATCTGTCTATTTGTGTTTGACAAATCGCTCGCAGCTTCAAGTGATAGAAATCAAATCTTTTGCAAAGGCATTTGCCTTCCCACGAACGCCTGTCGCACATTAGAACGATTTTTTTTCTCAAATTTTCATTTCAATTTCTTAAGCCTCCATACTCCAGCCCTTCCTTATACAAAGCATCCTTTTCTTCTTCTTTTTTGTTCGAACTGTTTTCATATCGTCATTTTCTCATTTTGAGATTTCTTCCATTCCATTTTTGGTTACTCAGCTTCATGATACGATCTTCTCATATGCTCAGCGAAATTGGTAAAGTTTGTTCTATTTTCTTCGGTTTTTTTGCTCCTTTTTTGTTAGTGACTCTTCACGAGGACGAAGGACAATGTGGGACGGGGTAGAATAAGACAGAAAATGATGTTTCTGTTGGTAGCTATGGCGATGGCATGGCGTGCTGATGGTATGGTGTTTTCCTCGCTTTTACTGAATGGAGCACACATGAAATTCTTTTCATGGAATTTAAATAATTCACTTTTAAAAGGTTATTTCTAAGAACGAAAAGAACACGGGAAAAAAACCCCAGCACAAAGAAAACGCAGTGATGTTGAAGAAGAAGATACAATTTCTTAGGAAAAAGGACGAGCTAAATATAATAGAGCCGGAATGTATGGAAGAGAGGTCCTTGCATTTTGGGGTGGAGACTGAAAAGGATGACGACGATTTTGCTGTTATGCAAGTGAGACTGTGCATAACATTCGCTTACACATGACATTACCTTGGTTTGTAAATTAAATGGCACATTGTCAAAATGAAGAGACTACGACGACGATGACGGATACGCCGGGAGCAGGGTGTAGGAGGAATCACTAAAATGACATGAATGTTGCACTGTAAGAAGCCCATTACAGTTGTGCAGTAGAGTCCTAGTGTTGAATTTGAAGTTGTTTCCTTCCTCTTGCTCAGCTTTTTCAATGCTGACAGTAAGACGAAGTAAGATTTTCAGGTGAAGCAGGTAAGCGGATTGGTGTAGTACATTTTAGATGTTGAATGAAATGAGTGAGACTTTTTTTTTTTAAAGTAGGTGGGACTGCAGTGGAACGTTACACATGAGTGCGATGGAAATTTTAAGTTATGTTATTGAAAATAGTTGGGTAAGTAACATTGCATTTCGTGTTCTGGGGAATGCACTTATGAGGTTTCTGAATTGAATTTTATTAGACAAACTTGGAGCTATTCCAAAACTCAAGAGACTCGTGGAATTTTGAGATGAGGTATTTAAATGCAGGGGTTTCTTTGGGAATAAAGTTACTTATTCTACTAAAACAATACAACGAATCTTCAATGTTAGATGTTGTAAATAAAAGTAAGTTGTAGTAGTTTGGTGTTTTAATCCGAAGCTAGATAGTTTCTTTGTGGTAGGTACACGCTGTATGCTGTGGGTGCATGATAAATCCGGGCCTGCAGTTAGTTAGTTTGGCCTCCGGGCAGGCAGATTTTTTTATGAAAATACTGCTGATTCCGCGATTTCAAAATAGCTTTTTTTGTCATCAATAGCATGGTAATCTTGAAGGGATCAGAACTATCCCACTTATCTGTTAATCACTATTAATCGGCCAGTGGGGTACCCAGTCTAGTGCTGACCTCAGCAATTATCGACAAGCCTCTAGGATCTGCAAGCACTTTTGTGGAAGAGATTATGAATGTTACGGGTTGTCTATAGGTCCAGTATAGTCGCCTCTTACGAAAAACAGTGAAGCGCTGCAGTGATATTAAAAGCTCCACTGTTTCTTCTTCTGCTAGAAGCATCGTGATGTCGAAAAGACCACTCCCGCTTTAGCCGCTGTGACTTTCTTTTCTGGGTGACCAAATATTAAAAAGCTCCATATCTCGAGAACGGAGCGAGATAGACGAAAAATTTTTTCGGGCGTTTCTCAAAGAGGGCACTCCGTTTGGGGCCTTTAAACTTGAGCCTTAAACTTAAACTTAAACCTTAACGTTAAGTTTAACTTTAACTTTAACTTTAACTTTAACTTTAACTTTAACTTTAACTTTAACTTTAACTTTAACTTTAACTTTAACTTTAACTTTAACTTTAACTTTAACTTTAACTTTAACTTTAACTTTAACTTTAACTTTAACTTTAACTTTAACTTTAACTTTAACTTTAACTTTAACTTTAACTTTAACTTTAACTTTAACTTTAACTTTAACTTTAACTTTAACTTTAACTTTAACTTTAACTTTAAACTTTTACTAACTTTGGGGGTTTCTCGAAGGGTGCACTCCGTTTGGGACGCTTCATTCGATGCCATCAAAACATTCCTGAAATCTCACTTTTCTGGGTGACCAAAATGGTGCTCTTATGTCCTCTACTATTTTAAAAAAAGGGCGGTGTTACAACTATGCTTGTTACGGAAAAATTTTCTGCAACAATGTATCCTGGTGAATTCAGAATTCACTTGGTGAATTCATTTGCGACTTCACTTATGAATTTTTCAATGAATGCATTGACGAGTTAAATGATGAATACACCAGTTAGTTCACCAGTGAGTTCACCAGTTAGTTCATTAGTGAAATCACGAGTGAACTCACAACTGATTTTACAACTACTGAAACAATCAATTTCAAAGGCTGAACACCGTTGCGTTACTACACTGTCAATACAATGAAAGCAAACTTTGAAAAACTCCTGTCAGAATCACACTACACATAAAACACACGGCAGTTGCGGGTATTTGCTTTAAACAACAAGCCCTCTTCTCTTTCTCTACCACTCTGGTTTTTACCTTATGGTAGCAAAAGAGAATTTACCATTGACCTAAATTTCATAACGTTCGGGATTCAAAATGCAAAAAAAAAACATAAATGGCGCCCTTCTGTGGAGCGATTCCATGTAAAACCAAGGAAAAGCATGTAAAATACTCACCCAAAGTTATAAAACGCAGTTCCAAGCAAAATAATCCCACGTATGTGCCGTACGCAGCAAAAGAAATGGCTGTCAGAATGATAAGTGGATTGATATACTTCTCAGCCAAGGGCAAGGGTTTCCAGTTTCATTTTACCACCACTTAATTGTATAGTGTGGTGTGCAAGAATATTCGTGGGAGTTCAGGTATTATAGAACAGCAGTTCCCGACATCATCACAATCACTATATTAAGGCCTTGCTCGTTTTACGATGTTAATGTTAACTGAGTATTGTGTGTCCTTTTTGCCAGGAAACAGGATACGGCCACTCCAAAAAATCTGGAATGGGATATAACTGACACTTGGAGCGTATCACTAACATTTTATGTGCACAGTCTACAAACACAATTGAGGTTAGTTTTATCGGCCGAAATGGCTGGCAAACGATAGATGTGATTTTGGTTTGGGATTCGATTACACTTCCTTATTTTGTATGTTTGGCATGCCTTGCAATTTAATTATGATGTTAGTGACTGTAAAGTAGCAGCTGTGTGAGAAATCACTTGTGTGATGAGAGTTATTTAAGAAGCTTTTCTAGGAGATTGCTGTGCCGTCAAAACATTTTTGCTTTTGTTGGGACTCTAACCACGATTCTCTCGGTAAACAGCCAACCATGCTAACCAGCACACAGGGACAGTCGGCAGTTGCCTCGGGCGGCAAGAATTGAAGGGCGGCTAATTTTGAGATAAAATTTTTAAAGCTTGTTATATTCGTGGGAATTAGATTTAACTCCTGTTTCGTTAGCACGCGTACCAACATTTGAAGTGGAAAATGCTCGAGTCGAAAAAAAAAAATCGATTTGGACAAGTCTCGGCTTAATATCGAATATTCGATAGGCTTCTGTATCGAAAATCATCTTATCCTCTCTTACAGTATTGTGATCGGCTTCAGATAGATAGATAGATAGATAGATAATTGATTTTTAATGATTTACGATTCAATTAACAGTTATTTCATAATTAGATATACAAAAATCATATAAGCATGGCATTTGCCGTCTGCCAGATTGACAAATATAAGTAAATTAAATAACTGTAATACACTACCACATATAAATTTGATTTCCAACAAAAAAGCAAATAATATGTATCACAATTCAGAAGTCTTCGTTGAATATTCTAGATCTGTATTTTAACGCAATTTTGCAATAATTATAAAGTTTGGAAACATCCATCTCATTCAGCAAACTAATAACTTGATCCTCTGTTAGAAAATCACTCCCCAGGATACTTCTCCTAGTTTCCCTGAGAGTTGGACACCTTCCGACGAAATGAATAACGTTCTCCCTCTCCGCTAAATTGCAAATAGTACACTCTATTGGTAGATCAGGCCTATGCGGTATGAAGTTTAAGTTGAGTAATTCGCTTCTTAACTTGACCATAGTTGCAATAACGTTTACATTGTTCTTATCATGGAAGTAATTTCTTTCTGCGAGATTATGGTTAAGCCTACTGTAGGTTGTTCTGAACAAGGACCCGGCTGCTTCGGCTGCATATTCTGTTCTGCTCTTCTCATCTACTGCTGCTATAATCTTGTGCATAAGAGTTTTACTGTGAGTTGCATCTGTCGTATTTAGATTAAAATTTAAATTGCATTCTTCTGCGAGACGTGACCACTCACCGTACCAGTGATTATGGCTTTGTACCGCTTTAATTGCTATTTTTCTAACAAGCCGAGATTCAGGCATTCTGAAAACGTGCAGGAGATAATCAGCTTGCATCTTCAAGGTTTTAATGAATAGAGGAGCAAGTCCGGTTTCCAGCATTATAACGTAGTTTGGCGTGTTTATTGGCAGACGAAATAATCTCTTCACATAGTGAGTTAAGAGCTTCTCTACATTGTGAAACTTATTACACCCCCATGCTTGAGCGCCATACAGAAGTATACTTTCCGCAACTGCCTCAAATATCTTATGTTTACTGCTGTGAGCTATATTTACATTCATAAAGCATCTTTTCCAAGATATATTGATCGCCGTTTTAGCCTTTTGAAGTTTCTCCTTGAAATGTGCCTCCAAGCTCAGGTTTTTTGACAGAATTACGCCTAAGTACTTGTATTCACTGACACATTCTATATCTTCTCCGTTGTAATTCCATTTTTCATTCGATGCATTGCGTCCACCGCCTTTTTTTAATATCATCACCTTAGATTTTTGAGTATTGACTGTTAAGTTCCAAAGACAGCAGTAATGGTATATTCTGTTAATCATAAGTTGTAATGTTTCTGGCGAATACGCAAAGATGACAATATCATCTGCAAACATGAGAGCCTTAATACGCTCTCCTGCAAAGTCAACACCACCTGGAAGGTAATCGACGAGGTCATCTATAAAGAGTGAAAACAAGGTGGAACTCAATGTGCAACCCTGCCTAACTCCCGATGTAGTATTGAACCAGTCTGAAAGCTCAGCACCGTTCCATACTGCAGCCCTTGTTCCTTTGTACAGCTTTTCCAGAACACGTCCAAATTTCAGCGACATTCCCAGACCATATAACTTGTAGAATAAAGCACCTCGATTAATTGAGTCAAACGCTGCTTTAAAATCTATGAAGAATACATACAATTTTCTTTGCTGCATACAGAAGTGTTCTGCAAGATTTCTAAGCATGAAAATGTTATCAATTGTAGAATAACCTGATCGAAAACCAGCTTGAAACTCTTTTAAAAGGTTCTGTGTTGTAATCCATGTAATCCACGTGATCGGCTTCAGCTGTTGAAAAAAAATGTTGATCTTCACTTTTTAATGTTTATAAATACAGTAGACGCTCAATATAGTGAAGTAATAAAAACCAGCTATGTTCACTATTTCGAGATTATTCACTATTTCGAGCGGGAGGCTAGAAACGCTTTCCAAAGTTCAATTTGATCAAAAATGCACAATTTGTTCTGTGTGAAGATAATCCTAACTAATATTATAAATGTGAAAGTAACTCTGTCTCTCCGACTTTCTATGTTACCGTCTCCCGCCCAAACTACTAAACTGATTGATATGAATTTTTGTACAGAGATAGTCTAGAACCTGCGGAAGAAAATAGGTTTTTTTTTTATCCCCAAATTCCCACGGGAACTTAGAAACTACAGCACCGATTTCAAAAATTCTTCCACCGTTAGAATGCTACTCTATCCCCGAGTAATATAAACTTCAATTCATCCCCATATTCCTGCGGGTCTCGGAAGCAAATTTACATTTTATCAACCCAAAGCATAAACATAAAACACCACCACAACCTGCTGACATAAACCCCATAGAAAATTTATGGGAAGATCTGGACCGCAAAGCTCGAAAATATTCAATCAAAAACAGAAACGAGCTCAAGGAAAAACTTTGTATGAATGGACACAAATGGCAGCCGATACCTCTCAAAAATGGGTAAGGTCAATGCCACGACGATTGCAAGCCGTAATTGCGTCCAAAGGTTATGCCACGAAGTATTGAAGCCTTATTTTTTTTTTTTAATAAATCAAACAGAGTGCGAATATGAAATTGACCCTGTATTACTACAGTTTTATCTTTAATTGCATTTTCAAAACAAAATGACTGTCACCAACAATGAAAACTTGTAAAAATATATTAACAATTAGTATATTTAACGTGCATTTCATTTTTATTTTATTATCTGAAGTTATTTAGGATTAGAAGCAGTTTTCAACTTTTTATAGAAGGGGTTCGAATATGAAATTGATTCACTGTATGTTACCGTCTCCCGCCCAAAACTACTTAACTGATTGAAAAATGACATTTTGTACAGAGATAGACTAGAACCTAAGGAAGGACATAGGCTAAAAATTTTATCCCTATACTCCCACGGGAACGACGAGAACGCATACGGGAACTTCGACACTATAGCACCAATTTCAATAATTTTTTCAGCGTTAGAATGCTGCACTATCCCTGAGTAACTTAAACTGTTACTCATTCCCATATTCATACGGGAACGGTCACCATATTCCCACGAGAATGGGAGTCTTTACTTATATCAAAAATCTGAAATGAAATCTGTCTGTCTCTTTTTATTTGTAATCAAAAACCGCCCAAACTATTAAAGCTATTTCTGTGAATTTTTGTGCAGAGATAGTCTTGAGCCTGAACAAGGACACGGGCTGTATTTGTTATTCCAATATACCTACACCCTACAGGAACGGCAACGTAAATGGGAACTTTGAAGCTACTGGACCGATTTCGAAAGTTCTTTCACCTATAAAGAGCTTCTCAATTCCTTAGAATTATCAGGATTGGCTGCAAGTAGGTGTTCCAGTGCCAATGGTGAGTAATCTAGAATTGTACACAGCTACAAAAGATGGAAACAGTGAGAACGTCGTGTGCAAAAATGTACTGAAATAAAATAATATAATAATAGCTTACGGAAACGCATGAATGTCTCTTAGTTACAAAATTAGTAGCCTAAAAAGTTTAGAATGCTGCCAAAAGTCACTATTCCATTCGCGGGCACAGCTAGTTATATTTATATAATCGATAAACAAACACTTTAATCAAGTTGAAACAGCTAAAAGAAAAACAATCCATACTACTACATACACTACATACTTCTACAAAATAATATAAAACAAAAACATTTTAACTAATAAAAAAAGAAAATTTTCATAAATGTACATAGATATAACATGTAGGCAAGAGGGGGCAAGAAGGACCGCCGGGCAAAAAGAACCAAACCGATTTTTACCATGGTTCCTAGCTCCATCTTATATTCAATAGCTAGAACTAATATAAAACCTTCTTTCCCAACACATCCCTTAGTTTCACTGGAAAACTGAAGTTAGTTCCAGTTTAAATGATGAAAGTTTGAAAAAGGTCTATCAATAAGAAAAAAATCCAATCTGTAAAACCAATCCTAGCCAACCAGTTGATAGTTTCAAACATTCTGATAATTTTAAGTTGTTTGTGATCATTAGTGCTTTTTTTAGCAGCTGGATATAAAGGTAAATAAATAATATTAAGGAAAATAAAAATATTTTTTGTAAAAAACTCCTTATGGGGCAAATGAAACCAGTACCTACGCAACAACGGGGCGAAAAGGACTGGTAGTACGTTTTGCCCCACTTACTGCTGGTTCGACCTTCAAAGCAAAACAACAACACAAGATAAGTATGTTTTGCTCAATGACCCTCACGAGGGTGTTTTTTACAACATGTTTTATGTACTGCCTATACCTATTAAGGTACTCAGTTAAAACTAAACATTTATATCTTTGAACATGATTCGAACATGCGGTCGAAAAACGACTAGGGTGCTAGTTGGACCAATGAGGAATTGAAGAAAGCTATGGAAGCAATTAAAAAAACTTTTAAGGCAACATCCTTCAAGAGTGGTCTCACAATTTCAATAACCGGTTTATTTGGAAAAGGATACCTTAAGGCAGCAGTTCCTAATAATGCTATAAATGGTTTCAGGAAAGCTGGACTCTATCCTGTTGATCTGAACGTTTTTTCAGAAGACGATTGTATTACAGCTGAGACAACATATGTTGAACTTCCACAGCACTTTTAGGCGAACTAACCGTTGAGTTTTCAAACTCTGCTGCAGAACTTCCTCAAGTTGCGATTCTCAACGAGAAAGCAAATGAAACACCAATCTTATCTTCATTTCCGTGGAAAGCAGTATTACAGGTCCATGAACTTCCTAAAGCTTCTTCAAGTCGCACTATAGCTAGAAAAAGCAGGAAAAAAGGAAAAACAGCAATGCTGACATCCAGCCCATACAAAATTGTTAAAAGAAATCAGTGGTTCGTTTTGCCCCATTTAAAGGTCCTTTTTGCCCCGCTATGCTAGTGGGGCATGACAAACTTTCGAGATAAGTTTATAAAATTGTAAATCTTTAATAATGAAGTTTAATATGATGAAGTTCAAAGGTTGAAGTACTATTTCAAAAAATATTTGCTTCCGTTTTAGGACTAGAAAACAAATTTGGAGTGTCTAAAGCTTAAGTGGTCCTTCTTGCCACACTCTCCCCTACAAATAAGCATCTTTTTTCTCCAGAATATTTTATTATTACAATGTTGTACGAAAGTAAGAATACAACAAGAACTTGTGTTCTATACTGAGTCAAGTGACTACTTTCTTTTGTAATTCAGTGTGAGATATACATGAATGAACGGTAAAATTTAATCAAAGGCAATCGACATGCGCATTGCAGCTGCAAAATTCTTGTTCAAACCTGAGAAAAAATATGTTTTCACTATATCGAGATTTTTACTGTTCACTAATTAGGGTAAAATATGTAAAATTTTGGGTGTTCACTATACAGGAAACTGTTCCGAGATTCACTATATCGAGCGTCTACTGTATAAGTTAATTCTGGTAATTTTTGATCATAAGGTGTTAATTTAATTTTGGTGGGGGCGAAACCCCCATTCATTAGGCTTAATACAAGCTATTTACTTACAAACTAAGAAACTTAATAGCTAAGACTTACAAATTAGTTGGGCGGCTTAGGAGACGAAGTTTTAAACAGGGAGTATTCATATTAAAGTCAAAACAAGAGGAGCGGGAGTTGACATTCCTCAGCATTCCGGAGATGGGTTCATTGGAGCCGTAAGAGGTTCGACGGGTGGAAAGATAGAAGAGTGTTGCGGGTGTTGCGAGGGTTAGTATTTAGAAAAATGGATTCGTTAAGGGCTGGACAGTCAATGGTACCTGTGAAGATTCGGTGAATGAAGAGGACGTCAAATATTTCTCTTCGATCTTTCAGCGTATTGAGGTTGAGGAGTTTGATTCGGTCTTGATAAGGAGGTAATATCATCAGGGGATTACTCCAATTAAGACCTCGAAGAGCAAATCGGAGGAAACGGCGTTGAATGCTCTCAATTCTGGCAATGTGCACTTGTTGGAAAGGCGACCAGACTTGACAAGCGTATTCAAGAAGCGGACGAACAAATGAAATGTAAAGGGATCGGGTTACGCAGGGGTTAGCGAATTCTTTGGACCATTGTTTCACGAAGCCAAGTGCTGAATTAGCCTTAAGGATTATATCGTCGATATGCTTGAGGAAATTTTGCTCACGGTCGCAAATAATCCCAAGGTCCCAGAACACCTGAACTGTGGGAATGATTTGACCGTTTTGAAGATAGAGACGAGGAGGAGATTTAATGCGTTTACGTGAGAAGGTTATTGATTGACACTTGGAAACATTTAGCTCCAGGCAGTTTTTGGAGCACCATATTGAAAAATTGTCGAGGTCGTGTTGGAGGTGGGAAGAGTCTTCAGAAGAAGAAATGATCTGGTAAAACTTAGTATCGTCCGCATAGAGGGAGATAGAGGAGTGTTTGATGATCATTTCAATGTCGTTAATACTGAGAATGAAGAGGAGAGGGCCTAAATGGCTGCCTTGGGGAACACCGGATGTAGCTAGAAAGCGGCTGGATACGGCGGACCTGAACCGAACGCTGTAAAAACGGTTTTCTAAATAAGAGGAAATCCATCTCAATAGAATGGGTTCAAAGCCGAGGGTGGAAAGCTTAAAAAGAATAAGTTTGTGAGAGATTTTATCGAAAGCTTTACTGAAGTCAGTTGAAATTACATCGACCTCCTTTCCATTCTCTAAGGCTGTGAGGGTAAATGAGACAAAGTCAACGAGGTTTGTTGTTGTTGACCTGCCTTTGAGGAACCCGTGTTGTCTAGGGGAGATGAGAGATTTGCAACGAAAACTTAAGTTTTCATACAGTATGCTTTCGAAAATTTTGGGTATATGCGATAGTTTAGCGATGGGACGATAATTTTTCACGTCGCACTTAGGACCTTTTTTTATAGGGGTTATAAATGCCGTTTTCAAGCTTGGGGGAAAACTCCAAGGGATATGGACAGGCTAAACATTTTTGAGAGGGGAAGGGAAAGAGTGGAGGAGCATTTCTTAAGAAATATGGCAGGTATACCATCGGGGCCAGGAACATACTCATCATTTAGATGATTTAACTTTTCTTCCAATAAGATTGGAGTCAAAGAAATGAGGAAGGAATGGGTCAAAAGAAAAATTCGGTAAAAACGAGAAATAATCTGAATCAGGAACAAATGAATCATTCGTGAAAGACTGTTTGAAGTAATTTGCGAAATAGTTTGCTACGGCGAGTGCATCGGATGAGGTTTCGTTATTGAAGGAAAGGGAGGAAGGGTACCCGTTAGATTTTCTTTTGTGTTTGACAAATTTATAAAAAAAACTTGGGGTCATTTATAATGTTAGATTTCATTTCGATTAAATAGCGTTGGTAAAGGGTTCACCGGTAATACGTCACTCTGCATTAAATTTCTAACTATTCTTGTCTTTTACTACACAATTTATCAAATTGCTAAAAAAGTGGAAGTTAATGACTAGGGTTAGTATTTCGCATTGATTACCTTTCTGAAAAAGTCTTCCCAAAATCGGTTCACTTTACCCTCTCAATGGCTTTGTCTGATAGCTCTGATGGAAAAGTTAAGTGAAATATGCATGTTCATTTCATTCAAATCACATTCCTCATTCCTCGAGACTACTCGTACCTATATCTCATTTCAACTCAATCTCTTGGCAAACACTTCGTGTGATTTTGTTTTTCATTTCAAAATCTTATTGAACAGACACACAACACAAAAACCATCTGAACGTTGCGAAATGTGCAAATGGAAGATGAAAATTATCACATCAATTCGTGGATACATATCCTTGGCAAAGAAATTGAATTCTTATCACATTTACATTGAACGAGTTCCAGTCCAACAATCCCAAGCCTCTGCACTACACACCGAACTGAACAAAGCAATATCGAATTGAGTTTGTTGGTTCGTCTCTAGAAATATGTTGTTTGTGTGCACTTGGTAGGGTTTCGAATCGAATATCTGAATCGCTTTATCCTCTCTGTACTTTGCCCTTCGATATATAAGTGATCTAAAGAATATAACAGTCTAAAAAATTTTGGGAAGGAGGTTCTGTTAGAATTATTCACTCAAAAAGATTTTGTTCCCCCTCCTCTGGTGGGTGTTTGACTCCTTTGGTGTTCATCCAAAATGCCTCCAGGCACATATGTAAATATAATTTTGATTTTTGTGTATGATAAAGGCAGATGGCTGCTTCCTTTTTCAAATACTCTTGGCTGGGAGAATAGATTTTCGTGGTATTTTTCCGAACGAGTCTAAATCATGTGTAAACAGTTTCGATATAAGGTTTAAACAAGAAACAAGGAATTTCCAGGCTTGAACGAATCTTTTGTGTGTGGAGTGGGTGAAATACGCTCCCGAGTTTGACTTTAAGAACTGAAACCAAATGGGCTTCAAAGCTTGATCAAAACAATTCCAAAAAAGAGAGTGCTTAAACAGGGGAATGGGCCATCGTTTATAGATAAGATCTAACGGATGAACTTAAAATTCCATTACCTCATTCACATACACTCGTGCAGGTACAGCTTCTGATGCCATCATCCCTTCGATGTCGTAGTATGGACGGTGTTATAAAATTCAATTTGTTACCGCACTCATCTTGGGTATTGCAGAGTCCCTTGGGCAGATATAAAGAACTTATCCACTACTCTATAGTGCTGCTTGTCCCCCCCAAATCAATTTGCCATTTGGTCTACCACCACTCTGTCTGCGCATCAAACACCAAATATGCTTACCTACCCGCCGCTGCAGCGGTTCCAGTTCCAGTACCAGTGTACCAATACCAGGAGTAGTTAAAAGCATCCACTGTCCGGTGATGTGCATTCCATAGATTTCCGCAGAGATTTGTGCAGACCAAAAGAGCACACGAATGGCAACTCAAACCTACCTATTCTCTAAAGCAATAGTAACCTCCACCCGTGAACTCCGGTGGTCTTATCAATTGAAGCTCCTTTTCGTGTCTGTGTGTGTGCTGCCATTGCATTTTGCATGAGTTTGTAAATTTTCCAGATATTAGCATGGAGACAGCTCCCAATGGGACACTCTCACAATAAATTTCAATTTATTGCAACTGTCCTTGTGGATGTGTAGTGCATCTATCCTTCTTGATAGCTTTAGCTATACTCGTATAAAAGCGCCCGACCGACACGCCGACGCGACACGACGTTTGTTCGTTGTTCTTTTTGTCTGTTTAATCAAATTTACATGAAAACTTTAAATTGCTCCGTTATTGCCCGTAAAAATCCTTGAGAATGCACCCACAGCCACAACAAAACAAACTGACAAAATCCTTCCTTGAGTGATTGCACAAGGACCATGCAAAGTAGTTGTTACAGCAACGAGTTACAAACACACAATGTCGGACGGACATCAGTAGCGATGATGAACGTTAAGCTTGAGCTACTCCAGGAGGATGAACACTCTGGATGAAAAGGATATGCAAGTTCCTTTCATACAAAACAGTAAATCACTTTATTAAGTTTCCCTGTCTCTTCTGGGGATAGTCGCCGACGCCGGTCGGTCTGTGTCGTGGTTGTAGGTGGTTGTTGTTGGTTGTAGGTGGTACAAGAAGACGATATGCGGGAACAACAAGGTGTATGTGCACCATTTGTTTGATCCTGGGAAATCCTTGCCTTGGTATATGATGACGATGATGATGATGAAAAAAGTAAAACAGAGGGAGAAACATCAAACAAATACCTCAGCTTAAGCATACGCGTCTGTATGAACTGTGAGTGCTGCAACTGCCAGTCGAGAGGGTCGATGCAATGTGGTGTAGTTTATGTGTGAACCCGTGTCGGTCGCGTCGGTCGGTGGGTGGGGGGTTGTGGGTGCAATTGCAATTGCTATTGCCAGCCACCAGCATTGTTCTGCATTGCCAGGACATCTGCACAGAAAATTTTATGCTATCAAATAAATTTGTGGCAATTTGTTTGTTTCTGCAACGGCTGTGTAGATAGCAGTAGATGCAGCTGTTAAATGTGAGAGTGAGCCGTTGCACCAGATGTCATGCGGATGACCAATGTGGTGAGACATTTTTTAAATCATGAACCAACGATACAAAAATAAATAAATTTTTTCTGACGCTTTTTTGGATGGTAGCGCAGATGCTGTTTGTAGATTAATTTCAAGGATTGGTGCTAAGTTATTTGCCGCCAATTAGTTGAAGTAGAAAATGAGAAATGACGACTATGTTGGCTAGCAAGGAAACGAAATGCTCGCGGTTTTATTGGCACAATTTGTTCTGGATTTTTTAAAAACAAGAAGGCTTTGAGTTGTGTGAGTGCATAATTTTTTTTTTGCATATCTGAGACTACGTCGCACGGAGCTAAGAGCAAGCCATAAAATCATTACATAGTGTTTATTAAGCAGCTGTATGCTTTGATCCTTAAACTACTTAACAGATTTTCATGCTTTGATGCTGTTTATTTTCTGCTGGCAGATAGAGTCATCCAACCGAAAGCCTTAAACAAACAAACATGGGAACTTAGAAACTGCTTGACCGATTTCAACATTCTTTCACCAACCAGCGTGGTGGCTGGGCGTGTAATATTTCAGGCAGACTGCAGTTTCGCGATGTCCTTATTCTAAAAAAGCCTTATTGTTAATACTATTGATGAAATAAAAAATCAGTCTTATCTAATCTATCTATTGGGGAAGGCTGATTGGTTACAATTTGGCGGTGCCTAGTTGTTGTAACTTATTGTACACGTCAATTGTGCTTACTTAACCTTTACACGGTAACCACTGGGCACTGGGATGCTTCGGCTGGAGTTGACCAGCTAAGCTAGTAAGTGCGAGTGTTTACAATATGCCGAAGAAGAAATAGATCAACACTTAATTTCTCTGCGAGTATAGTGACTTACTGCCCGAACCTCAGTAAGCTTTTTGGGAATGTCTCTGCGGACGACAAATTCGACTTGAAGCATTAACGGTGGACTTCAGCAGTCAAAAATGCTGGAACCCTTGAATGAGCTACTACGATTTAAAGGTCTTTCAGGGTCTTTCAATATTAGGACAGGGTATTGAAGTAGAGATGGTGGCGGATGACCTCCCTGCAAGCCAACGACAGCTCTTATTCCCCTGCAGCAGGGTACTGCTACAGGACTATCCGGCCCTTTATGTTTAAAGGGATACCAAACGGACCTAACTCTCAAGGTTGGGAGTTCTGCTTGTGGTTAACTACCCAACTAGGTAAAAACTACACGATTGCAGAACAGCCAATAGCCTGGCAAACGTAAAAAGGACAAAGACCTCCAGATCTGCACGTGGAACGTAAGATCTCTTAACCGATTACGTGCAGCAGGAGAACTAGAGGACACCCTGGACTACTCCAAAGCAGACACAAACGCGATCCAACAAGTGCGATGGAGTGAACCGGAAAAGATGAAAAACTGCAACATCTACTATGACGTTAGAGGTAGACTCAGGGACAAGGTTATCAGCCCGCATAAGGGCTGAATTCGCCAACATTAACCAAATTTGCGCCCACGCCTCCATAGAAGAGAAAGACAAGATCTGCAAAGGTTGTTTCTACGAGCTCCAAGAAAAAAAAAAACATGAGCCATGTCGTGGAAACAATGTGAAGATCTTTCTTGGCGGCAAGCCTATCCTGCATGGCTTAACATTCGAAAGCGGACTAAGGCTAATCGATTTTACATCAGGGCTAGCTTATATTAGAAGTATACACTTCCCACCTCTCAAAATTCAAGAAGTACATGGCGATCCCCAGATCAATCAATCGTCAACCAGATTGACTATCTTGTAGTCAATGCAAGGCACTGTTCCAGTGTGTGGCCAACTTTGACACGGACAACTTTCTTGTTGTAGCCATGGTACGATTGATGATATCCTGTTCACGACTCGTGCGAACCAAAGCTGTGAAGAGATACGACGTTGGATAGCTACAATTGCAAGAGATTACCAGTGCCTTCTCCAATCGGATGTCCCTCCAACTATCCTTATCCTTGCCGATAGCATCAACCATTGAACAGATGACTCTTAGGTTCTGGCTGCCAAAACGAAATCCATGATGAAAAATGCTTTCGACCAGTATAACGAGTTTTACAACGAGAAAAGAAGGAAAGAAAAAGAAGCAACTTGATAAGCGCTCGTTTAAGAAAATTGACACATAACATGACAGGAATATTTCGGAACTTTTCCCGAAAGGAAAAAAGACATTGCCTGGGTGGCAAAGCTCGAGAGACCAGCTGGGAAACATAGTGATAGAGACGCAGTCACTGAAAGACCACTTCTGCAGACTGCTTAACGGCGTTGAAGACACTGATTCCGCTGTCAGGCTGAATACCCCATTCTACTTTAACGATGGTCAAGAATGCCGTCCTCCCGACCTAGAAGAAGTTAAGCCTGTCATATGCAAACTCTAATCAAAGAAGACTGCAGGTGTCGATCACCTTGATGCCGAATTTTTCAAGGTAGCTAGAGATCAGTTGGAAGAAAGCATAATGAATAAAATGTATTGTATGCCCGATCCTAAAAATGGTACACCCTCACGATAGAGCAATAAGCCTCTGCATCGTTTAAAATCTTGACCATATTTACAGAGACGAGCTGTACAGTACCATTTCTAGTCTCGGCATCCCTGCAAAGCTTTTACAACGAATTCATGCAGCTCCGTCAAGGTCGATAAAGTACTCACAGAGACATTTGATGTGTAAAGAGGCTTTAGGCAAAATGTCGGAACTGAGGAACCATCTTTCAAAAGTCTGCACAATTACTCACCTACGCAGACGATATTGACGTATTGGGAAGAAGGATGCTTGATGTCATAGGCTCTTTTACGAGCATTGTAACAGAAACCGCAAAAGTGGGTTTGATGGTTAAGGAGTGTAAAACGAAGTATATGGTGTCATCAAACATGGACATAGAACATCGACGAATTGAACAAAACGTCACAAAAGACAGACATAACTTGGAGGTAGTACAGGACTTCGCTTACCTTGGGTTCGAAAAAGAGAAAACAACATCCGTGTGGAGATCAAACGGAGAATAACTCTTGCCAACCGTAGCTTCATTGAGTTAAGAAACAAAATGCTCTTAAGAAAAACCACGTCACTTTTAATAGACCGTTTGTCATCCCAGTTTTGCTTTACATGGACTTTATTGAAAGCGGATGAGGAAACCCTTGGTCGTTTTGAAAGAAAAAACTCCGAGTGATCTTAGGTCCTGTATGCGAAAACAATGTGTGGAGAAGAAGATAGAGCTGTATAAGCTGTTTCGCTATATGGACATGACATAGCTAGAAAAGTACGCATCGCGAGACTACTATGGCGATGGCTGGCTTTAGATTGCAAAACTGGATAAAGACACTCATAGAGACTAAAAGCACCAATTTTGGATTAGAAAGCCTGATGCCAAACTCTATTAAATGCATTGGAAATGTCTAGCGTAATAATTTTACTTTCTCCAAAACAGTGTAAAAATTGGTTCCACTTTTCGGTGAGATGTGCCTCAAATCACCAGCGGACCTCTTGCTACGAAAGCAGTACTGTCGGTCATTAAGAAATTTTCATTCTTCGAGATATTTCATTATTTGATAGTTTATCAACGTTTCCTTGACCCCTGGAAAGGAGGAACTTTCATGCATTTGGACTGTTATTGGAAGGAGAGGAATATTCGGCTTTATTTTAGAGAAGGGCTGAACAATAATGCGACTCTCCATCTGCTTGTAAAAAGCCCTGACAAATTATGAATTGCGCTGAAGAACAACACTTACTTACTTACTTACTTAAGGTGGCACTAAAGTCCGGTTCGGACTAGGGCCTCAACCAACATGCTTGTCCAGCCAGCTCGGTCCCTAGCTAGCTGCCTCCAGTTTTGCACGCTGGACGTTGAGGTCCTCTCCTACTTGCTTGCGGCACCTGAGTCGAGGTCTTCCACTACTGCGCCGTCCCTCGGGATTGGATTCGAAGGTCCTCTCCTATTTGCGTGCGCCACCTGAGTTGTGGTCTTCCTCTACTGCGCCGTCCCTCAGGATTGGATTCGAAGACTTTCCGGGCCGGAGCGTTGGTGTCCATTCGCTCTACATGACTCAGCCATCTAAGCCGCTGGACCTTGACTCGTTTGACCAGGTCAGTGTCCCTGTATAGCCCGTACAATTCGTCGTTAAATCTTCTTCTCCACTCTCCATCTATGCAGACGGGACCAAATATCACCCGAAGAATTTTCTCTCGAAGCATCCTAAAGCGTTCTCGTCTGCCTTTGACAAGGTCCATGCCTCTGCGCCATATATAAGAACCGGGATGATAGGTGTCTTATACAGTGACACTTTAGTTGCTCGAGAGAGGACTTTACTACTCAATTGCCTTCTTAATCCGAAGAAACAGCGATTGGCAAGAGTTATTCTTCGTTTGATTTCAGCGCTGGTGTCGTTGTCTGAATTAATAGCGGCGCCCAGGTAGACAAAGTCCTTAACTACCTCAAAGTTAAAGCTGTCTATTTTGACGTTCTGTCCAAGACGTCGGTGTTTGGTGTCCTTTCTTGATGACAGCATATACTTGGTCTTGCCCTCATTTACCACCAAATCCATCTTCTTTGCTTCCGTCTCAATGCTCATAAACGCGCCATTGACATCACGCTGCGTTCTTCGAATTATGTCAATATCGTCGGCATATCCGAGTAATTGGACGGATGTTTGAAAGATTGTGCCTCTTGTGTTGACGTGGGAGTTTTGCACTATTCTTTCAAGAACGATGTTGAAGAAGTCGCATGACAGTGCATCGCCTTGCCTAAAACCTTTTTTGACATCGAATGTATCGGTGAGATCTTTTCCGACCCTGATGGAGCAGCGTGCGTTCTCCATCGTCATCCTACACAATCGGACAAGTTTGGTAGGGATGCCAAAACTAGACATGGCTCTATATAACTCCTCTCTATAGATGCTGTCATATGCGGCCTTAAAATCGATAAAAAGGTGGTGGGTATCGATTTGAAGCTCCTGGGTTTTTTCCAAGACCTACCGTAGTGTGAAGATTTGGTCTATGGTGGACTTTCCTGGTGTAAAACCGTACTGATATGGACCTATCAGGTTGTTGACGAATGGCTTCAGACGCTCACACAATACGCCAGAGAGGATCTTGTATGCGATATTAAGAATACTGAAGTTGGCGCAGTTGAGAGGGTCTCCTTTCTTGAGGACCGGGGAAACAATGCTGAGGTTCCATTCATCGGGCATGCTTTCTTCCGACCATATTTTGCAAATGTGCTATAGCACACTCCTCACCAGGTCATCGCCGGCCGATTTAAACAATTCGGCAGTGAGGCCATCAGCTCCAGCAGCTTCGTTGGACTTTAGCTTGGATACTGCTGTCTTCACTTCGTTCAAGTCGGGTTGGCGGAATTGTTGGTCTATATCGCCTAAATCGAATGGTTCTATCTCTCTAACAGCGGAAATGGGCTCATTATCGCCGTTATAGAGCTTGGAGAAGTGGTCTTTCCATATCTTCAGCATTGACTGCGGTTCCGCCAGGATGTTCCATTGATCGTCTTTGCAGGCTTCGGCTCGGGGCTTATTGCCCACCTCTCACCTTCTCCCCCCCCCCCCTCTCTCGTTTGCCTTCACCAAAAACCTTCCACTAGGGTTGAGACCCAATCTCGAGTTGAGGTAGGTACTAGGCACCCGATGTTCACCACATGGAGGTTAGAGTAGGAGTTGATAGACAGAGAGGGGTTTTAAGAAAAACCTATGGACGCTAGGGACCTTTTGGGTGCACGTGTCTACCATTTGACCATCGCTGAAGAAACAACAACTCTTCAAAATTACGGCGGGCATACCATCTGAGCCAAGCTGATTTGTGTATATTGGGTTTGGGTCGAGTTCTTAATGTGTTTGTAGACAAGCTGATACGAACTACGTTTTTCATCAGTTCAAAGAAGAAATTTATTTTACGGCCACTAAATTTTTTATTTTTGCTCAAAATCCTATGAATTTTAAATCATCATCAGATTTTCTCCATTTTATTGCCATCAACCTTTTGCCCAGCCGCGTCCACCAAAATTTCCATTCAAATCACACCTCGTTTATTAACGTCTAACCAAGTTATTAATTTCACTCACAGCCCCAAACAATTCATCTCATCATCTCGCTTATTAATCCTCGCTCCAGGTAATCCCGCAACAACTCTTCTGCAAGTGGCACAACGCAATTCATTTATTTCCTGCGATTGGTATACCTACTTTCGACTTTAGTATACCTTCTCCGATTAAGATCTCGGTATATAGAAGTCACCCACCTCATCGCCCATCCGCGCCCTTGTCACTTCCTTATCCTCAGGATTCCGTTGGAAACGCAAATAGAAAAGGAAGACCCACAGCTTTTTGCTAAGCCCAGAACCCAGATGATGACGACTACGACATCACAACTGTGGCACAAAAAAAAGTAACCTCCAAGTTGAATTAAGAATAACGCTTTTACACTACCACTGCTGTGCCGTCTGTCAGTGTTTATTTATTTACCTTCGTCATCCATCCATCCATCCATCCGTCCGTTCGTCTAACTGTATCCAATGGATAGTTTCCTTTTACTCAAACACGCTCGCCTAAGCATTAGTTTTCTAGTGAAATCATCTTCAGGATTCCTTTTCAATCTTCTGTACTCTCAGTAGCTGGAGCTGCTGCTGTTGTTGCTATTGTTTTTGTTGCAGTTACGTTGAGTCCTTATTTGAACGTTTCTTTTTTTTTCTATTTAAATTTTTTTTTTATTATTGGAGTGCCTCCCTGATGTTTACCATTTAAATTGGATTTTTAATTAGTTTGAATGTGTTGACATTTCTAGCTCTCGAAGGATAAGAGCGAAGCATTCCGAAAAGTGAACGAAAGGATATTTGTTTAGTGCCTACTTCTACTACTTCTACTTCTGTGGATATGGATGACTGACTACAAGAAAAATGATAAAAAAGGATTAAGAAGGTGTGTGTACATTGTACTGCTATTCTATTCACTCTTCCCTTTGAACAGAAATCATCAAGGATTCCAATGGTAGTTGTTTCGCTATGGGTCCCTTTCATAATTTAATTTGTCGTCCTCGCCTCGCAGATGAGCAGAACTTCTCAAGCGAATAAATCAAAAATGACTGCGGTTTTCATCTTCGTTAGTCGACTTTCGGTCTCGGAAGCACCCGACCGACCGACCGACGCGACGACGTGACGATGGTGGTGGCAGTGGCATACAAAAACTAACATCTTAATGCCTTAACTAGCAAATAACCCAAGGAAATGTCCTTTGAATGCTATCCCCGCAAACCAACCCACTGGTCTGTCGTTTTTTTTTTTTTTTGTTCTCTCCAAATGCAACACCAGAAAGAAAATTGGAGAATATCCCTTGAAGAGACCAACCAACAAAAACAAAAACGAAATCCACCGGAACTGCAGTTTCTGTTCGAAATCCATTGTCGAGTGCTTCAAGGATTTCCTCTTTTATTTTCTCTGTATCCTCCCAGTTCGCTTCTTCATTCAGAGATTTATTTGGCCTGGCTGGAATATACCTATGTATATGTTGACTATGCACTCGGAGGTGTATGTATGGTGTTGTATAGGTAAAAGCAAAGGCAAAACTACCATCGAGTATCTAATTAAATTTGGTTACTTTGCCTCAAGGGTGCCTCCCCTCTGTTTTGTTCATTGTTCGATGTTCGGGGTTCTGTGGGTTGCTCTTGCGTTCTTTTTGCCTCATTTCAATCGATTGGAACTAATTAGTTAAATAACACTCCTTGATTTTCCATGCTTTGCCATTGGGGCAGGCTTCCCGAAAGGATATTCTCTGTGATTATACAGTCAATTCTATTAACGAGCATAAATATTGCCAACGGCAATGAACAGCGGTTGCTGCATTAGGAAGAAACGAACCTCTTTGGTTTCTGAATAAGTAAAGCGGAAATCACAAAGTTTTGTGTTTTAAAAGCTACAGTTTAGTTGAGAGATGTGCGGTGTTGGTTGTTTTTTGAGGTAAATTTAAGACACCTTGCGAGCAGGGAATGTTTAGTTTATTGGCCCTGGAGGAGTGAATTCAATTCAAAATGTTAAAGGATACGATTTTTGTTGGAATTGAAGTGATTCTCAATCTTCTATCGGATTTGGTTCTTTTTTTTTTCAAAATCAATCGAAAGTTCTAGCGATGAATATTAATCAGTTATCATTATAATATGCTAATGTTGTGATTAATGGAAGAGAAATATTTTCGTTTCATTATTCTTTAGGGGGTGAAGTAATTGCTTTCTCGTTGAAAAGGTGGTATCTTTCATTAATGTTAAAGCCACAAATTTAAGTTTAGACGTTTTTAAGTAATGGGCTTTTGAAAATATATGATCCTTAGCTAAAGCAAACAATTTTTGTTTGTTTTTTCTGTCTATGGCTGTGTGTTTTTCAGTCACGTTTTCTGGTATGGCTGTATGTCGTTGCTAACTTGAATGAAGCTAGAGGAGAAATTCGATAATATAATCACTTTAACAATTGTTGGTCTTACATCTAAGGTTTTAAAAAGCAAACACCTGTTCCCACATGAAGTAAATGTCATAATTATTAAGATATAATGCCTTGGCATCCGAATAAAGAAAATTTATTATAACAATATGTTGTTCGAACAGAGTTTTGAATTAGAATGAAAAATAATATAAATGAAAAGTGATTACTGATAAGAAACAGATTGCTGGATTGCTTGATTTTCTCAATCGTAAGTCTTCTTATAATGTTCACTCTTCATCAAAATAAATTAAGTTTTGTCCTTAACTCCAAAAACTGCATTGAATCTAAGGATTTTGTAAAAATATCAGCTAATTGTTCTTTAGTACCAATAGATTTAACTTTTATAATTTTGTTTGCGATATTGTCTCTTATAAAATGATGTTTTATATCAATGTGCTTGGCTCGCTTTGTTTCTAAATTGTGAGCCATCCCAATGCATCCTCGGTTATCTTCAAATATACAAATTGGCTCGTTCTTCATTTCCCGTAAATCTTGCATTATGCCTCTAAGCCATATCGCTTCAGCTACAGCTGAACTTAAAGCTATATACTCGGCTTCACTAGACGAAGTGGCTACTGTAGTTTGTTTCTTACTAAACATTATTAGGTACCATAAACTTGAAACAAGTATCCACTTACTGACTTTTTGTCAACTATATCAGAAGCCCAGTCAGCATCAGCATAGCCAATCAATTGTTGTTCACTTTTGGATTCAAAGTTAAGTTTTAAGTTTTTTGTTCCTTTTAAGTAGCGCATAATTCTTTTTAAATGTTGCCAATGTATTTCACATGGATTTTGTTGGTATCTACCCATAAAACTGACATAATACTGCCAAGAAGCTCACGATAAGGTTGGTCAATTTCTTTTCCAGTGTTATTTCTTTGTTGCAATCCCTTTTCCATTGGGCTCTTGACAGAATTACACTCTGACATACCAAATTTGTTGAGAATTTTATCTATTGTACTTGCTTCTTGTGATATTTGTAAGTAATTTTCAGAAAAGTCCATCTTCACCCCCAAAAAGAATTTCAATGGTCCACAGTCAGACATTTCAAATTGAGATGACAGTTCATTTTTCAACTTTGTAATGGACGATGACTTGTTTCCAACAATTAAAAGGTCATCAACGTATATGACCAAAAACAAAACATCGTTTTCTTTCAAATTGAATTTGTGTACAGACAATAATCATGGTTGGATCGATTAAATCCAATTTTGATTAAACATTCGTTAAGTTTATAGTTCCAACAACGAGGTGACTGCTTCAAACCATAAAGGGATTTTTGAAGTTTACATACCTTGCCCTCTCTTGCTTCTAAGCCCTCAGGTACAGTCATGTAAAGCGCTTCTTCCAAATCACCGTGAAGAAACGCAGTCTTAACGTCCAGTTGATGAAAGTAGTATTTCCGGTAAACACCTACAGCCAATAAAACTCGTATCGTGGTTAGTTTTGCTACCGGTGCGTATGTCTCTTTGTAGTCCACCGTGCTTTATATTTTGTTTGGTTTCCATTTTCGTCTTCTTTGATTGTGAAAACCCCATTTTGTCTTCAAATGTTTCGCATTCGACGGTTTATCCACAACTGTCCAAACCTTATTTTTCTTCATTGATTCAAGTTCTGCATCAATAGCTTTCTGCCAGAGGTTCGAATCAGTCCGATTTAGTGCGTCATTATAATTTTCAGGTAGATCTGTTGAAGAATAATCACCAGCAGAATTTGCTTTTGGACCTAAGATGTAATCGTGAAACTTACTTGGTAGCCGGCGCTCCCTTGCACTGTGCCTCACAGTCTCCATTTGGGGATAGTTTCCTGATTGTGAAGGGAGCGCATTGCTTGTTTCATAAAATTGATTTTCTTCTCCTTCCTCTTGTCTTGTAATAGTTGACTCATTTTCCGGTATAATTTCATCGTTACTAACTGCGGCAACATCGTTATGAGCTACAGCAGTATCTTCATTTTTTCCCTCTTGCTCTTAGCTACACTGTATTTTTAATACATACTTGTTTTCATTGTTATCTTGTTCCATCAGATTTTTAAATGGATAATTTGATTCTTCGAATTTTACGTCACGGCAGATCTTAATTTTTCTTGATTGCATATCCCACAGTCGGTATCCATTGGGAGCATATCCGACCAAACTGGACTTCTTACTTTTAGGTTCAAGTTCCTTGCGGCATTGGTTTGGAATTCAGGTATAGGCTTTGCAACCAAATACCTTCAATTTGGTCATGTTTGGTTTAAATCCATACCATAACTCGGCTGGTGTTGTCATTTCATCTAAGCAACTGGTTGGACATCGATTGATTGTATACACAGCAGACAGTGCAGCTTCATTCCAAATGTTCTTCGGAGCCCCTGATTCGATTGACATAACTCTTATGGTTTCA
Organism: Melanostoma mellinum; assembly: GCA_914767635.1. Lineage (NCBI taxonomy): Eukaryota > Metazoa > Arthropoda > Insecta > Diptera > Syrphidae > Melanostoma > Melanostoma mellinum. Next base: position 198,263,765 of record OU612058.1, on the reverse strand, counting down.
TTAAGAGTTCTGTTAAATCGCTCAGCTACACCATTTTGCTGTGGGGAGTACGCAACTGTAGGCTCGATTTGGATTCCTTTCTGTTTGTACCAACTAATTTGTTCATTTGATATGATGTGTTCTCTTCCTTGGTCCATGATTATTCTTGATATTGAATGTCTAAACATTGATGTGGTCAAAGCTTCATATTCCTTCAGTTTTTGAAACACTTCAGACTTCTTTTTTATTAAAAAAAATCATGGCAAATTGACTGAAATCATCTATGAATGATACAAAATATCTTGAACCATCCCATGCCACGGGACTAAGAGGACCACAAACATCTGAATGGATTCTTTCCAGTACTCGTTTGGCTCTGTTGCGTGTTCTGTTAAATGGTTCGGGTACTTGTTTGCCTTCCATACACACGTCACAAAAATCAATCTTTGAATTTTGGAATTAACTTGGGATTAAATTACTCTTAGCAAGAATATTCATCCTTCTTTGACCTATGTGTCCAAGTCGACGGTGCCATAGAATGCTATCATCTTTTTGCGAAATATTGACCATTGGCTCTTTAATGGTGACTTCCAGTTCATATGATAGTCCACGTAACATTGCGGTTGCAATGATTTCCTTATTTCTCATTATCAAGGCTTTATCAACATCAAATATAACCGCAGCCCCAGCACTAGTGAGTTTCCTTACGGACAGTAGATTTTCTCTTAACTCCGGTGTAAACAAAACATTCTGTATGGTTAATTCGGTCCCAGTATTGCTAAGCCCATCGATTTGACCAATTTCTTTTGCTAACAATGATTGATCATCTTTTGCAACTTTAATTCTTATTGGTGTATTTATTTTATTTATTTTTGAAAAACACCATTTTTCATTAACAAGATGGTCGCTTGCTCCAGAATCCAATGTAAAAATTATCTTGTTTGCAGATCTGCTATTCGTTCTGCATTCTCTGTCTGCCATAAAGACAAATGCTTTGTTTGCGACGTTCTGACTATCTTTTGAATAGCAGTTCTTAGCCTGATGACCGAATTTTTTACACTTAAAGCATTTCCCATTAAACGTCTTCTTTTTAATAAACTTCTTTTTTCCCGAAAATGCGCTTAGCTCTTGTACATCATCAACTTGACGTTCATTAAGTTTGATTTCTTCGGCTCTAAGGCTATCTTTCACCAATGAGAGTGTAAGCTTTGATTCTTCCAAATTTTGAAGAGCTGTGATCAGGATCAAATTTGTCGGGTAACATCAAGAAAAGTTGTGTGAGTATATCACTTTTTACTTGCGATTATTATAGGTACTATAAGGCAAGTCTTGAAAAAAAATTTACTAAATAAATAACTAAACTACTAAACATGACATTACGATGATAGAGAATACGAAAAAAGGGGATCCTACAATTCTGTCTGTCTGTCTGTCTGTCTGTATGTCTGTATGTCTGTCTGTCTGTATGTCCGTCTGTGTGTATATGGATCTACAGCCTGAACCGCTTGACCGATTTTTTTAAAAATTTGTAGTTAAGCTCTGTAAGGAAGCCTACAGAGGGGTTTTTGGAATTGGGTCTCTAGGTCTGGAAATAACGGTACCTGCCATACAACCGATATGACAATACCTATTTTTCTCGAAAACGGCTCTAACGATTTTGATAAAACTTTACATGAGGTATTAGTTTTGAACAACCGTTCTAATGATGTAAAAATTTTTTTTGGAAAATGTCTAAAAACGGTACCTCCCATAGTACCGTTTTTTTCAAAGCCGACTTTCTATCTAATGGCTAACTCGATTCTGACGAAATTTCATATTTAAAAAGTACTAAATTGTTTGAGAAAGATTGCATATCTATATTTCAAAAATCTAGTTTTTTCGAATTTTCATAAATTTTTTTACAAACAAATTTATTTTTTCGAATATTTTCAAAACGGTATATTTGATTTATTTCAAATTTTTTGTCAATGCATTTCTTAGCAAGATCTTAAGCCTTGTGTACTTGAATTTTCAAAACCTAATTTTTTGAAAAAATAAAAAATAAAAAACCAGTTTTTTAAAAAATGGCTCTAACGATTTTAATTAAATTTTAAGGGTTTTTATGTACTAGCGATTGCAAAAAAATGGCGTTTTTAGATTTTCACTTGAAACTTTTGGAACATTTAATTAAATTTTTTTTTTAATTTTGCGTGATTTAATTCAATTTTCGTAATTAATGTGGAGTTGGCAGCCCTGTACCACAAAATAATTAAGAATGAATACTTAAACCTTTAACTCAGTCTTAAGATTTTGGTATTTTACTTAGCAAACGATCGCAAGTTCGTGCGACCCAGTCGTGCCCATTTTTTCTAACGAAGCCCCTGTCATCTTCAGTTGGCGAATTAAATTCTCAAAAATTATTAAGTGAGAGGTCACAGAGTCTCCACTTTGCATTTTCAATTTTTTAAGCTGCTTTCGTAACAACAACTGATTTACGATTGACTTGCCTGCGAAAGCTGACTCCAGATTGAACCACATCTTCTTTGCAAATTCTTCATCTCTTACGTAGGAACGTAGGTTAAATAGTCCGATTGGATAAAATTAACTAAATAGTTCTTAGCCATTCTATCCCCCTTGACAAATTCATTTGCTTCTTTTTCGGTTGGGGGATCGCTCGTTATAACGTCCCATAAACCCTTCGACTCCATAAAAACTTTCACACGGAATTGCCATTCGTCATAACCAGAACCGTTAAATTGTGGTATTCCTGGCATATTATCTTTTAAGTCGCCCATAACCTATTAAGATATAATGTATTAGCGTCCGAATAAAGAAAATTTATTATAACAATATGTTGTTTGAACAGAGTTTTGAATTAGAATGAAAAATAATATAAATGAAAAGTGATTACTGATAAGAAACAGATTGCTAGATTGCTTGATTTTCAACAATAATAACCACATAAGTAGGAATAGGGGTGGTCGAGGATGGGAATTCCGAGCGAGACAGAGAGAGCAATAGTGGAGCGTGAGATATTGTGTAAGTGTTTGGTGATGGTTTGAATTTTAAAATTTATTTTCGTCTAACAAGAACATTATCTTTTATAGACTTAATTTATAAAAGTAAAATAAAATACAATAACAATAAGTATATGCATATATTGAAATGTTGACTCTGTCTGAATAATCACAAAAGCAACTGACTTTTGGTGGTGGTTGTTTTGTGAAAATGGTTTTTGTCTAAGGCTTAGGTAGGTAAGCTCATCAGATCCAAGTTCTTTATTTCCGATAATTAGTTTTTTTTTTATAATTTTATACAATGGTTTAAATATTTAGTTCTGGTTTATAATTCCAATGTATTCGAAAAGACTAGGTAGGTATTCGTAGGTTATAGCGAGTCTTGTTCCGGGAATGAAGGTTCTACTCTGTCGTCTGGCTGGAGTGGGTTGGATTCCAGGTTTCACGACTTGGTTCTCAATTGATAACCAGTTGGGTCTCAGGTCTTCGGACTCAATAGGGATGATGGTTCTTGGTTTTATGTCTTCGGTCTTTGGACTCGAGCTTGTGGTAACGCTGGGTCTCGGTTGTTCTCTGAAGTGAGACTAGACAGTACTTTCGGGTTTGTCCTGAGATAACAGGAGCCACTAATTTCAGAGCAAGATAGCGCTGAACGCTAAATTCTTGCATTAAATTGGTTGTTCAAAAACCTTTCGGTGTCGATTGGTCGTGAGTTGTACTGTTGAATGGACTTTAATGGAAAATTCCATTCATCGCACTGCACACTGGAGTGCTTGTTTTGTTGTTTTTATGTATGATATGGTTGTTGTTTTGTTTAATTCGGTGGACTATGGTGAGAATTTTTAGTGGTTCATTATAGTTTATTCTTTTAAATCTTGAGTCGAAGATTTTATTCATGAATGAATTCCTGCCTATAAAGCGCTTAGTGACGATTCTTATCTCAAAGCCACACAGTCCCGAAGGCCTAAGACTTGATATTTTGCAAGTCAGGATATCGACTCAATATGTCAATTCGAGACTTCACCACACAACTTTTCGATACCAACCCCGGTATCAAAACTTGTGCGCAAATAAACTATAACGAATTAAAACTTCAATGCATTGCATTTACTTATAACCATTTGACGAGGTCACAAGACACGACGGAAGCAAAGTCCGTTGAATAGAAAACTTTGATAACTCTATCTAACTGCTGTGGCTTATTTTCGAAATAAAAGTACTTTACTTACTGACTGAAGCCTGATTCCTGATGCTCTCAATACCAATTTGCGGAATAATGACAGGGTATTATAAAGACAGAGGAATCAAATGTTTTGAACGATTATCCTTTTTTGGCCTATTGAATGGACATGATCTAAATAAAAGCTTACATATCCAAATTTTTAAGCTTTTTTTTCAAATCTCTTCAATGCTTTTTAAGGGATACCTCAAGGGAGGCGCTTTCGTCCTCTAATTTTTACTGTCGCAATCAACGAAGTCGTTTCTTGTGTTTCGCAAAGTAAACTATGATATTTATTCTTAAAAAAAAAACAAGAAAAGAAGAAGGACGTTTACCCTGCGGCTCCACGATCAAGAAATGGTAAGCCATCTGCCTGCATATACAATCTGTCAAAATCCTTTTCGTGTTTCGTAGGCGACATACAATTTGCCAGGCAACTGGCTTTCAATCAACATGCCATTATACAGGGTGTCCCGTAATTCGTATATGTATATTTTAAAACCGGCACCATCAAAAAATTTGAAATTTAAAGTTTTTTTCCAGGCACTCTTTTCTCTTTTTGAGGGTATTTGACGAAGCTGTCAGTTTCATGGTTACTGAAACTGCTTCTCGGGTAACTTTCAATATTCCATACCAGTTGGGTTTCAATTTAGAAAAATTTGATTGTATATGTAAAAAAGTTTAACTGTATTGTAAATGGCTTACCATATCTTGATCATGCAGCCCCCGGGTTATTAAAGCTGTGTGTTTTTGGTGTTCGGTCAATCATTATGCAAGCTTTCAGGTTTGGGAAACCTCGGTGTTTGCATCATTGTTTTTTTTTTTTTAGGGGCTTGGATCTCAAATTGGCTGTTTCTATAAATAAATAAATAAATAAATAATAGGGTGGAGCAACAGAGCTAAGAGCCCCAGGACTCAGCGCATTTCTCACAACCATGCGTTGTGAGGGAATGAAGGGTTCCTACAATTTTTAGACGATTCCGAACCACTAATTGAGAGTGTACTTTGCATGGAATGGAAATGCTATCGGAGAAATAGCCAATTCCTCGCGATAGGCGATACCCTTGAATTTTTGTTTTCCTTGACGTTTCTGGTGATGAAGTGCAGAACAACGAAGAATTTGAATTATTTTTACTGAAGTTAGAGCCATCACAAAGAACTATTTGTCCCTGTAAGATGCACTCAAAGTAGTATTTCAATTTCAATTTCAATTTCAATTTATTTCATAATGGTGTACAAATAAGACTGAGTCTTTTATAGTACCTTAAGACAGGACTTGCAAGTACAAGTTGAGTTATTTAAATAAGTAACAATAATAGTACATATACAATATTTTAACAAAAACAAAAAAAAAAACTAGATAATATTTACAAAATGATTTTAGTTTTTTTGATTTTAGGTAAGAAGAATTTTATTAAACTAAGATTAAATATTTTATTTTCAATTTACTGTTTGCATGTTTAATGAATTAAAATAGTTGAATATTGCTTTTTTAAACTGTAAGATTCCTACTATTTGTTTTAAGCTTACTGGCAAGGAGTTCCAGAGTTTGCTGCTGTATACATAAAATAGTCTAGAAGAGTTCAAATAAGTGCATAAAGGTGTAATAAGATTCAGAGTTCGGGCAGATTGTGAAAACTGTAACTTTTCAAATAAATATAGCTGCGTTTTTCTTTGAATTATTTTGGGTAAGAATATACAACATCTCGTATTTAGTAACTGTTCAAAACTACAGCCAAGGACTAGTTGATGGTATTGAGAGACATGGTCAAACCTACGCAGACTAAAAATATACCGAATTATATTATTAAAAGCAACTAGCAATTTATGAAAAGAACGAGCTTAGCGTAAACCACTGAAGCATACTCTATGATGGGCAAAAGCAATGATTTGCTTATTTTCAGTTTGGTTTCAGTAGGTGTTAGGTATGAAAACATATTCAATTTTCGAAGACCACCATAGATGCGGCCAATAGAGGTATTAATATGATCGTTTGCAGAAATGGAACGATTGATTTTAAAACCAAGGCTTGTAACAACATTTTTAAGCTCAATTTGGAATCGAGATACGAACACAGGTGGGAGATTGGTTGTATCGAATTTCAGTCTAGAGATGGCAATGATTTGGGATTTTGCTGGGTTAAGCGTTAAGCCATTACACAGAGTCCATTTGTAAATCTCTTCATGATCTTCATTCATTCGGCAAGTTAAGTCCTCCAACAAGTTAAATGGTCGAGATAGATACATTTGGACATCATCTGCATAGAGATGCAACATAACATTTTTACAAGATAATGGAAGGTCATTGATAAACATGCAGAATAAAAGAGGATCTAAAATTGAACCCTGAGGAACGCCAGCAACCAATTCAATTGAATCCGATGAAATGTCACAAACCTTAACTCTTTGACTACGGTGTGGCAAGTAGTCTCGAATAAGTCGGACAGAACTCCTACTGAAACCAAAATATAAATTGAGCTTTTCACAGAGAATACTGTGATTGACTCGGTCAAATGCTTTTGTAAAGTCAAGCAAGCATAATAGCGTTAACATACCTTGATCAAACTGGATTCTGATATCGTCAAGTACTTTAACCATCGCCGTAGAGCAACTATGCTCTGCCCTAAAGCCTGACTGCAACGACGGTAATAAGTTTTGACTCCTTACATAGTTAGAGATCTGGTGCGTTAAAACTTTTTCGAAGACTTTCGAAAGGCAAGACAAAATACTTATGGGCCGAAAATCAGCACTGCTTAAAGGGTTGTTTTTTTGGGTACGGGGATAACATTTGCACGTTTCCAACATTGAGGATATGAAGAGGTCGTGATGCAAAAATTTATAATATGGGTGAAGATAGATATGATTTGCGGTAAAATTAATTTAATAAAACGTATTGGAATTCCATCTTCACCGATAGAATTGGATTTAATAGAGAGAATGTTCAAGACCAATTCATTTTCAGTAACTACCTCAAAGTCAAATTCTGTGGAGGCTTCATAAAAAGCTAAGTTGTTAGGCCTAAAATTTGTTGTTTGGAAGTTATTGGCTACAAAACTAGTGTTTAGGTCATTTGGATTGGGATAGTTGTGAACTTCTTCTTTTCTACCAATTCCAAACGTACGTAAGCTACTCCAGAACTTCTTAGAGGACTGATTAGGACTTAGTTTTGATTTAAAATATCTCTTTTTAGCTCTGCGGGTAACATACGTTGAGTGATTACGAGCTCGACAAAAGATCTCCCAGTTTAAACTTGTAGAGTTATTTTTCCATCTTGCATAGAGCTTGCGACGACTTTTGATTGAATTTAACACTTCATTAGTAAACCATGGACAGTTTTTGTTTCTTACTATGACAGTTTTCAACGGGACATGTTTATGGTAAAGTTCAAGCAAAAAATGCTGAAATAAATCGACTTTATCATCAACGTTGTACAAGCTATAACAACTATTTCATGGGCAATTATGAGCATCAACTTGCAAGTTATCAATGTTAACAGCCTTGAAGTCACGAAATTGAAATGAAGACAAAGTTAAGAGAGTATAGGTACCGTATTAGTCCAAAAGAGGTTGAGTACATGTGTTGATCGTTTTCTGAACTAGACATGCCCATTCCAGACATTTATTTGAATAAAAATGTACTTCCCAAGTGTGAAATGTTTAAATATCTGGGACTACGACCAATGATAAAGAAGCTTTTTATGGAAAAATGTCCCCTAAGCTGATGGGAAGAGTCTACACCGCCGTTGTGCATCCAGGACTCAGACGTGTTTTACAATATTGGACAATGAATAAAAAATATGAGAGCACAGAGAAGACAAACAACGACTGAGTTGAAAATGCTCCACATGACAACAGTACAAAAAAATATTGATCGTATTAGAAGTATCCAAACTATCCAAAATCCGCGGGAGCCTTCAGGTCAAAAATACTTGGAATAAATATACAATTACCTAGACCGAGTTGCTATTGTTATGTTCAAATTGAAAACTGGAGAATACTAGCTCCAAAAACTCTTCACACATGCTTATGCACCAGAAAGATGTTGTACTCAAACATGGAATGATTCAAACCCGGAAAACTTAGCTTCTCTTACTAAAATCAACGCAGCGTAATTTATTGGGCGGATATCATGTAGGAAGCATGAAAGTGGGAGCAATGAGATCACAATGCACTAAGTGAGCAATCTAAAGAGTCAAAATGTTCAAATAGTTTCTAATTCTTAAAATAGAAGAAGTAGAAATCGCATCGGTGATCTTCCTTCTCTTGTCTGTTTATGATGCCCCTAGGGGGATGGTTAGCATGTCTACCTGCTACGTTGGCGTTTGAGGTTCGAACCAAAGAAACATAAAACTATTTTTCCACAGGTATAGTCTTTTCCGAGGAACTGGAGAGTAGTTAACTTTATTAAGTTGTAGCACGGAATCGGCATAAAATTGTAGGTCCCTTAAATGTATTAGGCCCTCAGGTTTCCTGATCTTAACTTATTTTCTTTAATTCAAGTCTCCCAAGAAAATCAAAAGTTTAAATTGCTCATCCACGAGCAGACCCCCGTCGTCACCCGCACCAACCATCGATTACTACTTACAGCAATTTATTAAATACCCATAAATCACTCATCGCGCACAATGCCGAGTCAAAAAGTTAATCGAAAAAAAAAAGAATCACTTGAAAACAATCTTATCACCCAAAAAACAGCATCCAACTTGATTTTCTTTGAAAAATGAGCACTTCAAAATTGACATTTACAACAACATCAGATTATACCCACCTACCACCTACCACTTACCTCTATACTCGTACTCTTTTACACGTCCGTACATACAAACCTACCTACCTTCCCTGAAAAAGCCATTCATCCACATCATCATATCAATACAAATATACACACCTATGATGGCTCCCCCGGAATTTTCGACAAGAGAAACTTTCCCAAAGTATCTAATACCCCAACTCAGTTCAAGATGAGTCATATTTCACTGCGCTCGAACACATATAGAATCTCAAGCATCTGGGAAGTGTGCCGAAAACGGTTCGCAAGTTATTAATACCTGTCTAAGGCATACAGCATTTCCCATCCATGTTGATTTAGGATGCCAAATCTATTTTACCCTTAAGAGAGAGAGATGTTAACCGATTCCTCTAACAAATTCGGTTTAACATCGTCCTTTTTGAGTGGAACATGAGTGAGTTTTGAGTGAATGTGAACAAACATGCGCTTTGAAGGCGACTCTCCCGAACAGGGGAGCAAATTGTAATACATCCCGCAACGCATTATAACGCTCCCGACCGACGATTCTGTAATCTGAATTCCGCATGCCCTGTACGAAAAGCCCACACAAAAACCCAACACCAGGGCTGAACGGAAAGCTTTTTGCCAAGGGTGGCTACTGATGGCGACGGTTAAGAAAAAATCAGCACACAATTCGGAGCAAAACTTTCAACGGATTCACCGTTTTTCATCCCTCATAGTCGGTTGTGCGACTGCAAATTTCAGTCAGTCTTCAGCGTACTTCGAGTTCAGTTCTGAAAAGGAATTTTAAGGAAATTCAAATTTCCAACCTGTACTCTTGTGAGAGTGTTTTGTGTAAGCGTTTGTGTCCCGCGGGTAATCGAGCAGTGGTGTGGTAGACGCTTCGTGTTCAAAATTAATTTAAAAAAAAAGGATATCTTCACAGAAAAGTGCAAATTTTAGTGGATAAAGTGATTGAAAATTATTTTAAAAGTGCCAAGTGAAACAGACGCGTAGAAGAAATTACAACCAAAAAAAAGTATCTGACAGATACCCAAGTGATATAAGTGATTGTCTGTGTAAGAAAGAGAAGAAACAAAGTCTTTCCTCGTCCTAAAATCGCATCTAAAAGCGATTGAAAAAAAGATACTCTCAATCCAGCTGTTAGGAGGACATCTCTAAGTGACTGACATCTCTTATCGGCTGCAAAGGTAGGCAATTTACAAGAAAACTATCCAATTTCTTCCACAGGAAGTTTTAAGGGACCTGTTTTGCTCTTCTAAAATCGATTTTCACTCTTGGTTGCGGGACAGCCAGCGCCAGAGCTCCAGCAGAAGATATTATCTGGTTGTTGGTGGCGTGGCGGCCGTTTGAAATCCTGGTGCTGGTGGTGGAGTATGTGGTATAGGCGTGCATATTAGACCGACTTCGAATGCATATTTAATGAGGATGTTTTTCCACCAGAGAGGCTCTTCCAGAAGAACGAGAAAGAGAGTTCATAAACCAAAAAAAACTGGGATAGGGTTGGGTGGTGGTACGAAGGTACACCTTTTACAAGCTTATATCATCAAAGGATTTCCTTCATCAAGGAGGACGATGGAGTACAAGTGCCTCAAGTGCTGTTTTATAAGCAAAATACACTCTTATGCCTTGGTGCAGAATAGTCAAGCAGGCAGAAATAGAGAAGGGGAGAGTGAGTGAGAGAGAGAGAGAGAGAGAGAGACAGGAATATCCACTCCATTCTTAGTAATGGAATGAAATAAAATTTCATCCTTGCTGGAACGTCGTAGTAGGTATGCCGACGTGGAACATTTAAGGGCCAACACCGCCAGAAGGGCAGCATCTGGCTAAGTATTTTATACCTCTGCCACTCTACCACCCCTTCGGCGGTGGCGACGAAGGCCTCTGAAGAAGTGATTTTCTTAATTTTTCTTACAAAATATTAATTGTAATCGATAAATCACTAAAGGAAAAGCCTCCCGGGGTGGTGATTTGTAAAATTCCATAAGCCCCAGCATCAACAACAACCTACAAAACCTGCCCCTCCTCCGCATTTCCTCTTGTTTTTTGTTTTCGTTTTGTAAATTTATAGGCTTTCGATAGGACGAAAAAGTCATCGCACTTGAAACACTTGGCCTTATCAAAGGGAGGATTGATTTTGTTGGGTTTTTTTGTTGTTGTTGCTGCTACCACCTCTGTGTATTATTTTCTTTATTTTATGGGCGTAATGCGATTAAATTTATCAGGTTTATAATCGTTCGTCCCAAGCTGCCAATAACTTTGCCGCTGATTGGGGGGATGATTCCTTTCATTTTGACTTTTCTTTTCCTATTTGGAGTTTCCCTTTAGCAAACAACTCCCTAAGTGCAGGGAGAATGAAATGAATTCATCTTTTCCTTTTTTTTTGTAGAAAACGTGAGCGTGGAACCGCACATTCTAAATTTGAAATGAAATTTTATTTTATTTTATTTTGTTCTTGTTGTTATTGTTTTTCTTCTTTTGTTTGGTTTTAGGATGAAGTTTTGTGGGTTTGGTTTCTCATTTGCCCTTTTCAACAGAAGAATTTCAACAAAGCTTACTCGTTTTTGTTCTTTTCTTTTTGTTAAAGAGTCAGAGTAAACATGTTCATCGGCGTTACCCATTCCCAATAGAATTAATACGAGAGAGTGTGGAAAGGAAAAGACTGAGGAAGAAGATTCACAGCACCCTTAGGATTTCAATTGGAAGTTTTGTTTTCTTTATTTTTCATATTAATATTCATTTCATAACTGAATAAAAGATTGAAGTATTGAAGTATGTGTTGGGTTTTGTGGGTGGGTTTTGTGAAGGGTTCAATTGGAATTTTTCTTTTTTAATATATCATGATGTGGGTAAAGAATTGGTTGGGAAAAGGGGTGTGGGTGCGGGTATGGCAAGGGTTGAATATTGGTTAAGTTAAGAACAGAACTTATTTCTATTTTTGGTGTAGTTTTTTTTTTTTTTCTCACAGTTTGAAGGAGAGACCTTTTGTCGAACATAACATTGGGTTTCTTTTAATTTCTTGATGATTGGGTTGAGTTCAGGATTTACTGTAAATGGTACAACATAAATTCTGGGTGAATTCGCCCTGTTCTTGGTAGCTGCTAGGATTTTTAAAAAGATAGTTTGTTGTTTTTACTTGCGATTATAGGAAGACAAATTCTGAATCGTCAAAAAAAGAAAAAAAAAAAAAAAACAATTAAATATGACTTAGCGATGTTAGAGAATGCGAAAAGTGGGTTCTGCTACTCTGTTTGCCTGTCCCTATGAGCATCTGTAGTCTGAAGTCTGAACTGCTTTACCGATTTTCTTCAAAATTTGCAGTTAGCGTGTGTATGGCAATCTACAGAGTGGTTTTTTGAATTGGGTTATTTTTTTTTAGCAACGGCTTCAACGATTTCGATAAAAATTTATACGTTGCATTATTTTTTAAGTGTCGTTCTTATGATGTTAAAAACTATTTTTTTTAAGTCTAAAAATAGTTCCTCTAATGGTTAGGTTAGGTGGGAGTGTCTAACAGCTAATGAGTATGTACGTACCGCAAGGGTCCATTGCGATACCACAGAGATCAGCAAGCTTATCACCTACTAATCCCAAAAAACCCGATGTGAAAATAACGACTTAATCACCTATTAACCTGTGATTTCGGGACTCGCCGATTAATCTCCTGCTAGTCGAACCACGCAGAACTTTTAATGTATTTTGACAGATTTTTAGGGTCTTTGTAAGGAAAGTCGCTAGTATAGTCGAAGAAGAATTCACCGAGATGAATTTTCCACCTATGAGAAAGAAGCAAAGATGGTGTTGAACGGTTTCTTCCTCTTCTTCGACCATGCAGCTTCGTGCCCTTTTTGGCCAGTTCGTCCGCCAAACAGTTGCCTGGTATGTCCCTGTGTTCAGGTGCCCATAAAAGGTGAATGTTGAACTGATTTGACATCTCCCTGCGAGACATTTGACAGTCTCAGACCGTGATGGATTTTAATGAGACAGAGGCAAGAGATTTAAGGGCAGCTTTACTGCCCGAGAAGATTCGAATATCCGTGGAGGATGTGACCTTTTCTTTGAACCAAGACAGCGCTTCCTTAATCGCCAGAATACCAGAATTTCCGTTTGGAAAATTTCCGAGAGTACTGTAGTTTTCAAAACCGACTTTCTCTTGAATGGCTATCACGATTCTGATGAAATTCTGTATGTGAGAGTAGTAGGTTGTGTTTTTTAAAAAAGTGAAATATAAAAATCTGGTTTCTAAGATAATACTCCAACGATTTTGATAAAATTGTCTGCGTTTATAAGGGATGGCTTAATTTTAAGGGCCGATCGATGCTGATTTTGAATAAAACACAAATTTATTGAGGAAATTACTATCATTTATTTTAAGTATGATAATATTGCTATGTTTCAATTATGTATGGAACAAAATATCGGCCAAATGGCCGCCAGGACCTCGGCGGCACACCTCCTCCAGAGGGGCTGAATTTTGGATGGTGCTGAGTCATAATTGAGGTTCTTTGCCGTTAATGTGCCGAATTATCGCATTTTTTAGCTCTTGAATTGTTGCTGGCTTATCGAAATACACCTTTTCTTACAAATAACCCCAAAGAAATGATCTTGGCATTCAATTGACATCGCCAACACGTGAGATAAAACGGCCAATGAATTTGTCGCGCTAAAGAGCCATTGTTTCGGTAGCTGTGTGTCAAGTGGCACCGTCCTGTTAAAACCACATATCGTCCACATCCATTTATCTTCCAATTTGGGCCATAAAAAGTTGGTTTTCATTTGACGATAGCGAACACCGTTCGCAGTAACTGCCTGATTGGCCTCATTTTGGAAAAAATAAGGCCCTACGATACCGCCAGCCCATAAAGCGCAGCAAACAGCCACTCTTTGTGGGTGCATTGGTTTTTTGATAGTCATTTGTGGATTTTCAATCGTCCAAATGCAGCAATTCTGCTTTTTGACGAATCCACTTAGGTGAAAATGTGCCTCATCACTTTTTTTTCTTCGAAAATTGATCATAGACTGTTGCCATTTCCTGCTACCATTCTAACCATTGACGACGCTTGAAATGGTTCAAAGGAAAGGCCTTAGGTCTTGAATCAATTGCACCTTGTTAGCGTGTAAAATGTAAATGCAAGACTTTATGCTTAATGTTAATGAACGATGAACGTGAGAGTTGTAATTGTTGGCCACGACGACTAGTTGAGGTGGACGCCTCTTTAACAACACTATCGCGAACAGCAGTAATATTTCCTGGAGTACGAGCTGAACCACCATGGACTGGTGCTTTCACATCTCCTACAGACCCGGTTAGTTCAAATTTTTGCACGATTTTTCCGATTGTACCCACATTTGGACGATTGAACTGACCGAAAAAATCACGAAGTGCACGATATGCATTTTGATTTGAACTTTGTCGAAGTGCTCGATTGTGTATCTTTCCATGGTTTAAATTGAGTTAGTTTGAAATTGACATTCAACATCGGCCCTTAAAATTTAACCACCCTTTTTTTATATGTTTATTAGCAACTGGAAAAAACTGCGTTTTTGAATTTTCGCTAAAAACTTTTGGAATATTGATTGAATTTTTTTTTTCAAAATTTTATGTGGCTTTTTCAATTTACAGTGTAGTTGGCTTATGAAGATCGAATTCTTATGTTCAGCCTTAAGATTTTGATATTGTACTTAGTTGGAATCGCAAATTCGTGCGTCCCAGTCTTGCCCATTTTTAAAATTTATTCGAAGTTTGAAATGATTTTGGTAATGTAGGACGATTAAGTTCTTTCCTAATTTAGTTACATTTCAAAAAATAAATTGGTTGGTGCACCAAAGTAATGAAAACCTTGGGGCCTAACGCAATTCAAAGACTTACAGTTTTGTGCCGATTTCAAACGTTTAAGTGAGTTAGCGCTTTTCGTAGCAGTTTAAAGTTAGTAAACAGCATCACTCTCGAAGGACTTGCCAGTTCTTTGCGAAATGCGATATCCATCGAAATATTTTAATATTTTTGGGACTGGAAGCCCTAACTTTAACTAAACAGGAAGACATGACTACTTCTACGACACAGACACAACTATTTTTTTTTATATTTATGTTTATATTTAAGTGTTCACCAATCGGAAACTATTTTGGAATATTACCATGGATTGTTTTGTCAGTCCATAAAATAGGATTAGTATAACTTTTGATAAAAATTGATTTCATTTCGATCTATTCTTAAGCACAATTGGGCCTTACAACTCAAACCAAGGCGTCTTTTCTCAAAATGGATATTTTAAGTATACGCAATTGGCAGCAGTAGTAATTCGATGTGGTAATTGTGTTTGTGTAAGCTTCTCTTTCATTTCCTGTTTTTTATAAGTCACGTTATTGTGTTGGTTACAGACGGCCGTGGTGCTGTGGTAGAGTGTTCAGGGAACAGATCTACTGCACAATAAAGAAAAGACTGCTAACCTGGTAGTACAATAGACCGCCAACTAATTTTGAGTGGTCCATATTACCAAAAGTCTCTTCTTTTTCCAAAAAAAGCTCTAGAATACGCAGTGCTCATAGCCATCTTCATCCTTAATACTTCTTTACATCTTGGGGTCTATTAGGACCTCAGGGCGTGTTTGAACACTCATAGCATTTTTTAAAAATTTTTCAAATTAATGAACTAAATCAAAATAAAAATTTTCGTTTTTTCTGCGATTTTTTGCAAAAAACCTATCCTAAAACCGATTCTCCCGGCATGGGGTCCATTTTTACCCCATTGCTTAAATTCTATGAAAAGAAACATTTTATTACAAAAGGCACATAGTTTATGGGCAATACTGATCAAACTTGAAATTGTTGGTGTTTCCGGGAGACATTTTACACATAAGGTTCTTGTTTGGCAAATGCAACAACATCTGCAACACTGCAACATCCTTCGCTGGTGGTTCTGCTTTATTTTTCTTCTGCTCTTGGACAAAGGTGACATCTGCCTTACAAGATAGTCTTTCGGGGACTATTGGTAATTCTGGCTGAACTCTCCTTGAAGTACCTCTGGTGCGGTTTACTATAACCGCACCTGAGGTACTTCAGTAGATTTTCTAGTGTTATTTTGTGTTGCAGGTTGCGAACAGTTATTCAGTTCTGACTCCATCAGTTCCTTCGTTTTGTCGTTTCTGAAAAAATATTTATATCTTCTTGGTAGATTGAAGTTTCGGAAAATGATGCTAGGGCTTCTACGTCCAGTAGGTTGTAGAATGCAATCATTGGCCAGCGTTTTGTTTGACGAGTACAAAAATAAGTCGAGACCATTTGATCGAATATACCGACTCCACCTTCGGTGCGGTTATAGTAAGTTTATTTTTTATTTTATTTTATTTTATTCTATTTCGTAAATGCTTAACAACTGTAAAATACAATGTCTTTTAAGCAAGCTAAATAATTTTACAACCAACCAAAAGTGCCTTTCTCACAATTGTGTTGTATTAACAACAATACTTCTTTCTTCTTTGGTTTTTGAACAATACTCAAAAAGTTTGACAAAAACCCCATTTTTCCAGAAACTGGCCGATAAAGCTTAAAGCTTATGGATCTTTGTGGGCCTCCTAACCCAAAGCGTTTTCGCAGTCGCGGCTGTGGCAATTGCAGTTGTCAACACTAATTTATACATCGACAAATATGTGAATACCCACATTGAAGAAACAAAAAAATAAAAAAGAAGCACTCCGGGAGTGCCGACAGAAGTGAAAACAGAATTGAACTGCCAGTAAATATTTTAACGTATAGGAAAATCTTTTATAATATATGTAGATGTACATAAGGAAGAACATCAATGAAACTTATGAGTTTTCATTCACAATTTCATATCTTCTATTATCTTCTCTACAATCATCGTATTCTAATACTGAAATAATAGGTCTATGGTAACAATTTTGTCTCGAATCTATTTAAATATATCGCAAAGACTGCATCAATCGTCGCTTTATATTTCGTTGTACTATAGCTGCGGTCATTCGTCATTGTAAATTAGTGTTCTTCTTTTAAAAATTGAAAAAGTGGCAAATTAGTAGCATCGGCGAAGTTGATGGTAAAATCACCACTGAAAATCATTAGGAAATCATCAAATCTCTCCCCAATTTTATCGTGAAGGTATGCAGAAGCGTCTTCAGACTAAATAAATAAATTTTTATATAAAATTTGTCGTATTGCACTTGAAGACGTAGTCGGTGAATTATAAACCCATACTGTTATAACTTGCTGCCCATTTCCAGAAAGGCAACGATAAACACACAAATCGCCGATATCAAAAACATTGCTACTAAACATATACTAGTGTAGGTACCTCGTAGGCAAATCCATATGATTTGAGCAAAATATGGCAGTTGTATCAGACAACCTTTTATAGATAGCTACTCCTGCTGCTGGACGATCGTGCCTTCTGAAACTTTCAACTAAATTGAAATCTGAAATACCTATCATATCTATATTTCTTCGTCACCCTTGTGAAATTCTGTTAAAATCAATACATTCAATTTTTTAACGATAGTGTCTACAGATCTCGTAACTGCGCTCGTAAACTTTGACAATGAAATGAAAAAAAAGGACAATGCATTAAGTTTAGAAACGAAATTAATTAATATTTGAGTAATGGTTTTCAAACTATTTTCATGCAACCATTTCAATTCCATCGATAAATCATCGCGATGAGTTGTTGATCTCTTTTAATTTGTTGTAAAGTTCGTATCATCGACCAGTGCGTCTCCTGCTCTGCCATGATGAAATTTCCAGCTTCACTCATCCACTTCATTGTAATGGTAGAAATGTTTGGTGCTTTTTATTTTTTCTGCGTTGCATACATTTTTATCTGTCCTTCAATTCCTTTCTTTTCTCTCTGTATTTCTCCGAGTCGGTAAATAATATTACCAGGTAATGTTGCTATTACATTCTTTTAAATCATTTAGCAGCATCGAATTTAAGATGTTTCTTGGCTCAATGGTAGAGTCTATGGCTGTTAGACTAAAGTCTCAGGTTCGAATCCCAACCGTGGCCACAATTTTTATTTATGTTTTCACTTTAAATAAATAAAAAAATGTAAGTCATGGCTGGGAATCGAACCTGAGACGCTGGGCTATGACGACTTTACATACGCAATACGATGAGCCAAAAAATGGTGTCGGTCGCGAATTCATTGCTTTACCCCCATCGCAAACGCGCCTAAAGAAGTTTTCACTTCAAAAAACGGAGTTTTTATACATTTGTATTGGCGCGACGGCAAAAATGATGACAACAGCGTTTCTGCCGCTGCCACAACTGCAAAAACGTTTTGCTTCCGGAGATCCCTTACAAGCTCATTATGATAATCAAGAATCTCCTACGCTTCAAAAGATTTTGTCAAATCTCTTCTTTTGTTTTTTTTCGGACTGTGCTAAGGATGGTTATTTCTTCTTATCGAGCAACCTTAATGCCAAATCCATCAATGTAGAAAAAATTGTCAATATGGAGGTTGCGTCAATCAAACATCAATGACATCACCACATCATATCCTCGACTTAGTCCTGTACTTTGTTCACAACTTTCAGTTTGGATTGAAAATTTCAGTTTATAACCCGTTTAACAGCTCATCAACTGTTAAATTTTCAGATGGATTGTAGATCGCTGATAGGGTCTAGTTCAGTCAATACAAAAAATCAATTGAACTCGCGAGAGTCGACTTCTTTAAAACGAAGGAGTATCTGGCGAAAGTTACTGGTATGGATGCATATTTTAATCAGTTGTTACGTAAAACCGACATCTGACATCTGTGGAAATTCCAGACTTGTGAATTCAGACAATCTTTGTTGACTGAAGTCGAATAATTTTGTTGATGATATTATATGAATTTCGCTACCTATCACTGCTATTTGAAATTAATTCAAACATTATCTTAAAAAAATAATAATCACTACATAGTATAAGACAAAGTCACTTTCTCTGTCCCTACGTCCCTATGAATGCTTAGATTTTTAAAACTACGCAACGGATTTTGATGCTGCTTTTTTTTTAATCAATAGAGTGATTTAAGAGGAAGGTTTATATGTATAATACATGCGTATTATAATAGAAATAATAGAAAAAAAAGATTTTTGTTATTGTTTTTTATATTTTTGGAGTTGAAAACTGAAATCAGACAGAGGATCAAGTGATCCAGTGACCTTACTCCATTAAAAATTGTGCGTTTCGCCCAGGTACGACTGTGGGCTTATCAGTTAGATGCTGTCGTACCCTTCTTAGACGCAAATTTGTTTTTGTTTACACCAAAACACTTATAAAACTCGCAGCACTTGCATGCTGTGAATTTTTATATTTCTAAATTTTGCAACGGTCTGGTTGGCCCACTGTCGTACCTGGGCGAAACGCACAATTTTTAATGGAGTAAGGTCACTGGATCACTTGATCCTCTGTCTGATTTCAACTTTTTTAGTAGTCTTACATCCACCAATTTCATTCTCGGAGGCGATTTCAACGTGAGAACCGGCACAAAAGGAACAGTGGACTGCAATTCGGTTCCTCCCACGTCTGTTTTAGAAATGAAATGCTCCAAAGATTCAATCTGCGACAAGAACTGCAAAAGTTTTTTTTTCGAATTCCTTTAGGACATTGGTGCTTACATTCTTAAAGGCAGAGGATTTAGTGACAAAGATGGTGAATTCACTTTTGTAAGCAGCAGAGGCTCATCTGTGATTGACTACTGTTGCCTTTAATACTCAGCTTCAAATATTGTAGAAGACTTCAGTGTTGGTTGCGAAACCTTCTCAGACTATATGCCATTAATCTGCTTCATAAAATCCACAGAAATACAATGAGTTCTAGTCGCAGAAGTCTTCCTCGACTTAAATGGCACGGAAACTGATGTATTGCCTACAATACTAAACTCGAGTCTATTGTACTTTCCATGATGAAACCAACAGATTCTATTGATGATAATTGCAATGCGATCAAAAAATGTATCTATATGAAACAAATGGATCTCTTACACGAAAAAACTGTTAAGTGTGAGCCCAAGAAGCCTTGGTTTGATTTTACTTGTTTTTTGGCCCGAAAGACTGCTTTCAAACACCTCAAAGCCAATCGGAAATTAAACCTTGAGAAACCTGCAGAATAAAGTATAATGATGCCAACAAAAAGTACAGGTGCTTATGTAAAACTAAAAAGAAAGCTTATTTTCAAGACATTGCCAAAAGCCTACACTTTGTTTCTTCAGCCAAAGATTGGTGGAATATTGCCAAGGAGATACGTGGTGACAGTTTTAGTACAGGAGTTAAAGTCTGTGAACTCAAGAATCATTATGAGAAGTTACCAACGCAGTCAATTGGTATAGCTACTATCTCGTATACTCTTCCTCATAAACAAGTACCTGAGCTGGATTGCCATATAGAGCCTTACGAGATATATTCTGCCATAACTGTCTCAAAAGATCACAAAACTCTTGGGTTAGACGGAATACCGTATGAGTTTTATAAAAATGCGAACCTGTCTCTGGTTCTGGATAAAAATGAAATCTTTGAAATTGCAAGTAGGTATATCATGGTCATTTAAAAAATCAATAATAGGTACCTATACCCGCTATTTAAGAAAGAAGATGCTAATGTGGTGTCTAAGTATAGAGGACTTTCTTTCCTGAACACGCTTCTACTGTTCTCTTAAACAGAATGCCGTTTTGATTGCAAGCAAACAACATCATAAACGAGTTTCAAGCTGATTACAGGAAGAACTACTCTACTGTGGACCAAGTTTACAATCTTTCATGTATTATACAGCCTCAGCTATGTCAAAAGAAGAAACTATACGCTTTTTTCATCGATCTAAAGTCTGCTTTTGACAATGTTCATAGAAATGCTTTATTCTACAAATTATCTACTCAGGGAATCTCTTCGAAGATGATTGCTATATTATAAAATCTCTTTATGTGGACACTGCTGCTGCTGTTTGGGATGGCTCGAGATTGTCAGATTTCTTTTTCACCAACAAAGGTGTCCGACAATTTTGTGTACTGAGTTCGCTTCTCTTTGTCCTCTTTTTAAATGATTTACATGATGAACTACCTATTGGTCTGTTTTTAGATGATCTTCAGATTAACGCCCTCTTATATGCCGACGATATTATCCTCTTATCGGATAATCCTGCTTAACTACAACAACTTAATTGATAGCTTTAGTACATACTGCAGAAAGTGGAACATTGAAGTTAATCCTGGCAAATCAGAAGTAGTAATTTTTCGAAATGGGGGGCGAAGTGCAGCTTGTGAAAAATGGTTCCTCAATTATGCCGTGTTAAACCAATACAAATATCTTGGTGCAGTTTTCAACCACAACATGTCCTGGAACGAGCATCTAAATAATAGATTGAAATCATCTAAGAACTCCATCAATTGAACATGGTGCAAACTACTGAGAGATAAATCTGTTCAGCATTCAACAAAATTTAAAATTTATGATGCTGCTTCTAGAGCTATAATGCTGTATTGTGCTCAGGTATGGGGATATCATGAACACAACCAAGTTGAAAAATTGCAACGATTTTTTATAAAATGATTTTTTTCTGCTACCGGATAACACGCCGAACTATGCTTTGCACATCGAGGCTGGTTTACCTAAAGCTTTTCTTACATCTCTTAAGCTTCATTTTTCATATATGTACATTAGAGTGGTCCTTAGGAAAAAAAAATCTGGGACGCCCCCCAGGTTGGTTCTAAATCAGGAAAAAAAAATTCCCTAATTTTTTCAAATTTTTATTCCTAGCCCTTCCTGACCCTATTTCATTAAAAAGTTTTTGTTTTTTCGATCATCCGTTCAAAGACGGCTCCTGTTATAAAAAAATTGTTTATCGAGTTTTTGTTAATAACATGTTAATAACAAATGAAATAATAAATAAAAAAATCTTATTTAATGTTGTATCATTTAAATTGCCGTAGATATCTTTGAAAAAATAATCCATATCAAAATGTTGCTTACTTTTAGCAGATTGAGCGAAATAAGAAATCAGCCTTTTTGTTTATTAACAATAGAGTATAAGCAAATGATCTTAATTTTATCAAACATACACGTGGCTGTAGAGTGTTCAGAGACGCTTCATTTGAGCCTAATTCGAAGTCTTTCCGTTAATTAGTTCAAAAATGACAGGAAAATAGGGCCAGGAAGGGTTTGAGATAAAAATATGAAAAAATTAAGGAAATTTTTTTTAATTTTTTAGAATCGATTAAGGGGGCGTCGCACTCAATTTTCGCAAAAAAGTGAAATAAGGACCACTCTAATGTACATATCAGAAGAACCTTATCTCTTCCAAGTGATAGACTACCCAAAATCTTATCAGAAGCCATTATTATGAAAACAACCTTCTGGTGCGTCGATTAACTTTTTTTCGACATAAGTTCGCTTGATTGGCATGGATTGCATAGTATTCTTCTATCAAAACTTAAAGAAAAATTTAATGAATCTTATTTTAGAAAAACACTGGATTGAATTTTCCACTAGCGCCACACAGTCCCGATTTCATGATGAATACCGCAACCTGCTTTACTCTGAAGTACCACTCTATTTTGATGACTCGAACTTTTGTGATATGATTTCAATCATCTTTAAAGCTCGTTGTGGGCTTCTCGATTTTCAGTGGAAGAGCGTTCGAGAAAAATACTGATGGAATATGTACAGTTTGCAACATGGATGTATCGGAAAACACTTTCTATTTCGTCGGAACCTGCCCAGTCTTTAAAGGCGTCCCTCACAAGGCATAATTGTGAGAAGTGCACTAGCCCCTGGGGCTCCTGGCTCTGTTGCGCCATCCTATTTAATTATGTAAGCGACATAAAACTAGCTCTTCAAATTTTGCCTTTGCAGAGTTACATAAGGCCAAACTCTTAAATTTGGTAGTATGTCATATGTGGCCTTAAGTCATGGCACCTTAACTTTACCCTACAGTCTTTCAAAATTCCTGTATTGGGCACGAATCTTTTGAAAACATTTTCATCAGCAGTCTATTGAATATTCTATCAATTAGCTCTTCTTCCAAAAGTTGGCTAGAAAGTATTTTTTGCAACTCGTTAACATTCCATTACCTCTGATTCACATGTTTTGTTATTTTGAATTTTATTTCAATCAAAATTCATTTATTTTTATGAACCATAAAACATCCCCGAAACCACACGAACACACCACACCATATCTACGCACGGAAACCCTCAATCACGAATATAAACATACCATGCACTTCACATAAAATTGCACTAAAACCCAGAGTTCATAAATATCCCCTAAAATAAATTGTATATAATATTTATTTCAATAGTAGAGCCATGCCATCGTTCGTGTTCCGTGTCCGTGTCCGTGCCCGCATTCTAAAGGGGAAACTGATATTATTTTCTGTCTGGCTAAAAATTGGGGGCCCGTTCATATATTTGTCTGTAGTTCTATCCACATCCCCCGGTTGAGCGGATGAGCAGCCAAAAAATAACCACGATAAGAGAATATTTATTTCATCGATACAAATTGCCAAGTAGTTATTCAATATAGACGGCCATTGCCTATAAAAATCTATCCAAAAAGAGACAAAAATGAACGTTATGAAACCACACCAGAGCAATATACGTCTCTAAATATGCTTTTTGTGGTTGGTACGTTGGTAAAAGCTCAGAAAAAAATCTGAGAAAAATCCGAAAAATGTAATAAATGTTGAATTTATTCTCTTCAGAATCTGATTTTATTGTTAGCGATTTTGTTTTTTGTTCTTCTTTTAATGAGATGCATGGCTGCGGCTATTCCAAGGACAAAGAATTTCATTTAATTTGCTTTTGCTGACCGGTACAGTGTAACTAATTAATTTGCTGGTGATGCTGATGATGGTCTGGTTGGGGTGCTTTTGAACCATTGGAGGTTTTGGGGGAGAGTACACCTACTCTCTCTGTGGTGCAGTCGAACGTGCGAGTAATTAAAATGAGTTTTACAGATGAACAGGATACAGATTCATTTGTGGTAAATTATTTAGCCGACAATAAATATAATTTTTTATTTCATATTTCATGGTTTTCCTGAAATAAATTATTTTAATTGAAAATCTGGCAAGTAGATGAGTAAATATTTTGCAATAAATTGCATTATGGAGCAGCATACGCTGATGGGGTTGTTGAAACAACGGATGGTCTGGCCTTTGATGAGGGTAATCCGCAGTTGGTTTGCACATTGTTAATGCGGTCGTTCAACTTGAGAAATTCTGCTTTCAATTAACACAATTAAATATGTTTAATGGCTACCCCTGCACTCCAACTAAGAGTAGCTGAAAACACGTCCATCTTTCAGGGAAATGAGAGAAAATTGAATTTTAATTGATGCTCCCTTTGAGCAGTAGTTTCCATTTGATTTGTTTTCCGCTTGTGGTTGCAGGTCACTCATTCAAAGCTGTCTTAAGCTTCAAAAAAAGAAGAACTAACATCGTGAGGGTAGAATGTTAAAGTGTGTTAACCTCAATCGCGACTTAGCTTCATTTAAAGGAATGAAAACTAAACAAAAAGTTTCATTGTAAAACCTTAAGAATCACAAAAGGAATACTGGGCATTACAAGAAACTACTTCGTAGAATTGCTTTTGAATGTGCGGAGAGATGTGGTAGGTGCTGTAGTCGTAAAGGCGTTAGAATTTTTTTCTATACCATAAAAGCAAAGACCTTGTTTTGAGTGCGTACTAAACATAAAATTAAATGGTCTAAGCAATGGTCCTAACGATTTTTAAGTGGTAATGAGGGAGATTCTGGAAGCCGTTTAATAGGAATTGCTAATGGTCTCTAGGGCAATGAAGGTTATAGTGCTTTTGTAGTATTGTATTGTGTTGGATGGGAAAATGGGAAAATCAATCTGAAGAGGCTTCAAGTCCTTAGTGTCTTTAAAAATTATTTCAATTCAGAGGTAGGGTATCAGAATTTTTTTTCTTTCATTTCTCAATGAGTTTAGAAAAAGGTTGAATTTTTAATTGAAACAATATTTCCCTTGGGTCTTTGGTAATTAAGTTCTTGATTAGAAAATATTTTAAGGACTTGCAAAGTGAATGGCAAAAAAAAGGTGTAAAAAACTTTGGGCTAAGTATGGGCAAGGGCCTAATGCATCGCTATTGACCAATCTTTTGAGAACAAACATAACTTCGGTGTAGTACAGCAGTACAGGACCTCGTCTGCTTAGGACCTAGTTGTTAGTTAGTTGAAAACTTTATTTAAGCTTTAAAAAATTTTACAATTTTGATTAACTTAAGTTTAATATGGTTTGGCCAATAGCCGTCTACCAGATTGACATTATGATTGAACTTTTATGTACCTACATAATAATTATTTGTTTATTTCAATAGTTTCCTTCGAAGATGCGTTGCCTGTATTTGAGTGCGGTGGTAGTATAATTATACAAAACTTCCCAGCCAAGTTTTCCATTTAGGACGTCTAACGTTTTCCATAACAGCTACTCCAAAGTACCATAACCTAAATTCGTTCAAAATGGGACATCTGGCGATGAAATGATGCGAATCTTCTCTCTCCTTGAAGTTGCATAGATCACATAGAATCGGCAGATCGGATCGATATGGAATGTAATTGGGTTTTATAAGTTCACATCGGAGTTTGAATATAACGTTTATCATATTAATGTTATGGCGGTTCATTAAATATGTGTTCTCTCTTAAATTTGTAATTAGTTTGCTGTAAATCTGCCTATTTTGTGAGGAATGCGCTTCTTGTTTAAAATGTTCATGGATGGTGTGACTTAATTTCTCTAATATGGTGCTAAATTTTAGACTAATGTCAACTGGGTTCATATCGGAGAAAATTTAAAATGTTTACCTCCCACTTTTCGACGAGATCTCCCCTGAATAATATCACCTCCTGAAGAACTTTTTTAGGTAGCCTTTGCTCATCCATCTCCATCACTTTTAATATGTACTTGAAACGCTGTTTTAAAGTCCTGAAGGACAATGGTGGTTCTGTTGTTTCCAAGTGAAGCATATAGTTTGGGGTACCAATTGGTAACCGAAAAATTCGTTTTAAAAAGTACCTACTACTTCAAACTGGGTGTAACCCCAGACTTGGGCACCATAAAGAAGAATAGAAGCTGAGGTCGAATGAAAAATTTTTAGCTTTGTACTATTTCCTATACAGCGAACCCACACTGAAGGAATTGCTCTTTTAGCTTCCGCTAGTTTTAGCTCTAAATGTTTTTCCATGTTTAGATTTGAAGTGACTAGTTCACCTAAATATTTATATTCACGAACTATTTCGATATTTTCTCGTTTGTAAGTCCACTTTTCGTTATTAGCATATCGACCGCCTCCATTTCTGAATTTCATAATTTTGGATTTTTTCAAATTAACAGATAGGTTCCAGTTTCCGCAATATTTTTCCAACGAATCCGAGAAAAAAACGATGTAATCCGCCAAAATGAGTCCTGGGATTCGCATGTTTCTGATCGGGATTCCTTCTCCAATATGCTCCCATATGTCGTTGATGAATGGAATGAAGAGTAGCGTTCTCAAGATACAACCTTGCTTTACTCCCATTTCTATTGAAAAGTTCCCGGAAATAAATTCAAGATCCCATACATATGCAACATTTTTTTCGCACATTGATCTTAGCAATCTAACAATTTTACCAGAAATTCCCAACTTATAAAGTTTAAAGTAAAGTGCTTCACGAGCAATTGAATCAAAAGCAGCACGAAAATCGAGAAAAAAGGCGTAAAGTTTCTGTTTTTTTTTTCTTTTAAATCTTTCCGCGATGTTCCGCAAGCAGAACACTTGATCCACCGTAGAATATTTTCTTCTAAATCCAGCTTGAAATTCATTTAAAATTTTCTTTTCTTCTACCCACTGGGTAGGCCTATTGAAAAAATAAGTGTACTAAAGAGTTTGATGGAAGTGTTCAAAACCAGAATGCCTCTATAGTTTTCCGGTGCGTCAGGACCGGTGCGTATGGGACCTTAGCGAATTTACTGCGTTGCGGTGAGTGGCGATAGCTGGAACATTTAGAGTGGATGAACATCAACGCCCAAACTCGATCGGTCTTCGAAAGCACATTGGCGATAAATCGCGGTTGGGAAAGGCCTTATCTTAAGTGGCGCAATCAAGTGGAAGAGCTGCTCAATCGTATTGTAGTGAAAACTGGAGAGAGCTCGCCCAAAATCGCAAATTAAAATAACTGCTTCAACGTGCTTTACACAAACTTTACCAGTAAGTGTAGACTTGGAATAAATCCTCACAAGACTGAACTGGTACTCTTCTCCTGTAAGTACGAAATTCTGCACATAGACCCTCCTTTCAATAATGGCATACAACTAACACTTTCCAATGAGGCTTAATAGTTGGGTCTAGTTTTAGATAGAAAGTTATGTTGGTAGCCAAATATACAGGAAAGAGTGAAAGAAGCCATAGGAAAAAAGTGGGGTCTTTAACCCCGCTTCAAACATTGGCTTTACATCTCGGTCATCAGACCTATCCTAACTTATATGGCGTTACAGTGTGGTTGAATGCACTAGATAAAGCAATTTATCGAGACAGTCTTCGCAAAGTCCGACGTTCAGCATGCATTTGTATGAGCAGGGCCTTGCGCACCATTCCTTCAGTGGCTTAAGACATCCCATCTCACCTAGTCCTAGTTGACATCTACGGCCATTCGCATACAAAAAGTCTCACAATGGATCAACATCAACATTAGCCGTGCTGACATTCTCAACAAATTCGAAATTCCCAAGCTAAAAAGAGACTAGACCACACCTAAACTCGAATTTGGTACAAATTTCAGAGTTAACATTGCATCCAAAACAAATTGGGAGAACCAATCAGTTTTGGATAACAAATACGTCCATTTTCGAAAACAAATGAGGGAGTATAGGTTGTGGTGTCTCTGTCTACTCAGAGAAATGAAATTAAACATCTCGCTTCGTCTTCCAGATCATTCTAGATCAAAACATTTTTTTTTTGTCATGCGGAAATCTTCAAAAGACTCTTGGCAGTATTCGACACCAAGTAGTGTGGGATTCTTACCTCACTAAAAACTCCTCGTAATCAGAACCAATCTATGAACGATCGACAACAGATTTTTCTTCCTCAGTAATATACTCGCTTTGGGGGAAGCTTGACCTGTAAATGCTTCCCATGACTTTTGGACCATTAGCCATTGCCTCTCGTATTTTATACGGACTCCATTCAGAGTTGATATGACTATGCAGTCGCTGATTGTGTGAAACAGCATGTTTTCTAACAACTTCTGTAACCGTTTCTATTTGTAGGTCACGATGTAAGTCGCTATTTCTTACATACCATGGTGCATTTACTATTCCACGAAGGACTTTGTTTTGGAACTTTTGGATGATTTCAGTATTTGTTTTCTTTGTACAGCCCCATAATTGGATTCCATAGGTCCAAACAGGTCTAAGTACTTGTTTATAAAGCATTATTTTATTTTCGACAGATAAGTCAGAATTTCTACCGAGTAACCAGTACATTTTTGTATATTTCAAGTTGAGCTCTTCCCTTTTCTTTTTGATATACCCTTTCCATTTTAGGTTTGCATTAAAATTCATCCCAAGGTTTTTGGCCGTATTGGCGTAAAGGACAGCTTGATTGTTGATGAATATTTGAACGTAGCTTAACTTTTTATTTGTAAAGTTTATATGTGCAGATTTAGCTTCATTCGGCTTGATACGCCATTTTCTGGTCCAATCACTAACGGTGTCGACGGCATTTTCCAATTTCTCAGCAGAAGAGAAAACATGATATCCAAAAAGGATGCATGTATATTCTCAGACATTCAGGCAGACATCAAATCCCTGGAATCAAATTCCTTCTAGCCCTTAACTGTTGATCATCTCTCAGGGAAATGTCTGAGCAGTTTAACATTCACCTGTGCTGGATGCCGGGGCATAGAAACATTTCAGTTTTCAGGAAACTGCAAAGCAAATGATATCGCCAGAAACGGACCACTTCCTTCTGCCTTCTTCTCACCGATAATGGAGAGCATCGGCATTTCAGTGGCTGCATACAATAATGATTATACGTCTCAAGACAGCCATTTTGGATCACTTCTCTTCTTCAATTTATTAACGTTGTATAATTCGTTCATGTCTTCTATATAAAGGGTTTTTTAAAGGGCCGCTACTAAAGTAGAGCGACATGGACAACTCACGACGCCATATTTCTTGCCGTTCAGAGTCGAGTCGAAGTTATTAAAATTTACTACCGACAATCGGAGTCAGTGGCCTAAAAGTTAAGAGCCATATTAACGATAAAGCTCATTTCTGGCTGAAATTCTGCGTCAATAAACAAAATATGCGGTATTAGTCAGGCAGCAATCCACACGTATTCCAGTCTTCATTGCATCCCGTAAAAATTACGGTTTGGTGTGGTTTGTGGACCATCGGCGTTGGCAGCGTCATTGGGCCGTTCTTCTTCCGTGATGATCAAGACCGGCACGTTACTGTGAATGGGGATCGCCGCTACCGTTCTTTGATAACCAAATATTTTTAACCCCAATTGGATGATATGGACTTAGAGGACATGTGGTTCCAACAGGACGGCGGCGCCACTCAGTGAATATCACAATCAATTTATTGGAAACCAAGTTTGGAGAACGTGTTATCTCACGAAATGGTCCTGTCGCTTGGCCGCCTCGGTCGTGCGATTTGACGCCGTTAGACTATTTCCTGTGGGGCTACGTCAAGTCTATGGTCTATGCCAACAAGACAGCGACGATTGATGAACTTCGTACGAATATCGATGGTGAAATTGCAGCAGTATCGGCCGATTTATTCTTGAAAGTTGAATTCATCGTCTGGACTTCTGCAAGCGTGCCCGTGGTGGCCATGCAAAAGAAATTGAATTTCATACATAATGGCATCGAAGGTACTTTCATTGATATCTAAACCCGTTTTTGTTTTATTTAAAAAAAAACTTTTGTAGCGCTCTTATTGAGAAACCCGTTAGTATGTGGCAGTAAGTTTTTAGTAATTTGTTTTAGAAAGTTGAGTCAAATTTTTATAAATCTACCCTTCCTGTCTAAAATGAAGAAGATAGACCCCTCCTCATACGTCCCTTGGGTCTGAATCACAAAGCTACAAGTAGGTACTTGTAATACAAATGGATTATGATAAGTTTAAACAATTTCTGTTACAAAAAGCTACAAGTTTGCTTCTTATAAGTCGATATTGACTTGTAGCTCTGTGCTGTGAGTATTTCTCAATTGTCTTTGAGCAATTTCATACAGCAGTTTCTCACAGAACCGGTGAAACGGCAGTTCCATATTGATAGGAAAAGAAAAGGAAAAAAAAACAAGTTTTTCTTTATGTCCGTTCGTGAAGCTAAAAATTTTCATATTTCGTTTTCTTGCAATGCTAACACTTCATCAGAATTGCAATCTCTAGAGGTTCAGCCTTCAAAACAAAATCCATAGTTCGATGAAGAATGAAGCAGGCAAATGTTGTCTAGTAAAAAGTCCGAACATCCATGAGCAGACGCCCCTGACACAGAGCTTTTCAAGGCAGCGAGAGATTAGTTAAAAATGATCATACACCTACATGCGATTTCCTTACATTATCTTTCAAAAGACCGAAATACAACTCGCTTAATAAGCATACGATAATGACGTAATGAAAAGAGCAGGCAGCCAGGATGGTTTCAGTGGTTAATGTTGGCAAAACGAAATATATGTCGACATTAGAACAAGGATAGAGAACATCGACAAGTTGGACAGAACGTTGAAATGGACTTTGTCTGACTATGATAAATAATAATCATGAAAAATCGCTTCAGTACAGATATAAAACTAAAAATTATGGTAGCAAAGGCTGCTACTTAGGGTTAAGAAGACAACAGAGAAGCAAGAACCTCAAAACCCATGATAATCCCAGTCCTGCTACACGGAACAAAAGCATGAGCTTTTCTCGAACTGGGTAAGAAACCGTTGTTCATTGCTAAGAAAAAATACTTGGAGTGATATTAGATTCCGTGTTTACGTGAAGACGATGTTTCTAGAAGAAGGACTTACAACTTGCATTGATGAACTTTACCGCAGCATGAGCATAGCCAGAAGAGTACACATCGCCAGAACTACATGTACAGCAGATGGATGGACACCAACGATACAGCTCGATGGCTTAGCGATATTGCTTGGATTGGAAATCAAAAATTGAAATTGAAAGATTTCGTCTGATGTGACGCCATCAACTGGATGACGACCTCACCCGCCTGAATGTGTAAAACTGGAGGGAGAGAGAGAGACAGTACCTACCTACCCACAGTCAAAACTGTTTGCGTAAAATGTTGGTTGAGGCTCAGTAAGTACTAACATTTTAATGAAGGATCTAGAAAACCCCATCAAAAAGGCAATTTCTTACAACATGACCGTGAATGAAAGAAAAGTAAGATAGACCAAAACAGGTCTGGTACAGACAAATGCAACCACATCTGCATTTGGTTGGCCTAAGACATGGAACAATTCAAAACTGGGAGACTTGCCAACGCTTTATGAGGTCAACCCGGCCGGCGGGTCACTATTAAGAATCAGGTAAGTGGAGAATCCCTTCAATAGATGCTCGTAACCGAAAAGGAAGAAGAATCTGTGAAAAAATTTATGTAAATTATTAAGAACTTGCTTTTTACCAGCGACCTCGCTCGGCTAATTTCCGTCCTGAGAAGAATACGGTAGTAAAGTAAAGCCCTTATTAAACAGGAATAATGCATTGTAATGCAGCGTGTAAATGGAATCGGATTAGTTTAGGCGGCATTGCGTATCACAGACAGACAGACAAAGTTACTTTAATAATAAAGGGTGTTTTTTAGAGGTATAGAACTTCGAATTGAAATAACACAAGCAATTCGTTGTAATGTCCATCAATTTCACTTTATTGGAAGGATAATTTTATGCCATTAATGTTAAAATATGATTTCCGGCATGTGGCCGCCACGACTGGCTCGAATGAAGCCAAGTCTAGAGGTCCAATTTTCAGTAACTTTTTCGAGCATTTGAGGTTGGCTTCCAAGCCCTCTAACGTTTCTGGTTTGTTGACGTAGACGAGCGACTTCACATATCCCTAAAGAAAATAATCCAATGGTCTCAAATCACACGATCTTGGTAGCCAATTGACAGGTCCATTCCGCGAAATTATGAGCTCATCGAATGTTTCCTTCAATTAGTCGATTGTGACGTGCGCTGTGTGCCAATTAGCGCCATCTGGTTAGAAACACATCTCATCCACATTCATGTCATCGCATTCGGGAAGATAATAGTCGGTTATCATGGATCTATACTGGTCTCCATTAACGGTAGCTGGCTCCCCAGTATCAGTTCGGATGAAGTATGGCCCAATGACTCCACCTGCCCATAGAGCACACCAAACAGTCAATAATGGCGTCTCAAGATACTCATGTGGATTCTCTTCACTCCAAATGCAAAAATTTGGCTTATGGACGTAATTGTTCAACCAAAAATGAGCCTCATCACTAAACAAAATTTTGAGATGAAAATCAGCATCGAGATCAATCTCACTTTCGGCCCATACACCAAAGTCACGACGCATTGCGTGGCAGTTTGCATGAGCTAGATCTTGGAAGGTCTTAAGCCAAGATCATTGCCCAAAATCTTCCATAAAGTTGATGGAGAAAGCTCCAATTGCTGTGTCCGGTGGCGAACCGATTCATATTCGGGTCCTCTTCAACACAGTGGCAATTGCTTCTTCGTTGCGCACTGTTCGACGCCTCTGCGAATGCGAATCATCAGATTAGATTAGTTCGAAAACGATCCATGATCAACCGAATTAATTGCACTGATGGACGATTATGTCGACCATAAAATGAACGGAACTTGAGGTAAACTTCGCGAACTGAACAATTAGTTTCGAAGTAAATAAAAATAAATAAGTAGGGTGGCGCAGCAGAGCGAGGAGCCCCAGGGCCTAGCGCATTTCTCACAACCATGCCTTGTGAGTGAATGGAGGGGGCCTACAATATTGTGCCGGTTCCGAGCGGCTAATTGAGAAAGAGCTTTTCATGGCAATGAATTTATTTGCGGAGGACTTGCCAAATCCTAACGAAAGGCGATACTCGCGGAAAAACATTTTTGACTCTGCTGGGATTCGAACCTCCAACCACTGGGTTAGCAGGTGGACATGCAAACCATCACGCCACGGGTACCTATGTCTTTTGTCAACCTTTTCATGATGAAATGGCAAACCAAATTGAATATAAACGACACTTAGAGTTGGCCAATTTGACCACAAGATGTCAGTTTGATCCTTATTCGAAGAACCAACCTCTGAGAAAACACCCGATATTATTGAGGATTCAAAAGCATACGATCCGCTGGTAAATTCAAAAGTTAGCACTGAGATCATCTGAAGTATTCCAGAAAAAAGTCCAAAAGTCCAAAAGAGAACACTGCAAGCAGCAATGGAAATGGCACATATAACGACGGAAGCATTGCAAAGGATGCGATGAACCATTGAATGTCAAATAACTAACTTTTAAAATTGCACTCTGGTGCCTAACGATGTCTATGTTCAAAATGGCTAACTAACAGACAACTTCTCCAAAAAATATATACATTCTGCGAAGTCGTCGTAAAGATATTTAAATCTGTAATGATCACTGAAAACTCTTCACCAGTGAATGAAAAACTATTTGCATTGCAAAGTTCTATCAAAAAGAATGAAGGACAATGTTCTGGTAACTACCGTTACAGCCTTTTTCTGAGACGTTTGGGCGTCATTTCAAAATGGAAAAGTTGTCCCCATTAAAAATGACAACTTAGAATAAACATCTCATCAAGCTGACCAACAACGTCAACGAGAGCATCCTCTAAAAAAAATCTGGCGAAACCAAACCAAATTGTGTAAATATTAAAATGGGCTTAATTAGGAAAAAAAAAGTTTGCGGCACCACCCTTACTCCATAACCGTTCCCACCCTTTGTTCATCCTTCAAAAAGGTATAAAGTACCTCATTGACACAAAAGTGCACACTATTCAAGCCAATGCAATGCAACAGGGAGGGGCTGGGTCGGTGTTGATGGGAAGAGGGTGCGAGTAAAATGTTTCGTCTAATTTAAAAAGTTTCGTCTCAACTCGATGGAGTCTCACTCTTCACTCTGCACTCTCACTAGCCTCATCCATTTTCACTTTTCAAGTGGTAGCTGATGGTGGTTTGGTTAAAGGAAAGCGGTAGCAAACTTGTCCATGTACTTCTTCAACATTATCTGCTTCTCCATCACAGGGCTTGAAGTTATTGTATTTTTATTTTTCATGCGCTATACTTTTATCCAACTGATGCTGTGCATAATTTTTGCATCCTCATCATCATCAGTTAAACTTTTCCACCTGCCTTCATATTGGTTTCCCAAAACAAAGTCTTTTAAGTAAAAATTAAAAAAAAGGCAACGAAAACCTTTTTCCAGTAGCTAGTTGGCATCACATCGATATATCCCTGCGATACACACAAGTGTATTGGTTGAAGGGAAAAAACGTACTACCGTTTCGCTTCTATTAGTT
This sequence comes from Melanostoma mellinum, assembly GCA_914767635.1. Lineage (NCBI taxonomy): Eukaryota > Metazoa > Arthropoda > Insecta > Diptera > Syrphidae > Melanostoma > Melanostoma mellinum. The sequence goes on along the minus strand of OU612058.1, from coordinate 198,229,321 downwards.
GATTGAAAAAGTTTCCAGCCTCGACTTTTACATATTGAAAACCTTCGCGCTGTGGAATTTGAGCGTGAAATGGGTAAAAAAAAATAACCACTTATTTTGATTTTTTGTTTTTTACTCCAACAACATATTGCAGCGAGAGACCGATTGGTGTTTGAGTTGGTGGTCGAGGGGTTGATTGATGCTGAGTGCAAATGATGATTGATGTATAGGGAAAGGTTGAAATTTTTTTTTGTATTTTTGGAAGCGTAGAAAAAACGACATAAAAAATTGATTTTACTCAATGGGAACAAAATATTGATCCTTGAGAGTTAAACAGAAACCACTCTGGGGCTGGGTTTTCGTTTTAAGCCCACTCTTCTGGCGTTTTCATTCCGTTTGATTGAATTTATTGTTTATTGGGATTGTTTTACAAACTCAACCAAACGAGTATTTTGCGTAAATATTGAGTTTTTCGAGGATGCTTTTGCGTAACAACAGTTTGTTGAATACTTTGCATTGTTTTTAACAAAATTGCTTCGAGCTAAATGTTTATTTGCAAAAACATGCGAATCAAAGAACGTTTTCCAATCGAATGTATGGATGGGATTCTTGAAATGGTTTTTGAAAACAGTTTCCTCATTTACCAATTCGGGTATGGTTTTAATAACAGTTTGGTTATTAATTGAAGTACATAATTCTGTGGTAGTTGGCTGTCGTTTGGAATAACGAACATTACACATTATAAAAGTTTACAAATCAACACTTACTCGTAGGTATGCCACGTTATGGTGAGAAATTTCAAAGGTCCAATATTTTAAGGAGAGCAGAGCCCATGGGCGGATTCAAGGGAGGGTTTTGGTGGTTGCATTCTCATATATTTGCTCAGCGTTGGAAGAACTGGACACCATCAAAACGACACTCGATGGAATACAACCTAAAGCCCTGCTTCTATTCGCAATCTGCAATTCATTATTTCAGTGTTGACGAAAAACCTCAGCCTCTTGCTGCAGAAAAAATATTGTGATTTAAACTGCGGCGTCGAGTACACAAACGGTCTGTGCGAGGAAATAAATAAGATGCGTCAAAATGTAGAGGATACATTCCACCAAGTCTTAGTCACAGCTGAGAAGATAGCTGAAAAAGTAGACGTGAAACTGGAGACTCCTATGCGATTTGGAATGCAGCGAAACCGAGACAATTACGAAGGTGATGCTGAGACTTATTTTCGTCTGTCAACTTTCATTCTCTTTTTGGATCACTTCTCAACCCAGGTACGATAAAGATTTCTTGGCCATCGTTTTGCTGACAGCGATTCAGAATATCCTGCCAACGAAGTGTACAGAAATTGACTCAGAAAAAATACAGAAAACCATAAGAGCTCTCGAAAAGCAAATGCCTAATGACGTTGTAGGAGATATTACATCTGACTTCGTGATGTGGAAATGGTGAAGATATAAAAGTTAAATCTCTGAAAGTCTCGATACATATCCACACTTTACATCTACGCTACGCTCTACGTTAGTTGATGCTCTCAACAATTGCAGCAAGAATTTGTACCCTTCGATACATAAGCTTTTAACTTTTTGTGCAACTTTGCCAGTCTCGGTAGCTTCAAGCGATTGCTCGTTTTTAACTCTGCGCAGATTGAAAGCGTATCTGCGAAATAAAACAACCCAAAAGTATTGAACGGGTTAGCGTTGTTGAATGTGCATCGAGATGTGGAAGTTTCCTGCTCAGAGATAATCGACATAATGTCGAAAAACCAAGAAGAATGGATATAATCATATAACTTTTGACTGCGATAAATAAGAAATGATTTCTACTGATACCAATAAAATCAATTAATTGATTGAAGACATAACGTACATAAATATTTTGAATAAATAAAAATGGTTTTTTCACGAGCATCGCCTCTCGCGAGGAATTGGTAAGGCCTCCAGTATTCAATTCATAGCCATGAAAAGCGCTTTCTCTATTAGCCGTTCATAATCGACAGAAAATTGTGGGTCCCGTCCATTCCCTCACAACTCATGGCGGTGAGAAACATGCCCCACTTTGTTACGTCACCCTATTTATTTATTTACGTGGATGGCCATTATTGTTTTGGGTTCGACGAACATCTTTCGGCAGCCTTGCACGACAGGCCGGTTAAGGTCACCTTTCACTTAATTGCGTCATCTAAAACGAAGCATTCCTCTTCTAAGATTTTCCTTTCAGTGTGACTTCGGAAGCCCGTCAAGCTGGAGCGTTGTTGTTTATGAGTTCAACGTGTCTCAGCCGTTAAAGTCTACAGATGCGTGCTTTTTTGGTTTTTTTAAGTAGAACTCACTCAGATTTCAATTGAATTTTCGTTTTCACAAATCGTTCTCATTAACGAGATTAAATGCCACTGGAAGGATCTTTTTTTAATATCGGGGTTACTCATCCACTACTTTTGCGCCATAAAGCAAGACTTGATGATCATAGGTTCTTATAACGGTTTACCATGGTTTTTGTGAAATAGTTTAATCGCCCTAAAGTAGCAGCGATTGGCAAAAGTAATTCTCTGTTTGATCTTAGAGGTCATGGCACGTTCGAAGAGGGATATTTGCAAAGTGATTTAATACAAGTCGTTTTTAATTGAATCGTTTATTACATTATTTATTATACTAGCTGAGCCGCCCGGCTTTGCTCGGGTCTGTAGTTTTAAGGTTCCCGTTCTCGTTTTCCATCTTCCGTGGGAATTTGTGATTTGATGAAGTATAATCTTTCTTAATGTAGGACTATGCAGCATCCTGATGCTGAAAGAATTTTTGAATGAAATATAGATCTATGTCACTGAGGGATAACATCCTAGAGTTGAAAGAATTTTCGAGATCGGTCAAGTAACTTTAATGTTCCCGTTCTCGTTCCTGTTTCTGATGCTGTCGGGCTATAAGGATGAAAAATATAGCCTAAGTTACTGACAAAGGGTAAGGGGGATAATGTTGCACCCGTAAACTTGAAAGAATTTTTGAAATCTGTCCAGTAGTTTCTAAGTTTCCGTTCCCAACACCATTCCTGTGGGAATCTTCTGTTCTCATGGAAATAAGTGAATGAAGTCTATGTCACTGAATGATGATGTAACATCCCAGAGTTGAAAGAATATTCAATTCGGTCAAATAACTTTAAGGTTCTCGTTCCTGCTTCTGTTCCCGTGGGATTATAGGGATGAACTCTACGCTTAGTTACTGAGGGACTACATGGTATGCCAGTGCTTAAAGAATTTTTGAAATCTGTCCAGCAGTTTGTAAGCTTCCATTTCCAACCCCGTTCCTGAAGAAATCTTCAGTTCCCGTGGACACATGTGAATGCAATATAAGTCTATGTCACTGAGGGATAATGTAACATCCTGGAGTTGAAAGAATTTTTTAAATCTGTCAAGTAATTTTATGGTTCCCGTTCTCTTTCCCGTTTCTGTTCCTGTGGGAATATGGGGATCAAACAACGGTTGCCAGTTTGGTCATTTATGTCCAAATCTGGTCATTACTTTTTAAACTTGGTCACATGGTCACTTTTTATTCCATTTGGTCATTTTTTCAACGAAATGAAATAAGAGAAACACTTCAATTTAAAGGTCCTTGAAATTGAAATGTATATACGCAAGGCAGTTTACTTATCGAATTATGTAAAAAAAAGCATCAATAAGTTCGTTCGATCAAGCCCAACGATTGCTCTGAGGTGAGCTCTTTAGATAAACCTCAGTTTACCCTTAATATTTGAGCTAGGTGTTTTTTGAGTTCTGCGCTCGCCCTGAAGTAGAATTAGGATTTTGCGGGGAGAATTCAGTTAGCAAACACTGATGTTAAATGACACGTGCTTTTCTTCAAATGACCGGCATGTGTGGTGACTTCGTGATTTAATCAGTTTTATGAACTCAAAACCAAGGTCTTATGGCAACTAGACATGATATTGTACAGCTTGTTTCTGTCAATACTGTCGTACGCATGTTTTTTCTAAGATCTTCCGTATGCTGTACGAATTTGTTAACGTGGAGGGTTTCCAGACTTTCACAAAAAGACATTGCATCTGACGTTAAGGAGATCCTCTATAATTGGTGCAATTGTAAGATTTTCCATTCATTGAACATGCTTTTTCCCGACGGAATCATGCAGCTGGTGCACTCTACTTTCAAGCTAATCACTAGCTTCCTTGACAATTTCGGCGACGAGACGGCTGGAAATCCAGTTTTATTTGATTTGAGTTAACATACGAATTCACAATCCTAACTTCTTCTGGTCTAGAGTATGGCTTTTTTGATAATCATCTAAGTTGAGTCTACTTAACTAACTTTTCAAGATCCTTAGAGATATACATCAGCTATGTTTGCTTGGTGGTCCTTACGGGCTTGATTCTAAGTTCTCCACCCTGGCATGATTTTTTAACTTTTGGTGCAAATCTTGAAGCTCATACTTTCATGAAATTTTTATATTTCCTCAAACAAGCGCTTCTCATGCTGTTTTTTCCGTTTGAGAACTTGGTGTTCTTCCCTTCTTTCTTAATCGGATTCAATCATAAATTTGGTCATTTCAATCTACGTTTGGTCATTTTTATTTTCATTTTTGGACACATATTTTTTTGGCAAGTGGCAACCGTCATCAAACCTTGACAGGAACCATCTCTGGACTAAACTATGTCTACCCTAAAAATTTCATAAAAATCCGTTGGTTGGTTTAGCAGCTTACCCCGGACATACATACATACATACATACATCTTTTTTTTATATATATAGATAGATAGATAGATAGATAGAAGATTTGAGGTTTGGTTGTAAGTAAATTGATGAACAATGTGATTTATGCGACAATATTTACAGGAAAATTCGAAGGTGAAGAAGTTCTCATTGCGAGGATCCCGATGATCCCGACTGATATACCGTTTGAGTTTAAACGACTTCAATTTCCGATCCGTTTTTCATTCGCTAAGACCATTTATAAATCACAGGGCCAATCGTTGAAAGTTTGTGGTTTGAATCTACCAAATCCATTTTTTCCCATGGTCAATTATATATGGCCTGTTCACGAGTCAGTTATTTGTTCTCGTCCATCACAAGGTGCTTCAGTGCAAAGTGCAACCCATGCACCAAAATACATAGCATATAAAGAATCATTAGAATTTTTGATTTTTTTTAAATACATTTACTATCCCGAAAAAAAATTTAACTCAATAAGATCCAAACTCTGGTCATTTATTGCTTCTAAAGCAGAACAAAGTTTGCCGGGTCAGCTAGTAGTTCTTAAATAAACTATTTTAAAGAAAGACACAACCTTTGGAAAAAATATCAACATTCACAGAAAAATGTGAAAAGAAATAGCTGCTGCCTTACTTCAAATGGGAAGTCTCTGCTTATGGAAACTCCAGTTCCTTTAAGGCTCTTTGTCTCCTTGAACACTCAAAATGCTGAATTTTTGTTATTGAATTTAGCTATGAAAGTGCCCATTGCGTCAGTGCTGTTGTTTCTAATTTGGTGAATTTGCTGGGATGAAAATATGTTTTGCGATTTAGTTAGATTTTTGCATATGTTTTCAAATTCAAGCGACTGGTCTCCGTTTGTTTTAGACATTTTGAAAATTAAATTTCACTCATTTGCGGAAATTTTGATGCGTTCAATTTAATTTTGAAGGAAAATGCACTTGTCTTGTAATTCGTTGACCATCACTTTCAGGTCTTGATGTTCCTTCTTTACATCTGCAAGTTGTTCTCGAAGTTCATTTAAATCACTTTTTGTGGCTATATCTTTTAGCTAACGATCAAACAAGTTTATAATTAAGAGCAACTCACATGCGGTTTTTAAGAAGGAAGGTTGTTTATATGTACATATATTGTTTTTGATTTTTATCGATATTCAGTATATAAAAACAGAATATTTGACTTTGCTGTGTAAAAGTGTTAGGTAATAGCTAACACTTTTACACAGCAAATCCAGTGTTGCCACTATCCCACTCTTACATCCTTATAATAATAATAGTCTCCAAATTTAATCCCTGGAAATCAATGAACTTCCAAAAATCACATATTTTAAGCAACGAAATCCCTACTTGTAAAAGTGGGCATACGATTTTTTTCAGTTAAATACTTGTGAACAGACCCTCCGACATCCTTTTTGATCGAGTCCAGCAACGACATCAGTTGTCGGGGATGTTGTTTTTTTTTTTTTTTTTTTGCTATGCATTAAAATCATTTTATATTTAACAGCCTTGTCAAGGAAATACGCTTATTGTTGATATGCCATAATAGGGTCGTAACAAACGATGCTCATTTTTCACCGATCACCAATTAGGATAGTAATTGCAATCGTTGCTCGTTTGTAAATCTTTCCATGATCAAATGGCAGATTATACTGAAGACTTTGACAGGAGACGTTTGAACGCCATTACCAACCAGTGCAGTCAATTTGAAAAACTAATCTCTACACCGAAAGAAAAACCTTGGTAAAATCAAACATGAAGCTTGTTTGTTTTTGCGTCAAGCACGAACATACTTAAATTGAACAAGCTGGCATTTTCATTTTATTTATTTGAATGCTACAATTTTCATTGCTCAAATCAACAACGTCAATTTCAATTTCATTGTTAACCAACAACGGCTGTGATACTAGAAACATACATGTCCATGATACTTTAACAACGTTTGTGTTTCGTCAACAATTCTGAATTGTTGGTAAAATATGAACATTGTTGATCAAGTATGTTCGTGAGAATTCAGTCACGTTTTTATTTGCTCAACAGTTTTAATGTAAAACTTCTATGATAAATGCATGAATTGAAGTTTGACCTATACATTTGATAGGTATCTCACGAATGAATGCATGGATGTTGGCTTCCAGTGCGTCAATCGAAGCGGGCTTGTCCCTATAGACATTAGCCTTGACATACCCCCACAAAAAATAGTCTAATGGTGTCAAACCGCACGATCTAGGCGGCCAATTGACCGGCCCGAAACGTGAAATTAACTGAAGGACAAGGAGAATGCCCACCTTAAAATGGAAGCAGCGCGCGATGAACATTTCGAACCGAGCACGAATTTTGATAGTAAAGTTCAATAGTTTGCAAGCGTTGTTCATTTGTAAGACGATCCATGGTTAAATTGCAAAACAAACTGAAGATGTTTGACAGTGACACAAGGTACTAAACAGACGTCAGCTGTGAAAACCAGTGTTGCCAAAACCAAACCAGCTAAGAAATCACCCGTTACTTGATCACCAATAAAGAATAATTAATTATCCCTTAAGATAAAATGGTCACGAAACTTATCATATTGAATTGAAGTTCCGTTATGCGACTCCACGTTTTCCGTGGGCTTAAGTGTGAAAAATATTGGAATTCAAAATGTTGCTGATACTTTAACTATTCTTTATTGATTAAAGAAGTATGAACATTGTTGATCAAACATATAGGTGATAGTTCAACAGTGTATTTGGTATTTCAATCACAAACGTGATGGTTTTTGTAAATTCAGCCTTAATTCTTAGTTAAATATGTTTGTTGTTGATCAAGTGAAATCAACAATCACGTTGTTGGGGTGCCGTGAAATAAGGTCGAAGGCAATAAGGCCGAATCGACCTTATTGCCCAAAAATTGGGAAATAAGGTCGAATTCACCTTTCGACCTTATTACCAACTTTGGGAAATAAGGGCGAAAATCATTTTGGCACTAAATTTGCCGAAAATAGCGTTCGACTTTATTTCTCAGTTGAATTCGACTTTAATTCCATGTTTAATATTTTGCAATCATTGTTTATAAAGACTTTAACTTTTGGTAGAAAAAGAAATGTTCTGAGGAACATTGGATTTAAGGAGTTGAACTTTCGTCGGTGGGGGGGGGGGGGGGCGCGGCCCGGTGCGACGCGGGCCGAAGAGGCGCGCTTCCGGCGCGCTTCCGGCGCGGTCCCGCGCCGGCCCCGCGCCACGCTGGCCCGCGTCGTTTTTTCTTTTCGGCATTATTACCTTTTCAATGGGAAATAAGGTAGAAAAATATTGTTGTTGTTGTTTTCGACCTTATTTCCCAAAAAAGGTAATAAAGTCGATTCGACCTTATTGCCTTCGACTTTATTTCACGGCACCCGTTGTTGGTTAAAAATTAGAACATATTCAAATCAAATACGAACATAAACATTTTTATGATACTTACCTGAAAAAAATTGATCACGGCAGCATACTTGATTTGAAAATGCGTTCTTATTTGAATTCATCACGAAACTTGGTTGATTTCACAACTTTAGATGAATTGTTGGTTAACAATGAAACATGTTTAAATCAACCAAGGTTTTTTCTTTCGGTGTAGAAAATGTTATACCGAAACCACCACAAGAAAACAATTCTAGCAGTATTGCAGAGTGCGGACATTCTAGCTAGGAATCCCAGTAGACTGTGGATCTATTTGGTTTGAACAAACCACTATAAAATCCAACCTGGGGCAATAAAGAAAAGTTCTTAAAAAATCAATTTCAAAACCTGCTGTCTGCAGCTAACTCAACATAAAACTGATTCAATAAGATTCATTCGATTTAAATCCAAACAAAAGTAAAATCAAATCAAAAGTAAAAATATACTCGAAGAATAAAATTCAACTTAACATCAATCAAATTCGTAAGCACCAACAAATACCTAATTGTTTCGATTTGTTCTATTCAAGCGTTAACGACAGAGCTCCATTCTTTGTATTGTTAGACGATAAGCCTCACGTTTCTTTCCATACATTCCTTTGCTATAAATTCTCTGTTCGCATACAATGATGTATTAATCTCCATCAGGTTGGGAATTTTCTCAATCATCGTAATTCTGTATCGATCTGAAGGAAACTTAATAAAATCGTGTATTCATTCCATTGGTGTGGGAATAATCATATTTCATTGTGTGTGCAAAGATTTGAATGTCAATCAAAGTTTTCCCATTTCCTATTCCATTTATTGCGTAGTATAAAGTACACGTGTGTAAATACACACTCGTGTATGATTTCTTTCTGACAGTTTGTTCTTCATCCCAATCCATTTGGGATCTTCATTCAATTTATAGTTTCGAAAGAGTACCTGAACCTGTGTCTCCTTAACAACGAAGCTTAATGGCGGCCATGCATTAGTAAAACAATTCTGTTTTTTGATTTTTTCGAAGGAAATTAAAGCATAGCAGAACGTTTCAAGGAAGAGTCGAGGGAATTAGACAAATTGGCAATTAGCAAAAAGAAGGTTTCCTCTACTCACACACTTTCAACAAGACACAAAATCTTTTTCAATTATGTTCCATTCGGAGTTTTTTAAAGCGAAGAAGTGGAATGAAAATAAATACTTCAACATTAAATAAGAAAATGTGGAAGTGTAACGTAACCCGAAAACGCTGAAGAACCTTTGCCATCCCACAACTGTTTTTATATAAAATCGCGAACAATTTGCAATCAATGATCGTCTCCCGTAAGACAGAGAAAAAGAGGAGGAAGAGTTGAAGTGCTGCAAAATGAAAACAAAAGAAATTTTCGGATGAAGGCTTTTTTGGCTGGAGAAAGGAACTGCTCCCCGAAGGCAAGGCCTTTTCAATTTTTGTGTGGTAATAGGGCAAAGCACTCAACATCAATGGAATATTTCCTTCCGAGTTTGCTTTTGGCTATAGAATCCACACCCCTTTTTTTCACAGTGAATGAGTGCGGTTTAGAGCTCAATAACAGCCAAATATATGTACATAGGCAGGTTTTTGGTGTTAGTTCGTGGGTGGGTAATGCTCACCAGCTTAATTATTAAGGTTACACCACCAACGAAATGAGTGAGTATCAATGCGGATGGGGAAGGGGGTTGATGGCATGCATAGGCCATCAACACCACTCGAGGAAGGTATAGGTACCTTTTTTGAATGGAAAAATGGTTTTTCGCTGGAAATATCGTGCTCGTGACTATCGAACAAGGTTAGGCTTTACAGTATTTACAATGAAAGGGCTCATTAATTAATTACGCTCCGATTAGACGGAATTTTTAACATTTATATTTTTGGCTTTGCCATCTGAACAAAAATGTTTGTGGTTTGGGGAAGGGCGATGCTGGGGAATATTGGGAAGCATTCAAATAAACCTGTTAGCTTGGAATTATTGGGGTTGAATTTATTGAGTGGTAGGGAACAGAGTAAAAATGTGGCTGGGATATTGAAATTGTTTGTATTCTTAGCAACTGTGATTGAAATTTTGTATTTTTTAGATTGGTTCGAATAAAGTTAATGTTTGGATCGGCTCATTGGTAGGGGGTTGATGTGGACCGATATCGTAAATTCTTTTGTTCTAAAATGGGGACTTTGTTCTCAAATCCTTTGCGTGCAAACTCTTCATTTTTTTCTTCTATAGTTGACTGTAGTTCTTTTCTTATGTGCTCGTGGTTCATTGTACGTATAGTCATCTTCATCTTCGGTTTTTAATTTTTTTAATGAGTTTGTTAAATATCGAGTATACAAGTCTTAAGATCTTGCCAAAAAATGTATCGACAAAAATAGTGAAGAAAATCCATTCGAAAAAAAGTTGTTTTAAAAAATAATAAACATTTCAAAATTTAAAGTTTTTCAAATGTTGATACGCAATCTTTCTTGACCAACCTAGAACCTCTCAAATATAAAATTTCGTCTAAATCGTGTAAGCCATTAACTAGAAAGCCGGGGTTAGAAAAACGGTACTATGGGTGGTCCCGTTCTTAGACTTCTTCTAAAAAATTTTTTACATCAAACTTTATCGAAATCTTTGGAGCCGTTTTAGAGAAAAATAGTTATTATCATAATATATAGCTTGTATGGCAGGTACTGTTTTTTCAAGACCTAGAGACCCAATTTCAAAAACCGTCTATAGAGGGTAAAGATATATTCGAGCTACATATGGCAATAAATTTACCCACGGAGGACGTGTTAATTTCTCGCGAAAGGCTAGACCAGTGTGAAAAACATTTTTGCTCTTTTGGGACTCTAACCACGAACCTCCCGGTTAACTGGCAGACATGCTAACCATCTTGCCACGGGAATGGCAAACAAAATATGTGTTGCCATCAAGTCAAGGACACTGAACATAGAGGAATTGGACAAAACGTCTGTCTTACCTTCGAGGTAAGACAGGACTTCGTCTACGAAAATCCACTATAGACACGGAAAACAACATCAGTGCGGAGATCAAACGTAGAATAACATTTCGAACCGTTGCATCTCTGGGCTAAGAACGCAATTGAGAAATAAAGCCCTCTTTAAAAGCCAAGGTAACTCTTTATAGGACGTTAGTCATCCCAGTCCTACTTCACGGCGCGGAAGCGTGGACCTTCTCGAAAGCGGCTAAGGAAACCCTTGGTCGTTTCGAAAAAAAAAATTCTTCGAATGATCTTTGACCCAACATGCGAAAACATTGTGAGGAAAAGAAGAAATAACAACGAACTGTATGAGCTGTATCGCGACAGGCACATAGCTAGAAGAATACGCATTGTGTTGTGAGGCTACGATGGCTGGGCCATGTAGAACGGATGGAACCAAACGCTGCGGCTCGAAGACCTTAACCGACGCAGAGTCCAAAACTCTTTTTTCTTTTTTCTTTTTCCGAGTCGAGTCCAAAACTGCAGAGAACTCTCGTAAAACGCAGTCGTTATTGAAGGTTGTTGGTGGAGGGCCATTTTCACCCCGAACTGTAATGCTCACCTGAGTTAGTGAGTATAAAGTCTATGGTCTCGGCAATTTTTTTTTTACCTTACTTACATACTTATGTATGCATCTCAGTTTGAGGTGTCCCTGTCCTAGTATTGAAAGACCATAAAAGACCTTTAAACCAGATATATGTCGCATAGTAGCTCATTCAGGGGTTGCTACTTTTTTGACTGCTGAATGTGTCCACCGTTGATTTTGTTAGTCAAATTCATTCGCTAGGGCATTCCCAAAAGGCTCTGGTAGACCACTGAAGTTCGGACAGTCAGTCATTACTCTCAGAGCATAATAGGCTCTTTGTCACCACTCGCACTTACAAGTTAAGCTGATGGTCCTCTCTGGTTGGAGCATATCAGTTCCCAGTGGCTACCGCGTGGAGGTAGGTATATAGTTACCAAAACTGACGTGTACTATAAGTTGCAACATTTGAGCGCCGCCAAGTTGATACCAATCAGAGCCTTCCTAAATAGTACTCTCCCAACCACCTTTTTTTTACCATTTTTTCAGAAAAAACCTTTTGAAAATAGAAAGCCGCATCAAAAGCTACCAACTGTTAGTTTAGTTTATTAGTTAAACAGTATGACAATTCACACTAAGAACAAGCTTATAATTTTGTGAAAGTTCAAAATAAAATTATACAATGGAAAAAAAGAATATATATTTGTAAAAAAAGCAAAGTTAAGTATGAAAATATTACAATGTATATTTCCAAAATGTTTACAAAAGCTATTTACAAAAAAAAAATTGGTTTTGATTATGCTTGATGAAAGAAGAAATAGAAAAGATTTGAGATTTAGTTAATTGCTTTGAGTTTGTTTGTTTGTTGCCTTCTCTTGACTATCCTGAATAAGAGAAACAAAGAACCAAACATTAAATAATTCGAAAAAGATACATCTAGCAATTTGGTTTCCAAATTAGATATGTGATCAAATCTCCTAAGGTTATAAATATAACGGAGGGTACTGTTAAATGCTACTTGGAGCTTTCTTTTATTTACACTATCACAATTATTATATATTTCGCAGCCATATAAGATCACTGGAATAACTAGAGTCTTAACTAGGAAGATTCTCGTAGGTTAAGGTGTGAATTTTTGAGCAGTCCATAGATTTCGTTAAACTGAATATGTTTTGCCAACAGTTTGATTTGTGTGACTATCCCAAGTTAACGTTCTGTTAAATTACAGACCTAAATTCCTAGAAGTTTCAACAAATTCAATTGGAAAATCTCCAAGTTTTATTGTTGGAAAATAAGAAAGCTCTAGCTTTTTTTTCGAAATGACTAAACACTTACATTTGCTGGGATTGAGTGATAAACCATTATTCATCGACCATTCTGATATTCGTTTAAGATCTTCGTTTATGTCATGGGCACAGTTTTCTATTAAGCCAAGAGGGCTGCTCTTATAGACTTGAATATCATCAGCGTAAAAGTGTTTCGATGAATTTGAAATTATATCTGCTAAGTCATTTACATAAAGGGAAAATAAAAGCGGTCCTAAAATCGATCCCTGAGGTACACCAGGAAATCTGACAGCGAATTGTTTAAACATACAGCCTGTTTTCTCCCAGTTAGGTAAGACAATATTAATTTCGAAGCTGCAGACGACGTGTTGAAATATTTAACAAGAATTAGGTGATTTATCTTATCGAAGGCCTTTGAAAAGTCCAGAAGGACAAGAAAGGTGACATGGTTTTCATCTAATTCTGGCCTTATATCCTCAACAACATTCAAGAGTGCTGTAATACAACTGTGCTCGGATCGAAATCCAGATTGAGCAGAAAATAAGAAAGTATGCCTTTTGATGTATTCGTTTAGTTACTTAAATGCATATTTCGTTCACAAATTTTAGACAAATTAGGAAGAATTGATATCGGCCTAAAGTCGTTACCTTTTGAATTTTTTTGGGATTGGTATTACCTTGGCCTGTTTCCATTTGCTAGGAAAAACACCGGTCATAAGAATAGAATTGATAATGTGTGTGATATATGGAAGCAATATCGGTAGAGTGATTTTCACAATTTTGGGATGAACTCCATCTATTCCCACAGCATTACTTTTTATGTTTAGAAGACTTTCCACTACATCAGTGCTCTCTATTCTAGTGAAAGAAAACATAGTAGGTATTTGCATCTACATCAGAACTTACAGAGGCAGTATTTGAACAAGATAAGTTGTACACAAAGTTTGAATCTGAATTAGACAAAAATTTACAATTCAGTTCCTAAATGTATCAATGTCATCAGTACAAGTCAACTTCTGCCTACCCATCTCTAACACACGTAAATTATTCCACAGTTTACGGCCGTCGACATTTACATTGATTTTTTCTGTGTAAAATCTTATCTATTGAATTCACATCAATCAGGTTTCCGTTCAAAACCAAGTAATGAGACTTCTTGAGAGAAGGTTGTTGGTAAAATAGAAGACGGCTTGAAAAGGAAAGAACTTACAGTGTTAACTCGATTTCTCTAAGTTCTGCCACACTACAAACCACTCCACCACCGTCCCCTCTAGGATCTTTATTTGGACCAATTTTTTTTTTGAAATACCATGCCATAGTTTTTAATTTCAAAGCTATGCAATCATTTCAGCCAAAAAAATTTATTATATAAACTTGTGTTTCCTGTGTCTCAGAGATCTTATGTGCTTATCCAAATTGTAATTGCGTGACATAATTAGGTATGTAATTTTTTCAATCAAAACAAACACTCATAGAACTCTGCCTAAAAGTGCTAAAACTCTTTTTCGAATTCAAAAGTCCATCTTTTTCTATGAATGAATTCTTTGAATTTTACCATAATGCATAAAATTGTAAAATTGTTTACATGGTGTCTTGCATTAATCCAATCCTTTTTTCATGCCCCGCACTTACTAACAGACGGTAAACTCAGGTGATTACTTTTGTGACGAAACCAGCAATTTAGCTCACAAAGACCTTTAAAGCCTCTCGCTTTTCGTACCAAGTTCTGAATGGTTTGACTAACTGGTGATCAACACGTAGGTCCAGGTTCGATTACAGGGTGTTCCAGCTTTCTGATCTTCTAGATAAGAACCAGAGGGTGATCAACCTTATTTAATTCAAATAACATTAACGCAATTTCAAACCTTTCATTCCTTTTGTCGCATCTTATGCTAAACACTGTACATGGTGGCACCAAAAAGCTCGGGAAGCTTCAAGGTCTAACGCAGTTAAAGGACCATCAATTTGTTACCAAATCCGAACGGTCTAGTGGGATATCGACTCTTAAGGCACTGTTAATAAACTCGGAGAACTTGTCAGTTCTTTCCGAATAGCGACACACGTCAAAAACATTCCAGGAACGAAAGCCAGTGTATATAACGGGTGATTTTTTAGCTGGTTTGGTTTTGGCAACACTGGTTTTGACAGCTGACGTGTGTTTAGTACCTTGTGTCGCTGTCAATCAGCTTCAGTTTGGTTTGCAATTTAACCATGGATCGTCTTACAAATGAACAACGCTTGCAAATTATTGAATTTTACTGTCAAAATTCGTGCTCGGTTCGAAATGTTCATGGCGCAATTGCGAGGCGAGTTTGGTGAACAGTTAATTTCACGTTTCGGGTCGGTCAATTGGCCGCCTAGATCGTGCGATTTGACACCATTAGACTATTTTTTGTGGGGGTATGTCAATGCTAATGTTTATAGGGACAAGCCCGCTTCGATTAACGCACTGTAAGCCAACATCCATGCATTCATTCGTGAGATACCGGCCGATATGTGTGAAAGAGTATGCCAAAATTGGACTCAGCGGATGGGCTACCGGAGACGCAGCCACGGTCAGCATTTGCATGAAATTATCTTTAAACATTAAATTGCAAGGTTCAAACTATCGATTCAAATAAATATTTCATTCATTTTTTCGAATTTTTTGTGTTTTTTTTTTTTTTTTTAAAGTTCTAAACCTCTTTAAAAATCACCCTTTATATAGCACCTAATGAAGCTTTTGGTGCCCCTCTGTGTTCTGGGACCAAAGAATTGTTAAATAGAAATCGAGTTCAATATTCTTTATGTATACCTACAATGCTAAAGCGCCACCACATCATCTACTTGCGAGAAACTTAAAAGAGCTTTCCTTCTGTACTCTCAGTTTGTATGCGAGTCTTCCCATCATTCATTTGACGCAAACATTGGGCTCGTAATGGAAAAACAGCACTTCACCATTGTAAACCTTTCACGTCTAAGCCGCTTGATTTCGATTGTGTGAAACAAATCTTTGCCTCAACATCATTAATGCTTATGCCTGGTTGTGACAACTGAGACGTAGTTGCCAACATTTTCGCCACTAAATCTCCTCGACACCTGAAGCTGGTGGCAAAAGCAAGTGTGAGACCAGATTGTCGATTGGCACGAAATCCAACAATCTAAAAGAATCCTTACTACGAACGAATCAAAGGACGTGGTCATTCCACATCTTCATATCAAATTACAACATTATCCACAGAAATGAGCCTTGTCATGACAAGCGTTATATTATTCCTGATGAAAAAATTACGAATATAATCCAATTATGACCGACATAATTTGCAATTCACGCGTATAACACTCACTAACCAAGTCGAGCCTTGGCACTTCTCTCAAACGTTTTATTTACAAGACAAAAAAAAAAATAACTTGAACAACATGCGTCCATAATAATCCGTGTTATTAAATAAATAAAAAGGAAAACTTTATATTCTTCAACGTAATGGCCTGTCATAAAATATATAATAAGAGTTCGCATAAAAGACAAAAAATTGCAAACAATAACAGAAAAGTGTCCTGTCACATAATAAAGCGCACATTTAATGGATTACTTTTTAGGCGCAGTAAGTGTGAATTTTTCTTCCTGAATAGATACCAAACAAAAAAAGCACCACAAAGGCACCCAGGAGTGAGTACTTACTCCTACACACTTCCCAACTTTTTGCTCAAACCTCAAACCAGAACTAAGATGATAAATCTTTTTCCATCAGAATAAATCGTCGCAGAAATTAAAACGAATAATGGCTTGTCTACGTTGTTGGAATGTAAATGAAAATAAATAAAATTGAAAAAAAAAAAAAACCAAGTTGAGTCCTTAAAGTTTGCTATCATTTTTCGTTTTGTTTGGGCGCGAGTCGGGCTTGGGTGTCCTTTGCACAGTTTTTGTAGTAGAAAGACGCAGCATGCTTTCCCCTAAAGGGGACAAAACATGCATAAGCACGATATAATCCACTTAGAGTAACATGTTTATTTAATGGGAAAAAATGCATGCATTATCCTGGCCAAAGCGATACCTAGGATTACATAGTGCTCCTTGGAGGGTCTTTACTCTAGCAGAAGGACGAAGGAGAAACAAAAAATGGATGAATCTTAAGATTCATGTGTTGTATATAAAACGTGCATCTTTATTCACATAAAGAGGAACGAATCTATCTTGCAACTATCAAGCGAACGTACGTTCGCTGATTCAAATTAAGACCGGAAAGCAGGAGTTGGTACGCAAGAGGAATAAAAAAAAGTAGAAGACAAATACATAAACGAAAGGATAACGATCGAGTTGCATGTGAACCTCTGGAAAGGAAAGTCTTTGCAACGTACTCGCTTACAGCAATCAAACTGCATTTTCTGACAACGACGACGACGATGCACGGCAGAAATAGAAGACTAGCTGTGAGGGTTCTCCTATATTATGCTCTGTCTGTGCTTTATGAGGCTATGTACGTGCTTAGTCGACTGTATTTATCCTTGCGGCAATGTAGCAAGTTTAATGAATTCGTCTGCTCTCGTTCTATACTTAAATCCGACAAAGGACAAAAAAGGAGGTTCTCAATAACCTCCACCCCCAGCCCGCCTTTCAACTCTCGCCAACACTTAACTCCGTTCACATTTATCTTTTCTCTGTGTGTGAGTTTTTTTCTCGTTTTTGTTAGCCTTCTAATTTCTACTTTGCGTGTCCTTAAAGCGGATATCCTTTGAAATTAGTTTCAAAACGCCAGAGGTGTTTCTTTTATTTTTTTTTTGTTCTTCTGAATTGAATGTGTTGGATGAAGTTGAGTATATTGAGTGCACATTTAAATGGATAACACGATGATGACTGTAGAGACTGTAGAGACTGTAGAGGGACTTATAAGCCTGGGCATGTTGTCTGGTAGGTATAACTTTTGGGTGTGTATCTCACTCTGTAAGTGAGTTTCGATTTGAATTGAATTTGCAGAAAGTTCTTGTGATAAGTGAGTAGGAAACTTATTATGTAGGTATTCAGAAAAGTAAATGCCACCACCATGAAATTATGTTGGTATGTCATAAGACATAAGGCAGGCTTATGAGCTCAAATAGCTGTGGTGAAGAATAAATGGGTTCATTGAAGGAACCCAAGTTCCCTGCGTTGATTCTTAAAACGTGTGCAAGTGGTGCTTGGTGTTTGATTTAAACGCAAACTGTTTGTGGCCACAAATCTTAAAGGGGAAAGAAACATGTTGATTATTGTTGAGTTGAGTTGAGTGTAACGAAACGTTACAAGATTCAGAATTAACTTTTTCATGAAAAATGGCAGCACATTGAAAAGAGTCTCTAATTTAAATCTGGTCAAAGCTTAAGCAACTCTCAATACGCATATGTAAAAGTCCAACTCAAATGTTGACTTTACGAAGCTAAGAATTTAGCAAAACCCGTTTTTTTATCTTTTTCGTTGTAACATAATTATGTATAAGTTCTTTAAGCTTGACATTCAGTAATTTCAGTAATTAATGAGTGCGCGCTCTAAGACTCCGATGTATCCATCAGCCTTTATGAGAGTGTACAAGTCAAGAGTATCCTTCTTGAGTGGATGCTTTGAGACAAAACTGCTTGAGAGACAAAACTATACCCCTAAGCAAACACAACGAATTTAATAGTCTTTGTACTCGAGTTGGGTTGTTGAGCGTGTTCGGAAAGGCTGTGATTGGTGAAGGCTATGTGCTCCCAGATGTTCAAATTTATAGTAAACGTCAGTTGTGGCTTAGCTACCATACCTCTACGCGGGGTAAACACTGGGAACTAGAATCCACCAGAGCTGCTAAACTAGTAAATGCGAGCATTGAAAAAGGGCCGAAGCAGAAATAGGTCAACAGTATAATGCGTTGCGAGTCATGACTGACTGCCCGAACCTCAGTGATCTACCTTATCTTTTTGGTATCTCATCTATTGGATTCGAATGACAGAATCAACTGCGGACTTCCGCAGTCATAAAACCAGAAACCACTAATTGAGCTACTCCGACATATTTAGTTGAATGGTCTTTCAGGGTTCTTCAATACTAGGAGAGGGTACTGAAGTAGAGATGGTGGTTGATGGGCACCTGGCGACCCAACAACAGCTTTCAAACCCCTGCAGCAAGGTACTTGTCCCGGATCGTCCAAGGGGATACCTAAAAGACCAGGTTGAGAGTTGTTCGTGGGGCCTCTACCCAACTACATAAGTGAAAACTACAAGCTTCCGAAGCAACCAACAACCTCAAATAACAATTATTACTTCAACGTGGACGAGTCAAGCAAACGAAAAAAGGACAAAGACTTCTGGATCTGCTCGTGGAACGTAAGACCCCTTTGCAGACTACGTGCAGCCGGAAAATGAGCAAACGACCTGGACTGCAACATTGCAGACATCAATCAGGGCTAGATCCGCCAACATTAGGTAGTCTAATATGCGCCCACGCCCCCTCAGAAAAGAAATACGAGAATTCCATGATTTCTTTTACGAGCTCCTCGGAGAAACTTATGAGCACTGCCCTAGACATGACGTGACAATCATTAAAGCAAAACAAGGGAAGAAGGACATCTTTGGAAATACAACTACATGACAACACCTCCGGCAACAGACTTAAACTAATCGATTTTGCTGCGGGGCTATAAAACTTGTTGTTACTAGTAAGCATTTCCCCACATCTCAAGATCCATAAAGGCACATGTCGATCGCTAGATCAATCAGCTGTCAATCAAATAGTTATATATAAATAACTATGTTGCGATCGACGCAAAGCACTGTTCCAGTGTGATAGATGTCCGAACTTTCCGAGAAGCGACCTTTAACTCGGACCAACGCCTTGTTGCAGG
This sequence comes from Melanostoma mellinum, assembly GCA_914767635.1. Taxonomy (NCBI): domain Eukaryota; kingdom Metazoa; phylum Arthropoda; class Insecta; order Diptera; family Syrphidae; genus Melanostoma; species Melanostoma mellinum. Next base: position 198,209,609 of record OU612058.1, on the reverse strand, counting down.
TTCGAATGAGGATATCCAGTTAACGACTCGCACGAACTAACGCTGTGAAGAGCTCTTACGTCGGAGAGCTACCATCGCCAGGGATAGATCAAGCCTTTTTCATTGGATTGTCTCTCCAACTATCCTTTGAATTCTATGCCTCCAGCATCAAGCAATGAGGCCCAGTGGCAGCAATGCCAAGGAGCCATCAGAGCCGCTGCCCCTGAGGTTCTGGATTGCACGCGGCCTTGAAAACGAAGTCCATGACAAATGTTGATGCAAAAGAGAACATTGGTTGCTTTCGACCAGAACAACGAGATATTCAGAGACAAGAGAAGGTAAGAACACCGAATACTCAAAAGGGAGAAGAAACAGCATGAGAAGCGCTCGTTTGAGGAAATTTGGAGGTGCCATGACAGGAATGAGGTTTGGAAGTCAAGGTAAAAAGATCTTGCCAGGGTGGCAAGCCCCAAACTCAAGCCTGTAAAGACCAGCAGGGAAACATAGTTATAGAGTCACAGTTGCTACTAAAGATTTGGAAAGATCACTTCTGTAGACTGCTTAGCGGCAATAAAGACACTTCTGCTGTCTGCGAAATGCCCCTTTCAACTTAAACGATGATCAAGTATGCTGTCTTTCTGACCTAAAAAAAGGTGAGCTTGCCATTTGCAAACTTAACTTAAATTAGACTGCAGATGCCCTTGATGCCGAAACTTCAAAGGCAGCACGAGATCAGTTGGATAGAAACGTGCATCAATTGATCTTCATGATATGGTTGGAAGGAAGTATGACCCTGGTATCGTATGCCCAATCTTGAAGAGGGACCCTCAAAACTGGGAGCAATAAGCCTCCTTAACCTGGCGCATAAGATCTTGTTTGCTGTAATATATGAACGTCTGACACCCCACGTCAACAATCTGATAGGTCCTTATCAATGTGGTTTTTGACCAGAAAAGTCCACAATAGACCAAATTTTCACATTTTACAGGAGGTCTTAGAAAAATCCGAGTCTTTTTTGCGAGTCTTTTTATCAACGAGACGAACTGTACAGAGTCATGTCTAGTTTTGGCATCACTGCAAAACTTTTACGCCTATGCAGGATGACTTTGGCGAATTCAACCTGCTCCATGAAGCTCGGTGAAGGACTCACCGAAACCTTTGATGACAGAAAACGTCTTAAAAAGCAAGTTGACAAACTGTCATGCGATTTCTCTTACATCATACTTGAAAAGATTGTACAAAACTCAAACGTCAACACCAGAGGAACAATCTTTCAAAAGTTTGTTCCAAGCAGACGATGTTTTTTTTTTTTTTTTTTTATAATTTGCACACACATCAAGGGGTTATGACTACCCTTATAATGTTATAGAACACAGTGCGAGCATTTAGGAAAATAGGAGAGGATTAGAAAGGAGACACCGATGCACGTTGCTTTTAAATCTTTGTAAATCGTAATGTAGGGGAAAAACATGGCCAGGTAGAGCATTCCACATTCGGGTGGTGCGACTGAGATACGAATCCCTATACTTGACTGTACGCCCGAAGTTGGGCTCAAGGTAAAACTGATGAGCATTCCTAGCGAGGCGAGTGTTGCGGCTAAATTGTTTCAGGGGCTACTTCACTAGAGCACTGTTTGTGGAAAAAGCGATAAAAGAGAGAGAGACAGGTGACGTTTCGACGATGTTCAAGAGAATCAATCGATTCTACGATTGAACTATCACCTATCAATTTTAACGCTCTGTTTTGTACCCTATCGAGTAGGCGCAAAGATGTTTGAGAAGCACCTGACCAGATATGAGAGTTATACTCCAGTTTTGGGCGGATGAAGGCCTTATAAATTGTAGCCAGATCAGAGGGGGTGAAGAACTTCCTGCATCTTCTCAAGAAACCTAAGCATTTAGCAGCGTTTTTGGCGACTTCAAATATGTGGTCGTTCCAACGAAGATCATCGTTTACACACATACCAAGTACTGACAGTTTTTCGGTTTCTTCGATGCAGGTACCATTCATGGATAATGGCAATGGGGGAATGTTAAGCTTCAACGACAAGAGACAGCATTGAGTTTTCGAAGCATTGAATTCTACTCGGTTCATAATACCCCATGCAACAATGCTGTCAAGGTCAGAATTCAATGAGCTTATCATACGCAACCGTTCCAGTTCCACATCCGAAGAGCAGGGACGTGAATTTGGAAACGAATATGAAAAGCTGAGGGTCGAGTCGTCAGCAAAACAGTTAAGTGGATTAGAAGTTTCAGACAAGAGATCATTAATGAAAATGAGGAAGAGAGTCGGAGACAAAACGGAGCCCTGGGGCACACCGCACACCAGCATTTATGAAGTGGGTATCAGACTTGAAACCATCCAACACAACTTGTATTGAACGGTCGGAAAGGTAGTTTCTAATCCAACGAAGAAGAGACTCATCGATACCAAAAGCACGCATTTTCGATAAAAGAGCCTGATGCCAAACTCTATCAAATGCTTTAGAAATATCAAGCGCATTAATCTTACTTTCTCCAAAACAATGTAAAGATTGGTTCCACTTTTCAGTGAGATAAGCCATCAAATCACCAGTGGACCGTTTGCTACGAAAGCCGTACTGACGGTCATTAAGAAGCTTTCGTTCTTCAAGATATTTCATAAGTTGACGGTTTATCAACGTTTCCATGACCTTGGAAAGAAGGGACGTTAGTGCAATTGGACGGTAATTGGAAGGGGAGGAAGATTCGCCTTTTTTAGGGACCGGCTGGACAAATGCAGTTTTCCATCTGCTCGGAAAAATCCCAGCAGAATAGGAAAGATGGAAAAGTTTACGCAGTGGTTTTGCCAGCGTAGAAGAACACCTCTTCAGAATAACGGCGGGGATACCATCTGGACCAGCGGATTTATGTATGTTGAGATCTTTAAGGACTCTCGCAACCGAGCGAGTTCGAAAAAATATCTGCTTCATCAAAGAATTTGCAGACTCGAGCTCAGGTGGAGCCACTATGCTATGAGGAAGTGTCGAGTTGGCAGCAAATTGAGCTGCCAGCAAATTGGCTTTGTCGATGGAGCTGACATACGGAGAGTCATTGAAGACGAGCGTTGGGACCGATGACGTGGTCGAGTTCTTAATGTTCTTGACAAAAGACCAAAAGTTTTTACTTCCTTTTGGACACAATAGTATTTTTTGCCTTACTTTTTGGTCATGTAAAAACTTAGCCTTTTTTATTTGAGCATTACAGATATTTCTGGCCCGTTTGAACAAATTTCGGTTTTCAGCAGTAGGGTTGTCTTTAAATTTACGAAAACTACTTTCTCTATCCCTAATCGCCTCTTTACAGCTTGAATCAAACCACGAATTCTCTTTGGGGATGATACTTTTTGTTCTGTGAGGAACAAAATTTCTCATGCCGTTTAGAATTACGTTAGATATCATATCAGCTGATGCATCAACGTTTCCGTCGAGAAAGCACAATGACCAATTAAAATTTCGAAAGAAATTATTCAGGCCGTCCCAATTGGCTTTCTCGTATTGCCACACAGTTCTTTTAGGGACTTTATCTTTTTCTACCGTGACGGAAAACGAGAAATCTACCGATATGACACAATGGTCCGATTTGCCTAAAGGAGATGATACTACAACCCTGTATTTTTCGGGATGAGAAGTGAGAAATAAGTCAAGAGTGTTGGCCGCATGGCCTTCAATATCTGGAACCCGAGTGGGCTCATCAACAAGTTGAGTTAATTGATTTAACTCAGCGAAGATCTCAGCATATTCTCCTTCGGGTGTTGTCTGGCCAGAATGTCGAAGCCAACCTGAATTGTGTACATTGAAATCGCCCGCAATTGCGATTTCAGTGTGAGGATATTGGGAAACAATTCTTATTATGGAGTCAGATAGCGCATCAAACTCGTTAGAGGTTGAATTGCTATCTAAATTGGGGCTTCTATAAATAAAACAATAATGAATGACATGCTTACGGACAGTGAATTTTAACCACATGAAATTAAAGTTCGTATTAGAACAGAGGCCGTACTGTGGTAGAAGTTGGTAAGCAATATCATGTCTAACATATACGGCGAGGCCATGGGAGGAAAAGAATAATGGCACTAAGCTATATCCAGGCAGGTTGAACTCTGAAGGATCAGAACCAACACCCACCTGTGTTTCACTCAGTGCCAGGTGGGAAGATGTTGACGTTATGGGAAGAAGGAAAGAGTGAAGTCATAGGTGCCTTTGCGAGCATTGAAACAGAAGCGGCAAAAATGGGTTTGCTGGTCAATGACAGTAAAGCGAAGTATATGCTGTCATAAAACGAGAACAGAGAACACATTTCGTCACAACAGACAGACATAACTTCGAGTACAGGCGTCTACGTACGCCCCACAGATTACAACATCAGAGCAAACGGAGAGTAACTCTTGCCAACCTTTGCTTCTTTGGGTTAAGAAGACAATTGAGAAACAAAACCTTCTCAAACCCAAAGTAATCCTTTACAGGACCTTGCTTATACTTGTATTGCTATATGGAGTTGAATATGCACTTGCAAAGACCTTTCTAAGAGCGAATGTGGAAGCTCTCCAAACAAAAAGAAATACTTGGAATGAGCTGTATCGCGGCATGGACATAGCTAGAGGCGCGTCGCAAGACTATGATGGCTGAGAAATGTAAAGCGGAGTGACACCAACGGTCCAGTTTGCGGAAGGGCAAGGCCTCGTTCCCTCGTTCTCTCGTCTAAGTCGAAGAAGACGGCAGCCGAATTTGATTGTTAAGACCGCCCGAAATCGAAATTTATGGCAAAAGATGGCCCAGGTTCACCCCAAATTTCGATGTTCAGCTAAGTAAGCAAGTTTTTGGTACTCGGATTAGGGTTGAATGTGAGAGAAATTGAGTTTCAATTCAATTTTACTATTGGTTCGTATGTCAGCAATAACGAGCCAAATATTTTCTTCCAAAGCGTCAATCGTCTCGGGCTTTTCTGCGTCGATATAACCCCACAACGAATAGTCCAGCGGTGTTTAATCGCATGGAGGTAGGTCACAGATTTCAAACACGAAATTATAATCGGCGTCATCAGCGATTTCGATTGGAGACAACTTATCGAAGGTACGCAGTTTCTAGTAATCGTGTGGCTTCAATTCTTCCACAATGTATTGGCTTAGTAAACTAAGCATAAATCAGTTGGCGGCTGTCAAAAATACAACTACGAAAAAAGTATTGCCAGATTGAAAACCACACGTCTACTAAAACATCCTCTACTTTCTTTAGGGAGCTGTGCAAAAATCATAGGATTAAAATTCTTACAATTCGTCAGCCCATAGCAAGGCGACATGTTGAAGGAAGCTGAGGTTTAAAAGTTTAAACTACTCTGAGCCACCTTCTTTGATATATTTATGCGTTTGAGAAGCAAAGTTAACTAAATCAAGAAATTGCAAATTATATAGACTTGAAGGTTCTCAATTGTAAGGATCTGTACCTGTGCTCCCAGCATAAGCTCTAAGTACTTCCTTGCCAAATGGACTTTCCCAACTGTTAAAGTTTAAAGTTAAAAGCCTGACCTCTTTTGTAATTTTCTTCGAAATAATTTTTGTTTTTTCATTCCCATCGCGCATTACTTCCATTATTCTACTTACTCTTTGCAAAATTTCCGGCGTGCTAAGCTCACTCAACGATAAGGACCAACCAGCTTGATTTTTATGCTCCTCACGCCACCACGCTTTGCCCGCCGCCGGCCGTGCGGATGCAAACCCATCGCAATTTGAATAAATTTCACAATCCTAAGACCCCTGTACCATCTGTAAAGTTCAATAACTGATGATTTTATTGAAATCCGCACTGATATTATCTTTTCCACTTCCCTAGGTAAGAAACTTTTATTCTCTGTCTTTTGGCCAAAGTATGTACAACTAACTCCCCCTAGTGATGTGCCAAATGATGCACACCAACAGAGAATTTGGACCTGCGAAACATTTAATTTCGTTTATTTGAAATGATTTGCATATTTCCCTCGTTCTCTGAGTGCGCAACTCTGACTTTCCCAATCTCAAAACGTCCGTCGTGCCTGGCCGTCCCATTTTTATCTGCCACCACCAACTGGTAGCTCCAATTAACTTTTTACCGTCAGAAAGAATAATTCAAACAAAAAGAAGAAAAAAAGCATCTTGCCAAATAATTTGTTTTTTTTTGTCGTTTCCTTTTGCAGGACTTTCAGTCGCGCACAAAAATGAATTTCCTTATCGTATCAGCGGTGCTGGTAATCGCCTCATTATCACTACTGCCAACAAAAGCTCTGGGCACAACAGAGGTTCAAGAGACACCATTGGCACTGCCAGTTGTTGAACAAACACCACCCACAACAGTTCCAGAGCAAGGTGAAGTCTGGGAGGAGGATGACCACGAGATCCTGATTCGTAATGAGCGTGGCACAAAGACCGACGGCAGTCAGAGCGGTAAGTACATTGTCTTCTTTTTTTTTGTTTGTTCCTTTTTATTATTTATTTAAGGATTTGATGGAGTGTCCCCCGGTCACATTCGCGCTGGGTATTGTTCGGTTGGCCGATAAAAAAATTCCTTTCACAGATACGTCCCCATATAGAAGTCCTTTGGTGACTTATGGCCTGGACACACAAATGAAAATATTAAACAAAAAAAGAGCCCATCAAGCAAAATAAAAAAAAGAAGAATCATGAGTCCCTCAGAGGATGTGACAATTTAGGTGGCAATAAAAATCTCATTAGGCTAATAATGGGCGCTTTCAGAAGTGAAAGTCAAAGTTATAGGCCAGCCAAAGGCCAAGCCTATAATCGTAAAAACAAATTTATTACACGTAATACGCAAAATATTATTAAATTTTGTTGTCCAGATGTTAATTAAGAAATAATATACATGCTGACATGCTGACGGGTACATTTTTGTATATTTCAGGACTTTCCTGCCGATACGGGAAGAATCCATGGTCGGAGTGTGATGCCAAAACCAATACCAGATCACGGACGTTGGCACTGAAGAAGGGCGATCCTGGATGCGATCCCACCAGAACAATTCAGAAGAAGTGCAAAAAAGGTAAGTCGTTGTGATGAAATTCTCAAAGGAAGCAAACTTCCTTTTCCAAAAAAAAAACCCAATCGCATCCCCATCTCAACAGACATTCCTGATGCAAAACTTTCAAATTCTATGAAGGACGAAAGGAAACGGATTTTGTTGCCGTTTCACGTTATTCAGTGGGAAGTAGAAAAGTGAAAAGTTTCATTGTTGCACAAGTAGGACATTCAGTGGCATAAAAATAACTTGGGGCATTTTGCAACTGCTCTTCTTGAATCTTACTTAAAGGTATCTCGTTTTATACTCAAATGTCTTCTGATTATGATTGCAAGTTGGAATCAGAGGAACTCCTTCGTATTTCTTCTGACCATTCTCCAAGTTCTTCAAATTTACAGTTTGAGTTGAGAAGGATAATTTGATTTGGTCACTTTGTAAACTGGAAAAAAACCTTTTCCTCAGACTAAAGTTTTTCGAGAAAAGTGAAACGTTGAGAAATCTGAAATTATTTATGCTGTGGTTGAAAAGTTTTTCGTAATGAAAATGGAAAAGAAAGTTCCAAACATCTTGTGGCATTTGTGGCTGTTTTTTGTATGAAATCAAAAGCATTTGAATAAATAGAAAGACACAGTTTTATAAGTTTACAGGGAAGTGTAACAGGGACATTAGGTTTGGTTAGATGTGGCTGTCAGTATACGGAAATCGACACACTTATAGCATAGAGGCATATAGGGTCCATTTCGATACCACTGAGAAAAAATGGCTGATAACTCTCTGGCCCCTATCTAAGCGATCAGAGAGTTGAAACACCCTCGAACCTGGACAAACGAGTTGATCACCAGTTAGCCAAACCATCCAGAACTTCTTATGAAAAGAGAGAGACTTGGCTTTTGCTGGCTAAATCGCTGGAGTCGTCCAAAAAGCATTCACCTTGGTGAGTGTTCAGTCTGTTAGCGAACGCAGGGCAGGAACAAAGGAGATGTTTTACTATTTCCACCTCCTCCTCGTCATTGGTATAGATCCCAATGCTTTTGGCGTGTCTTTCTATTTTGGTCAATGTTCTTTTAGGACACCTATAATGGAGCATGTAGACGATTTAGATTTAATAAGATCCTTGAACGTTTGGAGTCACACATCACCAAATCCGTTTAGTCGTTAGACATATACATATGTTACTCTGCGTTTACCTAGTGCTCATCTTCTCAGGAGCGTCCTGCTTTAGTTTACGTGCAGCGATAGGTATACCTTTGTTGTTCCTTTCAGGTCGAAGCTGAGAAGACGTTCCTTTTTTGGCGAATTCGTCTTCTCTGTGACCAGGAACCCCAGGAAAGGTGAATTTTGAACTGTTTTGACATCTCCTTTAAAGACGTGCGACAGTCTTGTAGATTTTATTGGGACAAAAGCAAGAGCTTTGAGAGCAGCCTGACTGTACGAGAAGATACGAATATCTGTGGAGGATACAACGTTTTCCTGAGCCGGGACAGGACTTCTTTTATCGGCAGAATTTCCGCTTGGAACACACTACAGTAGTCAGGCAGGCGGAAGAAAAGACTTAGATTCAGCCCTTCCGAGAAAATTCTACTTTCTACACCATCACAGATTTTAGATGTGTCAGCGTAGAAGTGTTAGGCATTATCCAAGAGAGTGCTGGGGCCGAATTACGGCATCAGTGATCGAGTGAGTAAGAGACATTCTTCTTTGAAAATTCGCGTTAAATTACAAAATATCAGTCTACTGCCCATCTATCTGATCACATTCCGTTAAATTAGTTTCGAGGCAATGTTAAATTTTGGAATTAGATTGCTTGAAAACGTCAGTTCTAGTGCCAAACTTGCATAAATCTGTGGGTATTGCTCGATAACGTGTGCTTTAGTTCGTTCACTGTTCTTCCAAGCTTCTATTGAAGTTATAGTTACTTGGATATTGTTATCAAACACCAACTTGGATATAGTGTAACCTTATCGATCCGTCATCCGCGACAACCTGAATCCTACTTCTTCTAGGTCGTTTAGCAGTTTGTTGGCGACTAAGTACCAGAGAAGAGGGAAAGTACTCCTCCTTGAGGAGTTCCTCTATTAGTTGTTCTACTTGTTTCGTAGTCACCCAGTTTAGACCTAATGATTCTGGTCTCAGCATAGAATTATTTATGGTTTAATGGGGTCTTCTATTTTTATTCTATCAAAAGCACTCATAATCGCTGAGTATATGACATTTTTGAAAGCACCTTCAACGTCTAAGAAGGCGAGTATACTGTTTATAGTGTAGAAAATACATAATAATGTATGTCAGAAAATGTATTCCTGTTTCCCCTGATATAATCTTTATATAAGCGTGTTGTGCCTTAGATCAGACAGGTTTCAATTTTCTGTTTTAAGTATATGCATTTAATACTCTTTCCAGCGTTTTGAGTACGAAAGATGTCATACTTTTAGGTCTTAATTCCTTTGGAATTACGCGAGAGCATTTGCCGGTCCTTAGGATAAAGACCACCTTTCCTTCTCTCCTCGCTTTCCGGATGTAGGAGAACTTGATGCAACTGTTCAAGATGACCCCTAAGTTTGTATTGATCATGTCAGAGACATGTTGCAGTTCTGCGGGAGTGGTTCCATCTGGCCCAGGTGCTGTGAACGGGTAGAAGTTATGTAAGGCCTTAAAGCTAGATAAGACCTTTAAATGTTTGTGGATTTCGACAAGGATTGCTTCCCAAGTCTTTGATTATAATCAAGATATACGGAAAATGAAAGTCGAGTAGTAAATCAAGTGACGACCTTTGGTTACAACAAGACGGCGATACAATCCACAGAGCCCACGAAACAATCAATTTTTTGAAAGAAACTTTTGGTGAACGGATTATCTCGCGTCGTACGTCTGTGGCGTGGTCTTCAAGAACGTGCGATTTAATTTTTGTGGGGTTATGTGAAGTTTCTTTTCAACACAGATATGCCCGAGAGGATTGTGTCGCCTTGGAAGATAATACCCGGAGAGCTATTCCTGACATACGGCCCCAAATGCTGCAAACCCTTTATAACGGTTGAGAACCTAAATCCTTTTCAACAATCAGGCTAAGTAGGAAAAAATTTAACATTCATAACTGTGGATCAGCCATAGCACCCCTCACAAGTATTCACTTTCCGTCTGAATCTTTTGTTATAGACCCGTTAACCCTTAAACCATCCTTAAGGGAAATACTGCTATTCCCTGTTCCCATCAAGAGGAGAGAGGTCAACGTTCACACAAATCAGTAACACCAATGAAATCAAATAGACTATCACCTCACTTAAAGGGGGAAGAAGGTATCTTCGCGGCCTTATTACAGAAATGGAATTGAGATTTTTTCTCCCATTCTATCCAAGTTGTTGAGCTTCACCCTTGCTCTTGGTCACAACAGTAATTTTTTTGCCAAAAGCTGGATGAAATCTTTACACAATACCTTTAACCATCCAGCATGCTTCACAAGAGAACTATAGCTATTGCCATATAAGTTTCGCCTACCCTATTCTTCAAGGTAAGACATATAGCTGCAAATTATCTGCATGAAGATGTAGGAGCACATTCGATCAGAAACCAGTAAGATCATTGATATAAATGCAAAACACAATCGGTCCTTGATTACAACCTTGAGGAACACCCATTTCTAAATTCAGAGACTGAGATTGCATCTGACCAATGTTGACTCTTTGGCTACGGTTCAAAGATAACCCCTTAGAAGCTGCACTGCTTTATCGTGAAATCCAAAGTAGTATTTCAGCTTTTAGCAAAGTATATCATGGTTAACTCTGTCAAAAAAATTTGTCTAAAATTTTATCGAAAATCTTTGACAAACACGGAAGAATACTAATGGGTCGAAAGTCTACGCTAGAGCAAGCATTCGGTTTTTTTAGCAACAGGGATGGCCTTAACTTTTTTCCAGCTCTCAGGAAACAACGAAGAAGCGATGCAAAAATTAACCAAGTGTGTCAAAGCATTGGCGACATGTGTCAGAATTCTTTTTAATCCTCTCCTCGCTGAGAGGATATTATTCCAATTAATTTTTTAAAAAGAATTCTGCCACATGTCGCCAATGGTTTGACACAGCGACAGATTTGATAGAACGAATGCTTTTAAGATTATCATATTCCGTTGAAGGTTCAAACAACATTTCATTGTAGAGGACAAAATTAAGTTCTTGGACATCACTCATAACAAAGGTGTTGTTTAATTTATTGAGGTCAAGGAAGTTGAGAAGAGTCTCCTTCTTACCGATTCCAATTTTGACATAAAATAGCATTTCTTAACTCTACGAGTAATAAACGTAGCTTCATTTCGAGAACGGCAGAAAATTTTCCAGTTAGAGTTTGAAGGATTGAGCTTCCATCTGGCGTACAATTTCCTTCGATTTTTAATCGATCTATGTACATCTATGTACGTCAGATGTAAACCAAGGACAGCTTTTGCTCCACACAGAAACAGTTTTAAGGGTAACATGTTTGTCGAACAATTCAAATACCAACGATTGGATAAAATCCACTTTGTCATTGGGGTCAAAGAAACTATGGCATAAATGCCAGGGGAAAATCATTTCATCGGCTTGTAGTGCAACATTGGCTCAACTATAGTGCCATGAGAACAACTGCAGCTCTGGAAACCTTCCTGTCGTTAGTCCCCTTAGATCTTTTTACTAAGGAGATGGCGGCTAAAAGCGCACTGGGGCACAATGCAACAATTAGAAAACATTCATATCAGGCCATAGAACCATCATGAACCATACAGATATAGACATTCAAACAGACTATACCCCCCCATATATTGACTTCAATCCAGTAGCCCTAACAGTCTTTCCGACAAGAGAAAGCTGGGAGGAAAACAGTGTTATAAAGGGAAACCACATTTCCATCTTCACAGATGGTTCCAAAACGGACGAAGGGGTAGGGTCATGTATCTTCTCAGACTACCCCACCATGAATAGATCAATAACGCTTCCCGACTTCTGCAGTGTATTTCAAGCAGAATTACTCGCAGTGTGCGAAGCCGCGAAGAACCTAGCTACGCAAAACTTGGTCAACAAAAATGTTGACTTCTTCATAGACAGTCAGGCGGCCATTAAAGCTATCTCATCCATTATCTCAAAATCTAGACTAGTAGACAGCTGTCGCAGTAACCTAAGACTGCTCAGCGAAACAAACACAGTTAGTTTAACATTGTTTCCAGAAGATCAAGACAGAATCGGCAATGAAATGGCGGTTAAGCTGGCTAAAATCGGGTCAACACTCGAATCCAGCGAAACGAACACCTCAGTTCTAAAGTCACTAAAGCAAGAAAAAAACAGAATCAAACACAATTTTCTAAAAACCGCTAATGACAATTGGTCTTTAGAAACATGCCGAGTCTCTAGAAACCTTTGGTCAGATATTTCCAAGAAAAAAATAGAATTTCTACTCCAGCTAAGCAGACCTCGGTCGTTTTTTTTTTCATAAGCGAGGAGACGCTGCACTGAAAGTCTCACCGATCACTGAACAGAACAGTTCTTCTTAGTTCAGCAAAGTGATTCGAAAGTGGTTCATGGCACAGAACCTACAAAATCACTCTAATGTCCACAGACTGAAAGTTAGTAATGGCCCCTTATTTCCGGGTATTAGCTAAAACTCAACTAGCTCATCAAAGTAAAGAACCCAATATTTTAAAACACAATATCCAGGAAACCAGTGATATATTTTTTTCATTTTTAAGTAGAAATCACGTTAGTTTCCTTCCCATCCCATGTAGTTCTCCAACCAGGCAGAGATGCGTTCCTCATTTTTGTCAACAAAACGCTTTTTCTTCATTTCCACTTTGTATGACTTCCTCAAATCGGTCATCTTTGGGGGAAGAAAAAATCAGAAATAATATAACATTCAGCAACTCAATTTCTTACCTCTTTTTCATATAAAAGCGAATGAAGGAAATTCATGTTCGATGCATCAACTACTGACCACTCTAGAAGAATGGGTTTTATGTGTTCAAATTCAAAAGCATTATGATATGCTCTATTTGCAGTCTTGTCGAACATAAACGTTTGGAGCTTGCGGTAGTTTTCTCTCCCCACACATTTTACTGTCGCAAGAACGTGGTTATAGTACGGAGTGTCATCGGCTTCTTCAAGAAAATGAGCTTTAGAGACGGCTTGCAGCTCTTCAAAAGTGGCATTTCTTAGGCCTTGACAAAGGGAAAATTTACATGGTTCTTTGTCCTGGCTAAGCTTTCCAAAATAGAACTCTTTGGGGAAATTTGAAGTGAAGTTATGGCAATCTATCAAGTCGGCCTCGTAAGCGGTTTTGAACATTGTTTCTCCAAACAAATAGTCAATTGCGGAACGCTGAGAGGGTTTTTCTATGCGCTTGAATCTATCGTGAACAGTTTCGTGGGCAAACTTCTGGAACATTGCCAAAGCTTTGCCTTCTCTCAGCCTCGATAGAAACACGAAAATTGTCGGAATTGCTCTAAGCCATACCAGAGGTTCTTTTTCGTATTTCAAATATGAAAAAGCCTCTAAGAGAACATCCACTGCAACAAGATCCCTGGCATACAAAGCATCAAAGTCGCTGAAGATCTTGGCACGATCTAACAAATGAATTTTTTCATGATCCGATTTGAGAGTATCGATGATGAGTCTGAGGTTGCGATTATCATAAACAACGTAGAAAAATCCAGTTTGTTGTTTGTTGACGATCAACCAGTCGTCCCTCGAGAGGCTTATATTGAGGTCTTTTAGATTTAGGGTTACCTCCCGTTGTGGCGGCATAATGTAGTCTGCAGTGGTTTTATCAAAATTGGGATTTGAAGCTGTGACGAAGTTCAAAGGAATCCACCACATTTGTTGATCGTATTCCTCATTGAAAGATTCTTGTCGGATTGTAAGTGTCCCAGTGTTGTAGTCTCGAATGACGGTTACAATTGGAATTCCCACATTGTGAGTCCAAGAGCGCATCACAGTAGCAACTGATTGTGGATTTTGAAACAGGCGAACGCCGTCGTTGTCTACAGCTAATTGCAGTGATCCGAAAAGGTCCTCCTCATCAGCGGCGGAGTATTGACTAAGCAAAAATGAAGGTTTATCTTTTTGTCATTTTTGAAAATCGCTTTTTAACTTACAACTTCTTCAAATAGAAAGTAACTCCTTTGGTGAACGTCTTATGGCCGATGGCGTGATGGAACATCCTAACTAAAACCCCACCTAAAAAAACAGATAATTAGAACGGCAGATCACGTTTTCTTAAGAAGCTAATTCCTAGTTTCACAGTGAAGTTTAAACCAAGTTTCAACTCAGCATCTCTTTGAATGTGAATCTTAAAATGATCGGGGTTTCATTTGATCTAGTGATGTTATACTTCTGTTGGCATGTTTGGGAAAAAATTAAAGTAAAATTTTGACGAGACAGCCAATAAGCGACACGATGAAGGTACACCGACAGCAAAAATGCGATATTATGAAGGCATATAGAGGCTAAAATGGACTGATAAAGGTACACCGGCAGCCGAAAAAAGTCGTAATAAAGAAATACCGACAGCCAAAATATGACTAGAGAAACGCACACCGACAGCCAAAACACGATATAATGAAGTCACATTGAAACCGAAATGCGATATCATCAAGGCCGTCGCGTCGGTAGCCACAAAGCTGCATATGTGGCACAGTGACAACTGAAAAGCGACTTGATAAATTCACACCGGCAGCCAACATTACAGATGAAAAGGTACAGCGACAGCCAAAACGCGACGTGAATAGTGCACTCCGATAGTTAAAAAATGGTAAGATGAATGTAGATCGACATGAAGAATGCACACTGAAAGCCAAAATGCGACATGGCAATGGTTCACAAACAGCTGAAATTTGATATGAGGACTACATATCGACAGCCCAAATGCGACATGATGAAGAATAGCGAAAACCAAAAAACAATGTGATGAGGGTACGCCGACAGCCGAAGTGTGACAAAATGAAGGTACTTCAAAAGCGCCAAGATGAATTTACACCGACGACAGTCAAAATGCAGCAGAATGAAGGTACACCAAAAAATCAAATGCGACATGATGAATGGGCACCGATACTTAAAAAGTGATATAAGGCACACCGACATCCTGAAAGCGACATGAGAAAGCAAAGCGAAATCCGAAATGCAAAATGTTGAATTCACTCCAAAGGCCCAAATGCGACGTGATGAATGGACTACAAAAAATAAAATAAATAAGGTGGCGCAACAGAGGGAGGAGCCCCTGGGCCTAGCGCATTTCTCACAACCATGCCTTGTGAGGGAATAGAAGGGACCTACAATTTTCTGCCGGTTCCGAACGGCTAATCGAGAAAGCGCTTTTCATGGCAATGAATACGAACGGAGGACTTGCCAATTCCTCGCGAAGGGCGATACCCGTGGAAAAAACATTTTTGCCTCTGTTGGGATTCTAACTCGAAGCCGCTGGATTAACAGGCGGACATGCTATCCATCACACCACGGGTACCGCTGATGAATGGACACCGACTTTTTAAAGGTGATATGATAAAAAAAACAACGTGATGAGAGCACACTGACAACCGAAATGCGACCTGATAAAGGCACACGAAAGCCAAAAAGCTACATGATGAAGGCACCACAGAGATAGCCAAAAAGCGACATGATGAAGTAAACCAAAAGCCGAAGAGAGACGTGATAAAGGTACACCCAAAAGCCACATGGGGAAGGCACATCGACAGCCTAAAAGCGACATGATAAAGACAAACCGTAATCCGAAAAGCAATGTGATGAAATAATGTGACAGCCAAACAGCAACGTGATGAATTTATACCAAAAAAGCGATATGGTAAAGTTAACTGTGGTTTCAAAGTCCAAAAACTTTTCTTTCTTCTCATAGTTGTTAACCTATGTTCATTACCTCCCATTGCAATTAGGCAGTGCATTCAAGTAACATTATTCTTACCAAGACTGACTACAGAAATGATCCTGTGAAGTATAGTCTTACTGTACTTGAAAGGAGTATCACTTAAGTTTGGAACAGTCTTACAAAAGCTATACACAGGGAACAAAGCTGCTATTTGGAATGGTGAAGAGATTTCAGACTGGTTCGAGACAAAATCAGGTGTGAAACAGGGATGCGCCTTGAGCCCAACATTGTTTTCGTTATTCATAGATGATCTGCTGGATGGACTTCCGGGGGGTGTTCTTTATGCAAATACATGCATTAAGGGACTGATGTTTGCGGATGATGTGGTGTTGATAGCTAGCTCCGCTGAAAGTCTTCAACTAATGATAAACCGGCTTGGAGACTACTGTAAGCTCTGGAATTTGACAGTGAACCGAGAAAAATCCAAAGCAATGATTTTTAAAAAAGGAGGTGGTAGAAGAAGTCGTAAGGACATTTGGAACTACAATGGCGGAGAATTAGAACTGGTGAATGAGTTCAAGTACTTAGGCATGCTTATTTCGTCAAACCTCAATTTGAGTAAACACCTCAACGAAAAACTATCCAAGGCAAAAGCTGCAATCAATGCGACGTGGAAAGGATGTTTTTCAAATGGAGCAATTGCGCATAGCAGTAAATATAAAGTATTTGAAGCAGTGGCTGAATCAGTTTTGTTCTATGGGGCACAGGTGTGGGGATATAAAGAACATGAGGCAGTAGAGAAGCTCCTACGGTTCTATATTAAACGAATTTTCCATATTCCTGCTAATGCTCCAAATTATCTGTTGATGATCGAAACAGCACTTTCACCCTTGTTTATAAAAACTTTGAAGTTGCAGATAGACTACATATTGAAGGTAATGAAAATGGCGGATACAAGGCTTCCAAAAATAGTGGCGTTAAAAGCAGTGGATAACAAGTCAAGCTGGTATGCGGAATGGATGGATCTGGCGGGTCTATGAAATAACTCCCACGAAATAAGTCCCACTTTTAAAAACGAAATAAGTCCCACCAAAATGAAATGATTTAAAAATTTACTTGAAATGAAATAACTCCCACTCAAAATGAAATAATTCCCCCTTGAATAATATATTTCTTAAATGAATCAAGTCCCACTTTCATAAACGAAATAAGTCCCACTTTTTCATTGTTTAATGCGATTTCAAATAAGAAGTATTTGGCTCTTCGAAAAAAACACACGTCGAATAATATGAATAATCAAAGCAGAGGAATAATAAAGAAAAATCGTATACAAGCAAGAAGAGCCATGAGAGATAAGGACAAAAAATTATGGTTGTCCCTTTTACGAAATATTGGACATTTCGTAAAAGGGACAACCATAACTTTTTGCATAAGAAAAAATATAAATTTAGGGGTATGAAATAACTCCCACTTTACAAAACGAATTTATTCCCACTCAAAACGAAATAAGTCCCACTTAAAATAAAAACGCGTAACGAAATAAGTCCCACCAATTGACGAAATAAGTCCCACTTTTAAAAACGAAATAACTCCCACTTTCAAAATAGCAATTTTTGGTGGGACTTATTTCGTTTTTAAAAGTGGGACTTATTTCGTGGGAGCTATTTCATAGACCCGATCTGGCGCTTCAATGCAAGATGGAGGTTGATCTAAGTATTGCAAATGTAGATAACTGGGGTTCAATTTTATATCAGCTGGTGGAGAAAGTTGATGAACTGAAGCTACTGGAGTATAGAGAAGAAGCAAAAGCTTCGGTATATAGAGCAGTGTACAGTCGCTTGGACCACGATTTGGTAGGAAAAAACTATTTCCATGATAAAAACAGTGTTCAGGTTATATCAATGATGATGAGGTTGAGAGGTGAAATTATTAACCTGAATTACATACCACATAGGGAAGATCTTCCATGTCTTTGTGATCTATGCAACAGGAATGAAAGAGAAGATGTCTTACATTTCATTGGGAAATGTCCAATATTAAGTGAAGTGAGGCGTCAGGTATTTGGAAAAAACTACCTTTCGGATGATGAGAGTATAACGGAGTTAAACGAGCTGGATGTGGAAAAACTTTTTAATTTTGCCAAAAATGCGCTAAATTATAGGAATAAAATAAGGAGTGGGAACTTTTGAGAACTTATTTATTGTAATTTTTTAAATTATCTGGCAGACGGCATAATGCCATGCATATATGTTTTTATATTATTTTAAAGTAGTTAAAAATGAATTTGAATAAATAAAAACTATCTAATCTAAAAAAAAAAAAAAAAATCTGAAATCTTATTCTTACCAAACAAATACGTGACGTTGTCGTAGTATTCAAGAGGTTTTTGATCCGTGTTGTTGAAAGTCAAAGCATGAGTCGGCGGATTATGATATGTGAAGTCGGCGACAATACCCTGAAAGTATTCCATAAACTTTTCTCCAGGGTAGACCTAAAATCATTCGCTTATTGAAGGTGGATACCATTTAAAGATAGAGGAACCTCCTTACTCACCAAATCAGCAACCACATAACTATAATATGTGCTGAATCCTTCTTTTAACCAAGAAACAGTAATCCACTTCGGAGTTACCAGATTTCCAAACCATTGATGCGCGATTTCATGATTCTGCGTAATCACCCCGTCGTTTTCATAATGTCGATTAGCTATTTTGACGTCGTTTATTAAGTGGTCTCGACCGAAAACCATAAGACCCCAGTTCTCCATAGCAATTGCAAATATATTCGAAACCCACAAGTGATCAAATTTTGGTAATGCATATTCAATTCCAAAGTACTTTCCAAAGGCTGTTAAAGCTTTGTGGGAATTTTCGATTGCTCTTGTACCAATATTTTCTGAATCCTTGTGAAAGAATATCCTGTGCAAAATGCCATTGGAGAACTTTGCTGTGTGGTTAAAGTTGACAACAGCAAATGCAACAAAGTACGTTGACATGGGCGGTGTATTTTGGAATTTTGTTGTAATCATCGTTTTGTCGTAACTAAAATAAAAAAAAAACAAATTTAGCTCAGAACTTGAAGTGGAATATAATCAAAGTTTATACCTGGCAGGAGACTTGGAAACTGCCGGCATATTGGACAAAGCTGTGTAGTTGCTGCCGTGAGTAATGCTGATGGTGAATGTTGCCTTTAAGGCTTGTTCATCAAAACAGGGAAACGCTTTGCGAGCACTGATCGGCTCGAATTGTGTCGTTGCTGATGGACTAGAAAGAAAATATGTTTGTCTCTTTTTATTGTTGAAGGATTGAGTATTTAAAAACGGACAATGAACAGTAAGATTGTTAACAGGGAAGATAGAACATGATCGTTGAGCAAAACGTAAAAACGAAATTGAAAATAAAGTCGAAAGGCAATATAACCCAAAAGCGACATAGAGAAGAACTCTCAGCACTTATGCACCGTGATTTTTATAAGTATCGGTTCAATCCGACCAAAGTTTGCGCCTTAGAAGGGTACTGCAGCATCCAACTGATGGGCCCATTGTTGTCCCTTGCAAAACGCTTTTGAGTTGAGGTCATTTCATGATTTAAAAGCAATTGATATGAATCCAAACTTAAAACTCAAATTACTACTACTGAGATGCGTGACCTTTCCGTGAAGAAAATACCGTTATGTACTGCTGATTTGCAGCACCTTGCTTTGTTTCAGAAAATTCAACTAATTTTGATCCAAACTTCCTTGCAACTAGCCTCCATATCTTCTGTTATCTTCTGCCAATGTCTTCTGATAGTCTTAACAGCAACGTATAGGATGTGACCAATCTCCCGTTTCCTTTATTTCTCAAAATTTCAAGGGTTTTTCACCTATTCTCTGAAAGTAGGAAAAGAGTCATTCAGAGGATATTTCGAAAACTTATAATTGCTTTTTCTGATGAAGTCATTCACTTTCCCTCATTACTTGTTTGCTTATGTTTGGCATTAAAACTCAGGGTTAACCTCGGGACTCACACAACATCTTTCTTCATCAATTTCGACTTCTGGTGAGATCTGAACAAGTCTTCTTCCACTTGATTGCCCCACCTGAGACGAGCTCTTACCCTTTCCAGCAATGTGTTTTCGATAACCAGTCACGCCATGCCAGTGCGTTAGTGTCCACCCGCTCTGCGTGTCCTAGGCATCGAAGTCTCGCGAAGCATACTCTCCCAGCTATGCTCATGTCGCGGTAATGCTCTTACTGTTCGTTGTATAATCTCTTTTGTTTTGAAAAGAACGATAGACACTTAATATAAGGTCTGGAGGACTGGCACTCTTGAGCTTGACAACTCCTACAAAGGGCTACCTTTGCTTTTTCTAAAGAGAGTTTCATTTGTCAATTGTCTTTTTGACCCAAGTAATCATAAATAAACGATGTCCTGCACCACACCATAGCTTGTTAGTTTATTGTGACGTTTTGCCTAATTCGTCGATGTTCTGTGTCCTCGTTTGATGACAGTATATATATCGCTTTGCATTCATTAACCCCCTAACCTATTGTTTTCGTTTCTGTTTCAACGCTAGCACGTGTGACATCACGCTTCCTTCTTCCCACTACGTTAATATCGTCGGCGTAAGCGAATTATTCTACAGACTTTTGGAACATCATTCTTCTGGTGTTGGCGCTTGAATTTTACACAATCTTTTCAAGATTGCTCTTAGAAAAATCGCATGATAGTATGCCGTCTTGTCAAAAGCCTCTTTCGACATCAAAGGCATCGGTGAGTTCTTTACCGACCTTGATGTAACAGCGTGAATTCTCCAAAGTCATGCTGCATAGTCGTACGAGTTTTGCAGGGATGTCGAAACTAGACATGGCTCTGTCGCTCGTCTTTGTAGATACTGTCATACGCGGCCTTGAAATCGATAAAAAGATGTTGAATATCGATATTATATTTTCGGGTTTTTTCCAAGATCCAAGTGGATTTCTCTGGTCTAAAACCACATTGATAAGGACCTATCAAGTTGTTGACGTGGGGTTTCAGACGTTCACATATTACAGCAGTCAAGATCTTATAAGCGACTTTAAGGAGGCTTATCCCTCTATGATTGGCGCAATTGTGAGGGTCTCCCTTCTTTATAGGATCGGGCATACGATACTGAGGTTCCATTCATCGGGCATGCTTTCTTCCGACTATATCATGCAGATCAGATGGTGCATGCTCCTTTCAAACTGATCTCCAGCTGCCTTGAAAATTTCGGCATCAAGACCATCTGCACCTGCAGTTTTATTTGATTTAAGGATGCATATAGCAAGCTTAATTTCTTTTAGGTCGGGAGGACGGCATTCTTGATCATCGTCCAAGCTGAATGTGAGAATCTACCCGACATCGGAACTTGTGTCTTTGTCGCCGTTGAGCAGTTTGCAGAAGTGATCTTTTCAGATCCTCAGTAGTGACAGTGACTCTAGTACTATGTATCCGTGCTGGTCTTTACAGGCTTGAGTTCCGGGCTTGCCAACCTGGCAACATCTTTTTACCTTTTGGTAAAACCTCCGAATCTGATTCCTGTCATAGCATATCTCAATTTTTTTAAACGAGCCCTTCTCAGTTTGTTTCTTTTCCTTTATGAGAAACTGGTGTTCTTCCCTTTTTTTCTCCTTGTAAATCTTGTTATACTGGTAAGAAAGAGCTTTTGTTCAGCATCAGCATTTGTCATGCCATTGTTTGGCTGCATTCATCATCGATCCATGGTCTCAGGCTGCCTGTACTCGCTGTAAGAGCAAAAAATTGTGAATGGCTCTTTGTTCTGTAAACGTTGCTCTTCCATACTTTCGATACCATGCTGAAACTGAAACCAACTTTTGCTTTTACAATTCGATTGTAAACATCTCCGTCTGTACCATTATCTCACCACGCCGCGCCGGCATTCCGAACAACACTTTTTTCACAGCCTTAAACCTACTTCTGAAATGATGAAGAGACATTTTGAAGAGTTAATTTCAGAGCGTTTTCTCGAAGAGATATTTAGGAGAGTATTTCAGATGTTTTTCTGAGCATTTAATATATGAACCAGAATGCCATCGACACCAATAGAACAGAGTTCATCCATGAATCGTTGAAGAACTTTTGCTTTCCGTTGCGCATTCAATAAACATATATGCGTATTGATTTCAGGGAGCTAGCAACGCTATCTTGAATGGCTAAAAGATGAATTTTCATATTTCACAGCTCTTCTCGGTAGCAATCTGGAAAAGTTATCTGTATCGTTCAAGTGGGAATCTAAGAAACTGGTTTCCGAGAAAGCCTATCCCACAGGATCTTGAATGCGCCCGTTGTGAGTGATATTCATGATTTATGAAAGTATCGTTATCTGGAATTAATCGAGCGTAATTATCCTCATAAGGACCCAAAACATGCTCTCCCTTCGGTCTTAAAATCTTAACGTTCATTTTAAACGTTCTGACTGACGAATTGTTGGGGTAACAATTTAGCTTATGGCTATTCCTTCTTCTTTTTTTTATTTCGTTGCTCCGAGTAACATGATTCCGATGACATCTAAACTCTCCTACTTATCTGCTTCACATTAGCAATACGTCCGTGTTGAGTCCTATACGCATTGGCCTAAGGATGTGCTTTGAGAAGTCTCCCCGTTGTTGTATGTCCCATGTCTGAGGCTCACCAAATTCTGATGTCACTGCATGTGATTATTTCGGTCTGTTTTTCTTCTTCAATATCCTCCTTTGGACATGGCAAAGGCTGAGCTTATCATGCTCTACTTTTTGTGACATAGTATTTCCACCTGAAGGTTCAACTAAAGCAAAAGAATTCGGCAAAACTTACTTATGAAAAGCGATAGCAACCAAAAGCTGCTAAATAGTTAACAGCGATTAAACACTGACTACACAAAAGTTGCACGTATGCTACGAATATGTTAAAACTACGCCACACTCTCTACTGACTGTACTTACATATTATCCGAGAAAGAACTTCTATAGAATCCAGTGGTGTCGTCATCTCGAATGTCACCAACAAATTGTATCTTCAGTTTGTACTTTTCTCCTGCCCTCAAATCGAGAGGAGTTATCGGTCGAAATATCCGCAATTGTTCTGTTTCATGATCAATTCTGAACTGCAGCTGGTGACTCTGAAGTTTTTCATTAGTACGATCATTTGTTAGAGTTATTTTAAAACCACGAAGAAGTTTCGCATGGAGAATTATCTCGTTTGTGTTCTCTTTTATATTAATGTCAATTGTGACAATGCCTCTGTAATCAGTGATGTTCCTATGAATATTTGTGTTGATGTGAAGAAAGTAGTTTATTGGGACTATGGAACTTGGCAAACTGGTCAAACTATTTGTTCCAGAGCATAGCAATGGCATCACAGTGACAATGATAAGGAATGACACAATTTTTCGCGGGAAAAGCATCGTGCATTGACTGGGTGTTTGCCCGACGTTAGCTATCAACTTACTGTGGCCGGAATGAATTTATACTAACCATACACTTCTAAAATTATGTAAAAATAAGTCGTGATAAGGTGGTAGTTCTCGTCGATATGTTTATGCTGAAGTGAATGAGATGATAAGAAGTTTAAGAGTCTCCCTCATTGAAAAAATTATTCCAAATCGATTTTCATTATCGAGGTTCTTTTAAGGACTAGAAAAAACAAATGCGTGCACTGCTGTGTCGCATGTACTTGCTCTGTAAAAGCTGATACTTTTAGAAAAGTATTAATATTCATAGTATATGCAAATACTGAAGAAATTTAATTTTACTTCAGTGGAATCAAAAGTATTACGCTAACTATGAAAAAAAACCCTCCAGACTTTTTATGCTTAATTCAAAGTATATCACCTTCTACCTACCCACGCAAGGAATATAATATGTAATCAGCCAAAACGCAAAAAGCATATTGTGACAATCCGAATCATCGTTAAATTCCCCATTATTATCCTGATATGCGGCCACGCCCTCAAAGACAAAAAAGACGATAATTCAAAAGATTGTTTCGTCGAGCTAAACACAAATTATCAATGCCTGAACACAATTTTAACGCAAAACTGCATTACAAAACCTCGGAAAACGGACTCAGGCTTATCGATTTTGCCTCCACGCTCCCCAAATCTCAAAATTTATAAGGTGGCATGGCGATCCTCCTTTCCTTCACAAGGCATGGTTGTGAGAAATGCGCTAGGCCCAGGGGCTCCTCGCTCTGTTGCGCCACCCTATTTTTTTATTTTTTTTATTTTTATGGCGATCCCCAGATCAATCAACCGAATTGAACATGTTGCGATCGACAGAAGGCAATTTTACAGTGTGATAGGTGTTCGAACTTTC
This sequence comes from Melanostoma mellinum, assembly GCA_914767635.1. NCBI lineage: Eukaryota > Metazoa > Arthropoda > Insecta > Diptera > Syrphidae > Melanostoma > Melanostoma mellinum. Next base: position 198,185,463 of record OU612058.1, on the reverse strand, counting down.
CCAAAGGCCAATTTCGACTCGGCACTCGGACCTTGTGGTAGTCAAAGTACGATAAGGATATCCTGTTCACGAATCGTGCGAACCAAGGCTGTGAAGAGATATGACGTCGGAAAGCTCCAATTACAAGAGACTGCCAATGCCTTCCTCAAATGAGTGTCCCTCTAACTATCCTTGAATCTTATTGCCAGCATTGAAGATAAGTTATCTCAACCGCAGCCTCTGATGTTTTAGCTTTCACTCGGCCTCCAAAACCCATGAAAAAAGCGGCCAGGTAAAGGAATGCCAATTATAGGGCACGATAAAGTTTATTTGAAAGAGAACAAGGGCTGCCTATTACCAGTACTACACGAAATTAACAAGAAGGAAAGAAGGGAGAATGCCGAATTCTCAAATGGTTTGAAGTTAATGAGTGATGAAATGAGATTCCAAAGTTTTGCAAAGGCGAAAAGATCATGTCAGCGTGGCAAACCTCGAACTAAAGCTTGTAAAACTAGCAGATAAACATAGAGGTAGAATTGGAGTCGCTACTGAGGATCTAGATATCTTATCGCCGATAAACACATAAATCTGTACAGGACTTTGGAAAACTGATAATGTCACAATAGACAAACATAACTTCGAGGTAATACAGGACTTCGTCTACAAAAGTTATTCTATAGACAAGGTAAATAACACCAAACGCAGAGTTAGTCTTGCTTATAGTTGCTTTTTCAGGTTAAAAAGACAAAAACCTTCTCTAGAAAAACCAAGTTGATCATCTCAGTTCTGCTACACGCTGAAACATGAACCTTATCTAAGTAGACCAGAAAACCTTTACTCGTTTCGAAGAATAATGACGCGATAAATCTTCGTTCCGGGTCTTTACAAACGTTGTGTGTAACGTTCCTTGGTGCTTTGCTTTCACAGTGTTAAACAAAACAAATTTTTTTTTTTTGCTCGAAACCAATACTTGGCTGCATAGGAGAAAGTTGTAAGCACATTGCATGTGTTGCACAATAACTGACTTTTGCACCTTTTCGATTTTTTTTTTTTTTTACCCATGCTAACTCGAAGTGAATTTTTTTCAAATTTGCAACAAAGTTTATAATTCTGTTGCAGTTTTTCATTTATGTAAGTGGGAATCAATAGGACATGTTCTGAGTTCTTCAAATAAACGACACGCGTGTTTTATGATGGGAAGTCTAATTTGTTAACCCTATCAACGTTTAGATCATTTTTTGTGGAATTGTGGAAGCTTCATGAAGTTAATGTTGCCGGCTTCGATACAGCGAATGCAGATTGGGATATTAAGGTACATATGTTTGTCAAATTAGTATTGAAAAAAATTCTTATCAAAAATCTATCAAATGTTTTGGGAAACTTTAATAAAGAGGCTCTACCTTGGGCTCTGCAAAATATACCGGTAGGTAATCATTTCTAAGCCCATACTGTTAGATTTTTACTGAAAGAAAAGAGAATTAGATACACATAAACATGATTACCAGTCTTTCAAAGATTCGCGCTGGGAATACAAGGATGTGGTAGGAAGGATGCAATAAGATTTAAACCATTTTTTTTTTTTGTAAGACAATAACTCGTTGACAAAATCATCCCCGATAGTTGGAATCTCATTCATTGATGATCGCCTTCTGTACAATTTGATGGATGTTGGATGGTTGGATGTAGTTTGCGTTCAGACATATAAGACTCCACTCCGTCCAATTTCAAAATTTTTCAAAAATATTTGAAAACCATCCAATAAGTTGGACATGCGGTCGTCTGAGAGTTCACATTATCAAACATTGGTCGTTCAAAACAAAAGTCAGTCCAACTTATTGTACAGTATGTGAACTCCGCTAATCACTAAAAAGAATGAATCTTTTAAACAGATCGTAGAGTGACTGATGTACAAAACTATTTTATGGAATTATTTTTTAAGAGAAACTACAGAGTAAATAAAGCGTAAGAAATCATCTGGCTTTTATGTGTGTGTGTTTGGAGTCTTTTGTTAACGATCCAATCGATTCCCACGTTGCTCCTCACAGAACAAAAAGTATTATCCCCAAAGATGATTCGTGGTGTGACCAGCGCTGCCACTTAATAGACGGTTGAGGGCAGTATATATGTGAAAAAAGCGCAGTAGATTTTACAAAATATAACAAATAATATAAAAATGAAATTCAATCCATTTTATTAAAAAACAAACAAAAAAAAAAAGTTTTAAAAGCAAAAACAAAATAAAATTTCAATCAACTCAATTCACAAAAAATCACATGTTAAAATGAACAATTATAAATGTCTCATAAATATTCGACTCAAAAATGACTTCATAAGCGAACTCAAGAGAGTTACAAAAAAAAAAAACAAATACAATAAATTTAATTAACAAGAATCACAATTGGAGAATATACGTGCTTTTGACAATGCTAGCTTCGATGGTATGTGCAATGCTGCCAGAGAACTCGGTGTGGACGAGTCATTAGTGTTGTGGATTAAAGCAATGCTAGTTAATAGAACCGTAATCGCTGAGGCTGAGTGTGGACAATATGTTGCAACGGGAGTGAATAAGGGCTGCCCACAAGGTGGCGTTTTATCTCCTCTTCTGTGGTGCATGTTGATCGACTCTCTACTCGTAATGCTCAATGGTTCTAACGTTCATGCCCAAGCATATGCAGACGACGGCGCCGTGCTCTCGATTGGCTCCAGCCTCCAAGCTGTCTGTTCCCGAGCACAGGCTGCGCTTTATATGATTGACACCTGGTGTGTTAGAAACGGTCTCTCCGTCAATCCTCTTAAAACCGAGGTTGTACTCTTCACGAGACGCATAAAATTGACTGGTTTGACCCAACTTACGCTTAAAGGCGTCAACATTCCCTTTTCAAGTGAAGTCAAACATCTTGGAGTAATCCTGGATAACAAACTTCTTTGGTCAAAACATGTCGAGTCTAAAACTACTAAAGCACTGTCAGTTTTCTGGCAATGCAAAGGAGCCTTTGGCAAGACATGGGGTCTTTCACCAAAAAGGGTCCTTTGGATCTATACGGCTATGGTAAGACCAATCATCTCCTATGCGTCAGTTGTTTGGTGGAATAAGCTCTCGCGTAAATACGTTATTGCCTCGTTTGCCAAACTTCAAAGAACAATTTGTCTAGGTGTTACGGGGGCCTTCCCCAGCACACCGGGAGCTGCTCTCGACGCACTATTGAATCTTCCTCCCCTTGATACCTACATCATGGGGTGTACTCTCAAGACCATTTCTCGTTTAAAGCGATGTGGTCTCTGGCACAATTCGCACTGGAGCTTTGAGGAACTCGCAAGCAGCATATCTTTTGACTCACGTCTAATGGATATGCCGTCTGACACGATGATCCCAAGGCTCAAACTGCGTTAAAGTTACTCAGTTAACTTTCCTTCGGTTCAGGACTGGTTCTCTCCAGAATCTGAACCTGGAAAAAATTGTTATCGTATCTTCACAGATGGCTCCAAAACCGACGAGGGTTCTGGTGCTGGTGCCTTTGTTGAGAACGATGACATACGACTGCACTCATCTCTGGGATCATACGCATCCGTTTTCCAAGCGGAAGCTTATGCTATCCTAATGGCCTTGAGCCACGTAACGAACAATGGATGGACGGGGAGAAGTATCTGTGTTTGCAGCGACAGCCAAGCTGTGCTTAAGGCTCTTCTCAACCCTCTAACCACTTCGAAAGTGATCCAGGAATGCAAAAATTCTCTGAATGCGATCGGAAGATCAAATTCCTTAAGTCTCATTTGGGTTCCGGGCCATCACGGCATAACTGGAAATGAAGTCGCCGATGAACTCGCTAGGCAGGGATCTCAGACAGCTTTCTAAGGACCTGAACCTTCGCTAGGTCTGCCAGCATTCTCAGTGCGGGCTTCAATCATGGATCTGTGAAGAGCAAAATCGTAGATGGCATGCCTCCATTGGATGCAGGCAAACCAAGCGTATGCTTACGTATTTGCCATCCATTAATTTAATCGTTAACACAACTGACAAAAAAAAAATTTATTCGACTCAAAATCTTTCTCGACGTTCCAGTAGAAAAACAGTCGCCAAATAAGAACATCTGCAACATGATGTTTGTTGCCATTGTAAAACTGTTAATTTGCGCCTGTTAAAAAAAACCTGTACCAGTTGTGGTTATTGAGTAAATGCAAGTATGTCATTTTAAGCAGATCTCCCCTATTTTTTCATAATATCACTATTGCCTTATAAGAATCTCCATTGAATATTAAGTTTTTCGACATTTTCATTTGAAAATGGTTTTCATAAAAACAGAAGCAAAAATCTATTTAGTTTGGATTTTTTCGACCAACAATACCAGGCGATCAGAAATCAGTAGTAGCTAGGAGGGGTCTACCTGCTGCCTACTTAGCGCCAAAATGTCATTATTTCTCTTTGTTTTCTTTAACCCTACCTTCGTAGAAAAAGATAAAAAGACGAGCTGTGTTTTTAGGAGATGTGAGACTCACAACAACGAATTTTAATGCACATTTTAAAGCACTGTAAAAAATGTTGTTTTAATAATAAAAGAAACAATAGTAATAATTTATTTATTTTTTTTAGGTACAATATATTTCGAGAGAGTTCAACATGGCAAATATTTGTTTACAAAAATCAACTCAAATGTCAGAGAAAAATGTTAATGCGAACCTAGAAAGAGATAACAAGTTGATTTTGTAGTTATTTAGATTTACCTTAATGGAAGACAAGTTCAGCAAATTAAAGAAAAACAACCCACCTCTACTGTATTGGATTCATTGTATTCATATTCAGTAAATTATATAAAATGTTACTCATTTAGTTCTTATAATTGCATTTGTTTGATGTATGTTTATTGTCAATTATCAAGGAGTATAAAAAAATAATGTTTCCATTTTGAAACGAAATTCAAAAAAAAAAAACCGCATTAATTACTTTGATCGAGTCCCTACAACTCTACTCGTTACTTAAGTCACACATCACTAGGAAAATAACGCTCATTTTATTTTGACATTTACGTTGACTCCTCCCCCTTTTGCTTTTGTGAACTGGTAGCAAGTATTCTGCCTGCTGCCCTTTTATGTGCGCCTGGTACCAATGTAAATTTCAGAAATTCAATTGAATTTTATCACGCAGAGTAAGTATTGCTAATGCTACACTTTTACTTTACTGTCCTGGTGTCTTTCGTCACACCTACAAAGACAGACACTTTTTCTCTTTGTTTTCTTTTGTGTATTTGCTACCAGCTCACCACTGAATGAACTGCTTACTGTGCTATTCTGTGCACCACGTACCTCAGAAAATTTTCAGAAAGTCTCTATTCTCTATCTAAATAAATTGATCGTTGAAAATGGCTAGGCCGACGTTAAAAGAATGTGCATAGGCTAAATTCATATCCGAGACATCCCAATTTCTGGACCATTTCTGTTGTGTGACCGAAAAATGGAAAATAATGTTATTAACATCAATTCACCCGCAAATGTTCATTTTTAAATATTTTAACATTTTCACAAAAACTCCGATTCGAAAATACATGAGCACATAATGTTAGCAACAGGAAATGGGCAATTTTTTAACAGAACCAAATTGAACGTTTTGTTCAATTTGATTCTGTTAAAAATTTGCCCATTTTTTTAACAGAATCAAATTGAACGTTTTGTTCAATTTGATTCTGTTAAAAATTTGCCCATTTTCTGTTGCTAACATTATGTGCTCTGTTAAGGTGTAACAGAGTGCCATGGCAAATGTACACTCCGAATGTCATGGGATTGTGTATATGAAAAGCAAAATTCTCATGTCTGAAAGTGGCAAATACAGAGCAGAATCTTCAAAATTTACATTGAGGCTTCTTACATCAAGCTTTATATTTTTTTAAGTATTGCAAGGTAGAAATCTAGCATTACTTGATAAAGCAAATGAATTTTAGTTGATTCGCTCTGAAAAGCTCATTGCTCTGGTTTAGTAGATTTAGCACAAATGAAAGAAAAAAAAGATACAGCTTATTTATCGGGTTCATAAAAAATTTGACAATTTCTGTTGCTGAACTTTGATTTTAGAATAATTGCAAATTGAAATAATATTGCTACGGTTGCCACTGCTCCAAAAGCCTATTGATTCCATAGAAAGCCGACGTGTGGGGAAGATAAACCCAAAATACTATTGCTTCTCAAGATTCTTGAAACTCTTTAAATGCACCAATGCTATGTTAATTAAAAATTCTTTAAATAAGAGCATATTCGTTTTGCTGCGCAGTAGATTTTCATTTTGGCCTAAACGCAGTAGATCTACTGCTAAAGGAGTAAAGTGGCAGCGTTGGGTGTGACTCGAGCTGTAAAGAGGAAAGATCGATTCTCTTGAATATCGCCCCAACTTTACCTGTCTTACTCTTTTTCAGCACTTTTTTTACAAACAGTGCTCTAGTGAAGTAGCCAGCTGCATTCCTCCCCTAAAACAATTTAATCTCCACACCCGCCTCGCCTGGAATGCTCATCAGTTTTGCCTTGAGCTCAACTTCGGTCGTACAGTTATGTATAGAGATTCATTTTTTTTTTTTGGTCGTACAACCCCTATGTTGAATGCTTTACCAGACTCTACGTTTCCTCTACATTACGACTCACAAAAATTCAAACGCAATGTTCATCGGTGTTTCCTACTTTCCTAAATGCTCACACTGTGTTCTAGAACATTAGATGGATAGTCATTACCTTCTCTAGATTATTAAAAAACAGGCTAGGCCATCAGGAGCAAATAGACATTGATCCTCCAGCGTTAGTCTTTCAACCCTTAATACCAAAGACAAGAAGGTATGTATGATGCATCATCTATTCGTTCGCAAAAGGCAGAAAATTCCTCACACGAGGGTGGGTGTTCAAACTTCAAGCGTTTTGCATATCGCTAAAAGATGATTGAATATGGGACATTCGATCATTAATCGTTTATTTTTACAACGATGTCCTTACTTTTATTTTGGAAGCCTTCAATTACTTTTCAATTCGTGTTTATATTTGTTGTGCGCAACTAAATAATATTGAATTTAAATGGATATTATAATGTTGGCACCCATGATTTTTACTGAAATTGATATAAAAACAAACGTTTGTTATCATTAATCCTTCAACGAAAAAGAGCATTTTTTGCTGAAGCTGTTCATTGAATTTGGTTCGTTCTTGTTGATTCTCATGAATTAGAGTAATCAATTTTTGATGGTTCTTGTTCAAATTAAACTGAATACGAAGATGGTTTTTTTCAACTTGCAAGCACCTGTGCAGTTTCTGGCCGCCTTTATATTAACATACCGTACTCTGCAGAATATAATCTCTTTAGATCTAACGTGCTCAAGTTATAGACTATTTGATGTGTTTGTTTTATGAATGTTATCTCTCCAAAATAGGTTCTACTTTCTTGTTCATTGTTCGTTTTTGCTTTCAATGATGCCCAGTTCTGTTATTGAAATGGGGGTTAAAATTATTTCATTTTTAATAGCAGAACTTGTTGGTAGAAAAATCATTTCTTCAAATTCGAGCGCAATGAATATAAAAGGAAGTGTACGGTTGGTTGTGATCGCATCACTTGCGAGTTGCTAAACTGATTTTTTTTTTTTTGTCAGGAGGAAGTCTCCAAAGACACTTGGCAGTATTTGACACCAAGTAATGTGGGACTCTTACCTCACTGAAAACTCCTCGTAATCAGAGCCAATCTATAACAATCGACAACAGATTTTTCTTTCTCAATAATATAATCGCTTTAGGGGAACCTTAAACTTGTGTGGCTTGGTTCTTCTTAATCTCCGAACATTGCCTCTCGTATTTAATACAGACTTCATTTCAGAGTTGATATGACTATGCAGTCGCTGATTGTGTGGACCAGCATGTTTTCTTACATCTTCTGTAACCGTTTCTATTTAAAGGTCACGATGCAAATCGCTATTTCTCATATACCATGGTGCATTTATTATTCCACGAAGGACTTTGTTTTGGGACTTTTGGATGATTTCAGTATTTGGTTTCTTTGTACAGCCCCATAATTGGATTCCATAGGTCCAAACAGGTCTAAGTACTTGTTTATAAAGCATTATTTTATTTTCGACAGATTAGTCCCAATTTCTACCGAGTAACCAGTACATTTTTCTATATTTCAAGTTGAGCTCTTCCCTTTTCTTTTTGATAAGCTCTTTCCATTTTAGCTTTGCATCCAAATTCATCCCAAGGTATTTGGCCGTATTGGCGTAAGGTACAGCTTGATTGTTGATGAATATTTTAACGTAACTCAACTTTTTATTTGTAAAGTTTATATGTGCAGATTTAGCTTCATTGAGCTTGATACGCCATTTTTTGGTCCAATCACTAACGGTGTCGACGGCATTTTGCAATTTCTCAGCAGCCTTGACGACGCACTTACTGGATGCCAAAATTGCGGTATCATCTGCAAAAGTAGCCATAATGGTGTTGCTATCCACTGGAATATCCCTTGTAAATAGCAAATACAGGGTAGGTCCTAGGACAATTCCTTGTGGAACACCGGCTTGTATTATACTTAGCCTTGAATATTCTTGATCATACCGTACTCTGAAGAGCCGGTTTGAGATATAAGATTTAAGTATTTCGTAGTACTGCCTGGGTAGGTGCCTTTGCAGTTTGTACTCTAGCCCCTCATGCCATACCTTGTCGAATGCTTGAGCAACATCTAAAAATATAGCCGAACATACTTGTTTTTCTTCTAATGCTTTTTCAACTACATCCTTTATTCTGTGAACTTGGTCTATCGTGGAATGTTTATTTCTAAATCCAAACTGATGATTTGGGATTAGATTTCTTTCTGCTATGACTTTGCTTCGTTTTTAACAGACCAACACCGGTCTCACGAATTTTTTCTAATCTCTTGAATTTCTCAAAAAGGTGGTGCCAAACGAATCTGTATCGTTCCTCAAATGGCTCGTGTAAGCTCGTGCTGGATGCGTATAGCCACGATCCCACTACTTTTTACTTCTGAAGTAAAAGCTAAAACGTACAACTTTGCTACGAACCAGATGCTCAAATTAAAAGTTGCGGCAACAGAATGGACCCCTTTCGTGACTCCATTTTGAATTATTTATATTTCAACGACTCTATTGGATTTTTTCTGCTGAAATCGTTGTCAAAACTACATTGAAAATATCAAACTTCTTATGCACAACCCTTCCCTTCTTAAATCGATCCAAATGAATATCCAGCAAACAAAGTTCGACTTCTTAAAAAACCGACACTGTTTTAACTTGCTTCGGTAACTTCGACCGAAACGTGTACCTGCGACTGCTGGCCTTCGTGTCTTACACACGCTGTGGTCTTCAGTTTGTAAAATAATAACCTTGTTTAATAAGTCCTTGAATATCATAAGCAACTATCGCTGCGTCTTCTCGAACTTCGAAATAAAGAAAGCCATTATATGAGTCAGCACTTTAAAGGTGTCCCGTAAAAGTTGTTTCCGCTCTTTAATTTATATTCAAGCAAAATCCTTAACTAGAGAAAATAAAATCTTTCAACTCTTAAAATGAGATTGATGTGCTTTTTTTTGTTCATAATTCTTTAGCCACGCGTAGACAAATGCCTCGTATTTCCTTTTGAAGTCCTCTCGTTTTTTTAACTTCGCCATTGACTCCAAGTCTACTTCTTCGTCTCTTTTTGATCTGTTCGTTCTATCACTCATTTTATCAAACATGTCCTTAAATTTAACAAAAATATAACGACAAATTTCTCAAAACCCTTTCATGATGAACTTACTTGGAACTTCTTGTCCTTCATGTCCTGAGTCAGAATCCTATTGAAAACGGGATTATTCTTGGTAAGTGTCTCTTTCATCGATGCCTTCATCGTAGTCTTTTCTCCTTCGCTTATAAACTTCAAGATAAATTTCAAAATGTTTTCCGAAGTGACACACTTCAGTGAGATAAGAAATTCTATTCGGATCATTAAATCATTGGAGTAATACATTTTTCCAAAGATTTCTTGGAACTCTTCAAGTGAGGCCGACTGCATGGCCTTGCATATTGTTAATCTACGCATTGGTGTTAGATCCGAAAGGTATTCCTCAAATTGCCAATTGTATAGTATGTGTTCCTTGGTCATGTGGAGAGCAAAAGCCAGACACTCGTCGAGATCAACCTCGCAGGCTAATTTGAAAATATACTTCTTTATGATCGAATCGCTAAAAGACAATTTGTACAAGGGCAGTTTGAAAAATCGATGAAAGAAGTTTCCAATGATGTCTCGAATGAAGGTTTTGAATGGCTGAAAGGCCTTACCTTCCTCTAATCGAAACCAGAGCTCATTGATAAGCTGTGAAGCCTCAAGCCAAGGCAGAGAGTCTTGTTCAAATTTAAGGTACTGCAGAGAGGATAAGAGTGGCTCAATAGCTCCAAGATCTGTATCTATTATAGCCTTTAAGTCTCTGAACAGTAGCGCCCGGTTGAGTCTATGAATCTTGGTGTGGTTCTTATTAAGGGCTTCAGCAATAAGTTCGAGATTGTGGTCATCGTAGATCACGTAGAAAGCTCCAGTTTGTTGTTTATTCAAAATCAACCAGTCTCTACTCATAAGACTGACATTTATATCTTCCGGATCAATGGTCACCTCATTCTGTGGAGGCATAATATAATCTGAGGTGGTTCGACCAAAGTTGGCATTTGAAGCTGTCGCAAAATTCAAAGGAATCCACCACTTTTCTCCAGTTTTGTTGCTATTCGATCTCTGATGAAGTGTGAATGTCCCTGTGCTGTAATTCCTGATGACCTTGATTGTGGGAATCCCTTGATTGCGTGTCCAGGAGCGCATCATCTCAGGCACTGACTTGCCATTCTGGAAGGACAAAAGGTTGTCTTCATCAATGGCTGATTGTAGAGCACCAGCAAAGTCCTCATCATCAGCTACAGAATATTTACTGTAAGGATATTTTTTTCTTTAATCTGTCTTTTGAATTCTTATTCAAGGCACCACTTACAATCTGTTCAAGTAGATCTTCAGACCTTTTCTGAAGGTGTCATGACCAATCGCATGATCAAACATCTTTATAACACACGCACCTGAAAGAAAAAACCAATGCTACTCTCAAAATCTAAACTTTCAACAGCTGAGTTTCAAAGTTTGAACCTAAAACTTACCCATTTGGTAGTTAACATCTTCGGACGCTTTCATAATTTCCGTTTTTGTTTCGACACTGTGCGTCAAGGACTTTTGAATGGGTTTCTTGTCCATCATGTTAGCCTCCTTGACTATGAAGAATTCAGTCATGTCCCATGTAGGGTACACCTATACAAGTTTAAGAAAGGTTAAGAAAAAGGTTCGAGAGAGAATCGAATGAATTCTTCACCAGATCAACAATAGTGTAACTTAAGTATGTAGACAAGCTTTCTTTCAGCCAGGCTGATGACCACCACTTCATTGTCACCATATTGTCAAACCATTGTTGTGAAATCATAAAGTTTTGTACAACTACTCGGCCAACTGTTTCCATCCTGTCCTCGAGGGTTCTAAGGAAGTCGTTCTCGTTGTATATTATAAGACCCCAGTGTCCCATCGCATTTAGGAAAGTTTTTTCCACGTAGATGTGGTCCAGCTTAGGCAGAGGGTATTCTATTCCGAGATATTTTTCAAAAGCATGTACTGTTTCGATGGCATTTGTAAGAGCTCGTCCTCCCAAGTCTTTAGCATTTGGAGGAGAGTATACTCTGTGTTCAATGCCATTGACGAATTGACTTATGTGATTGTAATTTGATATGATAAAACCTACGAGATAAGTTGGCATAGAACGTGTCTCGCGGAATGTCGTTGTGGTCATTTCTCCGTGATAGCTGAGGGAGAAATAATATGAAACGTGGTTATGTTCGGAGTGTTTTGGTTACTTACCTGGGTTGTCCATCTACGGGCATGTTTGACAGAGCCGAGTAGTAGCTGCTGTGGGTGATGCTGATAACGAACTGAGCCTTGAATGAAGGCTCATCGAAGCACGGAAAGGCTAATCGAGCATTGGTTGGTTCAAACTGAGTTATTGCCATCGAGCTGTGGTAAACATTTAATGCTTTTTTATTACGATATCCAAATTCAGTTGTTTTATGCGGAAGAAAGAAGAAATGTAGGCTTTCCAATTCACACTAAGAGAAGAACACCAAAGACCTAAATATCCTGTAGCTAGTGGCCTTCAAAAGTCCTGTTGTCAAACTTTAGAATTTTTTGGGTTTTCGGTGTCACACATATTTTGGTGTGCTGCTGCCGAATAACAGCTTCGAATAGCAATGACAAAAATGAATGATAACAGAATAACTACTCTCAACGAACCTAGCAAATAAAAGAAAGGAGAAAATAGATGAGGCTCAAAAGATAAAGATTTATCGCTTCGCAGCTAAATTCACCGAAATAAATTTTTTACGACCTCTTCAAAATCGAATAAGCAATGTCCTAGTGCCCGTCGCGTAATGGTTGGCTTGTCTCAGAAACATTCAATTGTTTTTCTACCAGGATGACCATTTTGCATTGGCATGTCTTAGGCCGCGTTTCCATTTGCAAGAAAACTTCTGCAAGAAATGTCTGACAGTCTGTCCGACAGTGACTTGGAAGTTGAAACTGCGAAGCAAGTTCGATCGCGACAGTCCTTGCATAACTTCTTGCGAGTATTTGCGAGTGCAATAAATTGCAGGTTGAAACAGGTTTCCATCGACTCGCGACAGTTCTTGCAGCTTACCAAAATAGCTTCGTATATCTCGCACTCGCGGCTAGTTGGTCGAAAGAGAGTATGTGAATTTTCTCGCAATTGAAGGTTACGAGTGTAATCCGTATTTATGGATTGTTTATGGGTTGTGAAAAATCTCAGCGTCAAGAGAAGTGTATCCTTCGTTGATATTTAATCACGGAATCGAGTGTCTTGCTTTTTTAAAATAGGGCCCACTTTTAATAACAAAACTTCCAAATAAACTGGGGTCATCCAAGTGAGATTGAAATATTGCTGAGCATCTTCTATGTTTAGTTTGTATAGTAAATTATAGAAGGCACCAGCTTCACGTCTTCTTAAAATCCAATCGCGCACCCAAGTTTATCGTTTTTTATTTTTTATCCATAAAATTGTAATTACAGCTCCTAAACGTTAACATCCACAATTTCAAATAAATTAACAATTTCAAATAAATTACCAAAATTCTTGCGACATTAATGACTCTCCAGTGGAGACACCTCTGCAATAAATTGCGACAGTATGACGCGCGAGCTTCTTGCAAGACATTTATTGCAGAAGAAATTACAAGAATTCATAAAGCAGTATAAACGGTACTGCAAGAAACTTCTCCAAGGCCGTGTTTCCATTTGCAAGCTAACTCGCGGAAGTCTTGCAGAAGTTTCTTGCAGTGGGGTTTTCACTGCTATATGAATTCTTGTAATTTCTTCTGCAATAAATGTCTTGCAAGAAGCCCGCGCATCATACTGTCGCAATTTATTGCAGAGGTGTCTCCACTGGAGAGTCATTAATGTCGCAAGAATTTTGGTAATTTATTTGAAATTGTGAATTTATTTGAAATTGTGGATGTTAACGTTTAGGAGCTGCAATTACAATTTTATGGATAAAAAAGAAAAAGCGATAAACTTGGGTGCGCGATTGGATTTTAAGAAGACGGGAAGCTGATGCCTTCTATAATTTACTAAACGAACTAAACGAACTAAACGCTCAACAATATTTCAATCTCACTGTGATGACACCAGTCGATTTGGAAGTTTTGTTATTTAAAGTGGGCCCTATTTTAAAAAAGCAGGATACTCAATTCCGTGATTGAATATCAACGAAGGATAGACTCCTCTTGACCCTGAGATTTTTAACATCCATAAACAATACATAAATACGGATTACACTCGTAACTTTCAATTGCGAGAAAATTCACATACTCTCTTTCGACCAACTAGCCGCGAGTGCGAGATATACGAAGCTGTTTCGGTAAGCTGCAAAAACTGTCGCGAGTCAATGCAAACCTGTTTCAACCTGCAATTTATTGCACTCGCAAATACTTGCAAGAACTTATGCAAGAACTGTCGCGATCGAACTTGCTTCTCAGTTTCCACTTGCAAGTCACTGTCGGACAGACTGTCAGACATTTCTTGCAGAAGTTTTCTTGCAAATGGAAACTCGGCCCAAGACTTCCGCGAGTTTACTTGCAAATGTAAACGCGGCCTTAGAAGCCTTTCGAAAACCTAAAAACTTGTAGGTCTCCTTCCTTCCCCAAGGTACGGTTGAGCTAAATACCCAAAGGCACGGGCTCCCTAAATTTTGTTGTGCCACAATATTTTCTTCTACTGACGTATGACTTTGCGATGATTTTCACTCAGAACTAATAAAGAAGAATATATTCTCAAAGATTCACTCGACTGCGACCAAGTAGTTTCCCGCACTGGATCTTCCCATATAAATCACATTAACACCTTGCGAACCTCGATATATCGATCACCACTTTACCTGCTGTTCCACAATTGTTTGACAGAGTCGATAGAGATTTCATCTTGCTTGCTTTGCTTAGAAGGGGCATCCTAGATAAAAAAAAAATCGATGATGATAGCAATTGCTTTGTATGGCCTGTCTAAGATGGATCCAAATGTCGGCTTCTGCATCAGGGAAAGCTGTCAGAAGAGTTTGAAAATTATGAAAACGAAGCGTAACCGACACAATATACCACTGAATTGTCAAGAATAAAAAAAACGGAATCTCCCCACTTTTCCTTAAAATAGCAAATACTATAAGCTTCTCTTCCTGTTTAAGTGACGAATCTTAACTACGAGTTTTCTTGCTCTTTCTGGCACTAACTCACTGAACTCCTGCCTGCTGAAACTTTTCTGCACAATTTAAAAAAAAAAACAAGAATGTTTTGAGATTCTTTTTTGCGATTCATGTTGTTCTTGTTGTTGAGGATGTGTAAAGTTTCTAGCGTATATCTCTTAGAGACATGTTTCTCGGTTTGGAGAACTTGGGCACCGTCAAAGTCAGGGAGATGTTTATTTTCGATGGCATGTAATGCGAGAGCTGTTTTTGCTGGATTGTTGTTGTTTATGTCAGATTTATGGTTAGAGATGCGTTGACGTAAAAGTTGTTTTGTGGTGCCAATGTAGCACAGATTACATAATTCGTCAGCCTTTCCTTTGCAGTCAATTTTGTAGATAACATCCGAGCACCTATCTTTTTCTGTTTTCACCTTCAATGTCGAAAAAAGATTTCGAAGTGTGTGGTTGGGTTTTAGGGGCAGTTGTATATCAAATACATTCTTTTTGACAATTTTTTTGAAATCATCTGTCAGCCTTGGGATGTAGACTAGGCTATTGAAAAATCCATTAGCTTTTAGGTCAGGTTTTTTCCGTGTACTGTGTTTTTGTTTATGAAACAATTCGCGGATCGTTGGCGCTTTTTACAATTTACACTCGATTTTAAAACTTTCCGAACCCTTTTCAATGTCTTAAACTTTATGGCATAGTATGTCCTTTTTAGAGGTCAACTAAGAAGTGTCATTTTCTGGGCGATATTTTCGTTCATCGCGTATTCATTACATTCCATTCTCATCAACCAATCAGAATCGAGGAGTATCGTCACGGGGCACATTGGCTGGAATCTACGTCATAGACAAAACGCATTCATCGCTCCTTTCTAAGCAATTTCGTTGCTGAATCTCACGGTCGTTGGAGATTCGCATGAATGAACGAATCAGGATCTGTCCTATTTCATCCCATTTCAGAATAGAAAATTGAAAAACTTTTCTTAAAACAAATCTCGGCCCAACCGTCCCAAACTTTACTATGCAAGAAAACTTTTTAGAATGACTCCTACAAGGAGTCATTTCTTTGCACTTAAGTTGGGCACCAGGCCTTTCGGTGGGCGCTCAACCATTACGTTGGGCTCTTGGCCCAATCGAAAAAAGTATTGAAAATGGCTTCAAATTCTAAATTCTCACGAGGGTTTGACTATGACAAACGTTGACTGATATCTTAAGTGCGTTAAACGTAGGTAGCCATATCTCTACCTTATTATACAAGTAATATGTTGTTATGAACTTGTTGTTGTGAATGAATGGTTTCCAGAGCCTTTCTGGTTCTTATTACCACTGACATTTGAGTCTCCAGTCATCCACTGGCTTATCGAAAGGGTACCTATTTGAGATGCTTTTCCAAGATGCCTTGAAAGACTGCGGAGATAGGTAAGTCAATTGGAATTTGGATAGCAGGTCAAGTACACTTCTTACCCTTTTCACAGTCATACAAATTATCTTGAAACTATCAATTCTTGGAATACTACTCCAATTGCTGGTTGGTGCTGCAGAAAAAGTTTTCAAAAACCCAAAACCAGATTTTATAACTGTTTTAGATTTTTGTCATGGAAATGTAATTGACAATTGTAATTGTAATTTGAACGCCATTTAAAACTAAATACGGGTTTAAAGATTCGTATTTCTGCTAAAATTAAAACCTAAAATTAGGTCTCTACCATCAGTATTGACAGAGAAATCGAATTTAGCATAGATTAGGGTACCCCAAAGTTAAAACACAAAACTTTGTCGATATCAAAGTTGAGAAGTGGGCTTAAAATATGGCCAAGATTTTCATCCCAAAGTATGTATCACGAATTACGGAATACCTTGAATAGCAATAACTTTTTGTTTAATTTGTAAGAACTAGGATTGAAGTCCAGGATCGCATTTTAATGCCGCTTTCCATTGGCTTCACTCGGGGAAGTACTCATTTTAAAAACCAATGGAACACCCAAAATAATTTCTGTTCAGTTCAACCTAATTGCCTTTGTGTGAGTGAAACACCTATGGCTCTTAAGGAATATTCTTTGAAGAAAATCTTCTTTTTGACATTTGAGTAACATCTGCTAGTGCTTCTTGAGTCGATTCTCACTTCAAATCGAGAAGCGGCTGTCCCCCTCAGAATCAATTTGCACCAATGGAACGGTTTGAGAATGCTTCTGGACGCTTCTGGACGGTTTAAATTGTTAACATAGAAGAAGGAGAGGTTCACTGTTCAAATACATAATTTAAAGTAGTTTCATTTATTTGGAAAATATCATAAGTTTGACTTTGCCGAAGGGGCACATTTATTTTTAGTACCGAAAGCAAATGAGGTGTACCGTGTACCTATATCAACCTTCAAAAGTTTGAGTATAAAGGTAGCATTTATTGATGACCTCTGGCATACTCAAGCGTATCAAGGCCAATCAGCAACAGTCGCAAGCGATGGTGTATGAAGGAAGACGTAATATGGGCACCACACTTGCCATCCATATTATAAGATCGAACGAACCAGTTCAATAATGAGCTTTTAGTAACATATAAAGATTCACTGAATAATTTTTTGGACTGACATTTCATCACTTCCAGACGTATAGAAGTTTTTGCAGTTATGGAATCGATTTGCCTTCTTTCAAGTTTTGAGTTACTTATAAAGTAATCATTTTTGAAAGCATGCTTAGTTCTTGCGAAGGTCATTATTTTGCATTTCTTAGAGCTCAGTGTGACACTGTTGCTCTTGCACCATTGCACTCAATGATCGATATCAGAGTGCATTTGATAGTGATCAGCACTCTTTTTGCATGAAAACGAGATTTCCGCATCGTCAGCATACAGTTGTATATCTCAGTTTTCTATCACAGAGGGTAGATCATTTATAAATATCTCAAATAATAGAGGGCCCATGTGGCTTCCTTGAGGTACCCCGAACTAACTTCTATTGCGCAGGAAACTTCAGACTTGAAGTTATTGAGTGCGTGATGATAAGTTACTTTCAATCAATTGAACAAGATTTGAAGACCAACAGAAATTAGAAAGTTTTTTAAGAACAACTGACACACTTAAACCAATATTAGGTCCATTTTGATACCATTAAAAGCGTTCGAGGGAGTACCTCACTTAACTAAACTATTTGGAGCTTTTGATAAAGCGATAGAAGTGAAAAGTATCTGTGTTCACCAGATCGCTTGGATCATCAGAGAAGTACTCTTCTTTTGTGCAGGACGTGAGCAGAGGAGGTGTGGGATTGTCTTTTTTTCTTTTTCCTCTAAATAGTTTCAGCAGAAGTCGTTTGAAGGAACGCCAGGTGACTAAGCTGGTCAACATTTTTGGAAAAATCAGTGCACATCACACTCGTTTGCAGACCATTCATAAATCCATCACTTCATAAAAATTCACTTGTAATGGTAGACTTGCTCTTGATGAACGCATGTTGTCGGTCCGATAGACGCGAATCAATGCCATGAATCAACTCTTCGATTATCATGGATTCTAATTTCTGCAATACCTCTATAGTCACGCATATTGCATCGGCATCCTAATTTAAATAGTTAGACTTCTACTTTCGTGGTAAAACAGAAGACGATAGGGTCAAGTTAAACAAATAACATTAAGCATTAACCAAGGAGTGACAGCAGTTTGTTTATATACAGGACGGGACACTATCAGGTTCAGATGATGAGCTAACTGGCTTCGCCAATAGCCCTTATCACATTGCTTTACTGGATACGTGTCTAACTTAACTTTGAATTTGTTTAAATACAAAAACACCATTTACAGTGATTTCCAAGTTTGTCTCGCTTAACGTAAACAAAACTTCAGAATTTTTGGACCTGTAGTGAACGCCAACTGATTGCTTGCACTTGATTAGGATCCCAACAGTAAAATAGCGGGCAAGGTTAACAATGATTATTCAATATTTTTGTTTTTTTTTTTTCGTTTATGTAGTATCACCATTGATTTTACTGTTTCATTTTTGTAGAGCATCACAACGTTACATAATTTGAGATAAGAACTTAAAACCGCACATGACTTTCATTTGAATAGATTTAAACATCTCAACCCACACAACCTTGAGAAACAATTTCTTGAAGACAGTAAAAAATGATAATTTTGAGTGTTGAGAGTTTCAATCAATGTCTTATTATCTTACATGGTTCTATTCTCATCGTCCTTGATTGTGTCCTTGTAGATGCCAATAGCTTTCTCTTGAATTAATCCATTGTAGAGAATTTTAAGATTATACCGTTCGCCAGCCAATAGTCTTTTCGGTGATGAAATCCGCAAAAAGTTTGTTTGTGCTTCGTACGCGTACTTGAGGTTATCATAACGACGATCTCTATGCAAATCAGTTAAAAATATCACAAAATCCTTAAGTTGCTTGGCATGAATAACTATCTCATTAGTTGGTTCCCGCACCACAAAATCAATCACAACGTCTCCACTAAACACTGAAACATCATCGTGGATGCGACTTGTTATGTGCACTTTATACCGCAACGGTTGTAAAGCAGTAGGTAGACGTATTGAGGTTACATTCTGGGAACTAGAACTTGTGTTGATGGGGTCTAACGATGCTATTAAGTTGAAAGAGCTAAATAAAACACAGATAGCGATTTGCAAGGGGAATTTGTTTTGCCGGGTTAACATGTTCGCGCTCGAATGACAAACTACTAAGTGGCTGCTTCTAATAGCGAGTCTTCGTTATACGAGTACAATGATAAGTGACGATTGTGTTTTCATCAATTTGGAAGCGTGTCATGTTTAGGGCCAAATGAGATAAGATTTTATTTGGAATTTAGTTGTGAGTATTGCGCGATTGAATAAACATATCGGAAGCCTTACACTCTGATTCAAGGTTTGTAGTCTCACTTTCAGATTCAAGGTGATGAAGTAGATACGCCTGACTTTGAAATCTTTTAAAAACCAGTAAACGACGAAGTTAAGTGTTTGTTAGAAAAAATACGACTCAAGCATTGGATGACAAAATAAACTTAAATCAAAAGGAAACATTTCAAGTGGTTATTCTATGATCACAGGGGTTTATTTTCAGAAGAATATGTGATGGTTTTATGGACCCACTGCTCCTTGTATGGTTAAGCCAAAAAAGGCACTAAGGAGAAAATTGTTCAAGTGACAGTTTGTCTTAAATTCAAAGGGCCTGTATTTACTTAGAATCCAAATCCTAAGGAAATCTTACTTTCTTACTTAGGATGGCATTACAGTTTGGGGTGAACCTGAGCCTAAAGCAACATCTTACGACAACAATTTCGATTTCGGGCGAGCTCTCTCCAATTTCGCACTCTAAGTTGGTTGAGTTCTTCTTCCAATTGATTGATCCACCTAAGACGAGGTCCCCTTCCATGTGTGACGAGCCGGAGGGTTTAGGTCCATCCGGTCTACATGACCCAGCCAACGTAGCCTCGCAATGCGTACTCTTCTAGCTATGTTCATGTCGGAGTACAGCTAATACAGTTCCTTGTTATTTCTTCTTTTCCACACAATGATTTCGCATGTGGGATCAAAGATCATTCGGAGTATTTTTCTTTTGGAACGACGAAGGTTTTCTATATCCGCTTTCGATAAAGTCTACGCTTCCGCGCCGTAAAGCAGGATTGGAATGATCAAGGTCTTTTGCAGAGAAACTAGACATGGCTCTGTAGCCTTGGAATCGATAAAAAGATGGTGAAAATCGATATTATATTCTCGGGTTTTTTCCAAGACCTGCCGTAATGTGAAAATTTTTTCTATTGTGGACTTTTCTCGTCTAAAACCGCATTGATAAGGACCTATCAAGTTGTTGACGTGGGGTTTCAGACGTTCACATATTTCAGCAGACCAGATCTTGAGATCTTGTACGCGACGTTAAGGAAGCTTTTCCTTCTATAATTGGAGCAATTATGAGGGTTTCTCTTTTTTCAGGATCGGGAATACGATACTCTTTTCCAACTGATCTCTTGTTGACTTGAAAAGCTCGGTGTCAAGGCGACCTGCACTAGCAGTTTTATTTGATTTAAGTTTGCATATGGCTAGCTTAAGTTCTTCTAGGCAGGGAGGAAGGCATTCTTGGCATCGTTAAGAGGAATGGTTTCTTTCTCTCAGTATTTTATTATATAAAATAAAAGCATTTGGGAATCCTCCAGAATTTATTAGTAGGATAATTACCTACCTAGAAACTATAGGATCTATCAAGTCAAACGTAACGTCTTTTCGAAATCTTTTAATGTTTTGTCTGACATATCACAGGAAAGTCGTCTTGGGCCTTTTCTTTTATTGTTGCAATGCAAATATTATATTCTTATCTTCTAATTTATGCTGATAATATGATATGCTTTTAAAGCTATTGAAAATGCTTCTGATCCTGACTTCCTACAAAAAGATATCGACAGCTTTGCTATATGATGCTCTAGAAACGTTTTTATTTGAAGCTTTCCAAGTGCCGAGGCATGACCTTCTCCCACAAATGGTAGAATATTCAACAGTCTACAACAGTCCCATTTTTCAATTATTTGGATTCTGTGATCTTTTTTCGATGTTATGTTCGAATTCCACGAGCACATCGACTTCATTATTATTAAAGTAGATTCGATTCTTGGTTTTATTAAAAGATGAGCCCGTTTGTTACTCTTTCTTCATACACCTGTTATATATGATTCTCACCATTTTATGAAACTCCTGAATATCGAATTCATTTGCTTCTTATAGTTTTCCCTAGAAAGATCCTTTCAGCCTTCCTACTTATACAAATTTAAATGGACTGTTATGTCTTCAAACCCGCTCAAACAGACGAAACAACAATGATTTATAATTTTTGCATCAATTTATCAGCAGACTCAGTGGAATCTCCCGACTTCCTCTCCCACTTGACATTCAACTATCGCGGACGACCACAACAGCGACTGAATTTAGAGCTTTTACACTGCTCCTTCTCCAGAACTTGCTATGACATGCATGAGTCGTTGGCTGGGATGAGTAGTATTATACATATATTGTACCTAGCCTTTCATTTCTGATTTTAACCTAAGTAGTGTTAATTGAACCCATTATCAGCCACTGTACTCATGTGATTACAGTATTTTTTTAAAGTATTTTTCAAAAAAGGCTTTTGATTTTATTTCTTTCGATTTGAAAACATACATTACTAGCTGTGCCCACGACGTTCTTACTTTTTCCATCTTTTGTCAGATAGAAAGGTTTTGCGAGTTTGATACACTCTTTCAAACTAAAATGACAAATCAGTGGGAATTAAAGAAATATGGGAAATCAATAGTATTCTAAATACGCTGTTCTAGTCATTATTAAAGCTTTTAGAATGCCGCATCCCAAATGTGTAATTTGTAGCTGTGTACAATTCTAGATTACTCGTTATTGGCACTGCAACACCAACTTGCAGCCATTCCTGATTATTCTATGGAATAGAGAAACTCTTGGTTGGTATGGTGTGACTTGCTCAGTGTCCATAATATTGTCTACTGATAGATATTCGACAATATCCCCCAATACGTCAAACATAATTTATCAGTTTATATGGTTAACTATCTCATTAGTCGGCACCGAAATCGTTTTTCACACAGTCATTACCGCTTGCCAATGTTTATTTAATGATCAAGATAGGCCTTATTGTTCTCAGGTCAACTGTGTAATAGACAATTTGACAGATATCACCTCACGGTGAAATCGGTCCAGTAGCTTCAAGATTCCCGTTTACGTTACCGTTCCCGTAGGAATATTGAGATAACAAATACAGCCCATATCGTTCTTCAGGCTCAAGACAATAATCTCTGCACCAAAATTCATACAAATAGGTACAATACTTTGGGTTGCAGATCGTAAGAAAGAAAAAGGGACAGATGGAGTTGATTGCAGAACTATGATGTTAGTAAGTAGGTACTTCCGTTCCCATGGGAATATGGGGATAAATTTAAGTTAATGTTACTCAGGGATAGTGTAGCATTCTAATCAGTTCAGTAGTTTCTAGGTTCCCGTTTACGTTTGCATTCTTGTGGAAATACAGGGATTACATATACATATAGCCTATGTCCATCTTCAGGCTCAAGACCATATCTCTGTACCAAAATTCATATAAATGGGTTTAATAGTTTCGGCGGTTTTTGATAGCAAGTAAAAAGAGACAGACAGATTTAATTTCAGACTTATGATATAAGTAAAAAACTTCCATTCCCGTGGGAATATGGTAACAGTTCCCGTAGGAATATGGGGACGACTTTCAGCAGTTAATGTTACTCAG
This sequence comes from Melanostoma mellinum, assembly GCA_914767635.1. Taxonomy (NCBI): domain Eukaryota; kingdom Metazoa; phylum Arthropoda; class Insecta; order Diptera; family Syrphidae; genus Melanostoma; species Melanostoma mellinum. Next base: position 198,162,459 of record OU612058.1, on the reverse strand, counting down.
GGATAGTGTAGCACTCTAACGGTGGAAGAATTTTTCAAATCGTTGCAATAGTGTCAAAGGTCCCGAGTGCGTTCTCGTTCCCGTGGTAATAAGGGATAACAAATACAACCTATGACCTTTCTCAGTTTCTAGACTATCTCTGTACAAAATTTTATTTAAATCTGTTCATTAGTTTGGGCGAGAGATGGTAACATAGAAAGGCGAACAGACAGAGCTACTTATTCATTTATAATATAAGCGAAGTTCCCGTGGGAATATTCAAATGAAATTTAACCTTTGTCTTTCTGTAGGTTCGAGATCATCTCTGTATAAAATTTCTTTTAAATCCGTTCTGTAGCTTGGGCCAGAGATGTGAACATAGAAAGACGAACAGACAGAGCTACTTTCGCACTTATTATATTAGTATACGGACTACCGTTCCCGTAAGAATATGGGGATGAATTCAAGTTTGTGTTAATCGGGAATAGTGTAGCACTCTAATGGTGGAAGAATTTTCGAAATATTTTTTATGGATCGTGGTATCGAAGTCTATCTTCAGCTGTTGATGATATATCATCCCCTAGACGATGGTAACGAACAGGAAATAGTAACAATCCCACCGGATGTTTATATACAAAAACATGAAGAAGACCTTTGTGAGGAAGATTTGCTCCTCTTGGCAACCCAGGGGCAGTAGAAGCGACGCGTGGAAGCTTTCCTGTTGCTGGGCCAATAAAAGGAGAGCCTTTTGATAGCTCTCTTAGGTAGCGAAACCACTTTCAAACTGCACTTTGCATCGGAAAAGAATGTTGGAATGCTTAGAATGTATACAACATACCAGTGTACTTCTTGAGTCTTATACATATATCCATACCATGACAACCTTTTTTTCAAAAGCTGCTTTTTTGAAGAAATATTACACTTATTAAACAGTAACAAAATGGATTATCATTTAATTACATTTTTAAGAGGATTGGCCTTTAATCAAAAATCAGTACCGCTAAGGTTTCTAAAATGCAAAAAAGGATTACCGTGGTTCATGCATAAGATAACATAACGCGATTCCATCTCAAAGCTAATTATTTTACTTTTTCTTAAATTTAAATAATTAAAAACTGACAGCTTGTACAGCAATAGTTCAATTTATTCAAAGAAAGTAAGTTGGTTTTAAATATAACAAATATCTGCATAACTGTCCAAGTTGGCTTCCTTCAGGGACACCAGGCCTAGGCTCCACTGCACGCGTTACATAACACTTAAAATTTTTGCATTGAAAACAAAATTATAAGTCTTTGGACTTACTCTTTTTCGTATTCCGGCGTTGTGAGCATTGCTTTTTCGAAGGGATCACAGCTCTCCCTCTCAAATTCTCCATATCATAATCCGCTCATGGAGTACGCCACGTTGACCTATAAATGAGCACTGAGAAGTTGTACCTTTTGGGTTTTGGGTTTTTCCATATCCGGGACCAACCAAATGCAGATTTCGTTGCATACCACTAGCGTTTTTTTTCTATCTTTCTTTTTCTTATTTTGCGATCGTATCCGAACATTACATCTATCTTTTTGAAAGTCGGTCAAACTTGGAAAAAAAGCTGTGTTTACAAAAAAAAAAAATGGTTGGTTAAATAACATTATGTTGATGTGGAATAAAATGGTTACGTTAATCCTTAAAATCCTTTTACTTCTGACTAACTCACTGTTCGACTCCGTTTTCAAATATATGTACATACCTATTTATAAATAACTTGGTATGTACCAACACCAAAATAGTGCACTGCCATCTCAAACCCTTCGATCTTAATTTAAAAATTCCTTTGCTCCGAACCTCATTAAAAACCTATCCTATCCCAAGATAAAAACGAAAGAAACCATTAACCTCTGCAAAGAGGACTATATTAATCAATTTTCATCCATCAATGGATGGTCGGTCCATCCTTGAAAAAAAAGAAACATACACACAAAAGAAACAATATCCTTCGTTATAAATGTTCTTGCAAACGGTCCCAGGCAACGAAGTGTTTTCACTGTCGATTAACTCTACTCTGACCTAGAAGTTTGGCGAAACAAGACGACCCCTTTTGTCTTAAATCGATTAATTTGTTTCTCATTAGAAGCATAGGATTAGTTCAAACTTCGTTTTATAACCTTTTTCTGTTTTTCTTCTTTCTCTACTTCTTCTTTTTTCTGCAACCGAACCAAAGCAAATTACCATCAACCAACAAATTACTCACTCAGTCTCCCTCCTCCTCACTTTTTTTACGGTATCATCAAGCACAAGCCTTAAACAAATCACTGAACGATATCCTTTGTATAAATGGAAATGTATGCAGGCGCTCTTAATTACCGATGTACAAAGGAAACACACAAAAAAAAGGATTAAAAAAGGACTTCTCGTGTATAAAGCATAGAAAATCAGAATACACATAGACGTAGACAAATCGGCGATTATAATCAAAGGCACGTCAGCAGTGTGCCGCACACAAGCTCTCGAACCACTTGTACTCCTACACTTTGGTCCTTTTGGAGGTGGTCAACTTTGTTCTCTGTGTAAACGGATAAGGCTACAATGTATGTTGGTTGAGGGAGTGCGTGTTTGCAATTTCAAAGGATTATGCAGCATTTGGGAGTCATTTTGCTAGGAGTGTGGACACACTCCAATCAGTGCGGGTGCTTTTTACACTACCTTGTCCCTTATTTCGCATTAAAGTGCATGAAACTCACAAGCGACTGTGATTGTAAAAGTTCTCAATCCTCTGCCGCAGAAAAAAAGAGTGCAGGACTGCACGATAAAAAAAAATGCACAAATTAATGTCCGCTTTTATTCCGACTCTACGACCTCCTCCCCCAGCACCTTTCGGGAAAATGCAAATTTCCTTCGTTATCTGTGCAAAAGGGGATTTTTATTTTCAATAGAATTTTGTCGCGTTTTTTGTTCGTGCTCACAGCTTAAGTAAGCTCCAGGGAGTTTTGCTGAGCCGCAAAGGATTCCCAGCCACAAGGATGACAATCCGTAGTTAATGCCTGCATGCATGTTTCCTGGAACAGAACCGGGCGACAGGAACTTGCATGCTAGCCCCGTAATGTGGCTGATAAAATGTTAATGTCCGCAGGATAATTAGTTTTTGCTGTCACAGGGCGTGTCTGTGTTTATACAGATAAAGGAGTGGGTGGCGAGTGAATGCCCACAAACTAATTGAATTCCACATGGGATCGTCCTCCTTGCGCGCTGTGAACCACTGTTTATGGGGCGGATGTGTATCTTGCATACAATTGATGAGATTTTAATGGGCCTGCGGCCAAAAACGTATCCCAGATGCATATAATAATAATAATCAAACAACAAACACACACACACAACATACGCTATCCAAATTATCAAATTGGGCCTTGGCTTTATGGCCTCATTATCAATTAAGACTCTCGCCCTGTTTCGCTTTAATTGCGGTGCAGGTGTTTATGTTAATACTATCAGTTTGGATTATTGTGGATTAATTCAGAGGCAACACAAAAGAGCGAAGCACTGTAAATCTGTTGCCAAATTGGCTGTCAGACTCGCAGTGGATTAAGTTAAGCGCGTAATGAGTTTTTCTTGTACACAAATAAGTTTTTTTGATACACTGATCTCCTTTCCTCTGATCCCTGAAACTTGTGGCCTTGAGTTATTTCTATGAGAATGAGAAAAGAACTCGAACTAATGACATACAATTTCTTTCTAATTCCAGCTTGTCGGTATGAAAAGGGATCCTGGTCTGAGTGTGCAACTGGTCAAATGACAAGAGCCGATAAATTAAAGTCAACCAGTGACCCATCGTGCGAAGCAACACGTATCATCAAGAAGAACTGCAAACCAGGCAAGTCCAAGGACAAGAGCAACAAGGAGCGCAAGAACAAAGACAAAGGTAAGTTGAATTGTTGTGCGCTGCCCCATGTAATCAGAACCCTGCCCATCATTCAATTTGTAATTTAATCAAATAATCGTATTCCTTAAGAAACCGCCTCGGTTCCTCCATTATCCACGGACCCGATCGTCCTACTAAAGGATAAAGGACTGAAATTAAATAAAATTGACAATTAATAGCACCCATTAGATATTGAAAATGTGCTTAATGGCTGCACACATTGCCAGACAGAGTCCCATCAAGGTAGCTCCTACAGCATGTTGTGTGCGGATATAGGGGATACAAGATTGTCCAACCAAGCATCGACCTGGAATGCATGTAGACAAAAAATTATTTCGCCAACCTGAAAAGCTCTTATCGAAGCAAAAAAGGGTTGTTAGAGGAAGCGATGGGAACCCAACAGGATCCAAAGCATAACTTCATTATGTGTGGTTCTGGGGGGATGGTGGTAGTGGTTGGTTATATTGTATCTTATCTATGCACGGCAACATTTTAATTAAATTAACTGACTACCCAACGGGGAGTATATGATGGCAAAAACTGCATGGGCAAGGAGTGTGTTTTAGCAGGTGTCCCGTATGCAGTTCGTATAGCGTTGGAAAATTTAATTTTCCACACTCGTGTGTTTGTTTTAATCTAACTGCAATGAGGGCGTACGCTTTATGGACGCATTTCAACAAAATTGCAGCGGTTGATAAATCAGAATACTGTAGAGGTAGTTGCATGTGCCAGGTTAATGGTGAACCCAGTTTTCCAATGAATTTGCTTGTCAAATTATGAGAATGTTTTATAAAGGCAACCACTTTAAACTGTTGAATGGCTGCGGTGAATTCATGAAGTAGAGAAATCTTCCGATGCACTGTTGGGGGATGAGTTCTATACAAAAAGAGGTTTCTATGGAAGCTGGTTTGAGAAATTTTGCACTCAAACTTTTACAAGAACCGGTTTTCAATCTGTAGTCTTGGTAACTTATTAAAATTTCGTCTCACCAAACTAACTACTAGTTTGGGGTTTGTCTGGAGATGAGAACAGCCGACTAGCGTTTGAAGACCTGGAGAAGAATAATATTCAAAGTTTAAGTGAATGAATGAGTGATAAGTTTTCATTTTGTATTGCACTTTGACCTGATTGATCTTCCCTCCTTTCTTATTTAAGTTGTAATTTGTAGATTATAGTTCTTCATTTTGTTTAGTCTTTTTGATTGTATTAGGGATCTGGGTTACGTTTAGGGATTTTATTTCTCCTCATCTTGTAGTATGATTTTTGATCTACAATTATGCTTTTGTAGCAAGAGAGCATAACAGTCTCCGAAGAGATGGCCCGGATGTTCTTCTGGTTCGTTACATTATATGAATCGATCTTAGCTCTCTCCGCCTAGTATTTTTGGGGGTTTCTTTATAACGTCCTGGCATCGCTTTATATTGAATGTGCCCAGCTTTGATTGAAGTATTTTTGGGAACTAATTGTTTTTCTCGTTCTTTAAATTTTGTTTTTTTTTTCTTTTAATTGACGCGCAAATCGAGTATTTAGGGAAGTGTGAAAGGATTTAATAGGAGCACATTGCTTTGCAAAAGCAGAGTCAGGTAAAGCGTTTCACATACAGGTTGTGCGACTAAAAAAATGTTCTCTATACTTGATTGAATACTCCACATAGGGCTCTTGGTAAAACTGATGAGCATTGTGAATGAGGCGGGTATTGTGGCTAAATTGTTTCTGGGAGGAATGCCACTGACTATTTCACTAGAGCACTGTTTGTAAAAAAGGCGGTAAAAGAAAGAGATGATGATGTTCAACAGATACGATTCGATCCTGTAATTGCATTATCACCTCTTAGTCTTAATGCTCTGTTTTGCAGGTACTATTCATGAACAATGGCAATGGGGAATGTTAGGCTTTAACGACAAACGATAGCATTGAGTCTTAGATGCATTGAATTCTGTTCGGTTTTTATTACCTTAAGCAACAATGCTGTCAAAGACAAACTGTTCCAATTCTACATTCAAAGAGAAGGGACGTGAATTTGAAACCGAATACGAAAAGCTGAGAGTTGACAAGAGACAAGAGACCGTTTATGAAAATAAGCTAATAATAGTTGGAGACAAAACGGAGCCCTGGGTGCACCGCCATTTTTAAAGTGGGTATCAAACTTGAAACCATCCAATAGAGCTTGTATTGAACGATCGGAAAGGTAATTTTGGCCAAAAATTTAAAGCTTGTTATTTAATGCAAGTCAAAAAAAGTTGGGAAAAAATCATATGCCAGATAAAAAAAAGCCAAACAGTGAAATGCTTAAAAATTTTAAACCCGTACAAATACTGTACAAATCGTTATTTGTTATTAGCTTTTTCAACAAACAGTGAGATGCCTCGCGGAACAATGAAACGGCGAAGCGATCATTTGCAAAATAAACACTTGACGAAGTTACTTAAAGCGAAGTGTGAAGGGCATTTAACAATTTGCGTACTGTCGCAAAATCATTTCAAACTGAGCCGAAAGAATTAAATGCCAAATAATAGTTGCGTATTGATAAAAAGACGAAGTGAAAACTGCTAGAACGACCACGTCGAAACAAGGAAATTGCAAACGTCTTCTACCGAACAATAGGTGACCCATTCAAAAGTCACATGATGACTTTTCATATTGATGATCAAAATCCAGAGCCATGTAAATGAGGTGATGTCTTTAGAAACCTTCCGCGGAGAGCTCTTTCTGAGCTGGTCGTGAAGCTAACCCTTAAGTAAATCACTCACCAAGTAGACATCTTTGAGTGTGCTCAAAAACTCTGTAAAGTGTGTAGCAACGTAAGTGTGTAAATAGTATAAGTTAAAAGCTGATCTTTGTACTTTGGTTAGGGTTTTTAAATGCGTTATTTTTTGTAAGATAGAATAGGTCTAACAATGGCAGTATAAATCCACATAATGATTTTAGGATTTGGTCCCCAGTTTTCGCCAAAAATCCTGTTACATGAATACAGTGCTATCATAGAGCTAGGTCATCGGCATAGGCAACCACTTTCACGCCATCATGTATAAGAGTTACGACGATCTCATTCATGACCAGGATCCAGAGTAGGGGTGAAAGGATACCACAGGATAACCACAGTGAAAGTCTGAGAAAGTATTTTCGAAGAACTTCAAGATATTTTTGATATCTTAGAAATGTTTGTTCTTTCCAGCTCCTTATGAAAATTTATTACGGCATCTTTCACTCGAAATTACAATATGGAATTTTATGTTGGGGAGGAACTTATTTCAACAAAATTCAACCCCTGTTGGTATTGCAAAAGTCTGCTCTGAAAACAATTTGCCGTAAGCCGCGTTTCTGTCCAAGTTTTCATCTTTTTAAGGATTTGAAAATTCTTCCAGTTTGCCATTTGTTCTGTTCTAAATGAATTTTTTAAAAGATCAGGTAAACGTAATAGAAGAATCATCTCGAATTATAATATTCGAGGTAATTTGTCAAACCAAGTTTCCATACCAGCTTCTCGTACAACTGCATTTCGTAGATCTTTCCATGTCGTTTCTTGTCGTCTGTTCAACAAGCTTCTACCCCCTACCAGAATGCTTACTTCACATTTGTTGTTTTTGAAACAATGGTTTATTTCTCTGGATGTGCAGAGTATCGAATATTTTCTGAATAATTAGTAACCCTTGATGTTCTAATGAAATGATAGGTTTTAAATCAAATTTTCTTTTTGCATCTTACTCTTTATGAAATTATGTATATTTTTGAGTACGTAAATTTTAGATTTTTCTTGGGTCACCCCACACATTTTTAATTATATGTTAAACTTGTTTGCCTAGTAGTGACAATAGCACTATTTTTTTTATATAAAAATAGTTTTGTTACTTATATATTTCTTTTTCATACCATTTTCATGGATAACAAATTGTTTGTAATGAATTTTAAGAACTAATAAATTACTTACTTATTTACTTACCTGCTTGTGGGGTTCCTCATGACACACACTTCTTCAAGTTTGCACTTCCTAGTTCGCTGTGGATCTGACGTTTTGTCAGCATACACTTGATCCAATTTGTGATTGTTTTTTCTATAATGTGATTTCTTAAGAGGTTAAGAACTTTTTTAAAAAAAAAAAAAACATTAAAAAAAATATGAAATATTTATTTGAATCGATATTTTGAACCTTGCAATTTAATGTTTAAAGATAATTTCATGCAAATGTTGACCGCGGCTGCGTCTCAGGTAGCCCATCCGCTGAGTCCAATTTTGGCATACTCTTTCACACATATCGGCCGGTATCTCACGAATGAATGCATGGATGTTGGCTTCCAGTGCGTCAATCGAAGCGGGCTCGTCCCTATAGACATTAGCCTTGACATACTCCCACAAAAAATAGCCTAATGGTGTCAAATCGCACGATCTAGGCAGCCAATTGACCGGCACCTAACTCGACTCGCAATTGCGCCATTGTTTCGCGTGCTGTGTGGCATGTGGCACCGTCTTGTTGAAACCACATATCATGCAAGTCAAGAACTTCCATTTCGGGCAAAAAAAAGTTTGTTATCATTGCTCGGTAGCGTTCACCATTGACAGTAACGCTGCGATTCGCATCATCTTTGAAGAAATATGGCCCAATAATGCCGCCGGCCCATAAACCGCACCAAACAATGACTTTTTCGGGATGCATTGGTAGCTGTTGCAATGCTTCTCGCTGATCTTCACTCCAAATGCGGCAATTTTGCTTATTTACGTACCCATTCAACCAAAAATGAGCCTCATCGCTGAACACAATTTTTCGATAAAAAAGCGGATCCTCGGCCAGCTTTCCCATTCAATAATAAATTCAATAATTTGCAAGCGTTGTTAATTTGTAAGACGATCCATTGTTAAATTGCAAACCAAACTGAAGCTGTTTGACAGTGACACAAGGTACTAAACACACGTCAGCTGTCAAAATCAATGTTGCCAAAACCAAACCAGCTAAAAAATCACCTGTTACTTCTAGATCATTTAGGGCCTTCTTAATTGCAGTGTTTTGGACATTGTTGAAGGCTTCTTCAACGTCCAGGAAAGCTGCCAGTGTATATTCTTTATCTTGCAGCGTTTTCTCTATAGTTCTAACTACACAGTGAAGTGCTGTTTCTACACTTCGTCCTTTTGTGTGAGCATGTTGAAAGGTAGATATTACTTCCGGTTTCAGAAAGCTAGGAATATTTAAATCAAGTAACCTTTCAAATGTTTTCAGTATAAAGGAAGTCAGACTTATAGAAGGTCTGAAGTCTTTTGCTTCTGTGTGGATGGGTTGGTCGGCTTTGGGAATAAGGCCACATATGAGGCTATTCTCAAAAGCGTTCTTGAGATGTGAGAAGACTTTTCTGCTGCTTTTTTGCAGCATCATAGGAAAAATGCCATCTTATAATGAACATACGAGAGTATATCGAGACCCAACCCCCAAATTCGACCCTGTTTTTCCCAGCAAATAACCTTATATCCTTCTAATTTACCGCCACCAATTTATTACACTTTGGGACGAGCATGGCCTTATGTGGGATCCTTACTTATAATGGTTCTATGGTCTACTGCAATTGGTTTTCTTTGAGAGATTTTTTCACAAATGCGCTGTAACACCACCTACACCAACTACACCGTGGGTGTATAATTGTAATAGAATCAAACATTGCCGTAGCTTACTGTTCCAGTTCTGTTTGACATCAAAGAACGCGACGACTAACGATCTCATCTGCCATCACCTCTAGACCGCGTTATGTTTTACACTGTTAAGATTAGATTTAGATTAGATTTAGGGGACGGGTAGAGCTTCCTCGGCTCCGGGCACTGCGGTGTCTGAATGAAACCAGTTGTGCCAGCCCATGTGAGGTTTCAGGACAGTTCTCCTGCTCCTGAATTAAACCAGAAGTTAGCAATCTTCTGTGGTTGAATGAGTTTGAGTTTATCTAGGGGGATAATCTCATAGTCAAGTATTTGCTTTCTAAGGCCTCGGCCACGCAGTAAGCGGCAGAGCGGCAGAGCGGCAAAAAATTAAAACATATGAAATCACACATCAGGAGTGGCCACGCAATGAGCGGGCGGCAAAACAAAATTCTGAGCGGCAAAGCGGCGCCGCTAAGCAACCAAACATGTTTTAATTTTCTGAGCGGCAAACAGCATTTTATATTTATATCAGTGACGAAGCGTCCATATATTGAGTGGAATGAGTGCTTCCGTTAACGAATTTAAAAAGATCTTAGGTAATGGAAAAACAATTATAATGGCAAATGTGGATGCTGCAAATGAGATCAACCTCACTGATATTTTGGATGATTTGCTGGGCGATGAAGAGGAAGTTTTAAAAAAACAATCCGATAGCCAACGCCCATCCGCCACATTAGCCAAAAAAAAAAAGGAAGAGCTCAGCCATGGATGTGGATTCCATACGTCGCTTAGAGTTGCCGCTCAGCCGCTCGCCGCTCAGCCGCTTATTGCCTGGCCATACGCCGCTTAGAGTTGCCGCTCAGCCGCTCGCCGCTCAGCCGCTTAGCCGCTCTGCCGCTTACTGCGTGGCCGAGGCCTAAGGCGGAAAAGTGCTGGACATTCTGTAATGATGTGCAGAGATGTTTCTTCATTTTCGAGGCATAGTCTACAGATGGGGTCCAGATGTTTCTTTAAAGAACAGTGACCGGTTAGTAGTCCTATGCAAATTTTTAGGGTTTTTCTATTGAGTTTTTCAGTAAATTCTGGCAAAAAGAGTTTTGACCAGATTTGACGAGATACGTTACTCCAAGCTTTATTTGATTCCTCCAGTAGGATGTTCTTGGTATTATGTTTGAAGGTGCTTTTATCTACACCGCAGAAGGGTTCAGGACCGACGAATGGTTTAGATGCGCCGTCTTTAGCTAAGATGTCTACCTTTTCGTTTCCTTCATAGCCTTTTTGTGCTGTTATCCAGTGGAGGATTACAGTGTTTTTCCTTGCTACTTTAGAGAGTGACATGACTGTCTCTTGGACTAGTTTGGATCTTATGATAGGTGAGCTTAACCCTTTTAGTGCAGCTTGGCTGTCTGAAAAAATGAATATTGTTTTGTTTTTCGTGTTCGATGAACATATTATTCTCGAGCATTCGTTAATTGCAAAGACTTCAGTTTGGAAAATGGACGAGCGACTGTCCAGACTTACTGAGAAATTCGTTCTGGGACAGTCGCTGAAAATGCAGGCAGCAGGCACCTGTACCAGTTTCCATTTTTGAGCCGTCCGTATACCAGACCATATCTTGCCTTGAAGGTTGAGGTTTTGTGTTCTCCCAGTCTTCCCTAAGGGGAATTGCATCTCAGAGACTAAGTCGCACGAAGCGTAGAGCAAGCTCATTTGTACGTACTTACCTACGCTCTTCATCATAAATGCAAGTGTTAGAGGTTAGAAAACACCAACACCAGCACATAAAGAACGCATAGAAAATATATACATATATGAAAAAAAAAATACAAATAGTGGCATACAATATAGAACACCTAACATGAAATACAATAATAATTAAACAAAACTACTAAAAATAAAACAAAGTATAAACTACAAATATTTTGAAAAACAATAAGCTAAGAAACATTGAACAAAAATCATGCTTGTGGAGCACTGGTTTTAAATTTTTGTTTTAAACTAGATTTATTAATGTTGAAATCTAAAAGTAGGGAGTTAGAATTATATAATCTACTCATGCGCGATAGCGGCTCATTCATGCCGTAATTGGTTCTATGATGGGGGCAATGAATCAAATCCAAATTACGAAAGTGGTGAGATCCTCCGCGGTAGTTAAAACCAATGGACGAGAGCAAGTAAGGAGCATCTATAAAGCCAGTCAAAAGCTGATGGAAAAATACTAGGTCGTTGTTGATACGTCTTTAACTAAGGGTTTGCAATTGCAAAAGTTTGATTCGATGTTCATAAGGAGGTAGATTGAATGGATCTTCCCAAGGAAGACCCTTCAAAGCAAAACGTATAAATTTATGTTGTACAGCCTCGATACGATGTTTATGAATTTCATATAGGGGAGACCAAACTTGTGAGGCGTACTCGAGATGAGGACGAACATAACAGTTAAACAAAGATAATGTTACATAAGGATCATCAAATTCTTTTGACCACCTTTTTATGAAACCTAGCATAGAATTTGCTTTCCTTACTATTGAGCTTATATGCTCATTAAATTCAAGGTTAATATTGAAGTAAACACCTAGGTCACGAAAACTTGAGACACTACATAATGAATGACCAGACATTAAGTTTATAGCTTTGCTAGGTTCACGTTTTTTTCAGAATGTCATTGTTTGGCACTTCGAAGGGTTAAGACTAAGACCATTCTTTTCACACCATGTTCCAAAGCTATCGATATCTTTTTGAAAAAGTACGCGATCAGTAGTATTTTGAATGGATTTAAAAATTTTCATATCATCTGCGAAAATCAGAATTTCACTATACGAAATGCATGAAACAACGTCATTGATTGCGATAATGAAAAGCAAAGGCCCAAGGTGACTGCCTTGGGGTACATCCGACAGAGCATTGAAGGGACTCGAAAAGCTATTACGAAATTTTACTTGGTACGTTCTATTTTCGAGATAAGAGCAAATCCATGCAATAAATATTTTAGGAAATCCAAAAGCTTTGAGCTTATATAATATTACATCATGAGAGAGTTGATCGAATGCTTTGGAAAATGCAGTGTAAATACAATCGAGCTCAAACCCATTTTCAAGGGCATTAGAACATATGTGAAGAAAAGAAAGAAGGTTTGTTACCGTTAATCTTTTCTGCATATAGCCTTGCTGCTGTCTGCAAATAATATTTCATGTAAAGAATGAGAGGCTGTCACAAACAACCTGTTCAACCTGTTTGGGGATGCAAGATAGCTTGGATATAGGCCTGTAGTTTTTTATTTCTATCTTATCACCCTTTTCAAAAACCGGAGTGATAAAGGACTTTTTCCAAAGACTAGGAAAAACACCTGTTTTGACTGAAAGCTGAAAGAGATATTGAAGTGGGAACATTATTGCGGAACGGCATTTCTTTAACAGAACTGGCGGGATTCCATCCGGACCGAACGAAAAGTCATCTTGCAGAAGTGATAAATATTTTAAAATGTGGTCACTATGAATAGGGATATTATTAAAATTTACTTGAGAGCAGTTACGTAAATACGTAAAGTAGTTTTCATCTATTACTATGGAGGTATCACAGAAAGAGCTTCGAAAATGATTAGCGAAGGCATTGCATACACATATCGTTAGTATTCTCTAGCGGAGTATCACCAGAAATAAAGTTAACTGGGTACCCATCAGATTTTTTCTTTGAATTAACAAATCGCCAAAAACTTTTTGGGTCATCCCTTAAAGAGAAAGACATCTGTCTTAGGTAGTTGGAGTAAAGAGTTTTGGAGAGCGTGTTAAAGTTTTCAAAAAAACTAATATAAACACTATAGTCAGTTGTAGAATGAGTCTTAATGTAGGCTTTCCCGGCCTTATTTCTCTTATTACGCAGAATCTTTAGTCTTTGGTATACCAAGGCTGATTAAAGCAGGAATTCTTAAGGATTTTTCGGGGAATAATTTTGTTCATACAATTTTCCAAGATCAAGTCAAAGCATTTGACTGCATCGTCGATATTGTCAGAAGCTGATACTCTCTGGTGAGTTCTTCGGAAAGCAAATCGAAATTCGCTCTCCGAAAGTCAAAAGTGTATGAACAGTCAAATGAGTTACTATGAACATATAAATCAGAACTTAAATCCAGAAAAATATCTAAAGGTGGATGAAGATCATCTAAGTTAGTAATGCCATACTTAGATTTAAGAACAACAGTACTAACTGCGTCAGATGAAAAAACTAAATCGAGCATGCGATTCATAAAGTTTCTTATACAGCTTATTTGCTGTAAGTCTGAGGAAATTATATTGTCAAGTAAACGAAGCTCTTGCTTAGACGAAGTCAGTGATGCTACTTGAAAGGATTCGTCTTTAGAAGGGACCCAATTTACTTCTGGCAAATTAAAATCGCCCAATAATAAAATATAGCTTTTAAGACAAGACAATTCCATTACATAATCCAAAACTAAAGAGAGCTCAGTATAAGCTGAGACAGGACTCTTTGGAGGAATATAGACGTTTGCGACATATATACTATTTAACTGTACGGAGACAATGAAGAAGTTGAGTTTAAAGTTGTACATCGGAAAAATAGCATCCAAGCACATACTAAAGGTATTTAGTTTTTCTAGACTTTCCATTATCGACAGATTTCCTTTCGGGCTTACACTGTTTAATATGTAAGCAAATAATGAATTTTGTTTTCAATCAGTTCGATATCCTTTTTTTGAATTTCTCTTTTTTGTAAAATTCCTAAAACATGTTGTAAGATTTTATCGAATTCTGTCAAATTGTACATCTACACTTGTACAAACTCAATTGTACCGAATCTTGCATCTCTTGGGCGAGGAAAAAAAATCATTTGACCTTTTTGTATCTCAAAAACTAATTTCCTTCAAATTTATCAGTAAAATGGTTGACTAACAACACATTTTTTCTTTCTTTCAGTTGCTCGCAAAGGTCGTGCTTAAGCGGTTACCAACTAAAATTGTTTCCCTCACATAATGGTATTAAACAATTTAAAGTTATAAAACAAAAAATCCAAAAAAGAAAACTTCCAAATCAAACACATTCTCCAAACAAATACAGAAACAAAACATTTATACATACTCACACACACACAAACGTTTACAAACACAAAACCACTTCAAACCACACACAGACAGACAGTGTTAAGTATAAAATAAAAAAGAAAATTAAACTAAATAAACGTTTAATAAATTAAGTATACAAAAAGTAATAGAACTCAAAATATTCAATGGCAGCGAATATTACAAAAAAATGAAGTAATTTAATTAAATTTAATTAAATCTGCAAGAGTAACATGTATCAAATCTGAAAAGGTAAGCATTTACATTTAAAAGAACAAAAAAAAAAGGAATCCCTCGAAACCAAAGTAATTCATAACTGAACGGATAGGCAACTAATATTATATTGATTAAAAAATAATTATTAAATATTTAACTTAAAACCAAAAGTAAAAACAAAACAGTATTTGCATTTTAAAATTTTAAAAATAAAAGAAAAAAATATTTTTCTTTATGTTCTTCATTTGAAAAAAACAAAAATAGCAACTTTTACATAGATTGAATGTTCTTTCTCAAACACGAAAAATACAACAAAAAAAACCTATATATATGAATTAATATTAAAAACAAAACAAAAACATTAGACTATATACATATACTACATTGTATCTACTTCTTTGGTAAAACAAACATAATTTAAAGAAAAAAAACAATTATTGTAAATATTGTATAAAATATATACACAAAAAAAAAACATCAACAGTTTGTGACGTGAAATTACAAAAAATGAAAAAGAAATCCAAAGCAAACCGTTAATAGAAAGTAAAAGAAAAAAAAAACACTTTCATTTCAAACCATAAACTCTCTTTCATTTACTTTAAGTTTTTATACTTCATAAGTTATTTTCTTTAAAATATGAGAATATGAAATGAAAACATTTTATTAAGTTTAATGTTTTATAATATAAAAAACAAAGTAAAAATTATAACAAATATGAAAAAATCGTTGAAAAAGAAAAAGAAACAACAGGCGACATAATACAAAATAAAAAAAAGAAAACATTTATAAAATAATATGAGTTAACTTCCAAAGAGAAAGAAACCAGCATAAGAATGAAATTTAAATAAAAAGCAAAATACTGTATGAAGAAGAAAAAGTCTTTTTGTGAAAATAAAATGAAATATTAAATAAAACTTTACGATAAAAATTCATTGGGTTGGTGTTTATTTATTTGAGGAACGGAGATTTACTAGGAGTTTGATTTGGTGATATTTATGGTTGGTATCATTTTGTTAATGTTTTTCTAAAAGGACTTCAATTAATGGTAAGGTTATCGAGCAATACATGTAGTCCGGGATCGCTGGTAAATTTTTTTTTGTGATTACAAGCTAATTTTCCCTGAGTGGCTTCATTTTGTAGAGTTGCCCAACAATTTTCTAACGAAAACTTTCGACTGTGGTAGCTAACAGAGGTAGTAAGGGTAAATTAAAAAAAAAATTGATAGTAACAATTTCTTTCTTAGTTAAACTTTAAGATAATTCTCTAAATTATGTGAAAAAATGTTTGTCCTATCCTACAAATTGTATGGTATGATCCCAATAGTCACCTTCCTCAAACATTTATCGATTACGAGGTCAAAAAAAGTAATTACTAACAAGCTGATTTTTTGGTTTTTACTTATTTAACATTTATAAAATTTATCAGTCAGATTGTCCTACAAATTCCGTGGTACGTTATCCCGGTCCTACGCCCAAAAGTAGTAGTAAAAATCCTTGATGTAAAAGATAGCGCGCTACGCTAAAGTGGTGCTCCAATTGAATTTATATGTATTTGAAATTCATGAAATAAAAAATAAATTTATTTTTCAAACGTGACATAAAAAATGATGACTTTTTGGTAGATTTCACTTAACAATAAGTTAAAAAATTAATGAACGTCAACTTAAACTAATGGCACTTTCCATTGGTTTCACTCGGGGAAGCACTCATTTTAAAAACCAATGGAACACCCAAAATAATTTCTGTTCAGTTTAACGTAATTGCCTTTGTGTGAGTGAAACACCTATGGCTCTTAAAAAGTATTCCTTGAAGAAAATTTTTTTTTTAACATTTGAGTAACATGTGCTAGTGCTTCTTGAGTCGATTCTCATTTCAAATCGAGAAGCGGCTGTCACTCCTCAGAATCATGAGAAGCGATCTTTTTGCACCAATGGAACGGTTTGAGAATGCTTCTGGACGCTCCTGGACGGTTCTTTTCGTCCAATGGAAAGTGCCATAAGTCTAAGAAGCTTCAGCTTCGGCCAAATTCGGCTAAAAATACTACAGTCGGCTAAACTAAAAAGCCGAATAATCGACTTCGGCTAGAAATTGACCTTTGGACGGACACTAGTTTTTTGTATTTTTCTACATCAACTGAGTCACACTGTTACGCGTGCGCAGAGCATTATTTACTCCGCGTTTGTGGTCGACACAATCGCGTGTAAACATTTATCATTTGACCACGCTTTTTTGTCTGTCGCGATAGCAGCGAAGGCTTGTCAGATGAATCAGAGGATGATTTTTTTTTTTTTTAATTTAAATCCGAAATCTCTGTGCTTAATTCACTAAAAATAAACTAAATAAATAAATAATAAATAATAATAAAATAAATAAATAAATAATAATAAATTTAGAGGAAGATTTCACTGTAGTTTTGTTTGTTCGTTGAAGCCCTAGGGTTGAGATAATATATTTTTCCTCAACTCGCCCTAGGCTTTTGCTGTGGCGAGTTGAGGGCTGTCAAATAGCATGTATTTTTTTTAATGACAGATATGTGTGGGGATTTGTGGTTTAGCGTTTTTTGAGGACTGGAAAACACAGGTTTTTTTTGACAACTCATAGGGTTGTCAAAAAACCTGCCTCAACCCTGGAGAAAGTTCATCGAACGGACCTTGAACAATATGTTACAAATAAACAAACAAAAAAATGACAATTCTTGTCGGACTAGCGATACATACCCGTTTTCTTGTTTGAATTGGGCAGAGAACACACTAACCTATAATGTAATATTTTTGTCCTACAGTTAGTAATGGAAATAACGATCTGGTGGTATTGACATTTTCTGAGCGTAGGACTGAAACAACGTACCACGGAATTTGTAAGACAATCTGACTGTTAAGTTATATAAATGTTAAATAAGTAAAAACCAAAAATCAGCTTGTTATTGATCACTTTTTTGATCTCGTAATCGATACATGTTTGAGGAAGGTGACTATTGGGATCAAACCATACAATTTATAAGAAAGAAACTGTTACTATTAAATTTTTTAGTATCATGAAATCGACATATTTTACCCTTACTACCTCTGTTAGCTACCACAGTCCAAAGTTTGCGTTAGAAAATTGTTGGAAAATTGGCTTGAGTAATCACAAAAAAATTTGGACCAGGGATCCCGGACTAATACAGACCATTAGTCCGAACCTCTAATTAGGCACTTTATCGTTGAAAATCCAAGCCAATGGGTCGATAAATTGGGGATATTACAGGGATTTTCAAAATAATTTCTAAATGAGAAGTTTTTGGATGAATGAAGGACTTTATTAGGGTAGTGATATGGGTTTTTAAGGGGCAATCGTGAGAAACAAAAGCTTGGGTTCACACATTTAGAGAAACTGCTTTTGGACATGACCCAAATCCATGCGTTAAGGAAAATTTTACACTTTGACGCCCAGGTTTAACGCTGTATTATATTATCTCTATTTTGTAGAGCCTCAAATGTAGCATCCATACAATTCAAATGAAAAGTTGAAGTTCTTGTGCATCGCTTGTTTACATACGAGCGCTACACAAAAGTTTGTATTTTTGTATTGAATAGGCTTCAAAACAACTGAGCCGATTTGAATGAAATTTAGAACAGAGTACCGCAATTTATAGACTGTCGTGCATTTAAAATTTTCAATGAAATTTGAATGCCACTCGAATCTAATAATGCTGCCGAGTGCCGATGCTATACATTTGATCACCATAGAACCTGACCTACGTAACGCTGTACAGGGTCTGTGATGCACGTTGCTTTTGAATTTTTGAGAACCGTAATATAGGGAAAACAGTGTCAGGTAGAGCATTCCACATTCGGAGTTAGTTGGACCGACTTCGGTTTGAACGACTAATGTTGGATATTGTGAACCCTCAGAAAACCATGACCGCTTGTCCTGTTGGATGGTTTTTAAATATTTTTGAAAATCTTGAAGTTGGACGGAGTGAAGGAATATATGTTATTATGTTGGACGACAAGTCGTCTGATAAGTCTGAACGCAAACTACATCCAACCACCTAACATCCATCAAACGAAGTCTGTCCAGCTGAATGAAAATGAAATTCCAATTATCGGGGATGATTTTTTCAGCGAGTTATTGTATTAAAATAAAAGAAATATTTCAATTTTATTGTATCATGCCTACCCCGTCCTTGCGTCTCCTAGCTCTTAAATACTGGTGATTATGTTAATGTGGTTAGCATGTCCACCTGCTAACCCAGAGGTTCGAGGTTCGAATCCCAGCAGAGGCAAAAATGCAAAAATGTATTTCCACGGGTATCGCCTTTCGCGAAGAATTGGCAAGTCCTCCGTTAGTAAATTCATTGCCATGAAAAGCGCATTCTCAATTAGCCGTTCGGAACCGGCGAAAAATTGTAGGTCCCCTCCATTCCCTCACAAGGCATGGTTGTGAGAAATGCGCTAGGCCCAGGGGCTCCTCGCTCTGTTGCGCCACCCTATTTTTTTTTTTTTTTTATGTTAATGTGGATCTAATTGTCTAACGGCACGTGCTAATTGCAACTCTTGAATGACTACCAAATTGTTTGGCACCGGTCTTGACTGTCATTACAACATCAACAGGCGTGTCTTTTCACAATTTTGCTAGGATCATTTTGTGTGAATACCTGAACTTGAAGTAAACGATGCATTTTCTGGATAGACAGACGGTGTGGTATGTAGTTAGCACCATTGATTGTAGCAGTTGCTTCAGCCTCATTTTTAGAAAAAAGCAAGGTCCAACTACCCCGACGGGCAGGCCAAACAGTCACACGTGTAAAATTAAAGGGCTTTCCAACAATAATCCTTGAGATTTCAGAACCTTAAATGTGGCAATTCTGATTCGTAACGAAAGCTCTCAGGTGAAAATTGGCCTCATCGCTCAAGATGATCTTAAGATGAATTTTCAAATGATTTAAGCTCATTTCAGGGACCCACTTAGAGAATACACGACGTCGACGTTGTTGAGTTTTTTTTTATGATTAACGCGCACGTCAAGGGGTTACGGGTATCCTTACGAGCATTAAGGAAAACAAGAAAGTATATAAAAGAAGAAACCGATGCAAATTGCTCTTAAGCCTTAACGAAACGCAACGCAGGGCTAAAACGGAACCTGGTAAAGCATTCAACATACGGCTAGTGCGACTAATGAAAATCAGTAGGTTTGATCTCTTGTGGTGACTTAGCCTTAAAAACAAAGACTTAATGCGAAATTCGTTGTAATGTCTTGTGGAATACCGAACTTTAAAGATGGACAAGAAATGAAAAATGATTTTTAGTAGCATTTGAACGACGTGCACTAGTTGGGTTCTTCATATGACTAATTAATTTGTGCCAACAGCTCAACATTTTTCCATCAGTTCAACAAAGTGCTCCACCACAGTTCAAAAATACTTCAATTCAATAGTTGTTGAATAGTTAGTATAGTTAATTTTGCTGTTGGAGTATACATATATCGTTTAATTTTGATTAATTTTTATCCACGGAGTAATTTTTACGTGTGAAAAAGTAGCAGCTTGAGTCATGATAATTGTTAGGATACCAGGCTATTCAAAACGAAGCCCAGACAGATCTATGTATTTGAAAATAGTTCAACTCAACTAAGATATTGTCAGTACCAAAAGTACTATCAGATAGAACACATAAACACATTCAATGCCTTTAATATCAATCGTTTTCCCTTTGAAAATCGCCAATAGACAAAAGGAGAGCGCTCATATTCGTCAAGTTGTAGACAAATTTTTTGACCATTCGGCAATAAATAAAATCAGTTACTGAAACTCAGAGTTTGATGGGTTTAACATTACAAAAAATAGTTCAAATCGTAAATACCCAACATAAGCCCATAATTCATTTGTTTTTGATTGATAATTATTCGCACTCGGCAAAACTCTGACTTGGTTGGCTTGAAACTTCTTGGATTATTTTTGATGACATCCAAAGTTGGTCCGAATTTGTAGTCAGAATCTAACAGTACGCGTTTAGAAATGATCGATATAATATGCTGGTCTAGTGCAGCGCCTTTTTATTAAAGTTTTCCAAAACATTTGTTTGATTTCTGATAAGGATTTCTCTCAGTACTAATTTGACATACCTAAATATCACTATCTGTTTTACTTGCATCGAAGCTGGCAACATTAACTTCCTGCACTACATGTTACATTGCCCATTGATAGGGTTAACAAACAGACTTCCCAATATAAGGAGATTGTGTTGATGTTAAAAAAATGTCACTCAAAATCATCCTTATCAATTACTCAAAGATGAAATGTAGTCTGTTTCTGGTAATCTCTCTCTGATCCATTCATAGCGCCTTCAGGTGTCCCTCAAGGCAGCCATCCTGGTTCACTCTTTTTTATTTCAGCAATAAATGACGCGACGTTGTCAAAACCCTTAATTGTAACGTTTTGATACACGCGGATGATATGAAAATATTTGGAACCATTCTATTGATTCTTGTACTTGTACATTTTCTTAGCCTGAGGTCATAGGAATTATTTAGAACTTAACGTAATTAAATGCCACGTTATAAGTTTGTCCCACAATCGTTTACCCCGCCTAGATACAATTGCCTTCATATGCTGATCGTTTAAAAATTATTAAACTTTTCAGTCTCTTCAAAGTTGACGTGAGATCTCAGATGTTAATGTCAATGACATTTTGAATCTGTTCTATTTGCATACCTCCAAATCAAAACCCTTCGTAAGCCCCTTGCTCCCAATTTACAATGAATAGAACACTCCTTTAAAATTATCTTTAACTTCAGATTAAACTTTTGCTTGTACAAAGTGTAAATAAATAAGTACCAAAATTTGTTAACACTGCCAACTTGGTTCTTTGGGCTCAAATCAAACGTTAAGATTTGATTTCCAAGAGTAAGAGTTCCATAGCACCCGTCACATGCATATACCGTTACTTATTTAAACAAAATGGCGAGGTTGTGTAGAGCAGTAAATGACACCGTATCGTTAAAAAGCGGTTTTGTCGTTGTCGGATGGTTTCGAAAGCGTTTTATCGATAGCGGTGAACGAATTCGCGTTTTTTTTTTACCGGAAAATGAGTTCCAACTGGAGCAGCGAGATTTAAATAGATTCGTATGTAACCACGAAGTTGTCCAATTTCTCTTGATTGGTGATTAAATGATGACCGACGAAAAAAACTATCAAATGTACCCTCTGCATCACGACTTGCAAATAAGTCGTCTTCCACCTCAGAAATGTTTTCTTCTTCTGATGACAGTTCATCCTCTAAGTAAATCATTAAGGTCAAATCAAGGTCGTCCTTTTCTCTTAGGGATACGTCAAGGTTTCGTTTGATTTCTTTGTTTTTAAAGACGAGTGGCGATATTTAAAATGGCGGTAGAACTTTCCACATGGCAATGTAAAGACAGCTGTCATATAGCGGTGGTAAAACTATACTGCCGCCATATGATAGCACCGCTATCCTAGGAAACCAAAGCTTTACTCAGTACCTTTTTCGTATTCTCGCATTGGAATCACGTTTTACTTTAAAGGGTATTCAAGTAAAATTTTTAGCCCTGATTGGCCATTACTTATCCATGGACACAAGGCAAAGAAAAAAACCATCCGAGCTATGCTTCGTCTTGCTTTAGGAATTCATAAGATTCGTTCAATATTTTCTCCCATCCCAGACAACTCTCACGCAACAATATCATTTAGCAATTTATGATCTTCCGCACATGGAGCATGGGCAAACGTGAAAATAGCTTTTCCGCCTACACGACTGTATTTACGTCCGAAACACTCATTAGTTCTTCATCCAAGTCCCTCGCAGAATCATTAAAGAGTACAAATTAATCACCTCCTGCTCTAATGCCTGCCTGTTAAACGCCAAACATCACTATTCTGTCATTAATATTAAAGAGCCATTACTAACGTGTTGAATAAAGTTTTGCCAGAAACATTTCGTCCAACTTTATGAAACTCTTTCCCCCGCACTGCTGTGAACTAACTAACAAGTACAAAGGTGATGTCTTACGTGAAGAAAACAGCTCCTGCTGTTAATAGCAAGACTCACAGTAGTTTTCCAAAATGACTTGACAAATTGTTTTGACAACCTTTCGACTTCTCATACTTGCAACATACTTCCTGCGCTTTAATTTTAATGAAAAATACATTTAACGTTTTCTATAACATGCTGTCCTGACTGAGCCCTGACTGCCGCGACCTGCCCCAAAGCAGCTTTCAAAATAAACGCCAACTCCATTAAATTCCTTACCATTCCATACACAACACACAACACTTCCTTGAAAATTGTTGTAGTCGATCCCCGGGTGGGAACTGAGTAAAACTTTTCAACTTAATCCATTCATCTTGCCGCTGCACTATCTTTCCACGACTGCCCGCTAGAAAATGAGCGAGAGGAAGATGTGGAGGAGTATCGCTCCTTGTTTTGGCAGTAAAGGAGCAGCAAACCAAAAATAAAACTTCGCATTGACTCTTAAAGTGTTCATGGGTGGCAGTAGTGGTATCGCAATGAGTTGTTATTTATTTGGTTTGTGCAGCACAACGCCATACGATTGTATCCAACTTGGTGGAATTTTATGACGCTGACGCTGGAGGCCATGGGCAAGTGGGAGGCATAACTGGTGAATGTGTGAATCCTTGAATTATGCGCTTCCGTTTTAATAGGGTTCCTTTTTTGCACTCGCATTATTGTTGTTATATCGCGCGCTTTGCAATCTTTGAAGCATTGCGTTCCGTTGGCTATGTATTCCAACTCATAAAACATGGTCGACTGAATGGAGTGTCTATAGTTACCCCTGTGCTGCACTGGGGATGCGGCATGCGGCATGCGGCATCTAAGCCAAACTGTCGGTTGTGGTGGGTTTGGCTTCAGATGGAATTGGAATATGCCTAAACCCTGAAATGCCAAATGCAAAGATTTTATTGCCTTTGTTTGTGCACACCACAAAGGGAATGAATGGTATTATGCTAATTTCTAGAGTGACGGATCGCATTATTTTGTTGAATATATTGGACTCGCTGGCTCTTATCGGAGGCCTTTCAGGACCTTTTTTGTGTTTGGTGGACTAGGACTATAGGACGGTGGATACCTATGTCGATGTCGGTTTGGTGTAGGCCAAACCAAACGGGAGTGCTTTTTTTCTTTATTTGAAAATTCCATTGGTTGGTCGTTCGGTTTTGTTAGTCTTAAGACTATTTGGACTCGTTGAAGCAAGGGCCTTTGCTGGGGAGGGAGGAGGGAAAAACCGACTTCTCCCGAGGACAAGATTATTTATACTATATCCAGTTCGACGTGAAATTGTTTCTTGAGGATTAAGTTTTATAATGCTGGAATACGAAAACAAAACGAAAGGTCTTTTCGTTTTAAGGTAGATGGTCGGTCGACTTTGAGCCAGAGGATTTGAATACGCAAACAGATGGGCTGGTGTAGGGAACAACTTTTAAGAAGCAATGGCATGACTTAGTGAAAAGGTCAAACCAGAGGGATCGATTTCGGATAGAAGAAAAAAGTTTAAAGAAGATGAATTCTGGAAAATGGAAAAAGGAAACACTTATCCCTCCAGCACGCACACTAATGAAACACGCGAATTAGGTCTCGGATTCCAATGACGCAGTCTTATTTCGTGCCTCCCGGGAAGATTACTCTAAAGTAATCCGTATTGGCATCGAATTTCCCTAATTTTGTCTATGCTCTGGTTTATTTTATTAATGGTGATCTGAATTCAGTCAGAAAAAAGACAAAGAACACCTTGATTACATCTTCGAAAATAAAATGACAAAAAGTCTTAATCTTCTTTAAATGACTGAACAGAATCGCAGATTTGTGCATCAAATTAAATTAAACTAAGTAAGCTTTCCTTTCCACGACTATGTGAAAAAGCTTTGATGGATTTCTTTAAACGTTGAGTTTTAATTTGCAATTGACTAAAGAGGGAGTATACGATGAATGTTGAAATGGTTGATATCCTAGCGTGTTCCTCTATGTCGATATCAGTGACTTGTTCATTAACTTCGACAAAGTATATTAGAAGTAAATAAGGTTGGTTCTAAAATTATGTTCTAAGAAACCGACGCAGACTTTTTTCCGTCATTGTAATTTGTTTTGTTTAGCGCGCCTGCCGCATGCTGAATTGGCTTTTGCATTTTTCTTAAAAAGAGTATTAAGCTTCAGTATGCCCTTAAAATATATCTTCACGTAAATAAGGGCTAGTTGGACAGAAGAGGCGCTGAAAGAAGCCCGAAAAAACGTTGAGGAAAGAATGTCTCTCCGAAAAGCAGAGAAACTATTTGAGTATCAGCCAGAAGATCAAGAACCAACAATTACATTTTCCGAAACGATAATTTCAACCACTAGCCATAGATACATCATGCAGTCATTCCGAAAACGGAACGCATACCTCATCATGTTCCAACAAACTAACGCCATCGCCATCAAAACTACTGCAATCAATTTCACTGCCGAATTTCCAGTGCCAATTTTTTCTATTCGTAGGCAATTGGCAGATGTGTTAAATTCTCCTATTTCAATTGAAAAAAAGAAAGACTTGACCACCGAGTCTAAAAAAAGGAAAAAAAAAATTAACCAAGAGAAAAGTTTAGTCCACGGACGATCCAAATGATTTTTCGGAATGTTGGGAAAACTATTTCAAAATAGCGAAAAGTTAAGACTGTATTAAATGTTCTGGATGTCAGAAATGGCTACAAATGGTACAAAACTATTGAGTTTGCTCTGAGTACGAACTGTGGACGGGATCAGGAACGGAAAAGCAAGTTTAATGCTTTAAATTCAATACATTTGCTATGCGGCATTTCTCCCACATATGCTGGGAGAGATGGCACATGTAATACCTATACTTTTCTTTTGCGTTATTTTCAATATAAATTGTTATTTTATCGAGTTGAGTTTTTTTGTTATGGTAGGACACAAGTCCATTATTAAGTTTTTTATATAAATAATATTTATCTCGCTTTAGTAAACAAATTATACTGATTATTATTGAAAAACAGCGGCATCTCTTAAGCAATTACCCTATTTGTTTTGGCAGATTTTCAGGAAGCTATGTATATGTACCCAGTTTGCCACCAAAGTGGAGTTTGTGACAACTTCAGTCCGAGAATCGAATAAAGAGCAATAAAAAAGTTTACTGAACGAGGAAAATACCTAAATAAACACGTAACTAAAACAGAAAATTATCAAATTTTGATTATTTGTTTTATTTTAAAAAAGGTTCGGACAACCGTTTCGCTATCGGCACGAATTAATCATCAGCGAAATGATTCGACTAATTGAATGCAAAGCATATGCAAAATCAAATGTTGCATACATTTGTACATATTAAAGTTAGGCAAAGAATTAAGCGAAAAATATTTTTTTCAAAGTGTCAAAACGGAAAAGAGTGATGTCAATTTTTCGAAAATATGATAAAAGAATATTATGTAAGCAGTGCTCGAAATAGATGTGAAGAAGCTGGACCGGCATCTCTGTTGACATTTTATTTTTGCATATGGATATGCATAGATTCTAGTACATTATTGTATTAGAATTGATGCATATCCACAGGAAAAAATAAAGGGAGCGGGTCGAAATTCTGGGTTCAAAATATACTGCTTTTCAAAATTCTGCTTTTAAAATGAAGATTCTGCTTTTCAAAATTCTGTTTTTTTTTTCATTCTGGTTTACAAAAATCTGCTTTACTAAAATAAAAAACTCGGGTTTTCAAAATTCTGGCCATTAAAATAGAAAAAATTCTGCAGACTTTTGTTTTATTTATTTTTGATTTGCAGAAGAACAAAAAAAATAAAAAAATCGACATAACAAAGGGTTTTTTCAACAAAGACACTACAAAAGTAGAGCGGCAGGGACAGCAAACGACGCCATATCTCTTGCCGTTCTTTTGACATTTCTCTTCAATTAGGTTTGCTATTTTATGGTGGAAAGATATACGAGCCCACAACGAGTTGAAATTAGAAAAATTTTCTACCGAAATTCGGAGTCAGTGGCCTCAAAGTTAAGTCGTGGTGTCGAGAATATTGCTGCCGCTGAAGGCTTCAGTTGCAGAAAGCCCAAATGTATCTCTCAAGTGTCGTTCTCAAACGTTGGGCCTGTGAAGTCGTTGTGGCGAATTTCGCGAAAAGATCTTGGCGTACATCCTTACAAGATTAAATTGACGCTAGAACTGAAGTCGCTTGATCACCTCCGTATCTCCGTATCTCACGAAATGGTTCAGTCGCTTGGCCTCCTCGGTCGTGCGATTTGATGCCGTTAGACTATTTCCTGTGAGACTACGTCAAGTCTATGGTCATCTATGCCAACTAGTCAGCGACAATTGATGAACTTCGTATGAATATCGAACATGAAATTGCAGCAGTATCGGCTGATTTATGGTTGAAAACAGTCAAAAATTGGGTTCAGCGTCTGGACTTCTGCGTGCGCGTGGTAGCCATGCTAAAGAAATCGAGTTTAATATCAAACGTACTTTCACAGGAATAAAGTTTTTTATTGATATCCAAAACCATTTTTGTTTTTTTTTTTTTAACTGTTGTTGCGCTCTTATTGAAAAAGCGATATAAAGTTAAAAACAAAAAAAAAACAATATTTCGTGCAATACGCCTGAGATTTCAAGTGCGACTTAAATCTCTTCTCTCTTTTATTTGTTAATTTTTCAAAATACTCTTTTTTTTTTTTTGTTTATCCTCTTCCCATGCTACACATGCTCAATTTCTGTTTTGGCACTGATAAGCTCCTTTCGCAGGTTTTGGATTAATTAAAGAAACCTGCGTGGCTACGGCCAACCACAACTTTAACCCAACGATGCACAGCCTCTACATTGATTTGCGTTCTTGGAATGCATCCATCCAGAAACAGTCCAAAACTCAGTTGTCTCTTACATACTTGGTTTGAAACCATTCAACTAAACTTAACACGTCTAAATCATCTATAATACCACTAAGTTTCGTAGTATTATGAGACTTCAGCAGCACTTTTTAAGGGAAAACCAATGACACTCACCCCTATCACAGGCCCCGTCGTAGCAATTTCGGACTACGAATGTCAAATAGAAATGACTTAAAACATCTTCGTAATGAACACCTGACAACTAATATTTATAACTTGTTAATAACTTTATTAATTGTAACAAATTTTGTGGCAAAACATTCACTACAAGGGCGGCTGTAATGCTTCCATTTTGGTTCTCGTAGTTCGAAATCACTACGACGGGCCTTGTGATAGGGGCCACTAACTGAATTATGTGATTCTTTTAAGTAGAGAGCGAAAGGAAATCTAAAAACTTCTTCTCTACTTTAAAATTCTTAAGAAAGTAAGAGTTTTCAATTTCAATATTCTGCCAATATAGAGAAAAAGAAGGCTTGGAAAATTTTCAAATTTGATCATTTTCTGCTTTATTTACGTGTCCTTAAGGTGTTATTTAAGAATTAACGTTTTGTTTATGTAGCATTCAAAAATAGCAATTATAATCAAGTTTTTGAGATTGTTGTTTGTTTTTGTAATCGTAGCGTAATGGTTAGCTTCAGGGTACACCAAAGTTAGCCTTTTTTTAAATTGTCGGGAAGTGATGTCAAAGTTGAGAATTGGACTCTACTGTAGAACAATTTTTTTCTTAAAATATGACCGAAAATAAAATTCTTAAGTATGTGATACGAATTACAGGACACCCTGTAGGAAACACAAGCTCATTATCATTAAGGACAATCAAAATAGGAGCATTCAGTTGTGACCGACTGCTTTTTCCTTAGGTTTTTCAAATGTCATCAATCGATGAGGTTTTATTTCGTACACAGAACGGTTTCTGTTGTTCCGTTGACGTACTGAACCTTAAGTTATCATCCTATTTGTAATTTTCGGCGGTGGTCTCTGCCCGCAGCAGCGCGGAACTATTATCATCCTAAAAATCGCTTAGTATCTTTGCTGTATTTAGATGGAGTGTGCTTTGTTATTTGTTCTACCATCAGAAGATGCCAAAATGACATCGTCATAAGTGTTAATAGAAAAAAGCCAAGCAAAGAACACAAGCTGAAGACAAACTTTACCCATGTTAATGCACCTCTAAGTCTAAATTTATTTTAACAAAATACAGCTCAAAAAAGTGGAGCGAAACAAGCGTTACTTACTTCAAAACTCTTGAACGGACTTGGTTCTGAGCACTGAGCTGCTTCGCTAAGTACCTAGTTATTGACCCTTCGTAAATGTCCAGTACGACTCTGAGTTCAGTTATTGAACCTTAACTAAGCCAACCGTAGTTTCAGACATGAGTTTTTTTTACTTTAATGCCAAAGTCTCGACAACCTGTTAACAAAATTTGAATTGAACTTCAAAGGCGGACTCTAACATATTCAAAGGCCTTATTTAGTTCTTTTTCTCCTTGTCAGTATCGGATTTATACATATTTTTTTTATTTTTTTTTTATTTTGAAAGCTTAATTATAAATCATTTTGAGGATGCACTTGGCATTATGCAACCACACACCAAACACACACATCCCCAGTCAATAGACTTTACGATGATCGATGCGGAGTGGTGCTGAGCTGAGTGCTCTTTTATGTTGAAAGGATAACAAAAGGCTGTGTGTATTGTGGTGGTATATGGCGACTAGCGAGTGGGTTGATAAAGAGAGAATGTAAGGTGAGTACAGAAATGCAACAGCAGCTTTGGTAAGGACACTTTAGTATAGGAGGTGGGGAAAGGACTGAGGTTAATTGATTTTGTATGTGAAACCGTTCGTCGGCGTCAGTTGATATGTAAGTACACTAAAACCCCCTGAACTGAAAAATTCAACGTTTTCTACTTAAAATAAACAGACTTTTGTTCAGATTCATAAATCCAATCGAAAAAGCCTCCAAGAGCTGTTAACCGGGTGCGACTGTTTGAATATGATTTTAATGAACTTTGCGGCAAATGTGGGTTAGGCTATGTGGGTCTGGTCAAAGTGAGGTGCTGCACTCATAAAACGAGGAGCCACTTGGCACACAAGTAGCATCAAGTTGAAAACAACATTTTTACCGTTAAAGGGTGTATCGATGTGTGTTTGTAGTTTTTTTTTTTTTTTTAATTTTACTTTAGCCACAGAGAGGGTTAAGCTTGTTGACATAGATTAGTCGGGGTTAAACTATACAGGGTGATTCGCATAAGGTGTGACAAAAAGATAGGGCGTGTAGGTTGGACCTAGACAAGCAAAAAATCGTATGGGAGGGGGGGGTCCATTTTCCCCCGTTTAGGCGGGAGGGGCAATTTAAGAAAAAAGTCACTAAAAATTGGAAAAAAATTATTCAAAAATAACGGTAGTACCTACAGAGTCGTACTATAGCATTTTGAAAAGCCAAAAACCTATAAATTAATTTAAATATAAAAATTAGTTGTTCAAATAAACAGTTTTTGAAATATTGATTTTCAAAGTCAAAATTTTGAAAAAAAAACATAATTTTTTTTTTTTAAACCACTTTTTTTCTAAATTTTACGTAATTAAGTAGTATTTTTCTGGCTTATTTTCAATGCTCTTATTTATTTTTGATCAAACACAAGAAACCAGATGTCAAACTAACTTGTAGTTTTTGAGAAAACCAAAAATTACAAAAACAACTTTTTAAAATTTTTTTTTCTTAAAAATTTTTTTTCGTTATTTGATTCTTAAGTGATTCTTAAGTGAAAAAAAGTAAAGAGAAAATTCATCCTTAATTTATTAAAATTTTTTAAGAATCAAATAACGAAAAAAAATTTTTAAGAAAAAAAAAATTTTAAAAGTTGTTTTTGTAATTTTTGGTTTTCTCAAAAACTACAAGTTATTTAGACATCTGGTTTTTTGTGTTTGATCAAAAATAAATAACAGCATTGAAAATAAGCCAGAAAAATACTACTTAATTACGTAAAATTTAGAAAAAAAAGTGGTTTTAAAAAAAAAATTATGTTTTTTTTCAAAATTTTGACTTTGAAAATTAATATTTCAAAAACTGTTTATTTGAACAACTAATTTTTATATTTAAATTAATGTATAGGTTTTTGGCTTTTCAAAATGCTATAGCACGACTCTGAAGGTATTACCGTTATTTTTAAATAATTTTTTTCCCATTTTTAGTGATTTTTTTCTTAAATTACCCCTCCCGCCTAAACGGGGGAAAATGGACCCCCCCCTCCCATACGATTTTTTGCTTGTCTAGGTCCAACCTACACGCCCTATCTTTTTGTCACACCTTATGCGAATCACCCTGTATATTGATACAATATGAAAGGAATTCACATCTGTGTTATATTTTTAGTTCCTTTGGTTTGCTTTTGATATTCTTTGTCGAGGTATCGCCCCTTTGTATTCGAGAAGTGTAGTTTGCACTTTATTTTGTTTGGGTTAGGCTTAAAAGGTTGGCGTATTTTGATACAATCAAGCTGATGATGATGGAGTGCGCTACCTTGTTCATTGCCAAATACAAAGCCATCAAAAACTTGTAGTTACTTTCGTCCTTGGAAAAGGATTTGTTTGAATATAGTGCAAAAATTTTATCCATCAAAAAGGGTACAGGCCAAGCCATACCACTTGCAAATTTAGTAGCTGGTGATAAATATTTCATAATAAAGCTATCGCAATTACCCTGACATCTTCCATACACCTCTATTGTGGCACAAATATCATCTACATATTTGTGACTCCTCTCATTGCAGTTGACTAATAGATTATTCATCACACTTAACAATGATCATCAACAATCTTCACCTCTGCCCCCTGTTCATCCTCTTTGTTGAATTTGCATGTCTTAGACTTGATTGTATCAATGAAGGACACTTCTCAAATAAGGTATCTGAAGCCATTATCGATGTGAACGTTAAGTTGTCCATTTCAACAATTGAAGCGTAACGTTATACAGGGATTAGGAGGGTATACAAATGTATTTAATGGTATTATCTGATTAATGTTGATAAATTGGCCTCAGGTTGCGTTTGGATGGTGATTGACGTGCTCTGATAGAATTCGGAGTAGTGAATTCTTGATTGTATCTTTGTATCCCATGTCACCTTTGATAGGTATAAACATTTTGATTGACGAAAGTCGAATTGAGATGGAATGAGATTTGTTTTAATTTGATTGAGCTCAAATTGAAAGTTCTATAGAAAACTGAGTTTTACCCCCAACGAAAGAAGTGAATATTATAGTGTGTTACAGACTTTTTTGTATTTAAAAACGACCTTCCACCCCTATGCATAGTTAGGTTGTTGCAAGTTTCTGCTTTTGTGGTCTCTTTGCTTTATAAATTGGTCGACCGGGGAATGGAAAAAGATTCGAAAGGAAGCAACGATGCACCTTAATGTCGTGTTTCTGTAATAAAAGGGTAGACTGGAGTGATGCATTCAACTTTCGCATGGAAAGGCGTCTGGGAACTGTTATTTGCTTCAAAGTAAAAGTGCCCGGGCCTATGGCATTTCTCTCGAAAATACTTCTTGAGGAATGGGGGGAATTTACAATACCGAATAGCTAAGTTAGAAAGCGCTTTTCATGGCATTGACACTACTGGCGGTGCACTTACCAGCTCTTTAAAAAAAAGATGTCCGTGGAAATACAATTCTATTTTCCTCGAACTCCAAAACAACTGCCAGATATGCTAGCCATTACGGCACGGCACCTTATTTTATCAAATTTTAGACCGTATTGACTGACAAATATCTGTGGCGTATTGGTTAGCATGTTTGCCTGTTAAGTGGCAGATCGAGGTTCGTGTCCTAAAAGTTCGAAATAGTTTTTCAATGAGGCAAAGCCTTTCGCAAGGAACTGCCAAGTCCTTCGATATTAATTTTACTATGGTGAAA
The DNA here is from genome assembly GCA_914767635.1 of Melanostoma mellinum. Lineage (NCBI taxonomy): Eukaryota > Metazoa > Arthropoda > Insecta > Diptera > Syrphidae > Melanostoma > Melanostoma mellinum. The sequence goes on along the minus strand of OU612058.1, from coordinate 198,129,876 downwards.
AGCGCTTTCTGCCTAAGCCCTTCGGAAATGAATGAGACTTGGAAGTTTTACCAAAATGTAAAAAGATCTTGCCAAGGCAAACCCCCAACTCAAGCTTGATGTAAAGGCCAACAGGGAAGCATAAAAATAGAGTTACAGTCGCTACTGAGGATTTGGAAAGACCACTTCTGCAGACTACTTATCGCCGATGAAAACATTAATCCCGCTGTCAGAATGTCCTATATTCCTTCGACAATGGTCAAGAATGCCGTCCTCCCGACCTAGAAGAAGTTAATCTTGCCATATGCAAACTAAAGTCAAATGAGACTGCAGGTGCAAATGGCCTTGATGGCCATTAAATAAAACCTCAGAGGATGTGGAACCCCTGATCGTTTCGAAAGAATTCCGAAGTCAATATGTGCAGAAGAAGATACAACAAAGAGCTCTAGGAGCTGTATCGCGACGAGTACGCATCGCGATACGGCTAAGACATGTGAAGAAACGAACTCTCCGTCTCGACGGGTTTTCGAAAGCAAATTGCAGGGAAATTTTGGAAGGCGAAGACCTCGTCTTAGGTGGCGCAATCAAGTGGTAGAAGACCTCAACCGACTTAGAGTGCAAAACTGGAGAGAGCTCGCCCGAATTCGAAATTGTTGGCATAAGCATATTGAACTGAGTAAATATGTGTTGCCGAAACGTAAATCATGCAAGAAGCTTAAGCCTTGGATAAGTAGTCAGCTGGTTAATAAAATCAAAACCAAAAATAAACTTCGTACCCTATGCTCTAAGCACCCGCTGAATATACACTTTAAAAATAAGTATAAAAACTTGTGTTTTCAAATCAAGAAAGACATTGTAATGTGCAAAGACAATTATTATAAAAGCCAATTAAATATCATGAAGGGAAATATTAAGAAAGAATGGCAAATTGTTAACAGCATTTTAAGGAAACCTTCTGCACCCAGTAAAAACATCTTGCTTTGTAATGAAAACCAATTAATATCGGATACATGTGATATCGCTAATATGTTTAATTTTTACTTTGCTACTATAGCAGAAACGTTAAAGCCTTTGTATTTTCCACCATGTTCTCTGTGCGATTCTAGTTGTAGTGAACCATTCCAAAGAAATAGTTTTTTCTATGAACCTATAACTGCTTTGGAAATTCTCAAGGAAATTGGACTTTTAAAAAATTCAGGTTCTTGTGGCTTTGATGGTATTTCAAACCTTACTTTAAAAAATATAGCTTGCTATATCGTAGATATACTAGCTTATCTTTTTGATTTGAGCATCAATTCTGGCATTTTTCCGGACGCTCTAAAGTGCGCTGATGTAATACCTTTATTTAAAACCGGTGAATCTAGTTGTATTCGGAACTACAGACCTATTTCGCTGCTTCCATCTATTAGCAAGATCTTTGAAAAACTTGTGAAAAATAGAATTATGAAGTTTTTAAACAAAAACTATTATTTTAGTCCCATTCAATTTGGTTTTCAGAGAGGAAAATCAACCGAAGATGCCCTTTTGGAATTCTGTGCTCAAATATTTAGTAATTTAGACAGAAAATTAACCACAGCTGGTTTATTTGTGGACATAACGAAAGCGTTCGATATGGTAAGCCATACTATTTTACTGACAAAATTATATAAAGCCGGTTTTCGCGGTTTCATTTTGGAATGGTTTAAATCTTACCTACAAAAGAGGACCCAGAGAGTTAAGATAGATGATATAAGGAGTGATTTAAAATTTATTGGGATAGGAATTCCACAGGGATCAGTTTTAGGGCCAATTCTTTTCTTGGTTTACATAAATTCTCTTTTCAAGCTTAAATTCAAGGGTGTTTTGAAGGCTTTTGCTGACGATATTGGATGTGTATATGGATCACTTAGTCTTCTAGATCTTATTTCTGATATAAATTGGGATCTCAACTTATTTCGAATGTGGTTTGCTGAACATGAGTTAGTAATTAGCTCAAAAACTAAATTAATGTTTTTCAGTTTGTCTCAAGCAAATTCTTTCACTACTGGTGCTGACATTGTTTTTCATGCTCCCGAATGTCAAAAATTCAAATTGGTAAACTGTGCTTGTTGTTCTTCAGATACCTTTCTGAGTAATCGAAATTGCAGTGACAATTGTTTCTCGATTGAAACAGTTGATGAATTCAAATACCTAGGGCTAATAATTGATTCTAAAATGTCTTTTTCTAACCATACTAGTTCTTTGAGAAAATATTTCCGCTGCACACTCAGACATTTCTTTTACTTAAGAAGGGTTTGCTCATCGCAATTACTAACTACAATTTACTATGCAGTTTTCCATTCCAGATTGCAATATGGAATAGGTTGTTGGGGTGGTTCTTACTATAGTAAGATTCAACCGTTATTGATACTACAAAAATACATTGTGAGAAAAATCTGTTATAAAAATTGTTTGCATCCTAGTTTTCCCTTATTTCGAGATTTAATAATTCTTCCTATACGTCACCTCTACTGCTTTAAAGTTCTGAAAGCTTTTTTTGTAAAGTCCGGAAATTTGAATTTTAGAATACTAGACAATCATAATCTTCGAGGTAATGTCTTGAATTTAGTCTCTATTCCTACTTTCGCACCACAGCTTTTCGTAACTTTTACACAGTATCATCTTGTCGTTTATTCAATAAAATCCCTCTCTCTCTAAGAACTCTCAGAACAGCAAATATATTTTTGAAGCAATTAAAGGCTTGGTTATATAGCTTGGATTTTAATGATTTGGAAACACTTTTGAGTTTCCGTGTATAGACAGTTTTTTTTTTCTGTTAACATAATATATAAATTAGTTTAAATCTCAAACTCCTATGTGTTTCTCATTTTTTTTTAGTTCTCAAACAAATGACTGTGTATTTAAAATTATTAATCATTTATTTGATCTATTTTTTGTTTTGGATTACTTCCTTAAGCATTTATGTTATAATTCTTTTTAGTTACTTAAGGGTCACCCCACCCTAAGACTATTTTTTGAATTTAATTTTTGCTGTGGGTTATGTGCATTTAACACTATTTTTTTTTTTTCTAAAAATATAAAATGTACTTAGATTTCTTACTATATTCTATCTTTATTGTTTATACAAATTTGTAAGAACTGAATTTTTATTAAGAAATAAACTAAACTAAAACGCCCGAACTGTAATGCCCACCTAAGTAGATAAGTAATCTAAAGCGGTCTGCAATCTAGACCTAAGACACTAACCTATTTTTAGGTAAAGAAGAGGCTTATGTGTATTGTGTACTCTGAATTATGTTGATGGAAATTGATCTGTTAATGCAAACGTTTCTAACTGAACGGTTTTCTCTTACTCTTCGTCCGTTCAGCCGTAGAGTAGTTATTTGATTTGAATTTGAGCCTCATGTCATATATTTCTATGAGGCATTGTCTGATTATTATACCGAGCTTAGGCACAGTCTGCTTAGGAACAGCAACACCTTGTGCTTTCTGGACTAGGACTTCTCCAGATCGTTTGGTAGCCAGACAGGTGGTGATATTTGCCCACCAAGTGTTTGTTTTCCTCTTGCATCATTAGTATGAGTTTGCATGTAGGCTTTGCAGTTACCCGAATTGGCTCTTTACCCTGGCATCTCAAAAAAGTCGATGTTTGTTTGTTTTGTAACCTCCAAAAGGCAGATGATCGACCATCAACAGTTGCGGGCGGGTACAAAGTTCGCAGAAAAATGTTCAAGTGATTTAAAGGCTGCTTGACTGACCTAGAAGATGTCGGAATTTAGACGATTTCTCTGAACCATGATCTGACGTCTATGATCTCCAGAACTTCCGCTTGGAACACCGCTGCAGATGATAGAAAGACTGAATGAGCTGTTGGTGGATTGGGACTTCTAGTGTGGTAATCCACCCAATCAGAGATAGTGAAGTAAGAATGATGAATTGACGAAATGTAGTTGCGTTTTATAATAATGCAATAAAAAGCGCTTCGAATGCAGCGTTTAAATCAAAATAATGTTGAAAACAAGTTAAAAGTACTTGTATGCTAGGCTGCTTTCTGTGAAAATAGTTAGTTTTGGAAGGGAACGTGGCATTGAATCATGTCAAAAGCAAATTTCTTTAGAGTTGTCATTGTTATGCCTGTCTAATAGACTAGATGATCATCATCTATCTCTACTCAGTTCATTCAAATCAAATTATTTCTTAAACTGAGTTAAAGTGAAAAATTATGTGAAACATTCGCACTTAAGTTTATCCGCGTGATGAGCTATGACGCATTGTACTCGTTTAAATAGTATCCAAGGATAAAATGCCTGTTTTCCATTGTTTCCTGCCACCAACATCGTATATTGTATCGTGTTGCTTCAGGATAATTGGATTTACGTGACACGTATAAGACATGAGTGAATTATGCCTTTGCTGTAATGAAATTGTGCGTAAATGGTCGGAAGTTGTTGTTCGTTAAAATCGAAGCCCACCTGCTTCGAAGAATGACTTTAAAGCGAGCCGAACACAAAGTGGGTCAGAAAATAATGAGAATTTCTGAATGAAAACCATCCCTTGATGGTTTATTGTGTGGTGTGGTGCCGGCTATCCCGGCGCGGTGCGGTGGGCGGTAAGCGCAAGTTAATCTCGTTATGTTGTACATAAGAAGGAGCAATTAACACATTACATGGAAATGGGACAGCCAATGAATTGCGTGTGATGGTCACGTGAAATTTATTTAATTTTTTCCCAGGAACATGCGATGGGTTTGTTTTGTTTTTGCTTTCATACTGCAAACAGGCAGAGCTTTTACTGAAAAAGATGATTATTGAGGTTTGATTCGGTTATTATGAACATTGAGATCAATTAAACCAGGTGTTGTCATAAAAGGGTACTGTTAAGGAGGGTGTGGCGAGGAGTTTCTTGTTTTCTTTGTCGGGTCGTTTCTGGTAATTAGGAAAATTACACAGGAAAAGTAAACTTACTTTGAAGCAGAACTTCTGAGCGGGTAAAATAATTATGATGATTTTTATATATAAGATGACTCGGTGACTCTTCAATGAAACACGGAAACTTTCATGTACGGACTTACGAGGTCTATAAAATTTTGAAATAACTATTGGGCGAAAAGTACCATCTTGGACAAAATTCAGCACGACCGGCTCAGTTGGTATTGTCATGTTCAAAGGAGAGATCCGCAGAACCCCGTCAAAAAGGCAATATCGTACAACGTTTCAACAAATTCGCGACGAAAAAGAAAAGGCAGGCCAAAACACTCCTGGTACAAGCAAATGCAAAAACAGCAGCATTTGGTTGGCCTCAGACATGGAACAATCCAAAACCGGGAGGCTTGCCGACGCTTTCTGAGGTCAACGCGGCGTACCCCACAGGCGGATCACTAGTGTGAAGCAGAAAAGTGGGAGAGTTGTGATCGCTTCAAGATCACTACTCGTAACGCCGAAAATGAAAAAGAAGAAGATTGGGCGACTTGATGTTTCATAGCTTTTAAAAGACATGGTTATCTATAGGTTGTACAATGGATAGTAGTGAAGAGTTTGTTGTTGCAATCATAATTAGACGTAATGACTAAGTATTACTTAGCGATTACTGAGCAGTTTCTATGTACGGAATAGAAGGTATAAAAAGGCACCTTCCTGGGCAGTATTTACTCTCGCAATCAGTAACATGCTCCAAGGATTCCATAACTTCCTCGTTGTATGTTGATACCTCAATTACTATAACACGGGTACCAAAAATGTTGGACCGATGATAAGCCGATCAAAATCGATGGTCCGCACCATTTCCTTACAAGGCATGGTTGGGAGAAATGCGCTAGGTCCTTGGGCTACATACTCTGTTTTGCCACCCTAAGTATGTTTGTATAGGTACCTACACAAGGATAGAAAGCGAGTAATTATTCCTTTCGCTTATCTTTCGTAGTTAATGTGAGTAAGTTAGAATCTAATACACTTACTGTTTGACTACAATCAAAACGCAATGGTTACTAAGGATGCAATTAACATTTCGAGGTTATCAGCAATCAAATTTGTATTCTTTTTCCTAGTCCGTTTTGGTTTTACGAGCAAAGTGATTTCGAAGGGATAACAATTCTCCCAACTATGTGCTTTACACCAGTGATTTGCTTTGTTAAGTTTAAAAAGCATCGACAAGCCCCCCGGTTTTACATTGTTCCATGTTTGAGGCCAACCAAATGCAGATGCCGGTATCTTTGTCTGAACCAGCGGTACTTTGTTTTGCCTTTCTTTTTATTTCTTTACGATGTAATATTGTTTGAACGGTAGTATTGCCTTTTTGACGGCGCGGCGGCGTTCTAACACAGTTTCTTAAGTCCTGTTTCGTTCCAGTTGCCGGAAGTTAACTCTTATACCTTCTGAATAATTCCCAACATAGTGAACGGCACCTAAGAGCTGGGTCCGAATAGCAAACATAATCAAGTAATCAGTAACTGAATTAAATACGCTTCATATTAGCACTAACATTATAGTGTAATCTAGTGCCACAATTTGGCATTCTTTCATCAGTACTTACTAACTTACTATGGTGGGCATTACAGTTCGGGGTGAACCTGTACTTCAACAACATCTTAAGCCAACAATTTCGAATTCGGGCGAGCTCTCTCCAGTTTCGCACTCTAAGTCGGTTGAGGTCTTCTACCACTTGATTGCGCCACCTAAGACGAGGTCTTCGCCTTCCACAATTTCCTTGCAATTTGCTTTCGAAAATCCGTCGAGACGAAGAGTTGGTTTCTCCACATATGTCTTAGCCGTATCGCGATGCGTAGGTACTCTTCGCGATACAACTCATACAGCTCTTTGTTGTATCTTCTTCTGCACATATTGACTTCGAAATTTTTTCCAAACGATCAGGGGTTCCACATCTGAGGTTTTATTTATTGGCCATCAAGGCCATTTGCACCTGCAGTCTCATTTGACTTTAGTTTGCATATGGCAAGATTAACTTCTTCTAGGTAGGGAAGACGGCATTCTTGACCATCGTCGAAGGTAAATAGGACATTCTGACAGTGGAATTAGTGTTTTTATCGGCGATAAGTAGTTTGCAGAAGTGGTCTTTCCAAATCTTCAGTAGCGACTGTAACTCTATTTTTATGTTTCCCTGTTGGCCTTTACGGGCTTGAGTTGGGAGTTTGCCACTTTGGCAGGATCTCTTCGGTAAAACTTTCTGAAGAAAGACCCTGAAAGATCGTTTAATCAAATATGACTAAAGAAAGCTTAACGTATCCGCTTTATCCATTTCAATTTCAATTTAATCGATGAACTATGGTGGCTATTGGGGCTTTTTTAATAGACTCGCACCAAATTTTCATTATTGGGTACTGAACAACTAACACGCTTACGAAGATTGCGATAGATAAAATATCACTTCTCTATCGGCCAGTTAGGGATGACTGGTGATAATGACTTTAAATAATTGCGGTTCGCAGGAAATCTTGCCTCTGTAACTCCACTGCGTGGAAAGTTTTGAAGAAGGGTTAAGGTGTGATGCTGATGCAAGAATTGAAGCTGAATCAGCTCTTGAAAAGTTAACCGAAGATCGACTTTTTTATCGAAATTTTGTGTTCAGCGACGAACCTCGTTTCTAGTTGAATGGATACGCGAATAGGATTTACTGCCGACTTTGAAGTGAAGAGCAGCCTAAATAATGGATAGAGCTACTAATGCATCTAGAAAAAGTCACTGTTTGGTGCAGATAATGGGCTGGCGGAATTATTAGGCCGCATTTCTTAAAATATGGGCCAATTGAGAGGCGGCTTCGGCGAACAGTTTTTTCACTTTAGGAGGTCAACTAGCCGCCTAGATCGTGCGATTTCTCGCCTTTAGACTGTTCTTTATTTGTGGGACTATATTAAAGCTTTCGCGAGATATTGGCTGATCTTCTAATAGTAAAATCCATTGCGATGAATAGAGCTTTCTCGAGCTTTCTCCCCGCTCTGTTGCGCCACCCTATAGTCTGTACGTTGAAACTCGTGTCTGTAGGGAACAGCCTGCTTTTTTTGACAAACTTGAAGCCAACAGTGAAGCATTTACTCGTGAAATACTGACCAGAAGATCATCATCAGGTCCTGTAACCCCGCTCGGGGCATAGGTGCTCTCTAAAGTACTGGAGAGTTCTAGGTAACGCTACTTCGGTGGCCTTAGGCTCAATGAAAGGAAAATCCCAATATGCACCTCCTCGTGGTAGAGAGCGGGTAACGCTAACGCACAAGGGGACCGAACAGCTGCCGGAATAAGTAGCCAACCCAGCTTTGCTGGACGGGGCACTGACTTGTCGCTGGGTTGAAGAAAATCTCCCTAAAGGCGGAGGAACTGCAGTTTGCGGTCAACGGCACGGAAGTCTGGTGGCGGATGAGCTTTTTAAGAAGGCCAACGGTAGCAGCAAGTAGCGTCTGTATCCCAGAGTGGGCGGCTACAAAAGGCGTCTGTTTTCCCATAGTGGGCGTCCTCAATTGGTTATGTGTTCGACCATACAAAGGGCGGGTATGCCTGTTGAATCTGAGCTTATGAATGTTATTAATCGTATCTCGGAAAACACCATGGTGGAAAGGTATATACTTTTACATGAAATATGACAACAACTGGAGACGAGTCCCCAAGAGGTAACCATTTTATGGAGAATCCTTCTACAGCTTCGGCTGCAGTAAACCGCACATCGGATTTAGGGGTGCGGCATCTTTCATGCAACAGCGTCAATCAAGACGCCATAATAATAAATGAATCGTCAACAACTAGTAGAAGTCTTTCAAGACCAGAAGATAGAGTGTTCCAAAATCCAACTGAACGAATGCACCGTCAAGAAAGCAGCCGCGGCTAACATTTCCTTGAACGAATTTTCAAACTCTAAATTACATCGACTTCTACTACTAAATATTATCGCTTCAAATAAAGGTTTTTATGCATTTTTCTGTTTTTCATTCTTTGTTTTCCGATAGCTCTTAAAATAACGCTCGTTTTCACGAATAGCACTGAACTGAAGGTTGGCTTCAGTGTTTCAGACATCGAAAGAATCTGTCTGGTTTTCTCTTTCCGAATTTGATGGAGCAGAGATACTTTTATCGACTTCCTGCGCCAGGAAAGTTTTTATTAAACAAAAATATGTTTGAAAATAATATTTAAGAGAAATATTTCAAATTCCCATAATTTTTCTTTGTGGGCACTTCGTTTGAGTTCACATCATATTTCGAGCGCTCTCCCTATTTTCAAATGTTATACTCGTTTTACAGTCGCCCTTTCTAGTATAGCATCAACGCTTCCCGCAGTTAGCCTTTGGATCTCCTTCTATCCCCGAGAAAGATACCAGACTTTACAGCCCTCTGAGAGTGGTATCGCTCCCGTCAAAAAATCTTTTCTCTAGGAAACAAACCATATGTTTTCATAGGAAGTATTATTAATTACGAAAAATAAAACTCCTTGTCACCCAAACGTCAACATATGTTTCCACTCTGGCGTATGAAACAAAAAACAAGCACTAATGTCACCAACAACACCTACACGTGCGAGTATTATTTTTAGTCATTGTGATAGAGCCCACCCTTAGTGCGATGATAAGCCACTTTGGCTCCCCTTCTCGCCGACACAATTTCTATGTTGCCAGTGTGTCGTTACCCTTCTGATTTATTCAGTTCTTTCTTTTCCAAAAGGGGTGAGGATTTAAGTACTCGCCCTTTTTTAATGTAAGAATAGGTGTAAGCACCCACGCTCGCCAGGCTTAGAGCTAAGGTTAACAGATTTTCCCATCTCAGCTCCTATGTCCCTAAAAAGTACTAAAATACAAAGCAAAAAAGTAAAGCGACCCAACTCAAACAGTTGCGTTGGGGTAGCTTTGCAAAAAAAAAAAAAAGATGAAGAAAAATTGTGTTGAAAATTTCACTGTGGCTCGAATTTAGAATCCTTCATGTTACGTGATATTGGTGGGATGAAGCTAATTTTCCAGTAATCATCACCACCAATAAGCACATCACTCATGGTTTGAAGTGAAAGCTTTGAAGGGAGACAACGGCAATGCAAAGAGAAGTCGAGTGAAAGAGAGAATGACTGAAAAACGTGTACTGTAGAAGCTGAGAATATTTTCATACCTGGAGGTGATTTTTCCTGCAAAATAATTTGAAATGGAAATTGAGTGGATTGCTGCACCCCCCCAAAATCCAATGCAGCTAGACAACAAGTGTATATACGAACTTCATTTTCAATCCACCAGCACAGTTCCAGAGAGCTGAAGACCACAAAATACAATTATATCGACGAACGGTCGGATTAATTACGAATTCCGTAATTGAGTTTCATTGAAGTGGCTAATACACCGCACAGAGAGTAGCAAACGGAGAACAACAACTGGCAGACGATAGTGGAATCTGGAATCACTGGCCCTGACGCGCCAACGGGCATTATTTTGAAAATAATTAACTTTGGTCAAACAATTAATGGTGTCGCTAATTGGTAGCTTGATGGAGTTTTATCCCGGCTGAGCCACATCGTGGCTCAAAGTCATCGTTGAGCAGTAAGCTTGATTAAGAGATCACTCCCGGTTTGGTAAAGGGGAAAGATTTAATTTGGAAATCAGAAAAAAATTAACTACAAATATTCCAGTAGGGATCAAGGACTTAGTTTTTGGAATTAATTACTTCCAGTTCAACGAATGTATCCAAACAGCTGCAGGAGCTACGATGGTGATGGTATAGCCGATTCATTTATAAGAAAAATCTTCTTAAGGAAAGTCTACAAAGGACGTGTGTCCAACTTAACACCCACGTTAGGTTAATTTAGTCGGACGACAAAACACATTTTAAACCTAATTGACACATGCAGTAAGCTGCAAAAAGGATTTATCTTGTCGTATATCCATTAAAAAGCTTTTGATGCATGAAAAGTCTCTAAAAAATGTAAATCCTTTCAGATGGGATCAATTCGTCATTTTAGGGACATCAAAAAATTCATATCCTCTTGAAATACATTAAATATATTTCTCTTTTTTTATATCAACATACAAATGTGGATTTATGCATGAACTGTTGTCCTTTGCAGAAATGAGATGTGACAAAATTCAATCAAAGCAGAAGAATACCTTTCCGAGAACGTTAAGTAGGTATGAACTGATTCCAGGGAAAAGGGATATGAAAAAGGGATTCACATATTGATTTTCATTTTTTCCTTTTTTTCAAATCTTTACCTACTTTATTCAAAACTTCCCTTAAATGGCTCCTCAATGGTGTCTCCTTAAAAACATGCAAAAGTAAGGACAACATTTTGCGATTTATCATACAACAATGGGCCATCTCTCAATTCTCAACCGTCAACCAAAGTAGCAAGTTAAATTGCGTATTATTATTTGTGTGTTGGTTGGGTAGGTGGGGTAGGTGGTGGTAGGTGGTTAAGTGAAGCAGTTTATTGTCTACGGCTTTCTTTTAGGATTTATTACTCAACAAAGGATGGACCTTTTAGCTGGTCCAGAATTTGAGTGTTGGTATATATATCGTTTGTTTTATTTTATGTGTTTCTTCTGAATGTGAGTACGTTACAACGCTACAACTACATACAAACGGACGGATGTAAAACCAAAATGCTTTTCTGCTCATAAATGTGTGAGCTATGAAATGTTAATATTATGACCGAACTTATAGCAAGTGTTTAAATGTAAATAGCTATTGTGTTTTGTGTTTCTGTTTTGTTTGAGGTAAGTGTGTGTGCACTAAAAGCAATGGTTATTTAACATACTATCTGCGTTTGAGGAATGGGTGTGTGTTTTGTGCGAATAGGTCGATTTGAGCAACGTCGTTTTATTCGACACTTTTGATTTGATAGGTGGTAATAAGTCGGATGGGCGTCTTTGTCCAGAAGATCCTTTATCAAAAAAAAAAAAAAAAAATTAAGTCTTACAGGGTCCATACTTTACAAATGTAATTTAAAAGGAACCAACTTCAATGTATCTGAATGTTGAGCAACAAATGCATCAGCTTTGGAAGCCAGGGGCTGACGTTTACTCGATCATAAGTTTTCAGATTGAATATTTTCCTTGATGATTTCAAATCCAATAAAAATAAGCGGGCACAACAAGCTCGGTAGGGGTCCAGCCCTAGCTCATTTCTCTGAATTAAAGCTAAAGGGCAATTGATAAGACGATTCCAAACGTCTTTTTTCTCTGTCTGAGGCTTTTACAGTAATAATTGGAGCAGATCTAAAAATCTGTCAATTTTACTACTAGATAGCAACTTTCTTTTTCTTTTTCTTTTATTATACAGCTTTCTAAATATTCGTAGAAGAACCAAAAGACGCTTCAATGATCAGGAGCCTAAGTTAACAGCTCTCAGCATTTCGGCGGCGAAATTCCTCGGTGTCGTCATCCTATCCTCATGATTCAAAAAGTGTGGTATCACTTAAACTTGATACGTTTAAATGTTCGTCAAATAAGAAGTGTCCCGTGGCAACGCCAGAAAGCTTTCTACAGTCTTTTGTGCTACGGGAGCATACGTTCGGTCTGTTTGCATCGAATGGAGGCATGCCATCTACGGTTGTGCTTTTGGCAGATCCAATCGCTGATTGAAGCCCTCACCGAGGACCCTGGTAGACCTAATGACGGTTCAGGTTCTGAAAAAGCTGTTTGAGATCCTTGCCTCGCAAGTTCATCTACGATTTCATTTCCAGTTAAGGCGTGATGGCCTGGAACCCAAACGAGACTCAAAAGAATTTAGTCTTCCGATCGCATTCAGAGAGGACTTGTATTTCTGAATCATTTTCGAAGTAGTCAGAGGGTTGATAATGGCCTTAAGCACAACTTGCCTGTTGCTGCAAACACAGATACTCCTCCCCATTCAGCCATTTGGATAGCATACGCCTCTGCTTGGAAGAGGGATGCATATGTACCTAATGAGGCGTGCAGTATTGTGTCACTGCTCTGGACAACGGCACCAATGCCAGATCCATCATTGGTTTTGGAACCATCTGTGAAGATTCGATAACAATCCTTTCCTGGCTCAGAGTGGACCAGTCCTGAACCAAAGGAAAGTTGACTGTGTATTTTTGACGCAGTTTGAGCCTTGGGATCATCGTGTCGGACGGGATATCTATTAGAGTTGAGCAAAAGATGTGCTGATTGCACATTCATTGTGTGGTGTAAAAATAAAAACTCGAGCGAATTTTTATTTTTACACCATACTCCCTTGAAAAATTTTTTTCTGCTTCGCTTTTAGCTTGATTTATTTTATCCGTGAGTAAAAAGTGAATCGAAGCGAGCGAAAATTCCCTTCGGGTTGTACGGGCATGGTTTTGAACATAAAAGATTCACACGGACAGACCAGGAGCAAGTAGCTAAGAGCAAAACAAACATTAAGAATGTAGATTCAGTTACTGAGTGAGCTATGAATTCATATCCATTGACAGCCGAAAAAAGTGCCCATATTTTGGAACTTTGTTTTTCGATATCTCAAAATGTTTTTCCTTCAAATAAAAGGACTCTAGATTAAATATATTTAACGCACCCACTATGTTCTTAATCCTTTCTTAGAAGGAAAACTAATTTTGAGCTCTCATGTGCATCACACTCATATAAATGCTGTTTCAAAATGGCAACAAAAGACATGGGCCTATATTCTTTTCTTTGGTGGGTCTTATTGCCTCTTCAAAGTGGAAGCAAAGCTCGTGGGTGTTGTTTCCATTTTTGTTTTGTTTTAGTAATAAGGCCCACGGGTTTTATTTCCGCGGGGCTTATCGCACTGCATCGTCGAGAGCAGCACCCGGAGTGCAGGAGAGGGTCCCATTACGCCAAAGACATATCGTTCTTTGAAGTTCGGTGAACGAGGAAATAACGATTTGTTAATGTGAGAGCTTGTTCCATTTAGCATCTGACGAATAAGAGATGATTGGTCGTATCATAGTCAAAGGACCCTATTCGGTGGAAGACCACATGTCTTGCCAAATTTAGCGGAGCCTGTGCTCTGGAACATACAGCTAGGAGACTGGATCTTACCTGCGCGGCGTCGTCGATATGCTTGGGCGTGTACGTTAGATCCGTTGAGCATTTCAGGGAGAGAGTTGGACAGCAATAAATGCTTCTCCGTTGCAACATAGTGTCAATACTTCGCTTCAACTGTCACGCTTCTATTCATGAGAACTGCTTTGGCTCACAAGACTAATGATTCCTCCACACCATGTTTTCTGGACATCCCATAAATGAACCAGAATGAAGTTAGAAGCAAAAAATCGGGAAAGGTGCTAGTTTTCAGAATATTTTTCAGAACGGTTAAGGGAGAGGACTAGATCGAAAACGCACAAGACATTTGCTATCCATAACCAGATTGCACCTTAGATCCGTAATCAATGTAATCACCGGACATTGTCTGATAGGAAGACACGCCATAAGATTCGGCGTTCCCTCTTATGACTTCTGCAGAAGTTGCCTAGATGAGGAGGAGGAAGAGACTATTCCACACCTCATCTGCTCATGTCCCGCACTCTCCTTCAAAAGAAAACGGCATCTAGGAAAATATTTCCTCGATGATCTAAACGATCTGGCAAACACAGATATCCTGCATCTCTTTCGCTTTATCAAAAGCTCCAAATGGTTTTGTTTAGTGTGGTTCTTCCTCGCTTAATTTGTTATGGTATCACAATGGACCTAATACTGGTCTAAGTGTGTCAGTTGTTTTCCTGACAGCGATTTTTAACCTAACCTAAGGGAGAGGAAATAATGTGCTTGCAAAAGTTTGTGATTTTTACCAATCAAGCAAACCTTACTTACGTACTTATAGTGGTCATCATAGCTCGAGGTGCACCTGGGCCACGACTAACATCTTACGCCAACAGTTTCGATTTCGGGCGAGTTCTCTCCAGTTTTGCAATCTAACTCGGTTAAGGTCTTCTTCCTCTTGATTGCGCCACCAAAGACGAAGTCTTCCCCTTTCGCAATGTGCTTTCGAAAAACCGTCAAGCCATCGTAGCCTCCCGATGCGTACTCTTCTAGCTATGCCCAAGTCGCGGTACATCTCATACAGCTCGTTGTGTTATCTTCTTCTCCACCAAAGATCATTGATGTTGTTTTCCGTGTCTATAGCGAATCGTAAGTAGACAAAGTCCAGTACTACCTCAAAATTATGTCTGTATATTGTGACGTTCTGTCCAGTCCGTCAATGTTCACTGTCCTTATTTGAATACAACATCGCAAAATCATTTATGACCATGCTTCTTCCTATTACGTTAATGTCGTCTGTGTAAGCGAGAAAACATACTTCTGAAAGATCATTCCTCTCGTGTTGACATTCGACATGCCGTCTTATTTGATTTTATTTTCTGTTTGTGGCAAGCTTACCTTCTTTTAGGTCGTTAAGATGGCATCCTTGACATCGTCCAAGTCGAAAGTGGCATTTTGCCTAACAACGGAATAAGTGTCTTCATCTTCATTGCCGTTTAGCAGTTTGAAGAAGTGGTCTTTTCAGTATAGCAACTGCGTTTTTATTCCTTATCTCTGCTGCTCTTTACAGGCTTGAGTTTAGGCTTTGCCACCCTTGCAACACCCTTTTACCATTTAAAAAAAAATTCCAAATCTCATTCCTGGCATGACGTCTCTAAATTTCCTCAAGATCGGTGTTTTTCCCGTTTTTTCTTATTGCAAATCTCGTTATACTTGTCAAAAGCAGTCCTTGTTCTATTTTGCATCAACA
The DNA here is from genome assembly GCA_914767635.1 of Melanostoma mellinum. Taxonomy (NCBI): domain Eukaryota; kingdom Metazoa; phylum Arthropoda; class Insecta; order Diptera; family Syrphidae; genus Melanostoma; species Melanostoma mellinum. Next base: position 198,114,254 of record OU612058.1, on the reverse strand, counting down.
TTTAACGTGGTTTTTGTTTGGCTGGATTTGCTTGACTACATTCTTCATCGAACCATGGGTTTCGTTTTGGAGGCCGAGCGAAACCCAGAACCTCAGAGGCAGCGATTTTCAAGGCTTGTTGGCATGGCATTGCTACCACTGGTCTTCAATGCTTAAGCTGGTGGCATATGATTCAAGCATATTTAGAGGGACACTTGATTGGAGAAGGCACTGACAATCTCTTGCGATTGCAGCTTTTCGACGACGTCATTTCGCTTCACAGCGTTGGTTCGCACGCGTCGTGATTCGTGAACAAGATATTCTTATTCGTACCTTGGCAATAAAAAAGTATTAGAGCAGCTCGACTAGTCAAGCTTTCTTACCTGGTCTTTGAGTTTTTGTCAATCAAAAGAGGAATCAATTTTCTTACTCTGCTTTTCAACCCTAGCAAACTGTCGACATTCATTTTTCAACGAATAAGATGGTTTTCTTTACGATCACGTTGCGTTCAAATTTTTCTTTCTTGTGTCCATAACACAGACTTAAATTAGACAACTGAATATGACAAAAACACAAATTTCGCACGATTGGAAGTATGCAAATTCGGATACTCTCAACTCTACTATCATTTCCAACCACAAAACTGGAACTAAAGCAATGACCATTCTATTTACAACCAACAGCTTCCATCACGATTAAGACAGAAACATATACCCTATACGTGGACAGCAATATTATACCAGCTACGGTGCCTATGCGAGGTGTTTTATTTTTATCCACACGGCTTATGAGTTCAAACTCGACAAGACACGATTGCATGCATATTTGATCGAGGCTATTTGCATTCTTTGTCATTATGAGGATATTGTGTATGTTTACCTGGTCTCCATAGGCACTTCCATATGCCACTGACTATTCCACCACCCCTTCGCTTGATATGACGGTGCGAGGCGAGTACCATACGAATAAAAAATACATGGGTTTTGCATCTGACTTAACAACGATGTATTTTTTTATTATCACTGTTTAAGTAAACCTACGCCATCGTCACTATGTCGCTTCGGTGGCTGGCTGGTGTAGGCAGCAGCTCATAGTCAGGTCAGGTAGTCTTTCCTCCTTCTTGACGATATTTGCATACCGATGATAACACCAAGTGACCACGTCCGAGGATTATTGTAATAATACGAGTAATAATAAAAAGCGTTGTATCCACATTAAGAGCAAACCGAAGCAGAATAATTTTGTTTGGTTATTTCAATCGAAGGTCTTCAGGCTTCAGCTCTCCAGCTCGAGTGCATGATGTGACATAAATTAAAGAGTTATCTGTTGTATGGCAGTGCGTTTCAATGTCACTCTTCGTAAAAACGAATGGCTGGACTGACGCGACGCAACGCGATGGTTAAACAGTGCTCACTAAGGTTTAAATAAATTTCGCTTTTCGCGCACGAAAACTGATAAAACCCAAAACTAAAAAGGGCACATAACTCAACCACGTGTGCCGAGCTGCATACCGGTGTGCAAATATTTGTCATGTTTCTTTGTTTGGTTACACAGATATGGATCAAAGGGTAACACAAATAACTCCAAACAGGAAGTGCTGTGCAAGGGTATAAAACTGTCCAGAGTACACAGGAACGTCCAATGCTCGTAGGTACCTACCGACATGCCATACAACTACATATTTGGAAGAGAAGTTCAAGAGCACTTTCAGTCAAAAGACGTTAATCAGTTTTTCAGTTGAGATAATCCACGTGTTTTTTAATCTAATAAATGAAAAGATTAGTAAAATTTTCAACAATTAAAACACTTTTTATATTTCCTCAGATGTACATTTCAGAAGCAATGCTTCCATCGTCAGTGAGATTTATAAATTAAATTAAATTAAATTATTTGTCAAAAAACTAATAATAAACAAAAATGTTTCTAAACAAATTCACAGTTAAGTTGAGTTGAATCTATTAAAAAATTTTTTGAATATTGAATCTTTGATTGGTCCATCATCACTATTCATTAGATTATTTTTGTTTTTAAATATGTAAAATGATTCAAAAGCATCTAATTCATAATTGTTATTTACATTTCTTATTAATTTTAAATTTTGCAAACTAAAGCTATGACTATTTTCTAGCATATGTTCTGCAACACTTGACTTTTCTTTTTCATTATATTTAAGATGTGCAAAATGTTCTTTAAATCTTTTTAGAATAGGTCTTCTTGTCTGTCCTATATATTCTTTCGCACAATCATTACATCCGATAGAATAAATTCCTGATTTTTGAAGTTGTTCAATTTTATCTTTAGATCCTCCAATCAGATTTTTTATTTTTATTTCGCTGCACTCACTCATACGGATATTATATTTATTGAAGATTGGTTTTATCTTAGATGTTATTTCTGGATAGAAATAAAATTTTGAATATTTCTTTTATTCATTTCCTTCATTCCTTATTAAATCTAAAGTTGTAAAATTTCTCAATTCTTGTTTTCTTTTATGTGCAATTGTTAAATCTTCAATCAATTCTTCGGTATATCCATTAATTTTGGCTATATCTTTAATTTTTTGGAATTCTTTTATTTTTGTTTCTATTGTCATTGGAATATTTAGAGCTCTAAAAATCATTGAGTGAAAAGCTGACATCTTATGTTCAAAGGAATGGAACGAGTCTGATGTAATATATCTCAGAGTATTCGTTGGTTTTCTGTATATATCCAATTCGAAATTGTCTCCATTCCTAGTTATACTTAAATCCAGAAAATTTAGTTTCCCTTCAATTTCTTCTTCATATGTAAATTTTATTGATGGGTATTTAGTTTTATTTAATTTGTTAATGAACTGTCGGAGTTCATGTTTTTTGATTATCGCCCATATATCATCTACATACCTTAACCAAATTCTTGGAAACTTTACTTGATTTTTCATATCAGTTTCTATATGCGACATAAATAAATTTGCTAAAAATGGACTCATATGTGATCCCATACTGCAGCCAAATTTTTGTTTGTAAAACTTTTCATTAAATTGGAACCAATTTTCATCCATGCACAGTTTAGTAAGTATTACAAATTCATTTATTTCTTCTGGCTTAAGTGCATTTCTTTCTAGCCATTTTCTCAGAAAAACTAAAGTTTCATCAATCAATTGATATATACAGAAAACCATCAATCAATTGATGAAACTTTAGTTTTTCTGAGAAAATGGCTAGAAAGAAATGCACTTAAGCCAGAAGAAATAAATGAATTTGTAATACTTACTAAACTGTGCATGGATGAAAATTGGTTCCAATTTAATGAAAAGTTTTACAAACAAAAATTTGGCTGCAGTATGGGATCACATATGAGTCCATTTTTAGCAAATTTATTTATGTCGCATATAGAAACTGATATGAAAAATCAAGTAAAGTTTCCAAGAATTTGGTTAAGGTATGTAGATGATATATGGGCGATAATCAAAAAACATGAACTCCGACAGTTCATTAACAAATTAAATAAAACTAAATACCCATCAATAAAATTTACATATGAAGAAGAAATTGAAGGGAAACTAAATTTTCTGGATTTAAGTATAACTAGGAATGGAGACAATTTCGAATTGGATATATACAGAAAACCAACGAATACTCTGAGATATATTACATCAGACTCGTTCCATTCCTTTGAACATAAGATGTCAGCTTTTCACTCAATGATTTTTAGAGCTCTAAATATTCCAATGACAATAGAAACAAAAATAAAAGAATTCCAAAAAATTAAAGATATAGCCAAAATTAATGGATATACCGAAGAATTGATTGAAGATTTAACAATTGCACATAAAAGAAAACAAGAATTGAGAAATTTTACAACTTTAGATTTAATAAGGAATGAAGGAAATGAAGAAAAGAAATATTCAAAATTTTATTTCTATCCAGAAATAACATCTAAGATAAAACCAATCTTCAATAAATATAATATCCGTATGAGTGAGTGCAGCGAAATAAAAATAAAAAATCTGATTGGAGGATCTAAAGATAAAATTGAACAACTTCAAAAATCAGGAATTTATTCTATCGGATGTAATGATTGTGCGAAAGAATATATAGGACAGACAAGAAGACCTATTCTAAAAAGATTTAAAGAACATTTTGCACATCTTAAATATAATGAAAAAGAAAAGTCAAGTGTTGCAGAACATATGCTAGAAAATAGTCATAGCTTTAGTTTGCAAAATTTAAAATTAATAAGAAATGTAAATAACAATTATGAATTAGATGCTTTTGAATCATTTTACATATTTAAAAACAAAAATAATCTAATGAATAGTGATGATGGACCAATCAAAGATTCAATATTCAAAAAATTTTTTAATAGATTCAACTCAACTTAACTGTGAATTTGTTTAGAAACATTTTTGTTTATTATTAGTTTTTTGACAAATAATTTAATTTAATTTAATTTATAAATCTCACTGACGATGGAAGCATTGCTTCTGAAATGTACATCTGAGGAAATATAAAAAGTGTTTTAATTGTTGAAAATTTTACTAATCTTTTCATTTAAAAGACGTTAGATTTAGATAAACTGTGTGGTACATATATTTTTCGCACAATCCGTCCTTGAGCGTCCAGGAAAGCATGGAAAAGTATGTATTTCAAGGTGCCCAAAAGGATTACCGTTCTAAGCAAATAGGATTTATAGCTCTGCAATGAATAAAGCGCAAGCAAAAGGTACCCAATCAACAATTTAAATTGTGTATCAAAGTTACAAATTAAACAAAGAATAAATTGAAAGAACGGTGCAGTGAAATTCGAAGGGTTTCGGAGGCAAACGCATTTTAGGGACCTACAATTTCATGCAGATCCAAACAGTTGTAAGTCAGAAAGCGCTTCTCATGTCAGTGTAATTAATTTCTTATGCTTGGGAAAACCAAGTTTCTGGGGCTTTAACCACCAACTTCCACTTAACAAGCAGATGTCGTCAGTTAAAATACTCTATGACATCTTCGCAGACCAAAGATGTATCTAATAGTGTTGTTAAAAACAACATCAAGTCTGCACGCATAGTTACAACAAGAAAAGATTTCGCAACCATAGGTCAAAATGGGAAGAAGCATTGTACGCGTTTTAATGGGCGTGTGTGTCTGAAATACCCAGAGTTTTCGTAACACTCCATATATCTTACCAATTGTTGTGTTAATATGCTTGTCCCAAGTAAGATTGCGCTTGAAAATTACTCCAAGATTCTGTGCAGAATCCACATAGTCAACAATGGAGGTATTCAAGACTATTCTAGGGAAGTGTGACAAGTCGAGAATCTTTTTAGATACAACCAAACACTTGGATTTTGTTGGATTTAAGCTCAGTCCATTGATCTGAGCCCAGTGTGAAAGTTTTTCAAGATCCTGGTTCACTCGGTAAACACCGTCTTCAAGGAGACCAAGAGCGCAGCCGAGGTACAGCTGAACATCGTCGGCATACATTTGTAATGAGCTGTTATGAATGACAGAGGGAATATCGTTTACGTAAATTGAAAAAAGCAATGGACCTAGGAATGATCCCTGTGGCACTCCACTAGCTACAGAATAAAGTCAGATAAACTATTACCTATTTCAACTGCTTGGATTCTGCCGGTTAAATAGGAAGAAATTAGCTTTATAGCCTCAGATGAGAAGTTGAACTGCTGGCGAAGTTTATCTTCTGTGAACCACTGTGTCAAATGCTTTGGAGAAGTTTAAAAGAACTAAATATTTACTTTATCTTCATCCAATGCTTGTCGAAGGTCCTCAATGACATTTCGTAGGGCTGCCACACAGCTATGCTTTTCCCGAAAGCCTGTTTGGTAGTCAAAAGATTATGATTTGCTTTTATTTTTCGGTATGAGTAAGACCTTTGCTAGTTTCTAGTCGGAGAGAAATTCTCCGGTTCTCAAAATGGTGTTGAAAATGTAAGTAACATGAAGCAGTATAATTGGAAGAATTATTTTCAATAAATAAGGGTGCATTTGATCGAGACCTATGGAAGTACTGTTAACTGTAGTGAACGCAAGACTAGGATATATTTTTTCAAATGAGACTGGATATATGTTATTTGGGATCAAAGGGATGCAGGGGGAAGCCAATGGGGGAGTTGAGACGAATTTCCTATTTAAATGATTTCCATCAGCATTATGGATTGGATTTTTTATGGGCTTGCTAAGGCCAATACTACACAAGGTATTCCACAACTGGCGGCCGTTAAGGGATGTATTCATTTTTTCAGAAAACATACGAACCTTAGCAGACCGAATTTTCATCAAAACTCGGTTGCAAGTCGACTGGTAAATTTATCTAAGCTCTATCTAAGTAGACGATAGCGTTTCCAAGTGTTGTAAGCTTCATCACGTTGCAGCATTAAGACGCGTATTTCATTCGTGAACCAATTGGGATTATCTAATTTATTTTGCTTAGTTATTATGGGAACATGTCCATTAAATAGTTGGGCTACGTTATCACTTAGAAGACGTACTTGCATATAGGATGAAGGTAGGTAGAAAATATTATCCCAGGCATCCCAGGTATCTGTTTCAAGTTGGGTGTATTCAATATTTTTCAATTTTTCACTTTGCGATCAAATTTTTCGTCACTTTGTAAAGCTATATGTTCGTTTCCTAGAACTATAAAACTAGAAAAGTGATAATTTGCAAAGTCTTTGCAGAAAATCATGCTTTTTTATTCCACAAAAACTGTAAATTAAATTTTTGCAAAGCAAAATTTGATAAGTTTGTCAAAAGTCAGCTAGCCCGTTAACTACACACTGGGTCCAGTGGACCCGCTCCGATTTTGGATGTACCGTACACCCATCACATTCAAACGCTAATAATCCGCCTGTTGTAGTCTAAAGGTACTAATATAGGCTTGTAAGTTTACGCATCGAACCTTTATAAAAGTATTTTTATCGTAAAATATAGCATTCAATGCGCTTTCTGCTAAAATTTTAAGTTGAAACATTAAAAACTCAAAAAGTCACAAGACTTACTTACTTACTTTCTTAGGCGGGCATTACAGTTCGGGGTGAACCTGGGTCTCAACCAACATCCTCCTATAACGACTTCGATTTCGGGCGAGCTCTCTCCAGTTTTTAACTCTAAGTCGGTTGAGGTCTTCATCCACTTGGTTGCGCCACCTAAGACGAGGTCTTCCCCTTCCGCGATTTCAATGCAATCCCGAGCCGGAGCGTTTGGGTCCATCCGCTCTACATGGCCCAACCATCGTAGCCTCGCGATGCGTACTCTTCTGGCTATGCCCATGTCGCGGTACAGCTCATACAGCTCGTTGTTGTACCTTCTTCTCCATACATTGTCTTCGCAATATGGGACAGAAGATCATTCGGAGAATTTTTCTTTCGAAACGACCAAGGGTTTTCTCATCCGTTTTCCATAAAGTCCATGCTTCCGTGCCGTAAAGCAAGACTGGGATGATTAAGGTCTTATACAAGGAACAAGGTTACCTTGGTTTTTCTGGAAAGGGTTTTGTTTTTCAATTGCCTTCTTAACCCAAAGAAGCAAGGGTTGGCAAGAGTTATTCTCCGTTTGATCTCCGCACTAATGTTGTTGTCCGTGTCTACAGCGGATCCTAGGTAGACGAAGTCCTGTACTACCTCGAAGTTATGTCTGTCTATTGTGACGTATTGTCCAATTCGTCGATGTTCTGTGTCCTTGTTTGATGACAGCATATACTTCGTTTTGCCCTCAATAACCATCAAACCCATATTTGCCGCTTCTGTTTCATTACTCGCAAAAGCACCTATGACATCACGCTTTTTTCTTCCCATTACGTCAACATCGTCTGCACAGGCGAGTTATTGTACAGACTTTTGAAAGATTGTTCCTCTGGTGTTGACGTTTGAGTTTCTTACAATCTGTTCAAATATGATGTTGAAGAAATCGCATGACAGTTTGTTGCCTTACTAAAAGAATTTTTCGACATCAAAAGTCTCGGTGAGTTCTTAACCGACCTTGACGGAGCGGCGTGAATTCTCCAAAGTCATCCTGCATAGTCGTACGAGTTTTGCAGGGATGCCGAAACTAGACATGGCCCTGTACAGCTCGTCTCTGTAGATACTGTCATACGCGGCCTTGAAATCGATAAAAAGATGGTGAATATCGATATTACACTCTCAGGTTGTTTCCAATATCTGCCGTAATGTGAAAATTTGGCGTATTGTGGACTTCTCTGGTCTAAAACCACATTGATAAGAACCTATCAAGTTGTTGACGTGGGGTTTCAGACGTTCACATATTACAGCAGACAAGATCTTATAAGCGACGTTAAGGAATCTTATCCCTCTATAATTGGCGCAATTGTGAGGGTCTCCTTTCTTTAGGATCAGGCATACGATACTGAGGATCCATTCATTGGCCATGCTTTCTTCCGACCATATCATGCAGATCAGCTGGTGCATGCTCCTTTCCAACTGATCTCCAGCTGCCTTGAAAATTTCGGCATCAAGGCCATATGCACCTGCAGTCTTATTTGATTTAAGTTTGCACATGGCAAGCTTAACTTCTTCTAGGTCGGGAGGACGGCATTCTTCCAAGCTGAATGGGGCAATCTGCCTAACATCGGAATTTGTGTCCTCATCGCCGTTAAGCAGTCTGCAGAAATGATCTTTCCAGATCCTCAGTAGCGACTGTGACTCTATAACTATGCTTCCCTGCTGGTCGTTACAGGCTTGAGTTCGGGGGTTGCCACCCTGGCAGGATCTTTTTACTTTTTGATAGAACTTCCGAATCTCGTTCCTGTCATGGCACCTCTTTATTTCCTCAAACAAGCGCTTCTTATGCTGCTTCTTTTTCTTTTTGAGAAATCGGTGTTCTTCCCTTCTTTTCTCCTTGTAGATCTCGTTATACTGATCGTAAGCCACAAGACTTTGAAAAAAAAATCCAATTTTCCTCATTTTGTTAACGATTTTTTTTTTTTTAGATGTTTGTAAAAATTTAAATTGACAATGAGTATAATGCAGCTCTTTTTGATTAAATGTTTGAACTGTAATGTTACAAAAATTTGAAGTCATTTCATGGAAAAATTAAGGAGCTGTTGATATTTTTTTCATGCTCGGGTCCACTGAATCCATTTGTGTGGCTTACGTGATTTTTTGGAAGTATGTTGTTAACGGGCTAGTCTAGATTTCACTGTTTTATGTTCGACGATGGTAAATGCGACGACAGTAAATACAAGACATTTTTGAGACCGAATTAAGTTTTCGGGCTTAAAAGAGTGCTTTCCTATTAACAAAATTCAAGTAGAATTCCTTTTTAATAAAATTGGAGGAAAATTAGAGCGCATCAAACATCGCATAGTCATGCTCTGTCGGGCAAAAATCAATTGTTATTTCGAAGAACGATGACGTCAGTGGTATTGCTGAAAAGTTTTTTTATGGTGGGTGGATTCCCTTGTGTGTGTGGTTCCGTGGATGGCACAATCAACAAAATTGATGCGCCTACGGTACATTAGGAAGGATATTTCGACCGGCATGCAAACCGCTCACTGAATGTGATGATATGGGCCAGACTACAGAAGTACGGATTTTACAGTGTAAATGCAAGTTGGCCGGGCAGCGTTAATGACAAAGATTTGACCATTTCCAGATGCTGTTGTTTTGAGTGATAGTGGTTACGAAGTTAAAAACTGCTTAATACCACCATTAGGTCGAAGAAAACACGACGCATAGTTGAAAATAGTTTTCGTATCTTAATTATTTAGGACTGAGGCCTGAATTTGCAGGAAAGGTAGTTATTACCTGTGCCATCTATAATAATATTGCCTCAAGCATAAGAAATAGTAGTGAAAACATGCAACCCACTGAAAATACTGACTATGAAGCCGAGGAATTGGATCTGTAAAATGCTGAAAAAGAAAACAATGCTTTCAATAATATGGTTCACGCGATTGGAATGCAAATGTTTACTTCTCTGCTTCAATACTTTGATTTATACTTTCCATTGTATTTTTTTTTTTTTTAATAAAATTATAAAATTATTTTTTGGCTATGACCTTTTTGGACTGCAATAGTGTATTTTCTTTTGAGGGAATTTTCGGGTTTTGAAGTAAAGATCTCAGAGAATAAATAATAAAAGAAGTATGAAAATCACCTTTTTTTGTTTAGAAATAAAAATAAGTTAAAAAAAATCAGCACTTAACAGTAATTTATAAAACTATAATAAATGAAACCAATAAAATATGTGCATAAAAAAGCTTAAAACTCTTCAAGCAATCCTCGTCGTTATTTGCAAGATATTCGCAATTTCTGCTACTGCATATTCACGTGTTATGGCAGAAGATGGAAGTTGTATCTTCTTCTCCAATTTCAGGCATTGAATTTTCCTGTAGGAAACTTCAACCTGCAGAAGCTCCAGCCGACATTTCTTCTCTCTGTCCGCAGTTTCGCTTGGAAACTTATTGGTTTGAAGGTGAATGGGCAAGTTTTTCCTTTATCATCTATAGTTTTGGAATCAGACTCAGCTGATGGTAGATTTTCTGAATTTCCATAGTTTTCGGACAAATTCAGTCCATCTACAACAGCTGAGTCTAATTCCAGAATATCTAGGATGGCCAAGTCAAATTCAAATTATAACAAAAAAAAATAATGGATGAATGAACATAGATATAGGTAAAATTGTACACTGAAAATGCCAAAAAGTTGGTCTTACTAAGTTCCGGGCACAACAACTTAAGAACAGGTAATTTTTAAAGCAATACTTTCTTAATAGCAGAGTTCCTTTTAGTATAACTTGCTAGACAGACTTCTTTTGATGAATGTTGGATGGTCGGATGCAGAATTCAAACCTCAGTAATTAATTTGAAAAGAAGTGAAGTAAATGCAAAGTTTCCAGAGAAGGTTCGAAACAAAAACAAAACCTCTACATTTTCTTAATTATAATTTTTATGTTGACAGTTGATTTCCGTTCGAATTTTTGACAAAAAGTCAATATCATACCTGACCTCAGAGGAACGAAAGAGTTGAAATACGCCTGAACAAAGTTGGAAAATGCTATGTGCCAAACAGTACGCTTTTTGAATGAAGTTCGTTCCGAAATGAAGCACACAGCGCGCACTGTCATCAAGTTTGTGCAAAAGGTAAAGTTAATGGACAAATCCCAAAGTGTCCGTCGGTAGCGCATAGACAGAATGTTACTGCGAGAGTGGATACGATTGAATTCAAGAACAAGCTTCTACGCCTCGGTTATAAGTGGGAGCTACAGATAGTAAATAGCCCCCGAAATGCACTAGCCCCCAAAGCCCGCCGAGTTTCTTGGGCCCCCTATTGTTTTTCTTTTTTTCTTATTTATTTCTCATTTCAATCTCATGCATTTCAATCCACCGTTGTCTGAAGTATAGTTATCCAAAATCATCTATTTCGAAAAAGTGGTGTACATCCCAACAAAATCGGAGTGCCGGAGTATATTTTTTTTTCAAAATTAAAGCAAATTTGCTCCGAACGGAGCAAGGTATGAATGCTGGTCGGATGAATGTAGTTTGCTTTCAGACTTACAAGACTTGTCGTCCAACATTATGACGTTCATTATATTCCTCCGCTATGTCAAAATAAATTTTTTTGAAAAATATTTGAAAAACTTCAGACTACAAGTTGGATAAGCGCTCGTCTGAGTTTTCACATTATCTAACATGGTCTGTATAGTGTGAACTCCGCCAATATTGAATAGACAAAACAAATACCAGCATAATGCTAATCCACATTGAATTTACAAAAAAAAAAATCAGAAAAGATGATTATAGAAGATAGATTAAATGTCAAAGTTCAACAACTCCAAATCTGGGTTTCGGACGTACGGCAATGGACGATGAGTTTAGATTTTGCCCTACGCTTCAAAGACTCAAACTTTTATTGATAAAAGACATGCAAGATCGAGATCATAAGACCTGCTTCAGGAGACTCATGAGACGTTGAACCACAAGATCTACCACAAAGCAATTACGTTCTTCCCGATGGAACGCAGTTGAAGACAAAAACTATCATCAAGTAGGTACAACCCACACGAAGCAGTATTTCAAAGACAAACTACGCTCCTTATCCCCTGATACGGAGAAGTCAGAAGACAAAGTTCCTATTCTACAAACAGCTTCTCAGACCAATCATCACTAACTGAAAAAGCTCGGAGCATTTGAGAGGAACATCCTGAGGATTTGCACAGGACTCAACTTTGGCCGTCAACGACAGAAGTACGTACTTCAGCAACAAAAAAAAAAAAAAACTCTACGAAGTATCCGGAATCCCTCCCCTCGATAGATTTCTTCTGAAAGCTGAAATGAAACTAATAGATAACCTGAGCAACCATCCAAACCCACTGGTGAGAAGCATGACGAGGGAATAGAGGCATATCGAGCTGCAACACCTAGATATGATGGCACATGTGGACGACAGAATCATATCAATCAATGACTAAGAGGCAATGCCTTTTTGGCTTACAACCGTGACTAGAAGGCACTCATACGTCAAACGTCATACACCCTTTCAACATAAAGTCAACCGGATCTGAAGAACCCGAGATTACTCAAAGTCCACATTGTAAATATTTTTTTCTCAGTAAAATAACGTTTAACTCATTCACAGCATGTGATTGCCGTGAATTTTATAAGTGTCGGTGTATTCCGAATAAAGTTTGTGTCCTGTCATTGTCGTACTCGTACTTCAGCAAAACGTAGATTTGGAGTTGAGGTCATTTGATCATCTCGATCTTCGTCATCTCTTCAAAACTTTTTTGATTTCTTGCAAATGCAAACAACTTCAGAATTAAAACAAAAGTAATAACAAAAATCTATTTTTATTTTAATTCTATTAAAATAACCCACATTGCTTGAACCCGCACGTTCCCAATCTGGGCCTTTCAAAATAGCTATTACGAGTTCACTTTCAAAAGGCAATTAATCAAGCCCTGCCATTCTCTTCCTTTTACTGTCTCCCAAACTGCAAGGAGCATCATAATTTCTTCGATTCGCTATGCTGCCAAATGCAATAAACCTGATCCTAACCAATAAAATTCAATTTGCATCGACTTTGTATCCCATTCTACTCGTCCACTGCAGAGAATTAATGTCGGACTGCATGCTGGGATGCTGGCTTATGCATCTGGCTACATCAGTTGCATTTAGACTGCCCAATACAAATGCAGTCAATGGTCGTCTTCTCAATTTCCTATCGTTCGGGATGTTCGCATGTCCGATTGTGTGCCAATCCGGATGGATGATGCTGTGATGAGCACTGCGATCCCTGTGTAACCTGGCCCCAGTGGGATATCAATTCAATTTTACTTCACCTGCAAGCGAATAATACACACATGCAAGACCCCCAACACCGCACTTAAAAAGTCCGCGCGCATGGTATTCCATTTCAAATTGATGGAACCTTCTAGTAATGCACAACAACGCGTAACGTTTCAAGTTGAAAATAAATATAATAGAATTCAGGAAATTCTCTTTGTATTCCGGGACCGGGAAACTATTTCCGAGGGCTACAAAAACACATCTGGGAAAAGTGCTCGACCTCACCTAGGAGCTAGGATTCCATTTATGAGTTTCCTTGTGTTAAGGTACTGCACAGTGCACAGCACTGCCAAAACACCTGCAGAATCATGTTTTCAGGTTGCACCAGCACCATACTCGACTCTGGTTTTGTAAGCAAATTTTGTTGCTGTTGTGTGTTTCAGTCTGTCTACTTATATGTGTAACTACACTACTGGAATGTTTGCCTTCGGTGATTTGCGGCCGAGAGTTTCTACTACATGTCGTGGTACAGAAATGTTGGAATACGATACTTCTAAGTTCAAACATTTCAAAAGGTATTTTCGTACAGAGCAAATGAGGACGAAAGCTTAATTAGATGGTTAGAAATATTGGAATGTGCATTTAGAGTGGAATGGAGAGAGCAATAAAAACAATTATGCAAAAAGCCTATCTGTTTGTTTTAAGTGTTGCCATTGCTCTGTTAATTAAAGTTTACCGAAAATCAATATAAAAGATTTGTTGGGAAGTATGGTTTGTGTGAGTGAAGGAATGAGTAGACAAATAAATCCCCTAGAAGATCTCCACAAGAGGTTAGATTTACAGGTGGCGCCCATTGTGGGGTCAATTTTCAGGAGCGAAGTTCCCTGTGGCATGTTTTTTGTAAACAAAAGCGGAACAAAAATTCTAGGCATATTGTGTCTGTACAATCAAAAATTAAGTCCCGTTACAAACACAAACAAAAAAATCCTACGAAAGGAAAAAGGGATTTTGCGAAGTTCTTATTTTTCAAAATTTCCCGACTTAATTTTTTTTTTTTTTTGCTTTAAGACAATAACAACGATTGAAAATACATCAAATGAGAATTCCTTAAGGCAGAAACACATTGTTTTCTGCACACAATAGAACCGCAAGTGTCGCGTCATCGGGAGTACCTACGTTAAGATTGTACGATAAAAACGCAAGACTTAAAATTTGATTAGCTCGTTATATCTAAGGAATAATGTATTCGTAGTAATGTTCACCTCATTTTTAATTATTTAAACATATATATCATTTGTCGCGGCAACAGAAAAACTGTCAAAAAAAGGTTTTGCTTTCGGAAAACGTCGTCCCGGTAATTTTTTTGCATGACTTTCATGAAACAAGATGAAAACTATGCTATGATGCTTGCTTTATATTACAGCTTTGTAATGTGCAGGCGCCATCCGCCATGTAATAAAGGCTATCGGCGGTAAGTATAAGGCTAAGACATATAGACATATGCTCAATAGACGACATGACAGTGGGGACTCTACAATGCATCAAAATGTCCATTGAATTCAGAGGACATGAAATCAGTTTATTCGTCGCCATCAAATAGTACTTATGTACATACCTTGCCCATTGCAGAAAACGATTCCGATTTATTTCTATTTTGTGGGTAGGTGAAAATCAGATCTTAAGAGCCTTGCGTTCTGTGAAATCCAATGCAGCTCGTTGGGACAACATTTCGCATATTGGTGCCAGCTTTTGTCAAACAAAAAGAATGACAAAAAATGAACAAGAGCTGCTTTCGACCTGTGTAATGAGATTTACAAGAAGCGGTTGTTTGAGGAATTTGAGAAATGTTATGACAGGAGTGAGATTTGGAAGTCTTACCAAATGGTAAAATGATCAAGCAAGGGTGTCAAAGTTCAAATTAAAGCCGGTTAAAATCAGTAGGAAAACAAAGTAATAGAGACGCAGTCGCTACTGAGGACCTCGAAAGACCAAATCTGCAAATTGCTTAACGGCGATAAAGATACGAATTCCGCAGTAAGGCAGGATGCCCCATTCAACTTGGATGACGCACGATAAAGAATGCCGTCCTCACGACATATAAGATATTAGTCTTGCCATATGCAAACTTAAATCAAATAAGACTGCATGTGAAGATGGCTTTGATGCCAAACTTTTCATAGCAGTATGAGATCAGTTGGAAATAAGCATGCACATGCTGATCTGCATATGGTCGGAAGAAAGCATGACCGATGAATGGAACCTCAGTATTGTATGCCCAATCCTAAAGAAGGGAGACCCTCACAATTGCGCCCATTATAGAAGGATAAGCCTTCTTGACGTCACTTATAAGATATTGTCTACTATAATATGTAAACGTCTGAAACCCCAAGTCAACAACTTGATAGGTCCTTATGAATGTTGTTTTAGACCAGAAAATTCCACAATAGACCGAATTTTCACATTACGGCGGATCTTGGAAAAAATCCAAGAGTGTAATGTATATATACCATCTTTTTATCGATTCGAAGCCCGCGTATGACAGAATTTATAGAGGCGAGCTGCACAGAGCCATGTCTTGTTTTCCCTGCAATACTCGTACGACTTTGGATGACTTTGGAGTATTCAACCTGCTTCCTCAAGGTCGGTACAAAATTCAAATGTCAACACCAAAGGAAACTCGTATGGCTATGCAGGATGACTTTGAAGAATTCACGCTGCTCCGTCAAGGTCGGTAAGGAACTCACCGAGACCTTTGATGTCGAA
Source organism: Melanostoma mellinum (assembly GCA_914767635.1). NCBI lineage: Eukaryota > Metazoa > Arthropoda > Insecta > Diptera > Syrphidae > Melanostoma > Melanostoma mellinum. The sequence goes on along the minus strand of OU612058.1, from coordinate 198,098,278 downwards.
GAAAGTTTTATAGGCAAGGTGACAAACTGTCATGCGATTTTTTCAACATTATTCTTGAAAAGATTGTAAGAAACTTAAACGTCAACACCATAGGAACAATCTTTCAAAAGTCTGTACAATTACTCACTTACGCAGACGATATTGACGTAATGGGAAGAAAAAAGCGTGATGTCGTAGGTGTTTTTGCGAGTATTGAAACAGATGCGGCAGGAATGGGTTTTAATGGTCAATGAAGATAAAACGAAGTATATGTTGTCATCAAATGAGGACACAGAACATCGACGAATCGGACACGTCAGAAAAGACATACATTACTTCGAGGTAGTTTAGGACGTCCTCTACCTAAGATCGGCAATAATCACGGAAAACAACATCAGTGAGGAGATCAACTGCAGAATAACTCCTCTTGACCGCTGCTATTTTGGGTAAAGAAGGCAATTGAGAAACAAGACGCTCTCAAGAAAAACCATGGTAACCCTTTAAATCATAATGATCCCAGTGCTGCTCTACGATGCTTTTGTATGTGTCAATGAAGATCTACTCAATATTTTAAGATCAGCTCAGGGAAATATGTTACATCCAAACCCTTCGAAAGTCTTAATTAAGTATAGTATGCCCGAGAAGGAAAATATGCATTACAAATTGAAAGTATTCCAAAGATTGTATTATAAATTCCCAATAGTGGAGGGCCGTAAGCTTTTTACCTAGGAATCCAGGGCCAGTCCATTGATTTGCATGAAATTTTCGGAAATGTGTTTGAATGGCGTATAGAAAAAGTTAAAAAAAAAATTTCAACGCTCTCAATTTTTTAATTATTTTTAAAATTAATTATTAACTTTTAAAATTTTATTTTATTTATTTTGGGTGTTTTAGATACGGTTTTCCAAAGGGTAAGAATGGATAGGTTTGGTCAAGACAAAAAAAAAATTGTATAAGAGGGGGGTCTATATCCCTCCGTGTTGGCGAGAGGGGCGATTTTACATGAAATTTACTCCATTTTCTAAAAAACTATTAAAAATCAACTAAGCCACTTACTATCTCATACCTTAGTGTTTTTGAAAGCTATTGCTTTGTTCTTTAATGATTTTAAAAAAAAGAAAATATTTTCTTCTTAATTAAGTTTTTTTCATAATTTTGCTCCACAAAGGGTAATTTTTTCTTTCCATGTTCAATGCTTTTATTAATATTTTTTCAGAGCAAAAAACCGAACAAAAAAATTTTTCTTTGTTTAAGAGAAATTAAAGAAAAAAACAAAGGTACTTTTTTCCAGAAAACAAAATGTCGTTAATTTCCCGCTAATTGAACTTTTTTCCTGGAAGTGAAATATGAAATGTGTCTAAAATAGCATATAAAAAAAGTTAAAAAAAAAAATTTGTATGATCTTAATTTTAATATAAATTATAATTAATTATTTAAATTTTAGAGTCATCTTCTAATTATATTAGTTTTAATCTAAGTCTTAAAACTAAGACCTATAAATTAGTCTCAAAGGACAGCACATATACTGATTTGTGCTAGGTCCTATTTCTGGTCAAACGTGATGAATCCAAAAAAAATATGGTTTTTTGCCAAATAAATACTCGCGAATTTTTCTACGGGCATTCAGTATGCAAACAAACATACATCATAAAGGATGCATCAATTCTTATAAGAAATAAAGAACTACACACCAGCATGCTCCCCACCTAAAAAAAAACTTCGAGCCGTTAATTTAAAAATAAAAAAAATAAATAGGGTGGCGCAACAGAGCGAGGAGCCCCTGGGCCTAGCGCATTTCTCACAACCATGCCTTGTGAGGGAATGGAGGGGACCTACAATTTTTCGCCGGTTCCGAACGGCTAATTGAGAATGCGCTTTTCATGGCAATGAATTTACTAACGGAGGACTTGCCAATTCCTCGCGAAAGGCGATACCCGTGGAAAAACATTTTTACATTTTGCCTCTACTGGGATTCGAACCTCGAACCTCTGGGTTAGCAGGTGGACATGCTAACCATTACACCACGGGTACCGCGAGCCGTTAATTTAACTGATTTAAGTCTTTTTGATTGGTTGAAAATTCAAAATTTGGCAAAAAACCATATTTTTTTCGGATTCATCAACACGTTGGACCAGAAATAGCATTTAAAGAACAAATCAGTAGATGTACTGTCCTTTGAGACCAAATTTTGAGTTTGTAATAGGTCTTAGTCTTAAAATTTAACTTAAAACTAATATAATTAGAAGATAACTCTAAAATTTAAATAATTATTTAAAATTTATATTAAAATTAAGATCATACAAATTTAACTTTTTTTATATGCTATTTAAGACACATTTCATATTTCACTTCCAGGAAAAAAGTTCAATTAGCGGGAAATTAACGACATTTTGTTTTCTGGAAAAAAGTACCTTTGTTTTTTTCTTTAATTTCTCTTAAACAAAGAAAAATTTTTTTGTTCGGTTTTTTGCTCTGAAAAAATATTAATAAAAGCATTGAACATGGAAAGAAAAAATTACCCTTTGTGGAGCAAAATTATGAAAAAAACTTAATTAAGAAGAAGATATTTTCTTTTTTTTTAAATCATTAAAGAACAAAGCAATAGCTTTCAAAAACACTAAGGTATGAGATAGTAAGTGGCTTAGTTGATTTTTAATAGTTTTTTAGAAAATGGAGTAAATTTCATGTAAAATTGCCCCTCTCGCCAACACGGAGGGATATAGACCCCACTCTTATACAATTTTTTTTTTGTCTTGACCAAACCTATCCATTCTTTCCCTTTGGAAAACCGTATCTAAAACACCCAAAATAAATAAAATAAAATTTTAAAAGTTAATAATTAATTTTTTTTTAACTTTTTCTATACGCCATTCAAACACATTTCCGAAAATTTCATGAAAATCAATGGACTGGCCCTGGATTCCTAGGTTTTGCCTTTTTTATGTCTAACGGTCCTCCACTACAAGCAATAAAATTCGTTTCTAAGGTAAAATACAAAGGCTTTCTAATTCAATTGTAAACTCAGTTGTTGTGATGGAATTTCAGAAACTGTAAAGTGTATTTATTATAAGTCTCTACATTTTAAGAGCTTCGTAAGAAATTTAGAATCTTGTCATGAAAAATGATCTTATAAGTAGTCTCCTCATTCAATTCCTTACTTTTGACTGTTCAGTTTATCCGTCGAGTGCAAACGTTAGCTTAACATAGCTTACAATGATTACCTACCTGCGTTTCATTGATGATATTGAAAGCATGTGCTAAGTTTTTTTTTTCGTTATTAATCAGTATTGATGAATATCTATAGTGACTCAAAATATCATCTTTCTCCATTAAATAATAAAAGGTAGATGTCCACTTCTGACCCATCTTTCTTTATCATTGATAATGACATTGTCATTAGGATTTGGAGTGGTCTCTCCTTTTGGACTCCAAAAATCACCTTATCACCTGTTTTTAGGAAGAAGACATGCATTCATAAATTAAAATAAATTAATAATTCATAAATTAATTAATTCAATACACTTTTCAACGTGTATATTAATTTGCAATTAAATTCGTAAATTAGTTTCGATACAGCTAAAAGTTTGAATATTGATGTAGATAGTAAGCCTTTTTCTCAATAAATGCAAAATGCAATACAGGAGATCGAGAGTGTAATGTAGAATGTTTTCCAACTCATTCTTTTTTCGACTTTATCTTTGTGTTCATTTCTTTACCGTGACGCATTTTCGTTTCATGGAGTTTCAAGTCCCAAAGCTTCTAAGTTCAGTTCAAGAAAACAACAGTTTACAGCCTACTTCATTGTGACTTCATTATTCCGTCAAAGTTGTTTCTCTCATGCCAATGTTGCCTTGTAAATGCAATTGAAGAAAACTGTGCCAACACTCGAAGAAAAACAACTTAGGATTTTCTTCATTGATAAAACACCACAGATTTTCATTTGAATTTTCACTTCCATGGCAATACGACTTAACATTTTCATAAGGTTACTCGACAAAGCAACTATGCAGATGTCAAAGGTGAAATATTTTCCATTTGCATTTCGTTTTCATTCCCATATCTCATCCTACGCACACAGAGCGCTTATGTAAATCAATACCATCCTTTTCATGCTGTCAGCATTTGTGTTCCTTAGAAAACTCATTTCGTCTATGATCCGTGATCCCATACAACACTCGCCATTAGCAACACTGCCCCGTCCAGTTCATGTTTAATCCACCACAACACAATCCACAAACAACGCACTACTCACCAAATCGAAAAATTAATCTCTACTATGAGTCTCCCTTCTTCCGCCCACACGCCACACCCGCCATACCATTCCATTGTCGTCGCAGATAAGAAATCCAAATCCATTCCACGACGCGGCTATATTATAACCAAACTACACCAGCAACAACAACAACACGACGACTCCGGCATGTTGCTTTGCTGCTGTTGTATATACGCTCCCATGTTGTTCCATGCAATTCAATCGAATTCAACCGATGAGGTCCACAAGTGCGCCTTTTGTAGAAACACGGATTCAGTTTGTTTCAGCTCTCCGATTGATGTTGCTTGTTCGTGGTAGTTGCGCTTCGTAAGAAAGATACTCGACTCCCGTCTCTTCATAGATTTTAATTTCGTTAGGCTGCTGCCGTTCGATCTTTGTGAAATTTTGTTCGTCGTCATTACGTCGTTAGTGTGTGTTGTTGATTCTTCACCCATTCCCAGTAAATTCAGTGATTTGGAAAATAAAAATAAACGAGTTCTTTTTATAAATATTAAATTTGTTTTGAAACCATATTGCAAGGAAACCGCATCATCCTTTTTTTCTTTGTATTCTGTGCTCTTGTGTCTCTCTTTTGTTAAAAAGGAACGCGGCGGCGCATTAATTCCATATTTGTGAATATTGTGTGTGATTCGACTGACACTGTTTAGCAGGGAGTCCAGCATCCAGCGGAATATACAAAAACACATACATATTCAGCACAGCATCCTTGCTGCTGTCGAAGCAAAATTGTCCTCCCAGCAGGATAGCCATCATTGAATTGAAGTATTTTTCTGGGCTAAACAGCAGGTAATTTACAGTTGTGTTGTGTCTTGTGTGTTTATCTATTGTTGAGAGTTGCTATTCCGGCCATCACGCCTGTGGTGAAATCGATTTTCTCCTCCTTATCCCGTTCCCGTTTTCAGGATGATTATTTTGTGTTTGTGTGTGGGCGAAGGGATGAGGGTGGATAAGAATATTCGCTAACCAAACGTTGCCAGGTCAAAAAGATTCTATGGAAATTTAATGCTCCCAATTTGACGTCAACGCACAAAGCTAGTTCCAGTCTGAGTCATCACTTTAAGGATAATTGAATCCAAAGATTTTCAGACGGTAAATGTGAAATAGGTTTTCTCACTTAAAACTTATTTGTACGAAGTCAAGCCTTTGGCGGTGGAAGTTATGTCAGCTTCGAGATTATTTCTTGTTTACTGCTCTTAGTCGTTAGTTCTGTGCTCAAAAGGCAAAGGCTCTTAAGTCGACTTAAGTGGTTTTAGCTGTTTATCCATTTCTTATATATTCTGCCCACAAACTATTTTTCTTTTTTACCCTTGTTGATTAATCTTTGAAAACAAGAAAGTTATGACCTTTTGTAAAATGGCTTAAGTTTAATTCGTAGGATTTTGCAAAAGGTAAAACAACTTAAGTAGAGGATGATTCGTCTTATGTATCAATTTATTTTGTTTATCATATATGTAATAGGCAGAAATTATTTGGGTAAAATATCTTAAGTTCGATATGAATCAATAAAGTAAAATCGCTTATGTCGACTTAAGATATCTTATATTTTTAAGAATATCTAATATTTTCTTTGCTCATTAAAGTAAAATAGCTTAAGTTGACTTAAAACTCAAATCAATTAAAAATACGAATTGGAAGAACATCTTAGGATACTTAGTATATGAAAAACTGAAAAAGTTGTTTTTGTAAAAGCACTTAAGTCTAAAAAACATTAAAAAAAGCATTAAATACTCCACTTATCAAAATCTAGTTTTACTATTTAAATAATTGTGTATATAAAGGCAAGACTACTGAAAACTGTTTCTTCACATCCTTCTTAATTTTTTTTAAACTAATACTGCAAGTTAAAAATCCACTTTCTGAAAAACTATGAAAATAGAGTTAAGAGCTTTTACCTTTTGAGCACAGAGTTATTCGAAATAGGTACAAAAACTTATATGTAAGTGTCTCGTCAAGAATTTGAAAAGGTGAAACACTACAGGGCTCGTTACATCACCTTCAAGCTGTTGTCGGTAAAGATCGGTAAGCTAGAGAATATATCACAGATGTAAAATTGCCGTGGTAAAAATAGGATTTAAACTAGTAAAGGATCGATTGAAAATAAATTTACATGGGTGGATCGACTAAGTAAACTTAATTGAGGAAGGGGCGTTTCATTTCTCATAAAGATGCCTTAGACCAATTTTCTGGGGTAGTGTTCTTTATGGTGCTACCTTCAACACTTGAGATTCGATTCGATATGCTTTCATCGAATTATGTTCCAGTCAATCTATAAATCTCAATAAACTTACGTCAGACCACTACTCCTTCGTTCAATTGACGTCAAATTTTATTGCGACCAAAATTTCTTTTATTGCGCATTTTTATGTAGGTAAACAAAGCAAATGCGAAGCACTTCACTTTCTGAGTTTCGAAGACACCGTGAATAAGAAAGAAGAAAGGTCGGACAAAACACTTTTGGAACAAACAAATTCAACGACACAAGTAATCAGTTTGTCTAATTAATGGAATAGTAAAAGACTGGGATACTTGTGAAAGCTTTCTAAGTTAAACTCATGGTCGCACATAAGCTGGTCACTAGTTTGAAGGAGAAAAGGAGGAGAGGTATGATCTCTTTGACGTAACAAATCTTGCTGCGTCGCGCTGTGGTCCCAATGGACTCTTCTCGTTTCAAATATCCAAACTTTTGAACGGATTTAGATATTGGCACAGTTTTGTTTTTTCCAAGGAATTTCCAAGGCTAGAAGTGCTGAATTTAAGAAAAATTTATGTTTTTACATGCTTAGGCTGAAGATTGGGGCGGCCGTGGTGCAGTGGTAGAGTGTTAAGTAGACAGGCCGGACGCGTGGGTTCGAATCCCGCTCTGGGCATCTACTTTTCTTTCAGCCTCATAGTTTCGCCGCCCTTGAGGTTTATATGAAATTACTAACACCTTATTTCCAACTACTGCAACACAAAAAAAGGGAAGGCTGCTATCCTGGTAGTACAATGGACCGGAAATTAGGTTTGAGTTCTCCAGGTTAGCATATAAGCCTCCTCTTTTTTTATTAAAAAAAAAAAAAAAAGGCTGAAGAAAGATTTTCGTGGAAAAAAAATTCATGAAATAAGACATTCGAATAAACCTTTAAAATCAGTCCTAAATTTTGCTAGAAAAAGTCTGTGATTATTTAAGTATTCAGAAGATATTCTGTTTAACTGTTTGAATTAAAGAATTAAATAAATAGGATGGCTCAACAGAGCAAGAAGCCTCAGGACCTAACACTCTTCCTACAACCAGACCTTGTGAGGGAATGGAGAGGACCTACAATTTTCTGCCGACTCCGAACGGCTAATCGAGAAAGTGCTTTTCATGGCAATGAGTTTACCAACGGAGGACTTTCCAATTTCTGGTGAAAGACGATACCTGTGGTAAGACATTTTTGCCTCTGTTGGGATCCGAACCACGAGCTTCTGGGGTAACAAGTAACATTCCACGGGCACCACTGTTTGACAGTGAGACCGAAAAGTAAACGATCGAAAAAAGTGTAAATATACTTCTTTATTTCGTAGTGAAAATTTAAGCTCACTAGAACTCCTTTCACATGACGCAACTGACACACAGGTTGTCATAAACATTTTTTAATGCAACCATGAGATTCGGAAAAGATTCTGCAAAGTCCCATTCAAGGATGAATTTCATAAAGTTTAAAGATAACCAATTAGCCGCTTTCAAATGGCCTCTCAATTTTGGTATCTCTGAGAGAAGTTCTGACTCTGACACCTCATCATAAGCACTAGCAGATTTTGAAACAGCTATACTATACAGGGTGTTCCGTACTTCGTGTATTATCCTTTTTTGGTCGTATTCTAAGAAAAAAAATGTTCTACAGTAAAGCTCAATTCTCAACTTTGATATCACTTTTTGACAATTTAAGAAAAGGGTAACTTTGGTGTACTATGACCTATGTTAAATTCGATATCTCTGTCAATACTAATGGTAGAGACCTAATCATAGTCTTAATTTTTTGTAGAAAAAACAGCCTTCATGACTGTATTTAAGTTTAGCTTTAACAGGTCAAGGGTTGCCAGATTTTCAATTTTAGGTAAATAAAATAAATAAAAAGGGGGGCGCAACAGAGCGAGGAGCCCCTGGGCCTAGCGCATTTCTCACAACCATGCCTTGTGAGGGAATGGAGGGGACCTACAATTTTTTCGTCAGTTATAACAAGTGCTCAAAGTGCCCTATTTCGTTTTGAATGCATGCCAGAGCCCGTTTTTGAATTTCATTGTAGGTGTTTGCTCTCGATAACTCTTGTCTAACTTGTAGTCTTGTAACCTTTGAAACTGTATTTAAATTAGATTCCTATAGGCTTAGGGTTGCCAGATGTTCAGTAAGGATAAAGTTCCTGGTGTATTCGTTGTGCTCTTCTTGAATTTCCATTGTAAAACTCACATAAGAAGAAAATGTCTGCGTAGGCACTTTGAGCACTTAAGGCACTTGAGCATTGAGCACGGCAAACTACTAAAAGTGCCCATATTATTGTTTTATTCAAACAAACCTCAAATATAAAATTCTTCTTTTTTTTAAATTTACCCATTCTGTATTTTTTCAAATATCATAAAATCTATGGGTTTTTGAGTGCACTTATTAATAAGTTTTTTTTTTACTATCGTCTAGTTCATCTGTAAAAAATAAAGAAACTCCATGTTTACCAGGCATTTTCGGCAAAAAAATGACCTCAAAGTCAAAACTTTGTTGCGGGAAGAAAATTTGAACAGCACTTAAAATTGAAAATCTGGCAACCCTTAACCTGTGAAAGCTAAACTTAAATACAGTCTTAAAGATTGTTATTTCTACAAAAAATTAAGACTATGATTAGGTCTCTACCATTAGTATTGACAGAGATATCGAATTTAATATAGGTCATAGTACCTACACCAAAGTTAGCCTTTTCTTAAATTGTCAAAAAGTTATATGAAAGTTGAGAATTGAGCTTAACTGTACAACATTTTTTTTCTTAGAATATGACCAAGAATCACACCCCAAAGGATAATACACGAAGTACGGAACACCCTGTATACTATATATTTTGAAATCAATAATGTTTGCTAAAAGTAAAGTAATCGGCTGTACAGCTTCAAACAATGAAGTAACCTCCTTAATAGACTCTGTTCTTGTTCGAAATTCGGGGATGAATGGATCAAGGCACTCAAACATGTCTTTCCGTAGTTCAGCGCACAGAGAAAGTTCTGCATCAGTTACCAACTCACCAGGCATTCGCTTTCTACGATGAATTCTTCTTTCTGTTGGAGTGCCGTATTTCGCCGATGTGTTTATACAAAGGTTAATTCCATCTTCTACGATTTATATTATAACGTCATAGTATATACACTCCTTGGTAGCTTTTGGGTGTCACCCCAAGTGGGTGACATCCGGGGCGGTCCGCCCCCCCCCCCTTTGCTACGCCACTGATTCGTACGTATTTCCTGTAAAATGTAAGACATTTTCGTTCTGACCGAGATTGCAAAGCGAGCAGATAGTATTTAAGTCAGATCTACAATTCAGTTCCAGCATTTCAGTTCTGACTTTGAAGATTAAGCTCATTTGAGAAACTTAAAACTCATCTCTGAATTAGTTTTTCTCACCTAAAGAGAAAGTAAGTTGTCGATAAACACTTCTTGATGTCGAAGAAGTACCTCGAACTATGCATTGCTGAAATAGCTTCTCATCTAAGCGAGCTATGCAGTCGTATAAGGAATCTCTTATCGCAACGAAACTGTCAGTTGGTAATGAAATTGCAAAATTATGCGTAACAGCCAGATCGTACCAGTTTTTGATTGGGCTATAACTATTGTGAAAACAAATCATAAATAGGTATCCGTTTTTAAATTTTTTAAGTCTGATCGACTCATTACCTTGACAATGGAGTCCGCACTAGCCTTCAAGTTTTTTTTTAAATATGTGTGGTAACCCAGATTCCACATGTATGGCATAGTTTGGGGTGTTTTTTGGCAGCTTGGAAATTCGTTTGAAAAAGTATCCTTGAACGTTTTCTAGTTCCTCTAACTGTTCATATCCATATACTTCATTTCCATAGCAAAGGCAACTATTTACTGTAGCGTTGAAAACTTTAAATTTTGATGCTGGATCAACGGAATGGTTACAAAAACTCTTTTTCCATATGTTATTTAAAGCTACTTTAGCAGCTTTCGTTTTTTCTTTAACATGTGCATGTGAATTCAGGCTATATGTGAAAATATATCCAAGATACTTAAGTCTATCCACTATTTCGATGATATCATCACCAAGAGTCCAGTTGCGACTATAACCTATAGATCTGTTGCGTGATCCCAACTATCACAATATTGCTGTAGCCTATGTAAACGGGCTATCAGATAGGATAACAAGATCGTCAGCGTAAAGAAGGACTTTTTAATGGATTTTCAACATCATTAATAAAAAGTGAGAATAGTAAAGGGCTTAAGACACAGCCTTGAGAAACACCAGATTGGCATTTAAAATCTCTTGATTTTATTTGACCATTCTGGACAAAAGCATGATTTTTTTCAAGCATTTTCTCATACAATTTGATGAACTTGGTTGATAAACCCATTACAGAAAGTTTGTATATTAATGACTTTCTATTGACCGTGTCAAATGCAGCCTTCGACAAAAAAGGCATACAGACATTTTTTTTATCATGAATCGTTTAGCTTCAGTACATGGAACAAAAATTTGATCTATAGTTGAAAGATTTGCACGAAAGCCAGCTTGGTAGCAACTGATCATATTGTTTTGTTCAACAAAATGTTTATAAGAAATAAAAAACAGAACAGTAAAACCAAGACATCGAATTTTGCATTTTGGGACCGCTGTCCGCCGGCTGTAAGAAAGAAGAAGAAAAACTTTCTCAATTAAATAAATGCCTGCCAACGACTAAAACTGAATCATTTTTTTTGATGTCTATACTCTCCCAAACCAAAGCCATTTTGAAGTTGCGTCAGCTACAAATTAACTTTACATCGCGATGTATGAGAATGTCTACAAGGACACGATGAGAACGAGAACGACAACTGAATTTGTCGCTACAGCAATTACAAACCGCTTTGGTTGTTGATAGCTTTAAAGACTGTATGTTATGGCTATCAGATGCAGGATCGGCAAACAATTGACGAATTGTTTGGGCACAAAAACAGTGGCCGAATTACCGCCACGTGTGTGAGTGAGAATATGTGCCTGAATTATGTGAGTTTGGCATTGCATCTCACGTTATCGAGCTTTTAGTCCAACAATTTGGCTTTCTTTTATCATCGTTTGAAATCAATTAATGGACAGCAGACTTTAAAGGAAAAATGGCACTCACGCACTCGATCTCAGATGCGGTGTTTCGCCCCCAGCTTTTTAGAATACAAAGGAAGCGTTTAAATTCGTTTTCTTTGATTGAAAGCTTAATCATTACCATGTTGATGATTTGACGAAATGCTTAGGTTAGGTTAGGTAAAATGGGCTGACGCTTTGTCTTATTTCCGTCACACTTAGATCAATGTAGATCCGTTGTGATACCCTATTGTAACGTCCTAGAAACCTATGATTTTATGTCTGTTCGGTATTTAACCATTTTGTGGCCTTGGTGAAGTTTAACAGGCTACTTTTTGGAGCGTCTGATAATTCTTCTAGTTCATTTAAAAATGTTCCTAGTATGACAGAGTGCTGGGCATTGACAAAGGAAGTGACTTATGTCTTCGTGTTCGTCTTCGTCATTGCATCCTCTGCATAGGTCATCGGTGCAAAGACCCATTTTCTTTTTGTGATAACCTAGTAGGTTATGTCCAGTTATGATACTGACAAGCATTCGCAGTGAAGGTCTATTCAATGATAGCAGCTTTCCAGATTCTTTCTTATCATATTTCGGCCATAGTTTCCTGGAAGTAACACAGGAGTCTAGGCATTCCCATCTTTCATTGGATTTTCGTATTATTTTGTTACGAATGATCTGTTTCATTTCACAGGGTGGAATCCTGATCGATTTATCAATGAGAGAAGGGTCAAGTGTTGATCCTTTTCTCGCTAGTTCGTCCACTTTTTCGTTTCCCGGTATACCACTATGACCGGGAACCCAGCAGAGTCTAACGTTATGCTGCGTGCCAAGAACCTTTAGCTCTTCGCGACAGCAAGAAACAAGCTTCGATTTGACAGGAGTGGCAGAAATTGCTTTTATTGCTGCTTGGCTATCAATGAAAAAAGTGATATCAGCATGTGATAGCGCCATCATGGACACCTGTTTTGCAGCGTTTGTAACTGCCAAGATCTCGGCTTGGAAGACGCTGCTGTGATTTGGAAGTCTGAATGAACTGGCAAGTTTTAGGCTTTCTGAGAAGAAACCTGCCCCTGTTCCAGCTTCCATTTTTGAACCGTCGGTATAGATTGATATAGACGTCTCGTTCAAGTAAGGTGTTTCATTCTTCCAATCCTGTCTATTGGGGAAGCTAGTTGTGAAGGATTTTATAAAGTCCATATATGGAGTTATGTAATCCGTGCAGATGTTGTTTTCTGCGTATCGCGATAAGATCTGTGCGTGTCCTGTTTGGCTAGTTTTCCAGACATTACACTGGTTTAGTCTAAGTGCACTGTTTGCTGCCGCTTCTTGAACATAGAGATCAAGAGGTGTGAGATTGAGAATTACTTCCAAGCTCGCGGTTGGTGTAGTTCTCATTGCACCAGTTACGCAAATACAGGCTGATCTTTGTACTTTGGTTAGGGTTTTTAAGTGCGTGGATTTTTCCAGCGCCTTCCACCAGACCAAATTGTCATAAGAAAGGATAGGTCTTACAATAGCAGTATACATCCACAGGATGATTTTGGGATTTGGTCCCCATTTTTTGCCAAAAATCCTGTGCTATCATAGATTTATTGTATCTTTCTTGTATATTGGGACCCCAATTTAGTGTTTTGTCTAAGATCACTCCCAGGTATCTGGCTTGATCAGAGATCTTAAGGGGGGTCTTGTTTAGTCTTGGTAGCTCAAAAGTAGGTATTTTTCTTCTATTTGACGAAATGCTTGCAAACACCTCATTTAGACCACGAACGAAGTTCTTGAATTTCTAGAACGGTGTAACCACTGCCAGCCAGACAGACTGACCTTCTGTTTTTGTCATTTAATTCCGTTTGAATTTGCATCAGGTTACCTTCTACCCTTTTTGATGCGTACATATACCTATGCAAGTTCCCTTGATTCCTTTGTTTTCAACATTAAAAGCGAAAAGAAATGCATTTCGTTCTTTGTCGCTTTGAATTATTACCGGCATAATTATATACTTTTATAATCCAGAATAAAGTGCTGCTGGCACCTGCTGAGAGAACCAACAAACAGTCTTTTTGAACACAAATCCTCTCAACGGCACGGCGCGGCGGCACCATTAAATCCAAGGCCTCATCCGCTTAAAGTTGTAACTTATTCCTTTTATCAAAAATATAGAAAAAAAAAGAAAATTCTTTCAGTTCACCTCAAGGATTGAAAAAACCCATCTTCATTAGAGCCAAACCTTCATAACTGTCAAACTGTCTCTTTGACGTTAAAAATTCACTCCTCATTATTTGCAAGGTAAAAAAAAGAAACCTTTTCTTCCATTAAGAGAAAAACATAAAAAAAAATATGGCTATAGGTGTCGTACTACGTACATAGAAATCTTCACATTTATCTATCTATGCATCAAAGAATACCCATCACTCATGAAGGACCATAACTTCCTTTTTACGTCGTCGTCGTCGTGTAAATGTGCACGAAAATCTCTTTCTTGGTTATTTTGTGTATACACCAAGGACGCCGACGACGACGATGGAAGAAGAACAAGTATAATGCCCATATTCGACTTTATTGTGGAAGGGGGGAAAAATAAGAAGAAGAAAAGAAAAACACCTCACACAAACTGTTTGTTGTCACCAACATCCTTTCTCCTATCTGTTTTCCTGCATGCCATCCGAGACTCAAGTCATCCAACTGATGGATGAATGAACAAACAGGGGGTGGGGAATGGGGGTCCCAGGACCCAATATATTTAGAGGCACTCTGTGTGCGGTTGGTTGTGTCGTGTCCCAAAAAAAAATATTGTATATTGTTGTGACAACAACGAGTATGATGGAAGAGCATTTCTCTATACTTTTTTGATTTTTCCTTCTTTTTTTTCGTCCTTAAAATAAATGGAAGCACCTGGAATACACCCTTGTCATCATCCTCGTTATCGCTGTTTGCGTCAAAGAAACGAAACAAATTCCACCAAACAACAACAGAAACGAAGTGAGGATAAACAAATATGTTGCTTGATTTTTTTTTTTATCGTCACTGCAATATTGATAAAAGCAATTTTGAAAATTTCCCCGAACCACAGACAGCGAATTGAATAATGTCGTTGGGGTGACTTTTTCAAGTGAAACACAGCTCTTGGGATGCTGATGGATGTGTGAACTTGTTGCTTCCATTTGACTGGCAAACTAAAATACTGGCCGACTGATGCCTCGATGCCTGCTTGATTTTTTTCGGGTCAATAATGAAATTGCGCCAACCTTACAACAGGCTTTGATTTTTCTTTAAAACGAATGCTCACAAAAATGAGTTGGGGAAAATGTGGTACATGTGATATCTTGATTCAGCTTACTGTATTTGAAAACAAAGTGCAGCAAGCCTCTCAATCATGAGCCCAATAAAACATACATTTCAACTTAAAAAACATGTCTGTCCGGTAAACGTTTGCGACCCTAAATCTTTAAGAGTCGCACATTCACCGCGATAATAGGATACTTTCGACTTTCAAATTGTGTTTACATAAAATAACATGGCCTATGGCCACACTGACGACGCAAAACCACGCATCGTTCAAGGATGGTTACAATTTGCAATCCGACAAATCTCCGGCCAATTAATCATCATCCGAGTGTCAGCAAGGCATTCGAGATGGTTCTCGAAAGAGCACTGTCCAGTGTCCACATGGTTTGAGGGCAAAAGTATTATTCCCGAAAACTAGCTCGGTTTTAAGGCGGGCCAGGATACCACACATGCCGCGTCTAAACTAGTATATGATATTTAATGGAACAAAGCTAAAAAGCAATGTTCGGTTGCATGTCTGGTTGACTTGGAGAAGGCATTCGATACCGTTTGGTTAGACGGTCTTTTCTATAAGCTGATCAGGTATGGCATTAATAAACGACTTCTATATATTCTTAATGACATGCTTTATGGTAGAGCGTTTGTTGTCAAAAGTGGCAACGTAACTTCTTCACCGCTCCCGCAACAGAGAACGGTGAATTCGCCTATTTTGTTTAGCATTTTCAGCGGCTGCCGCGCCGGCAGCGGTGATCTAATTGGTTCTCTTCACCCATGCTGAGCGGAACCTATTCGTAAAAAAAGTTCGAACATATTTCAAGGTTTTGTTTATAAGTTGAGATAAAGTCACTCTGTCGATTTTTTTCCGGCGATAACCTAAGAATCAAACGCTTTATGGTTTAGTTCACTAAATACCTTAAAAGAGTTAAAGTTGCTTTAAAATTTAGTGTTGAATTTGGATAAGAAAGTTCAATGAGTTGGTTCACTATACAACGTTAGCCCTTGAAATAGAAGGTGTTTTTTTTTATAGGTTTAGAACATATTGGCAACACTGTTTTCTCTGACAGCCGCTGTATGATTTATATTAGGTTTGTTCGTTGAAGCTTTAGCGTTTTCGCCCTGAATGTCAAATTGGATCTACTTTCACCCACTTTATTTAACAGCCACACGACACCTTGCTTACTTACTTAAGATGGCGCTACAGTCCGGGTCGGACCAGGGCCTCAACCAACATACTTCTCCAGCCAGCTCGGTCCCTAGCTAGCTCCCTCCAGTTTTGCACAGCAAGTTGGTTAAGGTCCTCTCTTACTTGCGTGCGCCACCTGAGTCGCAGTATTCCTCTACTGCGCCGTCCCTCGGGATTGGATTCGAAGACTTTCTGGGCCGGAGCATTGGTGTCCATTCGCTCTACATGACCCAGCCATCTAAGCCGCTGGAACTTGACTCGTTTGACAAGGTCATTGTCGCTCTCGCTGTACAGCCCGTACAGTTCGTCAAAAAAATCTTCTTCGAAAATCGAAGAATTTTTCTCTCGAAGCATCCTAAAACGTTCTCATCTACCTTTGACAAGGTCCATGCCTCTGCGCCATATATAAGACCCGGGATGATAAGTGTCTTATAGAGGGACACTTTAGTTGCTCGAGAGAGGACTTTACTACTCAATTGCCTTCTTAGTCCGAAGCAACAGCGATTGGCAAGAGTTATTCTTTGTTTGACTTCAGCGCTGGTGTCGTTGTCTGAATTATTAGCTGCGCCTAGGTAGACAAAGTCCTTAACTACCTCAAAGTTATAGCTGTCTATCGTGACGTTCTGTCCAAGACGCCGATGTTGGGTGTCATTTCTTGATGACAGCACATACTTGGTCTTGCCTTGATTGACCACTAAACCCATCTTCTTTGCTTCCGTCTAAATGCTCATAAACACGCCATTGACTTGACGCTGCGTTCTTCCAATTATGTCAATATCGTCGGCATATCCGAGTAATTGTACGGATCTTTGAAAGATTGTGCCTCTTGTGTTGACGTGGGAGTTTTGCACTATTCTTTCAAGAACGATGATGAAGAAGTCGCATGGCAGTGCATCGCCTTGCAACATTTCTTGACATCGAATGTATCGGTGAGATCCTTTCCGACCCTGAATGGGACAAGTTTGGTAGGGATGCCAAAACTAGACATGGCTCCATATAACTCCTCTCTATAGATGCTGTCATACGCGGCCTTAAAATCGATAAAAAGGTTGTAGGTATCGATTTGAAGTTCCTAGGTTTTTTCCAAGACCTACCGTAGTGTGAAGATTTGGTCTATGGTGGACTGGTCTAAAGCCACACGACACCGGGCATCAGTATATGCGGCAAGTGGGCTCGAATAGAGATTGCTGTTGACCCTCATTTCTTAAAAGAAAATTTTATTCAGTGATGAAACTCATTTTTGGTTGAATGTCAATGCCACCTCTAGAGTGAAGATAATACTCCTGCCGTTGTTGAAACGCCGCCGCGCCACCTTCATAAGAAAACTGACAGTTTCTTGCGCTTTATGGCCAGAGAGTTGCAGTCAATTTCGGGCATAGTCAATGGCTTCTTCGTTGCTCAATGGAATTTCTTTGATCTAAGAGAGCTATGGCTTCAACAAGATGGCGCAACTTGTAACATGATATGTTGAAGTAAACGTTTGATAAGCAAGTAGTCCTGCCATATAAACCTGTTAGTTGGGTTCCAAGATCAAACAGTTTGAGGGCTAGCGAGGTCCCCAGGATACACCGATAAACCAGATACGATTGACGACTTGAAAAACAACATTTGCTGTGTTATTGTGGTACCCGTGGCGTGATGGTCAGCATATCAGCCTCTTAACCGAGGTTCATGGTTCGAACCACAAAAGAAGCAAAAATGTTGTTCCATGGGTATCGAATTTAGCGTTGAATTGGGAAGTCATCCGATAGTAAATTCATTACCATGATAAGCGCTTGCTCGATAAGCCCTTCGGAATCGTAAGTCCCCTCTATTGCATCACAAAGTCAATGGTTGTGAGTAATGTGCTAGGCCTCAGGGCTAGTCACTCTATTGCGACTAGCCATTGTTTTATTTTACTGCCGATATACGACCCGAAAAAATTGCACCTCAAGATTCAACTACATCCGATGCAACCGCAATGGCCATATACAAATTATTATTTTCAAAACTGCCAGGAATTCAAATAAACTCAATTTTGATGCAATGAAAGCAGTTGTGTTTTGTTTCCTTCTTTAGTTCTATATTTGAAAATTCTAGCGCTTTTTACGTACGAGAGCAAAAACTCAGGTTCTTTCCAATTGATACTTCTTTAGAATCGTTGTGATTTGAAATTTGATGAAACGAAAATGCGTCACGATATAAAGAAACAAACATACAAAGACTAAGTCGAAAAGAGAATGAGAAAGATTACACATTATGTATTTAATATTCTCGGTCTTCTCTTCGTAGAGTCGTCACTGCCATCTACTGAGCATTGTTTACATGTATACGCCTTGTGCAGTGGGATAGTGGATGTATCTATTTCTACAGCCGAACCTCATTTTAAAGCTATTAATAGGTTTGTTCGTTGAAGCCCTAGGGTCACCCTGTGTTCGCCACAAAAAGTTTTTTTAAGAAACCTAAAGTCGCCTTGAATGTCAAATTGAGTGTTTTTTGAGGCCTGGGGTTGACTTCGGTTTTCCCTCAACTCGCCAGAGGTTTTCGTTGTGTCGATTTGACGGCTGTCAAATGGCATGTGTTTTTTTTTTTTAAATGACAGACATGTGTAGAGATTTTGTGGCTAAGCGTTTTTTGAGGATTGCAAAACCTAGGTTTTTTTCACAACTCGTAGGGTTTTGAAGAAAAACTGGGCCAACCCCTGGAAAAGTTCAACGAATAGACCTAGTTTCTCTCTCAACCTATTAATAAAAGATAGCAAATAATATGTAAATAATACATGAGCTTGCACATTCATGTGACAAACCTTTCGTAAAAATGTAGAAAGCAAACGTGTGGTATTTTTGGTGTTTAGCTTCTGTACTTTTGTCTTATTTGAAAAATTCAATGAAACGAGAAAGCGACACACACAAAAAATATTCATAAAAAGGATTCTTTTTGCTAAAGAATAATGAGGTAGATTGTAAGTATTTCCAATAACCTTCGTCTTCTCTTTGTTCGGGCTGTCGTAGTCGTCTTGTCGTTTCTGCGTTAAACAGACATAAAAAAACTTAAACTAACATAGAAATTGAGGTGGAACAGAAGCTCATCATCAACCTCAACCAACATCTATCGCCATCAATTTTGATTTCCGGTGAGCTTCCTCCTATTTGCAACTTTAATTCAATTGAGGTCTTCTCCCACTGTTCTATGATGATGTTGCAGTTTGTTTTCGAGAACTCAAAGAGTAAGAGCCTAGTTATCCATTCTTCTCCATATGTCCCAGCAATGTGCTTGTATCGCGATGCGTATTCTTCTAATTCTGCTCATGTTGCTCCAACTCATACAACTCGCCCTTCTTATAACTACACATCTTCACGAGCTGGACCAAGGATCACGAAGAATATTTTTCGTTAAAAACAAACAAAAGCTTCCGCGCCGTATTTTACGACTGGGATGGTCAACGTCTTATTGAGGGTTACCTTGGTTTTTCTGGAGAAGGTTTTTTTCTCGATTGCCCTTTTAACCCCAAAGAGCATCGCTTGACAAAGGGTAATTCTTCGTTTAGTCTTCTTACTCATGCTACTTTCCATGTCTATGTAGACGAAGTCCTGTACTGCCTCGAAATTATGTCGAATTTATCTCCAACTCAACGTGAATCAATAATGGAATGATGGAATTCAATAACAGGAATTTCTTTATTATTTTTTCGCTCCATTTATTTTCACCTGAAATAACTGATTGCAAATAATTTGTGGAAATCAATCAGCACTCGCAAAATCTGCTCTCACATCAAACATAAGTACACACCTATTAGCATCCGCAGAACAAAGCTTTTCAAATTGACGTAATCAACTACCCGACAATGATAACCTCCACCTCGCCCGGCCTGACACATCTAATCAATCACCGCCGCCCCCAATATTATAAATTTATTTTACATTATTTTGGAGCACGATGAAAACCAGAACTCACTCAATTTTCTGGCCAAATGAGTAATTGAAATATTGAACGTTTCCATTGGCATACTCGTGTTTACACTTTGTTTTCCGCGTGTATCGAGTATCGAAAATGTTTTTTTTTAAGCTGATAAAAAAAGGGGGGAGGGGGGGTTACAATGCATTAAAATTAATGGACGAAATCACCTCCGAAATGTTATTCAGGGACAGAGAAAACATAAGAGCCACTGCCACCAGGTCAGAAGTTCCACCTTCACATGAATTCCAATCGAAAAAGGAGCACTTTAGTTTGAGGTCCCGCACCTGGATAATCATATTTTAGGCATTGAGGGCTTCTTAGATCTAAGTTCACCTGCCGCAAGCAAGAAAAACACTTCTGTCTCATGAGACAAGACCAGTTGTGTTGCGATGATAAGTATTCTTATCACCCGCCGCGCCCGCCGTGTAACAACGTGCAAAAATTAGTTTGTTTTTTGTCCTGAAATCCAAAAGGACACACGAGATGACACATTCATTCATCTTAGTTGATTTGATTATAAATCTACAGCTCACAACGTGGATGGATGGTAGTTACGCTTCTCAACCGAAGACCATTAATCACATTCATTTGCAGAGCGATAATAACTTTTATTGCCTCCAGGTGTAACTTGGAATGAAGCAAATTTTGGCAAACTTGGTCTTTTATTGTACTCGTACCTCGATCTATGCAGCTCTTGTATCAATTTTTTCCCCCCGAAGCACTTATGGCCACAGAAAACACAGGAGAGAAAGAAAAAAACATAAAATTTCTTGAGATATGTTGTTAAGGAAGGCAATTGACGAAGATGTGAGGTCAGAGAACTTTGGGGATCTGCGCACAAAACAATTCACAGCCGCAGGGCGGTTTTTTGGATGAAATATTTCAGTTTAACAAAAATAATTGTTTTCGAAGGAGCAAAACCAACGACGACACAATGCGAGGAGAGATGGATAATATGGCTTTCTATTGTTGTACAGTTCGTTCTGCTGATGGAACAATGAATTTATTACTTACAGAGAGACAACTGCTGAACTGACATTGCTCCATTGTGAGCTCATATAGTCTGCTTCTTTTGGGCTTTGTCTTGTGCATTTATATTTCCAAGCAAGGAAACTTTTATTTAAATTTTTTTTTGTTATTATTTTTGAGGTTCCTTTTGTGTGTGTTGCGGGAGACGATGATGATGATGATGATGATGAAGGCAAAGAATTCATCGTTTGATGAATGGAAAAGAGACGAAATAATCAGATAAAGTGAGAACAATTACTTTGACACGCTGGCTGTGTGTTCCTTTGGTTTGGCGCGGGCTGTAAGCTTAAGTATGATAAGACCGAATGAAAGACGTTTGTCATATGCGGGTAATATAGTCTGGGGTTTTGTTGAAAGGAAAAACAAATTATAAATGAATTACCACGCCAAAATTTATGTATTTATTTTTATTTTTACTTAAAAGAGATAATGGCTTGTAAGCGGGCTTAGCCATTATCTTTAATTGAAAATTTTATGAGGTTAAGCAGCGATGGGGATGTGGATAAGCTGAGAGTGTTCTCGTTCTCAAACTTTTGATAGAAAACAGAGCTTGTTTTAAATTGCTGCTATCAAGGGCTTTTTGTAAAGAAGAGGTTTTGATTTGAATTTTGAGTCCTTTTGTCAACTTGTCAAACACATGTTTTACTTTTTTGACTTTTAAGTGACAGCAGAATTGCGGAAACTTTGAATAATTATCTCGATATGGTCAGTGAAGTCGCAGTCTATACCTACGAAGTAAATCCTAACAACGTAACTCTCTATGTTAAGAAAAAAAAAGCTTTCTGAGGTGTGTCATTAGGTGACAGGTGATTTTTGTCCTGAATCTGAATAGATCTTACTAAAACAAACATCGATTTTCGTAACATTTCATAACCATGCCTTGTGAAGGAAAGGACAGGGGCCTCCAATTTTCTGCCGATTCCAAACTGCTTATTGAAAAAGCGCTTTTAATGACAAAGAATTTACTATAGGAGAACTGGCCAATTCTTCACGAAAGGGGATACCCGTGGAAAACATTTTTGGCTTCTGTTGGGATTCGAACCTAGGTAGGCAGACATGCTATCCATCACGCCACGGGTACCACTTTTAGGTTACTTCTTCCAAGCAGAGGAGGGATCATTCCACTTAACCAATGAGTGCCCAAGCTTGGCCCACACTAAGAAAAAACCCTCGGAGAATACTTAACCAGAATGGTCATCTTTGGAAACTTGCCGAGTTTCCAAAGACCTATGGGCCAGATACTTCCAAGAAAAACATTACTTAGAAGTCCTCGGTTCTCTCCGTTGATTGGCGTTCTTACGGGTCACAACTCATTGTGCATTAGCACATCCGGATAAAGGTTAAGGATACCACGACGATGAGGCATATAAAGGAGCATGCCACTTCCTCTCAAGCTCGGCCCACACTAAGAAAAAATACCTCGGAGAATACTTCTTCGATAAACCGGACAACAACTCTAACCGCTAAACCTAAAGTTCATTTAAGGCTCCAAATGGTCACAGTATAGATTTTCAGCCCCATTAAGCTCGTCACCAACCCAATCCTTTCCTATTCATCATATCCCAAGGAAGTACCTAAGAACGTAAAAAACTTTTCAATAATTTCAACATTGAAAAGTCAATCCCATTTATGAAAAGCGTTGGATCACAACTTATTAGGACTACTAAAGTTTTCAATTTTTGAAAAGCCGATAAATTTATCAACGAGAAAGTTGTTTTTTTTTTATAATTAACGCGCACATCAAGGGGTTATGACTACCCTTATAATGTTATAGATCACAGTGCGAGTATTTAGGAAAGTAGGAGAGGGTTTAATAGGAGACACCGATGCACGTTGCTTTTGAATCTCACCGATTCACAATCGTAATGCAGGGGAAACACAGACCCAGGTAAAGCATTCCACATAGGGGTGGTCTCTATACTTGACTGTACGCCCGAAATTGGTCTCAAGGTAGAACTGATGAGCATTCCTAGTGAGGCGAGTGTTGCGGCTAAATTGTTTCAGGGGAGGAATGCAACTGGCTATTTCACTAAAGCACTGCTTGTGAAAAAAGCGATAAAAGAGAGTGAGACAGGTAACATTTCGACGACGTTCAAGAGAATCAATCGATTCTACGATTGAACTATCATCACCTATCAATTTGAACGCTCTATTTTATACCCTATCAAGCAAGTGCAAAGATGTTTGAGCAGCACCTGACCAGATATGGGAGTTATACTCCAGTTTTTGGCGAATGAAGGCCTTATAAATTGTAGCCAGATCAGAAGGGGTGAAGAACTTCCTGCATCGTCTTAAGAAACCTAAGCATTTAGCAGCGTTTTTGGCGACTTTAAATATGCGGTCATTCCAACGAAGATCATCGTTTACACACATACCAAGTACTGACAGCTTTTCGGTTTCTTCGATGCAGGTACCATTCATGGATAATGGCAATGGGGGAATGTTAAGCTTCAACGACAAGAGGCAGCATTGAGTTTTCGAAGCATTGAATTCTACTAGGTTCATAAGACTCCATAAAACAATGCTGTGTAGGTCAGAATTCAATGAGCTTATCATACGCAACCGTTCCAGTTCCACATCCGAAGAGCAGGGACGTGAATTTGGAAACGAATATGAAAAGCTGAGGGTCGAGTCGTCAGCAAAACAGTTGAGAGGATTAGAAGTTTCATCATTAATGAAAATGAGGAAGAGAGTAGGAGACAAAACGGAGCCCTGGGGCACACCGCACACCACCATTTATGAAGTGGGTATCAGACTTGAAGCCATCCAACACAACTTGTACCTATTGAACGGTCGGAAAGGTAATTTCTAATCCAACGAAGAAGAGACTCATCGATACCAAAAGCACGCATTTTCGATAAAAGAGCCTGATGCCAAACTCTATCAAATGCTTTAGAAATATCAAGCGCAATAATCTTACTTTCTCCAAAACAATGTAAAGTTTGGTTCCACTTTTCGGTGAGATAAGCCATTAAATAATTTTATAAGTTGGCGGTTTATCAACGTTTCCATGGCGTAAGTGCAATTGGACGGTAATTGGAAGGCGAGGAAGATTCGCCTTTTTTAGGGACGGTCTGGACAAATGCAGTTTTCCATCTGCTCGGAAAAATCCCAGCAAAATAGGAAAGATGGAAAAGTTTTCGCAGTGGTTTTGCCAGCGTAGAAGAACACCTCTTCAGAATAACGGCGGGGATACCATCTGGACCAGCGGATCTCTGTATGTTGAGATCTTTGAGGACTCTCGCAACCGAGCGAGTTCGAAAAAATATCTGCTTCATCAAAGAATTTGCAGACTCGAGCTCAGGTGGAGCCAATATGCTATGAGGAAGTGTCGAGTTGACAGCAAATTGAGCTGCTGTGCCAGCAAATTGGCTTTATCGATGGAGCTGACATACGGAGAGTCATTGAAAACGAGCGTTGGGACCGGTGACGTGGTCGAGTTCTTAACGTTCTTAACAAAATACCAAAATGTTTGCTTCCTTTTGGACACAACAGTATTTTTTGCCTTACTTTTTGGTCATGCAAAAATTTGACCTTCTGAGAATTACAGATATTTCTGGCCCGGTTTTAGGGCCTTTAAATTTTCGAAAATTTTTTTTCTCTATCCCTAATCGCCTCTTTACAGCTTGAATCAAACCACCAATTCTCTCTGGGGATGATACTTTTTGTTCTGTGAGGAACAAAATTTCTCATGCCGTTGAGAATTACGTTAGATATCATATCAGCTGATGCGTTAGCGTTTCCGTCGAGAAAGCACAATGACCAATTAAAATTTCGAAAGATATTATTCAGGCCGTCCCAATTGACTTTCTCGTATTGTCACACTGTTCTTTTAGGGACTTTATCTTTTTTTACCGTGACGGAAAGCGAAAAATCTACCGATATGACTCAATGGTCTGATTTGCCTAAAGGAGATGATACAACAGAAATACGGAACTATGAGAAATAACGCCTTATAGAAAAAATTCAAATCATAGATTTATATCTGAGCTGATTAGTGTCGTGCATAGGCCAAGTCTCCCAACAGAAGCGAAAATATTTTTCCATGGATTTGGCCTTTCGCAAGGAATCGACAAGTCCTCCGATAGTAAACTCAGTTCCATGAAAAGCGCTTTTTATATAAATCGTTTGGATTCGGCAGAAAACTGTAGGTACCCTCCATTGCCTCACAAAGGGCAACGTAAGTAAAAAGAGAAAAATGATAACAAAACCTGATCATTTGTGTTGCTCTGCATCAAAGTTCTCAAAGCAATAGTTTCTGAGACATTTTATCATCACATCAACCTTCTCAGAAAGACTATTGCATTGAGTTGAATATTCTAATTCCGACATTTGACCTTGTGATGACAGCGATGATTTAGTTACAACGCCAATGTGTCTCTCATTAAACTCGAGCAACAAAGCATCGGGCAAACAAGTTCATATACAAACAATCAAATCCATCAGTCCGTTCGTTCGTGCCTTCGCCGTTGTGATATAAATTGTGATTCATGTTATTTAATGCGTCGTCATCAATCGCGTCCGAGCTCCGAGATGTCCAACTGTAAGCATATCCATACGGCCTTCGTTTGCTTTATTCTGCCTGCAAACAAAAAAAAAAAAAGAAGAAAAAAGAACCATTCACTGAGAAAGGGAAATGGAGAAGGCACCATCCAGCCACATGGAACTGTGTGCTGTGCACTGGTGCGCTTCCTTTTTCTGGTGGTCTCTTCTGGTTTAATCTGCTGGTGGGATTATATTTGGGTTACAGAGTATCATGTTCAATCTCTGTCCAATGCCAAACTGGTTTCGTATAAACAAGTTACTTCTACGAATCATCTCGTATGGAATGCCAAAAGTGGGCGATTGTCATTGCTGCAAGCACCTGCATATGCAGCAAGTGGTAGGTACACTTCGGCGATGGATACCCAGGGAGACATATTAAATGGATATTTGAGATTAGAAAATAAATAAAGTGTAAAAGAGCCCAGCAAAATGTATCTCAACTATTTGCAGTGAAGATATTTTATTGGCAGGTGATGCTGTGGCAGTAGAATGTGGCATTTTATGTTTTCCTAACGAGATGCTGCGTGGTAGACATGGTGGTTCTTCATGATCTCCTGTGGATTTTCTTGTTCTTTTATATTTTTGTAGAGCAGAAGTGGTGGAAAGGTTGGCAGGTATCTATGGCGACATGTCTAATGCGTGAATGTGTTGCCTTGGAAGATATTTTAACGAACTCGTATTTGGTCTGGTTTGGGACAAGTGGTTCTCATTGTGAGCTGATCTTGTTAGCAAACTTACAGGGTAATAGACTAAAGGAATTCAGTGGAGTTGTCATTGAGTGACGATAGTAATAAACAGCAGATGATGAAGTAATGCTGATTATGATTACGTATAGCAAATGAGGCTTTGAAGCTTGATTAAAAGTGTTGTTCCCTAAAAGTAAAAGCATTGCAACAATAGACTGAGACACATGATGTCGGGGAATCTGTATCCGAATAACCGCACACGTTATCGAGTAGTAGGTACGTGATCTAATTTTGTGTTTTTGGTATTACATACTTTTCGCGTTATCAAGCCCTATAGTAGGTACCACAATTTGACATTATTTCATCAGTATTCGAACGGATTGAAGTCGATAGATGAACGTGCAATAAAAAACGAATGATGCGACCATTTAATTTTCTGGCTTCCAGTCCCTAGTGTAGGTACAAATATGATCGGGTAGGTAAAACGAAAAATAAGCAGTCCGCACTGAAAAGCGTCAAATGAATGCAGACAAACTAAACGCAACGCATATCTTTGCCGGCAACCCAACATATCACAACCAGAATGGTTGGTTTAGGAGTTTAGGTTTTAGTTTTAGGTCTTGTAGGTTGAGGTAGTTGAAAGTATTCTATCTTTAAAATCTTATTTCAACTTATTTATTTAACATATGGTTTGTACATTAAGACATGATCTTTTATAGTACATGGTGTTTTCATATCAGTTATAATAATTTCCAATACTTAAATCTAATAACAATATTTATCTAAATCTAGGGAGTGAGATAGGATAAAGGAAAGAAAGGTAGTGGGTAATGAGGGAAGTAATTTAAATGGATGAGGAGGAGAAATGTTGAAAAATTGCACTTTTAAAATTGTTGGGATTTGAAATATTCTTCAATTGAGAGGGCAAAGAGTTCCAAAGTCTTACAGTATGGATAAAAAATAAGTGTGATGAGTTAAGGTAATTGTAACGGTAGGGAATGCGGTTGATGGTTCTTGACGAGCGAGTAAAATTAAGTCTGTTTTAAGTAAGGTCAGTCATTCTTCAGCTTCCAACACAAAATTTTGTGATTGTCTTTATCAAAAGCCTTAGAAAAGTCCAGCAAACACAGCAGCGAAACGTGACCCCGGTCATAATCTTGTCTCAATTCTTCAAAGAGGTTAACCATAGCTGTAGAGCAACTGTGGTTAGCTCTAAAACCAGATTGTTGAGCATACAGCAACTTGTTCAGGGACAAGTGTTTCGTTATCTGCTTCGCTACAACCTTTTCATAAACCTTTGATAGACATGGCAGAATGCTCACCGGTCTGAAATCAGCAGGTGTAGATGCATTTGTTTTCTTTGCTATTGGCAAAACTCTTGCAAATTTCCAGTGCAGAGGAAACGTTGACGTAATTATGCACCAGTTAATTATATGAGTGAGATGCGAGACAATTTCAGGTAAGATGAGCTTAACAAATCGAATTGGAAAGCCTTCCTCACCTATCGAATCGGACCTTATGGCCGCAACGCATTGAGCAATTTCGACTTCCGTGGCTACTTCAAAACTTTCGAAAATTGGTACAGAGGCTACACAGTCTACTGTTTGATTAGAAGTTGAGCTGCCTGCAGTAGGGTCATCACCCAAGAAAAAATTGTTTAAGACATCTGGATCCAGAGCCCACATAGAGTTGTTCTTTTTATCAGACATTCCGATCGTCCTTAGGTTGCTCCAAAGTTTTTTTGAAGGAAGGAAAAAGTTTAGTTTAGACGCATAAAAGTTTTTCTTTGACGTACGGAGGACTGTGGTTGAGTAATTACAAAAGTGGCTGAGTAAATACGAGAATTGTATGTGGACCAATTTACCTCACATAGTCTACGCTTCCATTTGCTATATAACTTGTTCCTCGTCTTAATAGAGCGGACCACCTCCGGAATGAACCAAGGACATGCTTTGTTCTGAACTTTCACTGTTTTCAAAGGCATACATTCGTCGTACAAGTTTAAAAGTATTGATTGAAACAGTTTTTTTACTTTCTCATTTGGATCACTAGCCAGTCGGTATCGGTATTGCTCCCAGGGAGCACAAATTGTCGCAGCTTGGAGGACACTAACATCAACAGAGTTAAAGTCTTTGAAGGTAAAGGTGTCAGGGATGACAGCTCTCGAAAAATTGATGTCATAACAACAAAAAAGTAGATCATGGTCAGAAACATCAAATGAAAGTTGGTCGAATAATTTAACAAGCGACGAACACGAAACAATTATTAGATCAAGGAGACTAGGCACTTTATTTTTCGCAAATCAATCGAGATTAACCTCGGTAAAATGAACCCCAATTTTTTGAAGATTATAATACACCTAGCTTAGATAGCCTATATTTTTAAAACCATATCCGCTACTGTGGAAGCTTGCAAAAATAACATCTGTTCCAACAAATTGTGAGTTAAGACCCATTGCCATCTTGCTACTTCTCTCGAAAGTATTTGAAAGAGTTTTGCAAAATTAAATGACTTCATATCTAAGCACTTCAAAACTTCTAATATCTCCCTAAGCAGTAAGAGTTTCGGTTGTATAACAACCTTATCAAAAGTATATATTCGACGAGCTTTGGACAAAGAATACGTCAGCTTTCTCATCCTTTTAGATTTGTCCAAAGCTTTTGACATCGTCGACAACTCAATTCTGTGTTATAAACTTCTTTATTTCTTTAACTTTTCGACTTGTTCCATTAAAGTTCTATCTTCTTACCTGTCCGGACGAAAACAGTATGATATACATTTGAACAATGTACTGTCTGATCTTCTTCCGCAATTGCGTGGGGTACCACAAGGTTTTATTCTTAGCCCCTTCTTGTTTTATCTTTACGTTAATCAATTAACGTCAATTGTTAAATATGGCTCTTTGCCAAGGTATGGCGATGACGTACAACTGTACTTAAGTTGTCTTTTAGGGCTCCTCGAGGATTTTGAATAAAGTGTGAATGAAGATCTTGAGCGCATTTCGATTTGGTGTCAACATAAGAGTCATTTGCTAGATACTAAAAAATCAGTTTCTTCGGTGATTTCTAAGAAACCTGTCATGATAAAGGTATATATATATAGACTTATGCACGTACATTAGAGCCTCTTTTGTTTAAAGCTCAGTGTGACTTAAAGCCCAGCTATAGCAGGACAGGCAGGAAAAATCGAAATCGTTTTTTTAACTCGGCCATACATTTCAGAAGAAACGACTGCTATTTCGTGTTAAATGTTTACTTTCAGCTTTTAATCTTAAAACCTCATCGACTTTTTGGCATTAGCCAATCAGCTAACGCAGCCCCGAAGAAAGTCGTGAAATCGCACGAATGAGGATTGATTGGCAAATTTCTTGAAATAACTACTGAATTGACTAACGTTCGCTGTGTGGCTTGTGACAACTTCCTGTTAAAACCACATGTTGTCCAAGTCCATAATTATCTTTCAATTCGCACAAAAAATAATCGATTTTCCCAGTAACGGAAGATATGACTCAATAACGCCACCAGAAAACCGCTCCAAACAGTTATTTTTATCTATGATGTGGTAATTGATGAAGAACATGTTGATTTTCATCAGAAGATTTCGATGATGAATTATTAGCGGCTTCAAAGATTGTAAGTACTTCTGCTTGGAAAACACTACAAATATCATGATGACTTGATTATTCTTTTTTGGTAGGATAATGTGAGAAGATGTCCTTTCATCATCCGTTTTTGGAACCGTCTGTAAAGATGAGTAGGGAGACGTTCCCTTTCCGGCAGTGTCCGACCGAAGGCCGATTTCTAGCCGAAGCCGAAACCGACGCCGAATATTCGGCTTAACATCAACTTTTGCCGAAGCCGAAGCTTCAAAAACATGAAGAAATTTCGTTTAAGATAAACTAAAGGTGTTTTTTTTCTAGAATATGTTCGTTCGTTGAAGCCCTGCGTTTTTTAAAAAACCTTAACTCCCCAAAACTGAGTGTTTCTCAAGCCCTAGCGATACCAGTGGCTTCTCCTCCGTGATGCTACTATAGCTTCAATATACAATGCTTAATTGGGCCACCTAAAAAGATGTCTTTTACTTCCGCGACCTCCCTGTGGTGTGCTTTCGAGAAACAATCACTGATGTTATTTTCTTTGTCCGAATTTTCGTGGCGTCATGTACTACCTCGAAGCTATGTTGCATGTTGTGACTTTTTGACCAATTCTCTAACTTACAATCTTACTCGAACTCCGACAAAAGAAGTGTCGAATGACGTTGCTAAAAGAGACACAAGAAAAGATTGTGGGCGCAACTTAAGCACATGAGAACTGAAATTTCAGCAGAGACAAGGCGACTAAGAAACACCGAACAAAGAGGAGACTAAGACTTATGCTCTTGAACACATTAATGTGTTTATTTCTTTGTCGTGAGGTCGTGACGCACTTTCGTTTCATGGAATTTCAAATCACAACGATTCTAAAGAAATTTCATTTCAAAAACAGACACATTGGTGTGGATGAAGAACCCTTCTTTACATAAGAGCAGCAACTGAAGAGTTTTTGTTAAACTGGTTGCTGCTGAACAAAATACCATGAAGCCTAAGAAATACCTACTTTTAAAGTTTTTTTTTTTTAATAAATTCCAGTCCAGAGGCCCAATTTTTGACCACTTTTTGAAGCATTTGGGGCCGTTTGTCAGCAAAAACCCGCTGAATATTCTTTTCCCAGTCGTCAA
Source organism: Melanostoma mellinum (assembly GCA_914767635.1). NCBI lineage: Eukaryota > Metazoa > Arthropoda > Insecta > Diptera > Syrphidae > Melanostoma > Melanostoma mellinum. The sequence continues at coordinate 198,067,354 of OU612058.1, read as the reverse complement.
TCGTTTCGGACTTATCTGCGTAGACAAGCAAACAAAAAAAAAAAACACATTTTAAAATCGATTCAGACTGCAGTATCCATCCCCATCTCTTCAAATATTCAAGACGTTACTGATATATTATGTATTCTCAAAGTTCGAATGTGAAGAAAATACCGTTGGCTTTAAACGGCTTCGATCTCCATTCCTTGAGTGTTAGCAAAAACACATGTTTTCATAACTCGTCAGATTCAGTGATTCCCCTAAAAACTAGTTCCGACAACACCTCCCATCCCCAGCAGAATATTAGGTAGGTAAACGCTGCACTGATAAGAACGTTGTTCTTTATTAAATCCACATCGCATGCGACAGTGAAAATTCATGTCTCAGTATCTGTCAGTGTGATTATTATGAATTATGTCTATCAATGAAGGGGAAACCGTTGCGTGACGTTAGCACGAACAATAATAAATAACAAAACTCCTCTATCACTTCGTGCACTAGCTGACAGTGTTATCAACGACCATAAGTGGTGCGATTTAATATATAAACGACACTCGCCGCCCGCCCGCTTGGCCATTTCAATTAATGAATCTTTCATTATTCGACAGTTTCACATTCCACCCCGAGCGTCATCATTACTTAATCTGTTGCGATAACAAACGATAACACACACGCATGGATATTTAATTAAGTCCTTATTGTTCGCGTCTGACATGTATCCATTTCACTAAAGACACACCATACCACAACCAACAACACAACGAAGCCTCTAATCGATTTTAACACACATTTTTTTCCTATGGCAATTGCCTTTGCGAGTTTGAGAGCACCACGCACCACGCTCCACGCTCTACGCACCGCGGCACCCCACCTAAAAACCAACTGGAAAAACAAGCTGCTAAATCAATGTAAACAACAAAAAAATTAAGTGAAAGACACGCAATTTATGTTTTAGAAACTAAGAAAACACAAGCGATATACGAGAGAAAAGTCAAAACAAATATCCAGCTGAATCAGCAATCTGGCACTAGGGAAAAGAGGAGCAATACAAAAAACATTCAGAAAAAGAAGACAAACACACAAGTTCGAGTTCCACTTGGTCTCAGAACTCAGAGTCTGTTCTGTAGGTATTGTCAAAAGGATGAAAGGGAGTCTCCTCATGTCGCAGTACCTCTACCTACCTATAGAGTGCTATCGTTGTTTTTCCTTGGAAAAGGAAAAATCAAATAAACAAACAGAAATGAGTATGATAATAAAAAAGAAATAGAAGAAGAAAAAAAAGAAACAAATTAAATAAACAATAACAATCCTAAGAACCAAAGCGAATCTAGGGCGGAAATTATGCGCGACGAGCAACGAGAGATAATAATTTTAGCAAAAAGCATTAAGTGGGTAAAAAACGGGCACGGTACGGTACAGTTTAATTTTTTGCTTTGCTTTTTTTTCTGCTATTGCTGGAAATTATTTTTTATGGTTGTTTTCAGATTTTTGGGCAATGTGGAGAGTGGATGGATAGATAGATAGTGATGGTGGGTGCTGGTGCTGGTGCCTACTAGAGATACTTTCAATCCTGTGCACCCCCGCACGCCCTTGTGTTGATTTTCAATTACGTTCAGGAATAGAAGTGAATCATGTCGATAGGCATGCAGAGGAGGAATGTTCGAAATGCGATCTTATTGCGGATGTTTGGAATTTTATATTTTAACTTTGAATGTAAATAAAGATTTTAAAAGTAAGCATCACTGACTTATACCGGCCGTGGGGGTATAATAAGTAAATTGGCAATGAGGTTGTTTAGGTGATGACTGATTATGAATAGAAGCCTAATTAATGTTGGCTGTTTTTTCTTTTATTTAATTTTTATAATTTGGTTCAAAATTTTACGGGTCGATGTCTTGTCATCGTCTTTGTGTTTCTTTTTACTTGGGATTATAGGTCATATAAGGCGGAGCAAAAAAATGTTGAGATAACACTTCAATATGACATTGCGATGATAGAGAATACGAAAAAAGTGGGTCCTACAATTCTGTCTGTCTGTATGTTCGTATACAGCCAGAACCGCTTGGACAATTTTATTCAAATTTTGCTGTTAGGGTTTGTGCGAGGCAGTCTACAGAGGGGTTTTTGGAATAGAGTCTCAAGATCTTTAAATAACGGTACCTGCCATACAACCTATATGATAATACCTGTTCTTTTCAAAAACGACTTTAACTATTTTGATAAAATTTTTCTGATGTAAACATTTTTTTTAGAAAAAAGTTTAAAAACGGTATCTCATATACTTATTTACTTACTTAGGTGGGCATTACAGTTCGGATGAACCTGGGCCTCAACCAACATCCTTCTATAACGACTTCGATTTCGGGCGAGCTCTCTACAGTTTCGCACTCCAAGTCGGTTGAGGTCTTCATCCACTTGATTACGCCACCTAAGACGAGGTCTTCCCCTTCCGCGATTTCCCTGCAATGTGTTTGGGTCCATCCGCTCTACATGACCCAACCATCGTAGCCTCGCAATGCGTACTCTTCTGGCTATGCCCATGTCACGGTACAGCTCATACAGCTCGTTGTTGTATCTTCTTCTCCACACATTGTCTTCGCATACGGGACTAAAGATCATTCGGAGAATTTTTCTTTCGAAACGACCAAGGGTTTCCTCATCCCCTTTCGATAAGGTCCATGCTTCCCTGCCGTAAAGCAGGACTGGGATGATTAAGGTCTTATATAAGGTTACCTTGGTTTTTCTGGAGAGGGTTTTATTTCTCCATTGCCTTCTTAACCCAAAGAAGCAACGGTTGGCAAGAGTTATTCTCCGTTTGATCTCCGCACTGATGTTCTTGTCCGTTTCTACAGCGGATCCTAGGTAGACGAAGTCCTGTACTACCTCGAAGTTATGTCTGTCTATTGTGACGATTTGTCCAATTCGTCGATGTTCTGTGTCCTTGTTTGATGACAACATATACTTCGTTTTGCCCTCATCAACCATCAAACCCATTTTGGCCGCTTCTGTTTCAATACTCGCAAAAGCACCTATGAAATCACGCTTATTTCTTCCCATTACGTCAATATCGTCTGCATAGGCGAGTAATTGTACAGACTTTTGAAAGATTGTTCCTCTGGTGTTGACGTTTCAGTTTCTATCCACGGTATTCAGTATGATGTTGAAGAAATCGCATGACAGCTCGTCGCCTTGCCTAAAGCCTTTGTCGACATCAAAGGTCTCCGTGAGTTCCTTACCGACTTTGACGGTGCAGCGTGAATTCTCCAAAGTCATCCCGCAAAGTCGTACGTACGAGTTTTGCAGTGATGCCGAAACTAGACATGGCTCTGTACAGCTCGTCTTTGTAAATACTGTCATACGAGGGCTTGAAATCGATAAAGAGATGGTAAGTATCGATATTATGTTTTCAGGTTTTTTCCAAGATCTGCCGTTATGTGAAAATTTGGTCTATTGTGGACTTCTCTGGTCTAAAACCACATTGATAAGGACCTATCAAGTTGTTGACGTGGGGTTTCAGACGTTCACATATTACAGCAGACAAGATCTTATAAGCGACGTTAAGGAGGCTTATCCCTCTATAATTGGCGCAATTGTGAGGGTCTCCCTTCTTTATAGCATCGGGCATACGATACTGAGGTTCCATTCATCGGGCATGCTTTCTTCCGACTATATCATGCAGATCAGCTGGTGCATGCTCCCTTGCAACTGGTCTCCAGCTGCCTTGAAAAGTTCAGCATCAAGGCCATCTGCACCTGCAGTCTTATTTGATTTAAGTTTGCATATGGCAAGCTTAACTTCTTCTAGGTCGGGAGGACGGCATTCTTGATCATCGTCCAAGCTGAATGGGGCAATCTGCCTGACAGCGGAATTTGTGTCCTCACCGCCGTTAAGCAGTCTGCAGGAGTGATCTTTCCAGATCCTCAGTAGCGACTGTGACTCTATAACTATGTTTCCCTACTGGAAACGAGCGGTTCGTTTTTGGAGGTTTTGTCATGCAGGCTATGCTTACCGATAGTATTTCCGAAGATGTCCTCCTTTTCTAGTTTTGCGTACAAATCGCCAAGAGTGATTTCACGTCATGTTTAGGGCACTGCTCGGTTTCTATGAGGTGCTCGTAGAAACAATCTTTTTAGTTCTCTTTTCTGTCGGGGTGTGGGCAAATATTAGTTTAAATTTTGGTTCATAACCTTATCCCTGAGTTTAGCTGTAACGACAAATCCGCACCCAAATAAGCGTTGTTTCTGTTTTCTATAGCAGTTGCCATAGGCCATAGGGGTTTTCAACAGGGACGGTACAAAAGTAGATCGACAGTGACATTAAACAACACCATATTTCTTGCCGTTTTTTTGACATTTCTCTTCAGTGAAATTTTCCATTATATGATAAAAGATCCAACAACGAGCCGAAATTATTAAAATTTACTACCGAAATTCGGAGTCTGTGGATTCAACGTTAAGAACGCTTCGTCCAATTTATGGTCATCATAATCGTCCTAGCTGATCAACAACTGAGGGTCTAGTGGAAACATTTGAATCTACAGGCACAGTACAAAATGTTCCCGTGTGCCACTGAGACTTAAAAGTGTCCGTAGTGGCGAGAACATTTCTGCCGCTGAGGCTTCAGTTGCAGAAAGCCCAAATGTGTCTCTCACACGTCGTTCACAAGCGTTGGGCATGTCTATGACGTCGTTGTGGCGAATTTTGCGAAAAGATCTTGGCCAACAACCTAACAAATTTAAATTGACGCTAGAACTGAAGCCGCTTGACCACCAGAAGCGTTGTATGTTCGTGAATTGGGCTGAGCAACAACTTGAAAATGATTCGGATTTTCATCGAAAAATCATCTTCAGCGATGAGGCTCATTTCTGATTGAATGGCTTCATCAATAAACAAAATATGCGGTATTGGTCGGGCAGCAATCCACATGTACTCCATGAGTCATCATTGCATTCCGAAAAAATTATGGTTTGGTGTGGTTTATGGGCCGGCGGCGTCATTGAGCCGTACTTCTTCCGTGATGATCAAGCCCGGCAAGTTACTGTGAATGGGGATCGCTACCGTTCAATGGTAACCGAATATTTTTGGCCCTTGGAAGATATGGACTTGGAGGACATGTGGTTCTAACAGGAAGGCGAAACAAATCACACAGTGAATGTCACAATCAATTTATTGGAAACCAAGTTTGGAGAACGGTGTTACGAAATGGTCCAGTTGTTTGGCCGTCTCGGTCGTACGATTTGACGACGTTAGACTATCTAGATGGGCTACGTCGTCAAGGCTATGGTCTATGCCAACAAGACAGCGACGATTGATGAACTTCGTACGAATATCGAACGTGAAATAGCAACAGTATCGGCCAATTTATGGTTGAAAACCGTCCAAAATTGGGTTCAGCGTCTGAACTTCTGCAAGCGTTCTCGTGGTACCCATGCAAAAAAAAATAGAGTTCCATACATAACGGCATCAAAACGTACTTTTACAGGAATAAAGATATTCATTGATGTACATATGTATAAATGTATAAAACTGTTTTTGCTTTGTTTAAAAAATTTTTGTAGCGCTCTTATTGAAAAACCCGATAGATGTCGCAGTTTTTCATCTTTTTTATGCCCGGCCCTCTCCATCGCACTTCTTTGATGGCGGTTATGTCTGCATTGTGGCAATTCAGAGCGTTTGCTAACTCTCCGTCTGCATGTAATTCGCCAAGGGATCTTACGTTCCACGAGCAGAACTGGAGATCTTTGTACTTTTTTCGTTTGCTTGGGTCATCGAAGTTGAAATCATAATTGTCATCCGAGGTCAATTATAATCTCCAGATCTTACTGAAATGGAAGACAGCCTCTCAGGCCAATGACCTTAAACTATTTTCGCCAATCATCACAAGAACTAAATGGAAATGAAATGAACTAAATAAATTTTAACGGCGCGCGTCTAGTAACAAAAATTGGAAAATCCCTTTCAGCAACTAAGCCTGAAATTTCGTTTTTTTCCTTCTTTTGTTGGTATCGTCCTGAATTGGTTATACTTTCAAGCAAGATGCTTTTTAGAAGAAAATAATGGACGACATCAACAATGAAACCATTGAAATTGATATATTTTTTTTTTTTTTGTTGTTTCACCCTCCTTTTTTCGCTTGGTCTGATATCGACTAAAGCACTTGGCATGGTTCCCTCGTTTATTACGTCTTGTTTCGTATTTGTTTATTTCTTTTTTGAGTTAGTTCCCCTTATAAGTCTGGTAACTAAAATATTGATCCAACAACTTTGGTTGGTTGCTTTTTGTTGGCTCTTGTTATTGTTTTGGTTCGTTTAAAATGGCTTTGTTCCAGCAAAGAGCCTCATCCTGGACTAGCAGCAGCAGCAGCCAGCTCACATTCCTTAGATTTCCCTTACCACTCCTCGCATAGTCTCTTACCCTTAGTTATCTTCGACATCGTCATCGTCTTTGAACAACGTCGCAATAAAAAGTCAGTTGGTGCTTCACATATAGATACACACAACGCAACGTAGGCAGTTTAGCTGAAAGAAAACCCGTTTACGCGTGCAAAAAACGATGTGGTCTAATGCGAGATTTTAATCTATAAGCATTTTGACCAGGATTGGAGAGTAGGTATCGGATCCGACATCCGACCCCGTCGGCGTCGCCGCGCTGTTGGTCTACCTTGTACAAATGTTTCACATTTTACTGCGCTTAATGGTTCAATGGCTCTTTTTGAATGCCTTTCAAGCTTAAATAAGAGATAAAAGTGAGTGAACTGGTTTTCGCTTTGAGCAATGAAAAAAAAAAAAAAACAAAAACAATCACAATCATGTGGGGGCAGGAATGGGACACTGTACATAAAGTCACCAGGCCAGGGATATAAATTCATGTTTTTTTTTAGTTTGCACGATGAAGTCATTCAGGAAAAGAAATCCTTTTTCCCTTGGCTCATAAAACATTTAACAATCTCGCGTGCGAGAGGACCAGGAGAGGGCCAAGGGTAGCTTAGTGTAAGAAGAAAAATTAATGGCATCCTCATTGAAGCATTGACCCTGGAATTCATGTCGAATTCATACCCGGGAATTGCCACTCAAATAAATAAAAAAAAACAAACACACATACACACAAAGTCCTGAGGAGCTTCAACCGAGAAGTGGTAGCTTTTGTGCACCAGGGGAGCTCTGGTCAGAAAAGGACAGAAGAATATTTCTCAAGTGATCCTCATCTCTCTCGCCGCTCCCCCACACTGTTTGGACATAAAATTGCCTTTAGTTATGCGATTTAAGGAGCCACTTCTAGCTTCTGCTTTTATTCTATGTTTACTCCGAATCGAAACTGCAATTACACTTAATTGCTACTACTTCTCAAAATAACTACACTGGCTCTATACTTCTCCACTCATTCCGCGGACATAGTTTTACTAATGCTGATGCCGCAAGCCATCAATAAAAGGGAGCTAAAAATTTCTTCATCAGCTTCAGAAGCAGCAGTGTACAGCTACAGCAACTTTGGAAGAGAAGAAAATATGGCGTACTTAACCGTTTGGTATGAAAATTTATAGCAAAAGACCGGAAACCGTAAGCAGACAGAACCGAAATGCGATTATTTTTCACATTTTATGGGCCTACACGTTGTTGTTGAGAGTTGAGGGGTTGCGGTGGGCCTGGATTGTCTCGCATCAATATAAAAAAGGACTTGTACCGGGTTGATATTTGGTTTTTTTTTTTTTTTGTCTTCTTATCTTGTTTTTCTTGTAAGGAAGAGAGTTTTTTTTTTTGCTGTGCTCAGAATATATGGGTTCAAGTTCATTTAACCGGTTTAGTGAAGATATTGGTTTTATTTGGCAATAGACTATGATATGTTTTGTGGCGTGTAAATGTTGGGGCTAAGTGTGCCACAGTTGTTTTCGTTGAGTTGTGAAGGCATTAATGGGTTGGTGTTAAAGGTTGCTTACGAATTACGACGCATGTATTGCTTTGGAAAGTATTTAAAGATTTTTTTTTTTCTTCTTCTTTCAGGTAATTGACGATAACTGTCTACTAACCCGACTTTTATGTGAGTATTTACTCGTTTGTACCTGCCAAGGAAGATTTAGAAACAGCAATAGATTGTTAAGTTTATCATTTCGAACTGGCAATCGATCAAGTGCCATATAGTCGCAAGGAGTTGCGCAAAATTTTTGTTGAACTCGAAACATTCGTTGAAAAATTGTCTTGGAAGAATGTGTTATAAATTGAGGTGGTGGGATTTTACTGATGTTTTCTATTCTAACTGCTGCACTTGGCCTTGATGTCGATTCCTTGTGCGTAATGTGAAGTAGCATTTTTTTTTAATCGTAGTCGATCAGAGCTTTGGCAAAAAATGGCAGGAGATGAGATAAAGTCTGCGTTATTCGGGGATAACACCGCATAGAAATCATGACAAAAAAATTTAAATCAACTCAGTGGTTTTTCGAACTCCCGTTTCTGTTCCCGTGGGAATATGGGGATGAAATAAAGTTCATGGTTCTCAGGAGTAATGTAGCACTTTAACCGTCAAAGAATTTCTGAAATCGATGAAGTATTTTTTAAGTTTCTGGGTATGTTACCGATCCTTTCCCCGTAGGAATATGGAGTAGTGTTTACTTCGGGAATGATAACACTTAGCTCATGTCTGATTTGACAGATAATTAGTTTCATCCTTCCGTTGAACGAATATGTTGCGTTTTGGCTTCGCTAAATAAGCCTGAGATCGACTTAGTGGAGATGCCGATTTTGCCAAAAAAATCATCTTTTCAGATGAAGCTCATTTTGATCTTGGCGGGTATGTAAACAAGCGAAATCGTCGTATTTGGGATACAGAAAACCCACACGCATACATTGAAAATCCGATTCACCCAAAACGAGTCACTGTTTGGTGCGGATTTTGGTCCAAAGGCATAATTGGGCTAATTTTCGAAAATGAGCAAGGAGTGGCCGTTACAATGGCGATCGTTATCCGGCCATGTTGAACGAATTTTCGTTCACAAAAATTGAAGAGGAGGATATAGATAGATAGATGTTTGTTTATTTCTTAATAATCCTTATTTAACAATGCAAAATATTTTAAACATTTTATAATTTATAAAGAAATATTATGTGACAAAGATATTTTTGTAAAAAATAGTGTTATTGTCACATTGGACTAAATATTTAAATGTTATACAATTCAAAAATATTGATAAATAGTAATGTTGGCAGCATTTGGTTTCAACAGGACGGCGCTACGTGCCACACAGCCGAAGCTACACTCGTTGTTTTGCGCCCATTTTCAAAGAAAAAGTTATTTGGCGGACCCTTTACAAACTTTGAGTTCTCGTCTACGGTCTCGTTACCGTTTCAGAAGGAATATGGGGATGAAAAATGTTACTTCGTAGGCTCTGTCTAGATCATCACTGTTCCAAATTTCATTCAAATCGGCCTTGTAGTTTTGAGGCCTATTTAATACAAACCAACAAAAGTATCTTTCCTCTTTTAAGTAGCGTAAGGATGTAAAGATTTTAAAATTCAAATTGACAGGATCACCCAAGAAAGCCACAGAAACCTCAAAACCTAACGCATTTCAAGGGTCTACAATTCTATGACAATTCTTGATTTTATGAAAGGCATTCCCTAGAAGTCCTTTGAAAGACATTCGCATTTCAGTAGCCATTGGATTTGTGATTCGTAATGCGAAGACTTCACCGTCTTTTTTCCCTGCTCCTACATCCATAACGTCTTTGATTTGAGTTCTGTGAAAAATGTCAATCATCATTTTCTCAATATCTTTCGAACAGAAGGAAACCAAAAGCTTGCAACAGACGAACGCCTTTTTTCCAACTGCTACTGCTGTGTATTTCTTTTGATTTCATCTTCAAAGGTAAATCAGTTTTCTTTTTGAGGAAAACTCATTTAAAAGATAAATCATGTTCTGTGATTGCATCTCCTCTCCATCAGAAACCAAAACCCGCAGTTGATGGAAGAAAAAAAAACAAAAAAGGGACATGTAAATCAGAAGCCTTGCTAACAAGCTTAACGGCATTCAATCAAACAAACAAAGCCACATGGCTGAGGGCTTCAAAGGGCGTCAAACATAGACGTTAGCAAACAAAAACTAAAAAAAAATCAGAAATTTACATTCAGCCCTGACCAGACAGTCAGCCTTTAGTCATCAGCTTTTGGATTGAATGCCGTCAAACAAGGACATCACATAATGGTGTCTGGGAGCGCAGGCATTTTATTGGAATCCTGTTTTTAGTGTTTTTAGTTCACTGATGGCACATGAAGTCATCATGGGTTTCGCTAGAGTCAAAAGGAGGCGGGTGCTTAATAACCCAAAGGATTCCAAAAGAACACTACAGGCAGACAAGCAGTGATTTACACAGTCGAAACCTAACACAAGCAGAAGAGCTTTATGCGCCACAATGTCAATGGGGATCAAATTATTATCCGTTACGACATCGGCGTTGACGCTCACGACGATGACTATACGACGTTTGTCGTCGGATTGGATTGGAATGAAGTGAGATTAGTATAGTCTAATGATGAATGGGATAAAGAATGTCATGTGGCATAGGGGCAAATATATGTGTAGGAGAACAAGCTTTGTCAGCGCCATTTTGATGCAATGTTATGGCTGTCATATCCTGTCGTTAAAGTGTTGAAATTATAGCACAACAGCGCAATGGATGGAGAGCAGCTACTTCCATCTTCGCTCGTTGTCGTATACCTAATATAAATGCGAGTTTAACTTTAAGTGACTAAACATAAAACCAGAGAACTAAAAACTTTATGCTTCCCGGTAGTAAAATTTAAATGTCTCTTGGTCATTATAAATGAGTAGTTTCGTTAATGTACCTTGAAAATGCTTCCATCGAGCGCAACCAGACTCTCTGCATGTGGAACTATTTATTTGAAGCGAAGCTTGAGTGCGATTAAAAGATAAGCACTTTGGTTATAATGGCTTTTGAATTGCCAGCAATTTATTGATGGTGCACTTAATCGAAGACATCCCTATACTACTTTTGGCTGGAAATTAGCACCATGAGATAGTTAAATCAATGATTGTTGCCATAAAAATATTATAATGCTGCTTGCTGACGAGGATGGTCGTTATTGTTGCTCGTATCTATGTGAAAGTTTTGTTCGACAGCAGGGCTTAAGTGCTAACAATATGAAGGCTCTGCCATTAGTTTTATAGAATGAATTAAATTTGTTGGCTTTTAGTGTTCTTCTTTAGTTCTTCATCAAGCCGAAACTTTCACCAGAAATAGGGGAAGCATGAGTTCAATGAACTTTTCCAAAAATGATTTATTTAAAAAGTTTAGATGGAATAATTTTTATGACGTTGAATTAAAATTGAATTTCTATTTCCTTATGGTTATTTGCTGTCCCAAAAGATAGTGTTACTCCCCCGACGATTGATGCTGTCATCACAAGCTTAACTATTGACAAAGATCCTTTACAAAGGGTGACGTGTGCAATGTAACCTGCCCGGCAATGTCACCTGCTCAATGTCTAAACTATTACTTACTTAAGATTACAATTGACACGAGCCTGATTGCTCAAACCGTTCACTTAACGTTTGCAACACTTAAACCTTAACTCGAAATACAAGTAAAGTTTGTTTTTTCTGCTTATTATTTACAACGTGTAGTTTACTAGAAGAAATAATAGTCCAGTCATTTAAGTCAAAATAAAGCAAGAATCTCGGAATTTGAGATAGGTACCCAGCTGTAAATTTGTATGAACTTCTATTTTGACACCCTAAAAGTTGTCTCAAAACCTACATACTGTAGGGTATCAGCGTCCATTAAAAACCAAAGGTCAAAGGTCACAAAAATCCTTTATTGGCATATATCTCGTTTACTTTGGGTTTTTTGCTGTTTGTGTTTATTTCAATATTGTAGAAGATCAAATTCTCTACAACTTTTGCTTGAACAGTTTTTTTATACGTTGAACCGTTTTTGAGATAGAGACCAGAATGCGCAAGGTTATAGTCAGGTTATATTTTTGGCAGCAGTTTGGAATTGAGACCAAATATCCGAATGGTTTCAAACGGAGTCTGGTGTTCGACAAGGGTGTGCACTGAGCCCTCTCTTACTTTACTTACTTAGGGGGGCATTACAGTTCGGGGTGAACCTGGGCCTCAACCAACATCCTTCTATAACGACATCGATTTCGGGCGAGCGCTCTCAAGTTTCGCACTCCAAGTCGGTTGAGATCTTCATCCACTTGCTTGCGCCACCTAAGGTTTTACCCTTCCGCGATTTCCCTGCAATGTGCTTTCGAACACCCGACGAGCCGGAGCGCTTGGGTCCATCCGCTCTACATGGCCCAACCATCGTAGATTCGCGATGCGTACTCTTCTGGCTATGCCCATGTCGCGGTACAGCTCATACAGCTCGTTGTTGTATCTTCTTCTCCACACATTGTCTTCGCATACGGGACCAAAGATCATTCGGAGAATTTTTCTTTCGAAACGACCAAGGGTTTCCTCATACGCTTTCGATAACGTTCATGCTTCCGCGCCGTAAAGCAGGAGTGAGATGATTAGGGTCTTATACAAGGTTACCTTGGTTTTTCTGGAAAGGGTTTTGTTTCTCAATTGCCTTCCTAACCCAAAGAAGCAACAGTTGGCAAGAGTTATTCTCCGTTTGATCTCCGCACTAGTGTTGTTGTCCGTGTCTACAGCGGATCCTAGGTAGACGAAGTCTTGTACTACTTCGAAGTTATGTCTGTCTATTGTGACGTTTTGTCCAATTCGTCGATGTTCTGTGTCCTTGTTTGATGACAACATATACTTCGTTTTGCCCTCATTAACCATCAAACCCATTTTTGCCGCTTCTGTTTCGATACTCGCAAAAGCACCTATGACATCACGCCCTTTTCTTCCCATTACGTCAATATCGCCTGCATAGGCGAGTAATTGTACAGACTTTTGAAAGATTGTTCCTCTGGTGTTGACGTTTGAGTTTCTTACAATCTGTTCAAGTATGATGTTGAAGAAATCGCATGACAGCTTGTCACCTTGCCTAAAACATTTTTCGACATCAAAGGTCTCGGTGAGTTCTTTACCGACCTTGACGGAGCAGCGTGAATTCTCCAAAGTCATCCTGCATAGTCGTACGAGTTTTGCAGGGATGCCGAAACTAGACATGGCTCTGTACAGCTCGTATCTGTAGATACTGTCATACGCGGCCTTGAAATCGATAAAGAGATGGTGAATATCGATATTATGTTCTCGAGTTTTTTCCAAGATCTGCCGTAATGTGAAAATTTGGTCTATTGTGGACTTCTCTGGTCTAAGATCACATTGATAAGGTCCTATCATGTTGTTGACGTGGGGTTTCAGACGTTCACATATTACAGCAGACAAGATCTTATAGGCAACGTTAAGGAGGCTTATCCCTCTATAATTGGCGCAATTGTGAGGGTCTCCTTTCTTTAGGATCGGGCATACGATACTGAGGTTCCATTTATCGGAAATGCTTTCGCCCGACCATATCATGCAGATCAGCTGGTGCATGCTCCTTTCCAACTGATCTCCAGCTGCCTTGAAAAGTTCGGCATCAAGGCCATCTGCACCTGCAGTCTTATTTGATTTAAGTTTGCATATAGCAACGGCATTCTTGATCATCGTCCAGGCTGAATAGGGCAATCTGCCTGACAGCGGAATTTGTGTCCTCATCGCCGTTAAGCAGTCTTCAGAAATGATCTTTCCAGATCCTCATTATTAGCAGAAATCCCTTGTCCCACTCCATTTCTAGCATTGTGACACATTCATCTTATTCGCGGTGATATTCAATAATCCAACCGTCTTTCCAGTTTCGGTAGTAACGAAAGATTTTTCGTAAGGGGGTGTTTGTTTGTTGTTGCACATTTGATAGATAAGAGCAGGTGATCCGAAAAATGTGTTGTTGCTACTTCTATATCCTGTATCAGTTCGTGCCAGTTTCCGTTGATTAGTGCAAAATCAATTACGGAGCATCCATTTGCCAAAAACGCAAATTCACCATTTTTGTCACTTGCTGTTCTCCCGTTTAAAAGACACAAACTAAAAGTCTCACATGCCTCAATGAGTTGTTTTTCTTTGGCATCGATGGCTTCATACTTAGATTCTTTTATGACGTTGCAATAAAACTGAAATTCTCTTTCATTATAGGGGTTATTTGTTCTATTCTAACTCTATAGCGTTAAAGTCACCAACGAGAAGCATATTATTGCAACCTGGAAAAAGTAGGCAATTGATAAGATCGTTGTATTCAATGTCACAATTGGAACAGTTTATGTATGTATACTGGACAAATTTCTATAGGTTCTCCCTCCATTGCTGGGTGATTATGGCATTCGAATATTAGATGCAGAGCGCGATGCACACTTCTAAGAAAAACTACTTTTAATAGTATACTATAGCATCAAATTTTTTATCGCCGCCTGTATTTTGCAGTTTATCCCTGTCTAGAGTCTAGACTCTAGATCTTCTGATATAGACCAATATCAATATGTGTTCTCTATTCTGAAGCAAAATGCAACCAATTTTATCATTGTCGATTAAAGAAGCCAAGTATGTGGTGTTGTCGGCAGCTATCCAAGGAGCACAATGGCTCAAATGGATTTCAGTCGAAAAGGATGCATTTTTTCAAAACCAACACATTGACTGCACATTGTTAAAATGAAATTTATTTTAGAAAATACACTGCTTCGCAACTTTTGCATTCAGCCTTGAATCTCAACCAGCGAAACAAGCTTTTTACATCCCGTTTATACTAGTAATGTACAAGCGAAAGGAAAAAACTCGAAAAGAAAAATATTTCAATCAAATTGATTGATTTTAAGTACTTCATCTAAATAAAACACACAAATTAGAACAGGACATCAACGGAAACTTTTAACTATTGGCTTACAGACCGTATTAAGTCAAATGTAGCACAGAAATAGAAAGTCCAAAGACCCCTTTAATATTACAAATGATTTCTCTTTTGCAAAAAGAACCACAGTCCTTCTCCAATAGATGGATGGATGAAAATAGATAAGAAATCCATATCCTTGAAAGTTCAAAGTTCATCAGAGCATTGTCTCGATTTATGTATAGCTCTTCCAAGAATTCAACTTAATATTCTTAAGACGAATCACTTTGATAGGTGTCCATCATAATTGGATGTTCAAAGATTCCCACTTATTTTCTCATTATTTTTAATTAAAACTTAGAACAGCCCATCAAAATGTGCATAACTAAATTATTTGAAGATGATTTTTTCTTTTGGATTGGAGTGGGGTACAAAAAAAAAAGGAGGAAGAGACATTTTGTGATGAAGAGATCTTTGATCATAAATAAATTAATCCTTTTCAAAAGAGTTCAAAGGAAACCTTTTCAAATATTAAACGATAAAATCGAAAGTAAGGAAAAAAAAAACTTTGAAGGATATTTTCGGAAGCATTCGCATTGAGGTTCACTCAAATGGATACGTTGACATTGACTTTTGAGAGGGATGCTTGTAGAGAATATGAATGGATTGCCTGCACAGGGGAGTCAATATTTAGAACACGTAAAATGTTCGGTAAAGTGAACAGGTAATATTTGAGTGCTTTATGCGACTGCTATAGGGTAGGCAAGCGACAGGCATCCTTTTTTTAATTACAGCGTTACAAAATCAGTCATTGAGTCAGTTATGAAAGTTGATACATTCATAATTGA
The DNA here is from genome assembly GCA_914767635.1 of Melanostoma mellinum. NCBI lineage: Eukaryota > Metazoa > Arthropoda > Insecta > Diptera > Syrphidae > Melanostoma > Melanostoma mellinum. The sequence continues at coordinate 198,051,704 of OU612058.1, read as the reverse complement.
AGATGCAGAGTTAAGCACGGTTCAGATTGGGCTCATTGCCGACCGCGAGTCAAGCAGCTGCTATTGTCAGCGGTTGATTAATTTGATGGGCTCGTTTTTATTGGCGATAAATTGACACGCGAATTCACAAGTTGCCAATAGCTAGAGGATTTAATTTTTCGATGAACTCTCAAACGACAACTGGCTTGAAATTTCCAAACCAGATTTCGCAATGAAAGGGAACTTTATTGGCAAGGGGTTTATTAGGTAAAGTGCCCCTACTCTATGTAAATATGTAACTAGTGTGATGCAACAACCGCACAAGGACCTACAATTTTATGCCGTTTCTGAAGCTGAGTAAGAAAACGGTTTTTCTCATGCAGTTTTATTGCCCTTGGAGGACTTGCCAATTCCTCGCGAAAGATATTTTTCTGGGACTTGAACCTATAACTCCCACGCAACAGATATACGTATTTGTAAGTCCTTCGATAGTAGATTTATTGCCATGAAAAATGATTTATCGACTACCTTTTTGGAACCGACATAAAATTGGAGGTTCCTTCCATTCTCTCACAATGCATGGTCGTGAGAAATGAGCTAGGCCACGGAGCTCAATAACGCTCCGAATATTCTCTTCTAAAACTTCAATCGTCTCGGGCTCATCTGCACAGACAAACGCATTGACATAACTCCCAAAAAATATTCCAGCGGTGTTGAATTGCCCGATCCAGAATTTAACTCACAGGTTTAAAGCTCAAAATTATGTTAAAACCGTCGTCATCAGCGATTTCGTTTTGAGACAATTTACAGAATGTACGCAGTACCCAGAGGTCATGTGGCTTCCATTCTTCCTTCTTCCTTCTTAAAATGGCATACCAAACCGAGCACAAATCAAGTGACACTTGTCAAAAAGACTTACTCCGAAAAAAGTATTGCCAGATTCAAAACCACACCCATTAGTATAGCAAAATCTAATTTCTTGGTCAGGCTTTGCCAAGTAATATCAATGAGTAGCATATCCTCTGACACTTTGCTGATTTCGTTCGGTTGTACAGCAACTCTGTGTGTTCCTTGATTTATATTGGAAAGCCTTACAAACGTTGCATTTGCCGTACTCACTATTTCTATATGAATAGGTGTCTGACGTCTGACTACCACAGCTGCATTTGGACAGCTCCTCATTGCTCCTGATATGAATATGCTTTAGTTCTTTTAAGTGGTTACCTGGTCTGTTCTCTTGTACCAGGCCACGTCTTCATAGGCTAGGTTCGATTTCACTGCCATGATGTACCGTATATGCATTAAATAATCGTCGTTTTGCAAGTCCATGTTTTGCATGATGCAATCATGAGGCTTTCCGCGGCTTTTTCTGCTAAATGAATGGATTTATTCAAAAAAATTTCTGATCTTTAGAAGTAATCAATAAAATTTGCTCCAATGCTTTCTGTACAAAAGGCGTTAGGGGTTAGGCTTATTGGCCTGAGATATTCCTTTGGGAAAAATAATATCTTGGCTGGCGCCTATTGACTGGTTATATACCTTAGTGCCATGATGCTTATCATTGTTTATAGTAGATGCGATAAAATCAGTTCTCTTTATATTGGAAAAAATATCATATTTTAAGAGATTTGAAAGGTTTTCAAGGCCCGTTTTAGACGTTTTTATCGAAAAAAAAGTATTTTACCTGTCTACCAGTCTTGTATATCTGCTCTGTTAACATATGAGTCGTTGAACTACTTTAAATATCCTTTAATCATTCCTAGGGGAACAGAAGTTTTAGAAACTATGCAGTCGATATGTAGGGTAATTGCGGGAGAGATGCCGCGTCAGGAGAGATGCCGCAGTCAACCAAACTCGCATAGGTATTTTGATGTTTAATGTTGAATCAAATATTTCTCTCAAAACCACTAAATAGTTGATTCAATCAATTCTAACTATTTTTGCAAGACTCATTCATGAAAAGATTGATCATTCTAGCGAACTTCATTGCTTAACATTTGTGAGATATCAGTTCATCGAGATCGCTTTTATTACGCCTGCTCCGTGCAGTTGCAGTTAACCATTGTTATCAGATTACTGTTGAATGCGTTCGGCATTATTTTTAGTTTAGTTTTAGTTTTAGTTTATTTTATTCGTGAAAGCTTATAAACTGTAAGATTCAATATATTATATTTTCGAATGAAAATCGATGGCTTAGTCAGGGAAGCAAGTAAACAACTTATAAAAATCACAACTAACAGTGGTTCCAAATGACTTCCTTGAGGTATTTCAGGCTTGATATCTATTGGATCTATTGGTAGTACCTACACATGAAAACTGATTTCTCTTTTTCAAATAGAAACTCAAAAATGTCTTTAAGCGCTTTGAAAATGAAAGCAACGAGGATCCAAATTTCCTCTTTTTTATTTTTATCACAATGCTAACAAAAATGGGCACGACGATTGTGTGCTGAATACCATACCAAAATCTTAAGGATTTTAGTATTAGCCCTTTATGATATATTTATTGGTACAGGGTTGCCAACTTCAAATTAATTATGCAAATTGCATAAGCAAATTAAGATTTTGATCGAGCAAATCTTCGCCGATCTATACGAAATTTCGACAAATACCTTTCTCCGGAGAAGTACGTTTTGCTTTTTTTTTTTTAGAAAAACTATGCAAAGTTTTTCTTTAATCAACAATTTTGTCGTTTTTTAAAAAGTAAAAATTTTAATGTTTTGTTTAAATGTGCACTATTTCGCGAAAAAGCAAAATATCGAAAAAATCCTTCGTACGTCTCTTGCTGCTGTTATATATCGACTAAAAATTTTCGGAAGTTCGTTCCAGGAAAAAAATTAAGGATGTTGCACTTTCGGCCATGGACCTGTATAAAAACTGAGACGCCTCCGAAGAAGTGTTGGACAGCAGCCATTTTAAATTTAATTAACACGAAAAAAGTTTTATTTGTTTATTAAAACCTCAATTATAAAATCAATTTCACAGATTTTCGATTGATTTTTTCGCTGAGCAACAAAAAATTCATAAACTATGGCCATTTTTCCACGTTATAGACCAGCTCCCTTGAGCGAAAATCCTGTTAATCCATTTCTTTTATTTGCTAATAAATATAAACGTTGAAAATTTTATGAAAATCGTTTCTATTCTATTCGGTTTTTTTTTTCGACTTCGGTTTAAAAACACAGATATTTTTTTTCTTAATCACTCAGTCAATGAGGACGTTTGGTATGCCTCGAAAATGTTTCAAGAAAAGTGTTTTTTTTTCATGTGCTGATTTCCACAGCTGTATCTACAAAACTCCAAAATGGAATCTGTTTTGTGGCCTTGCCTGCTTTTAACTAATTTTTTTGTGTCTTGTCTACATGAAATCTCCATTCTCCATATCTTTCCATTAACGGAATAAAATATCAAGCCATGAGGATATACTACCCTATACACGCCTTCAATGTGACTGTTTCCATTGTCTTGTAATTCTCTTTTGACAACACAATCAGACAGAGAATCTGTAAGTTGATTAAAAGCACAGTACCCAGCAAGTTCTACCGTAACTTGGTATTTCGTCAAAGGAACAATTCGTTCTCTTTGTAGAGGTAAAATCCCAAATCAAATACTAACAGATTTACATTTTTACCCTGAGGGATCCATAGGCAAGGATCGTTTCCTTTCTCATACAACCGCAAATCTTTGGAACTTCATCGGCAGACATGAAATATTTACATATGTGATGACCTCAAATGAAGCAAACTACCTCCTCTCGCTCAAATCCAAAACCATCCTGGATCAAAAGACGTCGAATGTGGTGATTCTATAGAAGGACCATTCATTCTTCGATGGGAATTTACAAATCCCTTTACAGAGCCATACGACAAAGTCGTACTACAACCTACCTAACTACCAGTAGTGTACCTTACCTAGCATCTGAACAAAAATCTATTGACAAACCTGAAATTAGATTTTTAATTAATTAAACAGAAGTAAAGAAGAACAAAAAATAAGCAACGAAATGTCCTTTTTGCAAGGCCCACTGGCATATTGCAAAACTGAATGGCAAAAGGTAAATAGTGAATAAATTTCAATTTGGGAAAAGTTTATTCTCTTCTTTTGACAGGGTGCTCATTAGCTTAGGCATAGGTTCTTAGTTCTTCTTACGTTTGTCGTCGTCCTCTTTTTGCAAATTTATAACCCACACATTGGGGTCGGAAAGACAAACACAACGTAAAAGCACGAGCGAGAGTCAACGACAACGAGGAACGAGCATTTAAGGATGACTTTAATTTTATTAAAGTTTTCACTTTGCATACCTACACACACACAGTCGTTCTTTCTTTTCTGTCTTGACTTGATTCTTCATCATATACTTTAAGGACTCTTAAGGATCTTTTTTTCAACATTTAATTACCATAATTTAATGGCTTTTTCACATCTCAGCACATTAGTTCGTGTCTCTGTGAAGCGATGTGTGTTCTTTAGTTGGCATGGCGAAGTTCCTTTTTCCGTAGAATCTAGTGTACGTGTGTGTGTGTGTTAAATATAAGTGCGATTATGTTTGAAAGGAAATTTATTTTCTTCATGTGTGAGAGACATCCTGACGCTGCGTATAGTGTGGTGACTTTTCTTGCATGAATTCCTTTTGCGTTCTGCCTGAGTTTGGTCTTGACGCGAAAGTTTACACGCATCATTTACTACACAAGACCGAAGGGAGTATAGGGAGATGTTTTTATTTCCATTTTACAAATCATACTGACATGGAACAGGATATTAAAGGATTTATAAATATTAATGAACCTTCGGTCTCGGAAGGGGCTGTTGAAAAATTGAGAAGATAGACGATATACATAGTTAAAAATCTGCGTTGGATTTACATCCGTTATTAATGGCAATGATTCTCGCACACAGATCCATGGTCTGAATTTTGTTGTATAAAATATCGACAACCCCGTTATACAACTACTACACGGACAGTGGAAGGATAGAGTGCGGTGAGCTTCGGGCTTCGGGGCATGTATTTGATCTGAAATTAAGGTGCAGATTTGAAAAGGAAATTAATGAGTGCTTCTATCAGTGGTTGAACGACTCTCTTGGGAGTCGTAATGAGATTCAAATTATATTCGCTTCTCTTTGCTGAAAATCACTCAACCCTTTAATTTTGAAACTAGTTATGGTTGGTAGAGTAGCTAGGAAAGGATTGGATGGGAGAACTGTGCGGGTCCTATTGCTGTTGACCTTGTTTCCATTTTTTGTTGGATTTAAATAATTGCAAACGTTTACTTGGGACAAATATTTACGATTAGTACGAATGGAGAATATTTCAGGCATTAACAAGCCATGGTCAATTGAATAGCAAGTGCGGGAGTGGTTGGTAGTCAAATTTCAAATGAATTGTGGAGTGAATTCATTAGCTTTGAAAAATGTTCGGAGCAGAGTTCAAAACGTGCTATCGATACATTATCATTTTGAAAGCAGAGTCCCCAAAGGGTTTTTATAGGAATAACAAAATCTAAATAAACAAGCGTTTTAATTGAAAACAAGATTTAGGAGAAATTTTTTGTTTTTGTTGGCTTCACATTTTAACCATCTCATCTTTAGCTGTTCTAAGAACGGTGCAGGAAAGGAGATTGGGTTTAATACAGCAGTTGACTGTAGGAGCAAAGGATTGGCCGTTGATATGAAAATCAGTATCTGAGTCTAAGTCATTTTATGTAGCCCTTCTGTCATTCAAAGGTGAGCCCGTCTTTTCATCCTCTAAAATTTCTTTATAAACACGGCTGCATGTCTTCATATATGCGGTAATAAATCATTGTTGCACTGGGTCACTACAAATTTGACGTTCAACGCAATTGATGAAACTCTACGACTTTCGTATGAATTCAAGTCTGTATTTAAAAGGCAATAAGACACTGAAGACAAACGGAGTGAATAATCTTCAAAATTTCCCATTACACTGGCCAACTTCCAACACGTATATGTTTCCGCGTTCAAGATTTATGGGCATCCTTGAAGCTGTATCAATGCTCTATGCCATAGAGAAACGTTAACGAAGTTGTATGCAAATGGGCTCCAACCAACACCTTTTGCCAACAACTTTTCAGTTTTGTACTCAAAGTCCTTTAAGGTTTTCTACCACTTGATTTGCCTGGGAGGTCTTCGCTTTCCCCCACTTCCCTGCCCTTAGGATTTGAAGTGCTGATATTCCAGCCATCGCTTTTAAGCGATGTGTACTATTCTAAAGCTAATCCTATTTCTTTGACGTAGTGTCCTTACAAACGGAACGGAAGATCGCCAGAAGAAATTTTCTTTCGAAAGGGCCAAAGGTTTCCTCATACGCTTTCGATAAAGCCAATTCTCGCGCGTATAGCAGGACTGGGATGATCAAGGGTAACCTTGTTTTTTCTAGAGAAGGTCTTGTTTCTAAACCCAAAGATGCATCAGTTGGCAAGAGATATTCTCCTTTTGATCTCCAGACTGATGTTGTTGTACGTGTCTACAGCGGATCCTAGGTAGACGAAGTCTTGTACTACATCGAAGTTATGTCTGTCTATTGTGACGTATTGTCCAATTTGTCGATGTTCTGTGTCCTTGTTTGATGACAACATATACTTCGTTTTGCCCTCATTAATCATCAAACCCATTTTTGCCGCTTCTGTTTCAATACTCGCAAAAGCACCTATGACATCACGCTTTTTTCTTCTCATTACGTCAATATCGTCTGCATATGCGAGTAATTGTACAGACTTTTGAAAGATTGTTCCTCTGGTGTTGACGTTTGAGTCAATCTGTTCAAGTATGATGTTGAAGAAATCGCATGACAGTTTATCGCCTTGCCTAAAACCTTTTTCGACATCAAAGGTCTCGGTGAGTTCTTTACCGACCTTGACGGAGCAGCTTGAATTCACTAAAGTCATCCTGCAACCTATCAATTGTTGATGTGGGGTTTCAAACGTTCACATATTACAGTAGACAAAATCCTATAAGCGAAGTAAAGGAGGCTTATCCCTCTATAATTGGCGCAATTGTGAGGGTCTCCTTTCTTTAGGATCGGGCATACGATACTGAGGTTCCATTCATCGGGCATGCTTTCTTCCGACCATATCATGCAGATCAGCTGGTGCATGCTTCTTTGCAACTGGTCTCCAGCTGCCTTGAAAAGTTCAGCATCAAGGCCATCTGCACCTGCAGTCTTATTTGATTTAAGTTTGCATATGGCAAGCTTAACCTCTTCTAGGTCGGGAAGACGGCATTCTTGATCATCGTCCAAGCTGAATGGGGCAATCTGCCTGACAGCGGAATTTGTTTTCTTTTCGCCGTTAAGCAGTCTGCAGAAGTGATCTTTCTAGATCCTCAGTAGTGACTGTGACTCTATAACTATGTTTCCCTGCTGGTCTTTACAGGCTTGAGTTTGGAGCTTACCACCCTGGCAGGACTTTTTACCTTTTGGTAAAACTTCCGAATCTCGTTCCTGTCATGGCACCTCTCTATTTCTTCAAACGAGCGCTTCTCATGCTGCTTCTTTTTGAAAATTCGGTGTTCTTCCCTTTTTTTCCCCTTGTAAATCGCGTTATACTGGTCGAAAGCAGCCCTTGTACTCTTTTGCATCTACATAAGTCGTACTTTTTGTTTGGCTGTATTGACCTGTCTGCGTTCTTCATCGAGCCATGGGTTTTGTGTTGGAGGCCGAGTGAAACGCAGAACCTCAGAGGCAGCGGTTTTGATGGCTTCTTGGCATTGCTGCTTAATGCTGGTGGCATAAAATTCAAGGATAGTTAGAGGGACACTCAATTGAAAAAGACACTGGCTATTTCTTCCAACGCAGTTTTCTGACTTCATATCGTTTCACGGAGTTTGTTCGCGCGAGTCGTTTATACTACGTCTTTATTTACCATAGCTACGCTTAGGTAGTTGTAGGAGTCAAAGTTGGACTTTCGGAAAGTTAAGATCTTATCTATCACACTGGAAGAGTGTCGATAGCAACATGGCCAATTTGGTTGACGGTTGATTGATATGGGGACCGGACGCCACGAACACTTATACCTATTTGTGAATTTTTTAGAGGGAAGCATGTACTACTAGCAACAAGGTTTAGCACAAAATCGATTAGCCTGTGTGCGTGTTCAGTTGTTTTGTCACGCAGGCTATGTTTACCGATTGTATTTTCAAAGATGTCTTCCTTCGTTAGACTTGCGTTGAAATTGCCAAGGATGATTTTCACGACATGTCAAGGGCATTGTTCTTATGTTTCTTCCAAAAAATCATAGACACCATCTTTAAAAATACCGTACCCCTCTTCTTTGGCGCCTTTGTGCAAATCAGGAATGTGTTGGCGAATCCCGATGTAGATGGTAGTTATACTTACGTTCATTAACTGAATTTCGGCTTTTGACCTTTCCCTAAGTCTACCTCTTAGGACAAACCGCACCGAAATGGACGCTGTTTCATCTGCTTTATGTAATTTGCTTTGTCGCAGTCCAGTGCTTTCCCGTGGTACCCGTGGTGTGATGGATAGCATGTTCGCCTGTTAATCCAGAGGTCGTGGTTCGAATCACAAAAATGAAGCAAAAATAATTTTTCCACGGGTATCGCCTTTCGCGAGGAATTGGCAAGTCCTCCGTTAGTATTCATTGCCATGAAAAGCGCTTTCTCGATTAGCCGTACGGAGCCGGCTGAAAATTGTAGGTCCTTTCCATTCCCTCACAAGGTATGGTTGTGAGAATTGCCCTAGGCCCTGGGGCTGCTCGCTCTGTAGAGCCAACCTATTTATTTATTTTTTAGTCCAGTGCTTTTGCTAGCTTGCTGGTTGCACGTTGCCTGTTACGGTATCTTACGTTCCACGAGTTGATCCGGAAGTCTTTGTCTTTTTTCCTTAGTAGAAATCGAACTATCCTTTCTTTTTTGGGGAATGCAATTTTCAAAGCAGATAAAGAATCTTATTTAAATTTGCATGTTCTGGAATAGTTTCTATAATGAAAAGAAAAAATACCGAACCTCCCAGCTGACTGATATTTTTCAACAAAGAAAAAAATTGAGTCAGTGAATTATTGGTTGAACCCCAACCACCATCTTTTCATCGCATATAAAGTCACGTCCATACCCTTTTCTTACTATTGCCCCAAGCTATCACAAAACAATATGACAAATATTTGACACTAAGCAAAAATCAAGGAAACCTTGAGACATATGAATGCCATCGAGGCGACCAGTTTAAGGTCCACTCTTTGCATAGGTCTACAACCAAACAAATTCACTACTCATCCTCAGACGAGTCTTTGCTTAAGAGTTCTGACGTTTAAGTGTTGTTGATTACAAATCCTCTTCCAAAGCGTGACGAGTAATAAAACAAAAAAAAAAGATTTATGCTAAGACATCAACTCTGTCTCCCAAACCAAAAATCGTGTTGTAAATCTAATGTCTTCCGTAAATCACCCAGCAACACCTCACACCTGACCCACATTATGAGCCAATTACGCCGCTTAAGAAGCTTTTCAAAATAATTCTGCTTCAAAATCAAAAAGAAAAAACCTGAAAATAAATAAAACGAAAACAAAGCAGCATAAACGCATACTTTGGGGCGTTAGATAACAAAGGCCTTTGACTTACGCTCATTAACATTTAATTAACAGACGCCAAACAGACAGGCAGACTAACAAAACACAGGCAACACAACAACAAAAAATAAAATGGCGAGAAGAAGAGAAGACGTTTCTCCCTGTCCAAAGGATTCCATCGCATCCAACACTCGTCTGTCTTCTCTCACGTCACAAGAAGTGAAGCTGATTTACTTTTTTCCCTGCTTTGGCAGCAATTAAATTTGGTTTCCTTTTAACGAAAAATATTTTTTTGAGACGAATATAAAAAAGGGGGGATTAAAAAGAAGGAAAAAACCATCATTCTTCGTCCATGACGCTTAAGAAAACACCTCTGCCACTCTGCCTTGTATATATTTGAAGCAATTCATCATCGTTTCGTTAATTGGCCCGAGAATAAGTACACACAAACACACACACACAATCAGCGTTCCTCCTTCAACAATATAGCTCCCTAGGAGTTTTTCCTCTTTCCAGGGTAATGCAGCAGCCAGATGATGCTGCAACGAAGAACTGATGTGAAAGTCAGTTTCATTGCGACCATGAAACGTGTCTACATGTAGATGGCGCCAAATGCTCACCACTACGAAATTAAATTAAATTCCAGTCCATTCTGTCTTCCCCCAGGTCCGACTGGAAAAACGATCCATTTTCTAAGTTTTTTTTTTCTTCTTTCTCTGGTTCAATTTGCACTGAGAATACAACACTCAAATGGTTTTGCTGTGCTATTCGACGGACAGAAAAGGAAAAAAGTGAACCATTGCCTCTCCCACCCCGTCATTTAAACTCTTTTTCCCTCGCTTCCTAGAGGATAATTTCTTTCAATGCGCCAAACGAACAACCAACCAACCATCTGGTAGTTTTTTTTTGAAGTAGCCTCTTGAGATTTTCGTTCTGAAAAATACATTTTCTGATAATTTACAACTTCCGAAAATGATTTAAAAATTGTGTGTATGGTTTGTACATTGTGAACAACACGCGCTGATAAATGATCGCTTGACGTGATTCACAAGTGCCCCTATGGCTGATGCTGCGGTACATGCTGAGGTCTTTGTGGTCACTCAGATCATTATTCGTATAATATGCATGCAGTCATTTCAAGTGGGTAGTGCATATCTTTGAGTTGAGGTACATTACTGCGCGGGCTATTTTTATTACTCTGGTGCCACTGTGAAGATAATTTGGAACGTGACTTATCGAAATCTTGCGGGTATTGAACTCAAGTATGGTCGAATAGTCACATTGCCGGTCGCCGAAGAGTCTTATATGATGAAAGGGAGTTTCAGGAAAGTATGAGTGAGATTTGGCTTGAAAGTGAACTTTTGAGAGATATTTGAAGTTCGGGGAGGAGTGTACAACTTGAACAAGCTAGGGAACGTGAAAGGAGAATTTTAGGTCATTGTCACTATGGACGTATAACTGTGGCGAAAGCGATCTTTGGTCACTTTTTTTTTGTCGCAACAATGGATATAACCACTGAACACAAAAACAAATAAATGCTGAGCTATATGCGCTCAGTATTGATTTCAGTTATGTGATAAAATTTATTGATGAACTGATTATAGGATTGCTAAGTTGCGACAAAATTGATCTGTAATTTTTTGAGACAAACGACGTAGTCATATACAAAGAAGTCCAACATTTGTTATCTTTCGAATGCATCCTATTTTAGCTTGGCTAAAAGGAATACAGTGAACTACAGATGATGAACTCAGTTTTGCCATGTCAAATACTGTCAGCTTAATGCTTTCCTAAGAAATTCTGACGTTCGAACCACACAAACATGCTTAAAAAAACTCTATACAACTAAAACGATGATACCCTGGGCCTTAAATAGCTTCTCCCATTATAAATCCTTAAGACATTGGAAAGTGTTTTTTCTTTCATGCCTCTAAATCTTCAAAAAAAAAACGTCTTTCGATGGAAACAATATGCTTTATAAAAACGTTCCTTCACCGTCATTTACGTCCCGGCAAAAATCGTGTCCATGGTAACTAAAATGGATCTAATGATGCCTTTAATGTTTCCTATGAATTTTTTTTATTTCTGTGTTATACGGTTCAGTTTTAATGTTTCTAACTATTCTAGGAATTCATTGGAAATATTTTTTATAGCAGAGGTATAGAAATTCAAGCAAAGAAGTCGTTATGCAGGTACTTATGTATGAAGACATCAACAAAATTCTTCAACTGCCAAGGATTGTCTAAATTCGCAATTCTAGGATTTCCGTTTACTTACGATACCCATAGAAAAACATTTTTTACCTCTGTTGGGATTCGAACCACGAACCTCTGGGATACCAGCAGACTTTCTTACCATCACGCTACCTGTACCACAATACGTATTCACTGAAGGATCAATAACTTCCTTCGTTTTGAGGATTGATTACGCGGCGGGACAAACTTCAGCAAATCGAAACTATCGCCAGTTCAATTAACTTTGAATGAATTTAACTAGTTCAAGTTCTAGAACTTATCAGCGAACTACAATTCATATGAAAATATAATAATTGATTAATAGTTGAAAACATTCCGCGGCTGATGTAGATTTCGCCAATACATGCCAAGTAAGCCTGCCAAGAATGGCTTGAACCTCTGCTGGCTAAATTAAAGACCAACGGGTTATCCATTGATATTTCAAAACCACACTTTAAGCTGTGACCAAAGTAAAGAAGTTTGTTCTGTGTATGATGTGGTGATGTTGTTGATGACATCATACTCCCACCCTGGACCCTGGACGCAACCTTTCTATTAACAATTTCCTTTCATCGGTGGATTTGGCATTAAGGTTGCCCGATAAGGAGACTACAATCCTTTGCATAATCCAGAAAAACTAAAGACCTAAACCTTTTGTATCGAAGGAGATTCTTGATGCCCTTAACTGTCAAAAACAAAAAGCAGGGTTTAGTGATCGAGTGAGTGAGTGACATTTACTCTTTAAATTTGATATAAATTACACAATTTCAGTCGTTTATTCATCCTTCGATCAAATTCCATTCAATTACTGATGAGAGAATATCGAATAGTGTTACTTGGTCATCCGAGTTGCGATAACGATAATGTCATTTTAATGTAATCCAGCCACGTATTACTCGATAACGTGTGCGGCAGTTCGACCCCAGTATCGCCTAGTTCACTCATTGATCTATGGATTTTCTAGAAAAATGGCGTTGGTGTGTTATTTTCGAAAACCATACAATCAAGTGGTATTACTGGTACTATAACAGAATCGTGAGAAAGACACTTCCTGTTACCAAAATAAGCCTGCCGTCAGACTGTAACCGCACTGAAGGTGGACTCGAAATATTCGACTAAATGAGCTCGATTTGATTGAAAGTTCAGCTTGCTCTGACTCAAAAAAAAAAAAAAAACGCTCTGTAGCTGCCCGAAAAATACTTAAGAGTGAGTCTTTGCCTATTATATGTCAGACTTTATGTGTACACACATTATAAATTTTTTGTCCTCAAGTACGATGGAATTCAAAGAACTTGATTGTTGCACTTTTAAGTCACACATGTATAGAATTCAGTTCAGTTTTTTAGAGGTTCATTATCAAGAATTTAGTTTAGCTCATAGTTTAATTTTCATCCGGAAGTCCAATTTTCGACCATTTTTTCAAGCAATTGAGGCCGTATTTTGGCAATAGAAATTTGAAAACGTTGTCCTGAAGTAAGTCAGTGCATTTTGTAAAGACAAAAGGTTGTCAAAGTCCATAATAACCGGGGACATTGCCAATTTAATATCGAAACCATTAAAAAAACACCCTTTATTTCCAAGTTACAGTTTGTCAACTCATTGTGCTTTTTCGTAGACAATCAGATTACCATACTTCTTGATGATTCGGTAGTAGTCTTCATCATTGCGGTTGGGACAACAACGACGTGGGTAGTTTCGGGATGACAATATTCTCCAAACGATTACATTTGTTTTGACTTCCAAACTTTTTTATCCACATACCTTGTGAGGAAATTAAGGAGACCTTCAAGTTTTTGCCAATTACGAATTTATGATCGAGGAAGCGCTTTTCATGGGATGAGATTACTATCGCCAATTCTTCGCGAAAGGTGACAACCATGGAAAAACGTTTCATTCCTTGATGTTTCTGGGACTCGAACTTTGAACCTCCAACGGAGCAAACCGCCAAACTCACTACCAACTCAGGGTACAGAGCAGAGCATTAAACTAATAGATGATAGTTCTACTGCAGAATAGGTAGAATAGGGTTTGAACAACGGATGGGCAGCAACACTCCGGTTCGAAAGCACATTGCAGGGAAATTGTGGAAGGCGAAGACCTCGTCTTAGGTGCGGTGCATTCAAGTGTGTGATGTGCTTTTTTCTCTAGAGCTGGGGTATGCTCGTCGGGTCCAGGGTCGACCAAAGAAAACACGTAAAACTTCGGTTACGAAGGTCCAATCTTTTTATTGGTCTTAAAGCTAGTCTAATATAATATTTATTGATTCTTATCTCTAATGCTGGTGATCGGTGGTTCCAACCCTGGTAGATCTTTAGTTCTATGCTGGCCATCAAGTACGGGCTTTTAATCGCTGGTTAATCAACAGTCAAATACTGGCATCAACAGGCAAATCCTGGCATCAACGGCTTAATAGTCGGCAAGAAAAAACCCAAAAGTCTATAAGAGGCTAGCGGGGGACTAGTGCTGTGTACTCCGAGGAGGCCTGGCCAAAATAGGGAATCTCTGGGCACACCACGTACCCCTGGTTTTCCTCTAGTGGAAGTAGTATGTACTCTAGATTGGTACTTTTCCAACACGAGCTGACTTCTCTGTCTCGCATCTTTTTTCAGGTTGCCTTATAAATTTATCTACACATAGTGCGCGTGAGTTCTATGGCGTGAGTGAAAAATATCATGTGACAACAATGGTATGTGTATTGGCTGGCGGTAGGGTGTGTATTTGTAACCTCGATACAAGTAGAAGAAGACCTCAATTGACTTCTATTTTTTATTTATTTGTATTTTATTTACTTTAAATCGCTTACAAAGTAGAGCATAAGTCTAATGAAATATTGCAAGCCTTAAATTGAATTTACATTATTATTAAAAAGGATTTAGTATTCAAAATATAATAAAAAGAAGAAAAGAGAAAAAAATTAATAATAATAAAAGTGATAATTTATAAAAATTAAAGAGATAAAAGAAATAAGAAATAAAAAGAAAAATTTACAATACAATTACTGTAACCTTACGTTCAACTATTTGCCAAAAAAGTGAAAAGCAGACATCTAAACCTTTTGATGCTTCTGATCCCCCTCATTGCGATTGGCAGGAAGTTCCAAAGGCATATAGCATGAATAAAGAATTGACGCTGAGTTGTGAGATATTTAAAACGAGGTTTTATAAGAGCGCGAAACGTTGTTGAATGAAGGAAACTCAGCCTACTATGTAGGTAATCCGGTTGTTCGGATTATTAGATGCAGGTAACTTAGTGATCGGAATTGCAATAGTCTATCAAGGCTGCAGCCACAAATTTGTTTCGAAAATGAAGAAACATGATCATATCGGCGTAGGTTATATACATATCGGGCAATATTGTTATAAACAACATTAAGTTTACGGGTAGTCGCGTAGTCTAAGTCACCGAAGACTTCACACACATAAAGTAATACGGGAAGTAACAGAGTTTTCGCAAGTAGAAGCTTAGTTTTGTTAGGAATAATGCTTTTTTTTAACATGTAGTAGAGGCATCCATAAACCTTCCCTATCGCGCTATTCAGATGGTCATTCCATGTCAAGCTGCGATTGAAAACCATGACCAGATTTGTAGCAGAGCTTACGTAATCAATGGGTGTGTCGTCAAGTTGCAATGAACTTAAAGTTGATTCATCGAGGACTTTACGAGAGATGGGTATAGCTTTTGACTTAACTGGATTTAGGATTAAGGCATTTCCCTTAGACCAACGTGAGATGAGTAGCAAATCTTCATTCATTAAGTCAACTGCCTCATTTTTCGCCGACAAAGGTCGACTGATCAGCAGCTCCACATCGTCGGCATAAAGATGGATTTTGCAGTTTTTTATAACAAGTGGGAGTTCGTTTCTATATAGGGAGAAAAGAATTGGTCCAAGTATCGATCCCTGTGGAACCCCGGTTAAAACATTCATAAAACTGGACGAGCGATCATTAGCGATACCACATTGTTGTCTCCCACTGAGATAAGAAAGCATTAACTTACATGACTCGATAGAGAAACCATATAAATTTAGCAGCTTTTTGCACAATATTGAATGGTTGACAGTGTCGAAGGTGTTTGAGAAATCAAATAGTGTTAGAATTGATATTTGGTCGCCATCCATTGCAGTTCTTATTTTATCTGAAACTATAAGTAGGGCTGATGTGCAGCTCCGTTTCGAGCGGAAACCAGACTGGCAAGAACTCAATAGATTGTTGGAAAACAGATAATTTTGTACCTGCTTATAGACTGCTTTCTCGAAGACTTTTGAAAGGAAGGGAAGAATAGCTATTGGTCGGAACTCTGTCTCTAAGCTTGTATTTTTCTTAGGAGTGGGAATAATTTTTGCTTTCTTCTTTGACTGAGAATGCAAAACTGGAGAGAGCTCACCCAGAATCGAAGTTGTTGACGAAAATGTTGGTTGAGGCTCAGGTTCGACCCGAACTGTAATACCCATCTAAGTAAGTAAGCAAGACATGGAACAACCAAAATATAGAAAGCTTGTAGACGTACGCCTTTTGCAGTCAATGCGGCTTACTTCACAGGCGGATCATTAGTGTGAAGGAGTTAAAAAAATATCAAATATAATATATTCTTTTGTTCATTTTTCGGAGCTATGAACATAGTTGTTTCAAAGGGATCAAACAAGGGGGAAAGCTTCACTATCTTGATTTGAACAGAAAAACGTAACGAAAGACCCATGGGATTTTTTTTTAAATTCCAATTGAAGTCAAAGTCAAATTGTATTCCATCATTTTTTAATTTTCTGTTTCCACCTCTTTGCTCCAGAATCAGATATTAAATAATCGAAATTCCATATGCGTTTATTACTACACAGTTGTTCAGTACAAGTGGACAATTTTCCGATCAGTGAAAAACCCACCCTTCCGTAAAACTTTCTCAACTCACTGACAATTATTATCAAAATCAGTTTTCCTAAACATTTATGCACCAAATCTCAACGCATTCCAAAACAAATTTTCTTTCCTCAAGAGAAAAGTCATAAAAAGCAATTTACATACCAATCCAATTACCACTGCATTTAAAGCATTCTCGAAAGAATGAATACTTTTCTTGTTAAACAATTTTTTTTTAATGACACACCACGGCCGCCTCGGTCTCTATCAATCGAAAGAAAACATTCAATTATTCTCAAGTGGGTGTCATATAAAAACGACCACGTCCATTTGTGACCCCAAACCAAGAATTACGACTAAAATAACAAAAAATATAAAAGAAAAGAAAATATTCAGCCGGCCCGTGCCATGCTCAATTATTCCCACTTAACGGGACTTAAATCTCTGCCCACTGCAGAATCCCCACGAGGCTATTACCACCCATTAACGACGGCACCTCCACCAACTTCACTCACTGAAATTTAATGCAGTTGATCCATACACTGTACAATGCCCAGATCCAAGGAGGCTTTAGTTACCCGCCGCCGCGCCGCTCAAGTCGTTAATTTTAATTTCGCCTGTTTTTTTTCTGAAAAAGGAACCAGCGGACAACGATGATATCGGCTGAATTCACAGCTTGATGAACGAAAGGATCCCCAATATTATAAATGAAAAAAAGAAAGAAAATTTGTTTACCCACGTATTGGTCTCAAAATTAACGGAAATGATGAATGCATCAGCAAAGTGATTATCATCAACATCATCACTATCGGTGTAGTATAGTCACAGCTGACATACATTTTGATGCTCGTCCGTGCCAACATGAAAGAGAATGCAGTGCCAGCGCTATTATTATTATTTGCAGCATCACAGCTCTGACAGCCATCTACATCTTCAGAAGCATCGACATCAGCTGCTTCTTTATTCTTTTTTTTTTTGTATTTATTTGCTCTATGGCATCTAGCACAGCTTTTTTCGCCTTAAATCCATAAAAAGGGGAGGCAAGTTGTAAGTAAAACTTTGCATTCCGCATTGATGATGAAGACATACCATCGTAAGCTGTTAATTTCGTGTAACATTTTAAAGGTCCTTATAGCGTTGTCCTTCGTATTGCGAGAGCAATTGATTCCAGTGATTGGGATTTCTAGTCAATTGCGATTGCTTTATTAGATTTTGAAGAAGTTTTCAAACTAACGATTTGTTTATTGAGTTCAAGGACGTATGGGAGTGGGTTATCTTTGCTTTGAGTATTGCAAAATTTCTATCCTTGAAAAAAATCAAAAGCGCCTTTAGAGAAATGTTTCTAGTTTTTTGGTATATGTGATAAATATTTGTATAAGTTGTTAGTCGAAATGAAAGTAAGAGCATTCTATAAAGTGACATGCGAATTAGTGTTACCAGATGATTTGAGCAAAATTCTCCATCACTGGCTTTTGAAAATCCCTGCTTCCAAAAAGATGTCTGATAAAACAAAAGGTTTAAACAGATGCAATTTGCTTACTGAGTTGTTGAGCAATTGATGATGTTTTTTAGTAGCTTTGAAGTGTTAATATTAGACATTTTGGAACTAAATAGCGATAGTGAAAATCTACTCAATCGGTTCCTGCTTTTTGTCTTCTCTTGCTATTTTGTAATCACTGTTAGGACTTATCCAGCGCTAAGACTTCAATTCGGAAACAAGAAGTTATCATCAAATCAAAATCTTTAATTTCTCGTACTTCTCTTCAAATGTTTTTAACAGATACTTACTGTACCTATCTCTTCTTTTTATAGATTAATTGTAATAATAGGGATGATATCATTGCATCTTTAGTCTCAACTTCCAATACGACAAAATCTAACAAAACATCGAGAGGTCTATGGAAATCTTACTTCTAAAAAACATTTTGAACAATGCAGTTCTTGACAAAAAAATTGGTGTTTATTCAGAGTCTTTGAATGTTTTAAAAGAAGCTTAATCTGCACAATCAGTTACATCTTATTTATTGGCTTTAAACGACTGAGCTTCAATTAAGAGAATGTTGTCGAGTTTGTGATTTCCCACAGCGCTAGCCAAGGTTTTAGTGAAGAAAACGCCAAAACTTCACAAAGGTCAAGAAACTCTCTCTTTATTACGAACTCAGTAGAATTTATATTATAATTAACAATTTATCAGGAAATGTATGTCTGGTATATTTTCTGCTGCTAACTTGTCAGTTTGTGCTCCTAAGTTACGGATTCGAGGATCGCGATTCGGCTTCTAATCTCCCAGGCTGGTGACAATCTTTGTCGGTCGGTACGCCTCAGTTACGGCTTCGAGGATCGTAATAGGCTTCTAATCTCCCAGGCTGGTGGCAACTCTAGTCTAGTTGACCCTGTGACTGTGGTAGGCTCTAAAGAATGAAACGGGTTAGTAATTATCGGACTTTTATGGTTAATGCCCTTAGTGGCACGATCCCGTACGGCGCATAAGTAGCCGTAGGTAATGTCGAAGCGCGTAGGCGTCTAGAGACCCTAGCAGGTAAGAAACACAGGCGGCCGAAGCCCCTGGTAGGTAAGAAACACTGGCGGTCGAAACCCCCGGTAGGTAAGAAACATAGGCGGCCGAAGCCCCCGGTAGGTAAGAAACACAGGCGGCCGAAGCCCCTGGTAGGTAAGAAACACAGGCGGCCGTAGCCCCTGGTAGGTAAGAAACACGGGCGGTCGAAACCCCCGGTAGGTGAAACACAGGCGGCCGAAGCCCCTGGTAGGTAAGAAACACAGGCGGCCGAAGCCCCTGGTAGGTAAGAAACACGGACGGTCGAAACCCTCGGTAGGTAAGAAACTCAGGCGGCCGAAGCCCCTGGTAGGTAAGAAACACGGGCGGTCGAAACCCCCGGTAGGTAAGAAACACAGGCGGCCGAAACCCCTGGTAGGTAAGAAACACAGGCGGCCGTAGCCCCTGGTAGGTAAGAAACACGGGCGGTCGAAACCCCCGGTAGGTGAAACACAGGCGGCCGAAGCCCCTGGTAGGTAAGAAACACGGGCGGTCGAAACCCCCGGTAGGTAAGAAACACAGGCGGCCGAAACCCCTGGTAGGTAAGATCACAGACAATAGCTCTGGGGGATCACAGGTACTAGTCTTTGCCCCTGGTGGCACAATACTTAAGAAATTTAATTTTAAGGCAACAAACTTGCTCAACCCAACGACTTACTGGTTATTATTTCCTTCTAGGGAATTGTTCTTAGTGAACTGTACCTCTTGGCCGGTGCCGGCGAACTCATTTTTCCTGTGTCAAGCTGCTCCTTTTATACTTGTAGCTTACCATGGAAACATAATTATGGGAACCCATATGAACAATGGGATATCCCCACTCCCATGCATATCTTACCATGTCTCCCTATGGTTGACGTTGACGATACCTCACCATTATATTTGGCTTTACCCCATAGCCATACCATACACTGTATTTATCATTTCTCCATGGTATTTGGCTATACGCCATAGCCATACCATACACGATATCCACCATCGAGCTCTAATGGTCGTGTTGCTCACTGCTTGTGCATGGAGAGTTCGGCATTCTACGGTGTCTAATGTATTTCTCACCTTTTACTAGCGACTGGGTGGGGTGAGCTTGTTACCCTCATGGTAGAATAATAAAGGTGGAAAACTCATCCCAGCCACAAACCGTATATCGTGCCCGGACTACATAATTATTTCCTGGTTGGTGTAGCTGCTGAGGGATGTATTATCCACTAGATGGCGGTGGCGGTGTGTTGGAAAGATGAATGACAAAGCATGTAACGAGCTTCTCAAATGCCTCGTTACAAGTTTCCCTATCAATCAAAATATAAGTAACCTTTTTGTTTTAAAATATCTGCAATTTCATCGACTGTAATTGAATAAGGCGTCACTTACAAAATTTTTACCACTTCTTTCTTCCCAAATTCGTTCCAGCAGCAATTTTTTAATCAAAAAAAATTATTCACTCATTCGTATCACAAGGCCAGTTGGAACCATGTCATGTCAGACTACGAATGCTAAAAAAGAAAGGACTAAAAACATCCAACACGAGATTCTACAAGTCATTTAAAGTAAAAAAGGGTCGTTAAGGTCTTGTTCGTTCGTTAAATATGTCCTTCGTGAGTAATTTGAGGGAAAACACAAATCGTGTGATTCGTGTTGGTTCGTTTAAAACGAAACCACTCAGACAATTCTGATGCAAAAGATTTCCTACTGCTCGATTTAAAATGAGATCTTTGCAGACCCTTGAGTTGGAAATCGCATGATGTTGGCAGAGCTCGCGTACATTCTAAGATGCTATTAGCTTTTTCGTTGAAAGGCAAAGTTAAAATAGTTTTATTTTTTATTTACACTGCAAGTAAGTTAGAACGGCAATAACAAATTAAGTGGCATAACAATCGCAGCGTGGCTCTCTGATTCTTCCTTGATGACATTCGTGGTGTTGAGTTGTTACCACCGGCCTTTTGATTGGGCATTGGGGCCATTCTTATTAACGCTGGAAAGCATACATTCAGTCTGTCTGCATCCAATTTAAGCATACTGGTTACCGTTATGCTCTTGTTTGATCCAATTGCTGGGGACCCCAGCAGACCTGAAGCTAATACAGGCCTTAAGAAAGATGTTTAAGATTATAGCCTAGCAAGTTCAGAGGCAGCCTAGTTTCCAGTTACATCGTGATGGCTTGGAAACCAAGCACAGCCAGGTTGTCTTTGCAGATTCAACTCCTTCTAAAACCTCAAGCTGAGACTGTTGGTAGGATTTTAAGGACGAAGCCGTCAGTCTTCTTTTCAATTGACTTATATCGCTGTAAGAAACTCAAGGTGTTGTAGATTTCATATGTTACTTATGGTTTTGAAAAAATTATGAAACCGTCTATATGGGACCGAGACACACTTTCTATTTCCAATGAATTCATATTCAAAGGGCAAAAAAGATTCTATTTCAATTCCCATACAATTCCTTCTATCAGCCCGTAGATTCTCCTTTTTAACTTTCACCGAATTCAATGCTGGAATTCGGCACAAAATAAAAAATTTCCCATAATCTGGTAACACTACATGCGGTGTTTTTTTAACGCTTTCATGGTAGTGTGTAATTATTTTCGGAGGGCTTGAGAGTTTCTAGCGAAGGATGTTACAAATGGAAAAACAAATTCAGAGGTTCCAAATTCAAACTTCCGTGTCATAGACTGACACAACACACTGACCATTAATCCACTGGCACCACATTTTTTTTAGTGAGGACACGAAAAAAGAAGAGGAGCGGAAGAAGCATCCAGAATTCAAACGAACTACATACTCATTTTGTAAGTACACTTCTTTTAAGGACACTTAAGTGTAAAAACTGCGCATTTACATATAAATATGTGCTCACATGAATTGACGTTAGACCAACCCATAAATAGATTTGGCAGAAAAAATTGTTGTTGTGGCTTAAATTCATGTTTGACCGCCATACGCTTTTTATTTGCTGCTCCAACCAATTTCTATACCTTTTTGGCAATTTAATGTAAGATTGAAACTCTTTGAGCCATTCTACTGCCTTTGTTTACTCTGAATCCATAAGATGGTCTTTATTCGTCCTCCATTCGGTTCCACCTCTTTGTTTGTCCAGATTCTAGAAGATAATTTTCAAGATTTGATTTAACATCTGGGTACTTTATTATCCACTTCCATACCCAATATGGCAGTCCGTTTTTTGTACCTACGACTTAAAATTGACAACCACTCCTTGTTCCTTTTATTCCTCCTGTTCTTACAGCTCGAATGGAATTGTAACCTTTCCCTACATAATCCCTTGTGTAGAAGAGTACTAATTATTAGGTTCCTCTTGGATAGATACACATATTTTTCCACTCTACATAGCTTTGTACAAAGCCGCTGCCAAGAAACTCAAGCAACCACATGAGTTATAACATGGAATCAATTATAATTCCGTATACACAAACCAGGCGATGCTTGTTTCAAATAAATCCTTAGACAAGAATTTAATTAAGTATTTAGCTCTTCCCACGCACCAGTACTGCTGGTGTCACAAACATGAAAATTAATCTATGCAAATTAAGATTATGTTTGTAGCATATCCGAATTACAGTAATAATCGGAGGCATCAAAAAACAAAAGAGCAAACATGAATAAGCACAGTGTTATCTCACAGCTCCACACAAACAAACACAACAAAATAGACAGAAGATGCGGTATTCCTTTCCAACGACGACGACGAAGACCAACGACGCACGATGGAAATATGCGAGCCACACATTTGTCACACATGTCCGTCCGTCTAAAAATCCAACTAAAAGACATGAAAATAAATGTCGCATTCCGGTTCAAATATCTTCCAGACATGGCCTCATATATGTATGAGGACATGAGGACACATGACATGTATTTGTCATTTAGCACGGACTATTAGTAGAAGCATTACACAGGATTCCGCATGGTATTGCTGAGAGATGTAATCTTATGAATCAGATGACGACATTGTTCGTATTTTGGAATGTTATTGTTTCACAAGAATTTTCGGGATGTTTGCGTTTATTCAAAACAGAAGAGGACACACAAAACCAAAAAACTTATGGGTACACTTCTAATGAAAGAGGAAGCAATTTGCAATTGTCGAATACGAGAGAAACCCCAACAAACGGCTTTTAAGTAATTTGGTTCAAGGATGGCTAACATACACGGTACTGCATGTGTTTATATTGAAAAGACACCAGTTTCTTCAAGACCTGAGCACCTTCTGTCTAAGATATTTTTACTTGCGATTATAGGTACTATAAGGCAAGTCTTGCAATCGTGCAGAAAAAAAATTTTGGGATAGCAATTAAATATGACATTACGATGATAGAGAATACGAAAAAAGTGGGTCCTGCAATTCTGTCTGTCTGTCTGTCTGTGTGTCTGTCTGTCTGTATATGGATCTACAGCCTGAACCAATAGACCGATTTGCTTCAAAATTTTGCAGTTAGGGCCTGTGGAACAGTCTACAGAGGGATTTTTGAAAGAGCGAACACCAAAACCTTTTACTCAGCCCTAAGATTTTGATATCGTATTTAGACCACAATCGCAAGTTCGTGTGACCCAGTCGTGCCCATTTTTTCTCGACGCTTGCTTACCTCTTCGAACTGAAAGGACGTTTTTGTTGTTTGAGAGTGAACCATCTTTCGCCAACAATTTCGATTTCGGGCCAACACTCTCCAGTTTTGCTCTTTCAATCGGTTGAGGTCATCTTCCACTTGATTGCGTTACCTAAGACGAGGTCTTCCGCGATTTCCGGGCAGTGTGCTTTCGGAAACCCGTCGCGTCGATCCAGAGCGTTGCTGTCCATTCGTTCTTTTAGCTATGGCCATGTTGCGATATATCTCATACAGCTCGTTGTTGTAAAGGGTTATCCAATAGTAATGTAATGATTTTGAAGTGAGTTTTGGCCATTTGTAATATGTCATGATCTGTCATTTGTTTTTAATTGTATTAATCATGGAGGCATATATGCAAGAACAACGTTTACAAATTATTCAGTTTTAATATCAAAATAATCGTTCTCCAATTGCAACTTTTCGTGCGCTTTCGGCATTTTATTGCGACTGTCTCAAACCACATCCCTGCTGATTTGGTTTTCCATCTGTATAAAATGTTTTCACTCAAGAACTGAAGCTATTGGACCAGCGTAAGCGTCGTGAATTTGCTGATTGTGCTTTCGAACAACTTGAAAACGATAACAATTTTTTTGAGAAAATCATTTTCTTTCAAAATGAAGCTGGTAACGCTGTTACTGTCATTGGCTAGTAGTATAGATCGATGATAACCAACTTTTGATGGGCGAAATCGGAAGAAGCTGATCTTGACAACACTTGGTTCCAACAAGACGGGGCTACTTGCCACACAGCAAATGCAACAATTGAATAATTATTGCGAGAAAAGTTTGGAGACTCGATTATTTCAAGAAATGGTGATATAGAATGGCCTCCAAGACGTTGCGATTTAATACCATTCGACTATTTCTTGTGAATAGAAATGATTTATTGACCAATATTTAGATGTAAGTGAAGTGGAAATCTGTTTTTTCGTCGGCTTTTTTGGTCACTATAATTCGGTAATGAAACAATCAAATTAAATTAACCAACTTCTGAGGTTATTTGAAGACATTGGTCTTTCGAATAAACCAGACTCTCTTCAATATTGAAAGGGCCATTCATGGCATTTGACTTGATTTAGTGGAAAAAGTGCTCGAAAGTTGGGTTCATCGAATTCGTTTCAGCAGAAGAAGTCGTGAAGGCTTTTTTACTTGTAACGTTTGTGCTTCACAAGAAATAAGAGGACATTTGAATTTTCTTACCAATAAGTGTGTTTTTTTTTTAAGGAAATCGTATCACTCTTATTGGAAAACCCTTTACCTTCTTCTCCACACATTGTCTTTCCAGACGTGACCAAAGATCATTCGGAGTATTTTTCTTTTGAAATGACGCTTCCGCGCGCCGTAAAGCAGGATAGGGATGATTAAGGTCTTGTTTCTCAATCGTTTTCTTAACCCAAAGAAACAACGGCAAAAACCCTTCTCCGTTTGATCTCCGCACTGATGTTGTTTTTCGGGTTTATAGCGGATCTTAGGTAGACAAAGTCCTTTACTACCTCTAAGTTATGTCTGTTTATTGTGGCGCTTTGTCCAATTCGTTGAGGCTCGGTATCCTTCCTTGATAACAACATATACTTCGTCCCTCTTAAACCATTAAGCCTATTGTTGCCTATTTTGCTTCAATGCTCACTAAAGCACCTATGCCATCACACTTCCTTCTTCCCATTACGCCGATATCGTTATCGATAGTTTGTTGCCTTGCCTAAAGCGTTTTACGTCATCAAAAGTCTCGCTGAGTGAAGTTGACGGAGCAACGTGAATTCTCCAAAGTCATCTTGCATAGTCGTACGAGTTTCGAAAGAATCCGAAACTAAACATGGCTCTGTACAGCTAGTCTCTGTGAGCGGTCTTGAAATCGATAAAAAGATGATGCAAATCGATATTGTATCCTCAGGTTTTTTCCACGATCTGCCAATGACTTTTCTGGTCTGAAACCACATTGATTAGGACCTATCAAATTGTTGATGTGGGGTGTCAGACGTTCAAATATTAGAGCAGACAAGATCTTATACCAAACGGTAAGGAGACTTTTTCTTCTATGATTGACACAATTGTGAGTGTCGCCAAGGGTCAGTAAATTAATTAAGTAATTATGTAAGCAAGTTTAAACATTTGTGTTAGCATGTAGGTAGTTATAAGTGATAAAAAATAAAAGTTAAATTTAAAACAAAAAAAAGCTGGTGCATACTCCTTTCCAACTCGTCTCGGAATTCTTGATCTTCGTCTTAATCAGTCTGCAGAAGTGGACATTCCATTTCCTCATTAGCGATTGCGATTCTACCTCTTTGTTAATTTGCTGGTTCTTAACCCTTTGTTTTCGGGATTGTCAATTTTTTTTTAAATTTTTGCATAAAAGTTTAAACGAAAAATCATCAAGAAACGACTGGGGATATGGAGAAAAAATTGTCTGCGTGGTTGCCTCGCAAAACGACTAAAAAGCAAAGAATAAAAGGTTCGAGTTCGAGGTCTTCCGCCTTGTAAAGCTCTTTAAGGCTTTCGAATCTCATAGCCTTTCATAGGCATCTCTCAATGCTTCTCTGTTTTTGAGAATTCGATGTTCTTTTCCTCCTTTCTCCTTGTAGACCTCTTTGTATACTGGTTCCTTTCAGTTCTGGGTTTGAATCACCGCATCAGTGCTCGAGTGATTGAGTATTCTTTTTCTTTCAAAATTTGCTCTACATTACACAACATCAGTCTGTGGTTCCATTATCGACTTTAATTCGTTCAAATACTGGCGAAAGAATGCCGAATTGTGGTATTTAAGTACTCGGAAACGCGGGAAGTAGGAAATGCCAAAAGCACATAATTCAGTAACGTATTACTCGATCATGTGTACGGTCTTTCGACCGCTGGTTTTGTTTTGCGTCAGCATTTGTGGTACATTTGCCTGCCTGGAGTCTTAATTGAACTGTTCTTAGTTTCGATTAACGAGTGAGTGTCACTTCACTGCCAGAACCAGTACCTTGGTTTTTTTTAAATATATAAATATATATAATTAACGCGCACATCAAATGGTTATGACTACCGTTAGAATGTTGTAGAACACAGTGCGAGTATTTAGGGAAACAGGAGAGGTTTTGAAAGGAGACATCAAAGCACGTTGCTTTTGAACTTGTAAGAATCGTAATGAAGGGAAAAACAGGGCCAGGTAGAGCATTCCACATTCGGGTGGGGCGAATAAAATAAGAACCTCTATACTTGACTGTACGCGCGAAGATGGGCTCAAGGTAAAACTGATGAGCATTCCTAGCGAGGCGGGTGTTGCGGCCAAATTGTTTCAGGGGAGGAATGCAGGTGGCTATTTCACTAGAGCACTGTTTGTAAAAAAAAGCGATAAAAGAGAGAGAGACAGGTGACGTTTCGACGATGTTCAAGAGAATCAATCGATTCTACAATTGAACTATCAACTATCAATTTTAACGCTCTGTTTTGTACCCTATCAAGTAGGTGCAAAGATGTTTGAGAAGCACCTGACCAGAGATGGGAGTTAAACTCTAGTTTTGGGCTAATGAACGCCTTATAAGTTACAACCAGATCAGAAGGGGTGAATAACTTCCTGCATCGTCTTAAGAAACCTTAGAATTTAGCAGCGTTTTTGGCGACTTCAAATATGTGGATCATCGTTTACACACATAATAAGTACTGACAGCTTTTCGGTTTCTTGGATTCTGGTACCATTCATGGATAATGGTAACATGTATCAATGTAACAATGCTGTCAAGGTCAGAATTCAATGAGCTTATCATATGCAACCGTTACATTTCCATATCCGAAGAGCAGGGACGTGAATTTGGAAACGAATCTGAAAAGCTGAGGGTTGAGTCGTCGGTTGAACATTTAAGCGTATTAGAAGTTTCAGACAAGAGATCATTTATGAAAATGAGGAAGAGAGTCGGAGACAAAACGGAGCCCTAAGGCACACCATCATTTATGAAGTGGGTATCCGACTCGAAGCCATCAAATACAACTTGTATTGAACGGTCGGAAATGTAATTTTTAATCAACGAAGAAGGGACTCATCGATACCAAAAGCACGCATTTTCGATAAAAGAGCCTGATGCCAAACTCTATCAAATGCTTTAGAAATATCAAGTGCAATAATCTTATTTTCTCCAAAACATTGTAAAGAATGGTTCCACTTTTCGGGGAAATATGCCATCAAATCACCAGTGGACCGTTTGCTACGAAAGCCGTACTGACGGTCATTAAGAAACTTTCGTTCTTCAAGATATTTCATAAGTTGACAGTTTATCAAAGTTTCCATGATCTTGGAAAAAGGGACGTAAGTGTAATTGGACGGTAATTGGAGGGGAGGAAGATTCGCCTTTTTTAAGGGCAGATGCAGTTTTCCATCTGCTCGAGGAAATCGCAGCAGAATAAGAATGGGAAAGCTTACGCAGTGGTTTTGCCAGCGTAGAAGAACACCTCTTTAGAATAACGGCGGGGATACCATCTGGACCAGCGGATTTATGCATATTGAGATCTTTGAGGACTCTTGCAACCGAGCGAGTTCGAAAAAAAAGTGCGCTGCTCCATCGCAGAATCTACAGACTCAAGTTCTGGTGGAAACAATATGCTATCAGGTAGTGTTGAGTTTGCAGCAAATTGAGCTGCTAACAAATTGGCTTTATCGATGGAACGGAGAGTCATAGCAATAATAATAAGTTATAACTATCGGTATGGGGTTCACGAGTAGTAGAAGGAAACCGTGATTGTAAAAGGCATTGGCTGTTTCTTGCGATTGTAATTTTCTTGACGTTTTACAGCATTCGTTCAGATGGATTGTGAACAGGATAGTCTCATTCGTACCTTGGTTACAACCAGGTTGTGGACCGAATCAAAGTTGGTCGCCCAAGATGTATGCAGAGTGTTTTGAGTCGAGTACCTATACGTATTTTGACCAAATGAAAGCGTATGCTAATAACAATGTGACTTCTCGCATCAAACTCGATTAGCCGGAGTCCGTTCTCAGAGGTTTTGTTAAGTAGACTTTACTTGTCAATAGTTTTTCCAAAGGTGTCCTCCTTCCCTGATCGAAAGTGGCATAATTTTCGCACGTAAAGTTCAGCCAAACAACAAAACAAAGAACACCAACAGGCTACCTTTTACCTAAAATCCAACTTGCTGCAAATAGCTGTCCTAAGAGCCACGTCTCATATGTAATTTCGTTTCCCAATTTTCAAACAGATTTGGAAGGAATTTTGAGTTATTCTCCTAAGCACTTAACAGTAATATCTTGCAAATAAACGGATATCTGATTCTTTCCCCATTTGAACTTGATCATAATATCCATCATAAGCTGTACTTGATAACAGTCGTTTTTTGGTCAAACTCTTGTTTGTTTTTTCTTATGATTATGGCTGATCATTGTACAAGGAGACAAAATATGTCGTTAAACCCAACGTCTTTAAAAGCTCTCCCATTAAATTAGCCATAAAATTCAACTACACAAGTTTAGAGTCAAACTACGGATCATTGAGAACAATTCTCATGTATTTTTCGTATCCTCTTAGTGAAAAAAAACATTATTCTTCATCTCAATTCAAAAACTTTTACACGAAAAACTAAAACCTTTTACCAAATGACCCTTTTCATGTTTTGCTCTAAAAAATAATTCCAACCCGCCATTCAACTTGATGTCCTCCTTGGATTTAATAGGGCTTAACTGAAATTGCAGACTCATAAACCACACACATATCCAACCAGCCAAATCACCCTTTCAAACCGTATAGTCAGTCTCTTCTTTTTTTTTTTTTTTACTATGCTGACAATCCATCATTAGCACAGAGAACATAGTCATTCAGCCAGTTAACTCCTTCCTGTTCGTCCTTTCTCACATAATGGGAAAACGAACAATGCGGTGTGTTGGCGGATGATAAAATGCTTCCTAAACTCAGATTTAGAGCATTCCAAACACTGTTGGCATCATGGCTTGTGGGTGTTGTGGTGGGTTATCCCGCGTAGTGCCGCGTCATGACGGTCTTCTATAAGTAAAATCCCAAAAACAGAGACATTGCTTCTTTCGCTGCAGAATCGCATAAATCAATTCCGGGTTGCATGTCACTATGCCAGCTCACGAAGAAGAACGAAAATACTATTTTTCTACCCGCAGATAGAAAGATTTCAACCAAAGGAAAAAAAACAACGCAAACGAATGAAAAACGATTTTACTCATAGATTTACATTGCTCGGGAAGGAGAACAAATGACAATGGGGTTCACCGTACACCAAATAATCGATCGATCGGTTTATCCACGGAATGTTGACCTATGGAAAGTGATGTTTGTTTTTTTGTGATCTGCAACGGCGAATGGTATTTCCTCGTTGATAAGTGTGAGGAATTGACAGCACAAAATTGGCAACAGATTCGAAAAAGGCGTGGTGGTTGGCAAGTGCTGATGGCCACCACTCTGTTTCCAAAAACTTCATCAAATATTTGGTCAACGATAACTTTGTCGCTGACTTTTCAAAAAATTCACTTCTCAAGAAGAAAACTCTTTGGTAGTTGGGATAACTTCGTGCAGGACACACCTTAAGAGAGTTTCTCTCAGGATGAGTTTTGAAATGCTCGTTGCTCCATAAAAGTCCGAAGAAAAAGTCAATGAAAAGTTTTGAAGGAGTTGTGAATTATTTTAATGTTTCGAAAGGAAACGTCGCCGTAGTTGTGCGGTCAGTTCTGGTGATTTAAGTGTCCTTTCTGAACCAAGTACAAACTCGAATCAGTTGAGGATGGTCATAAGCGAATCTCTTTGACGCTTTAAAGTTTCTTAAGTGGCGGTAAACTTGTAAACCTCAAAGTTGTGAAATTCTCAAAAGACAAGTATTGGCCTCCCACTACTGCATTAAGCCTAAGAACATTTTTCGTTCTTAGCAATTCAAATGTTAAAATTTTATTGCTTTGAAATCGTTTTGGTCTAATACAAGGGTCAGTACCCCATCCACAGACATACCCTTGCATGTAGGTGTAACCGAGAATCGTTGCCCAAGCACATCAGAACTCAAAAGTTAATATTTAATAGCTGATGGGCATTTTTACAGCTCCCAAGAGTCGCAAAACATTCAGTTCATTCAAAATTCATTATTTTATGGGATTGGAATAGAGAATCATAAGACCTTCGTGCTAAAATGATACACACAACCTGTCCAATTGACTATGAAAGCGAAAGACTCTAATTGAAAAAACTCTCTTCTTGAGCGTGATATTATCATAACAAAATGCCAATTGCAACTAGTGGCATTGGCATAATAAATTGATGGAAGCCCAAGCAATTCAAACAACGCATAACTTGGGCAAAATTTGTCTGTCTCATAATATTGCAAATTAAAATAGCAAAAATGTTTTGAATCATCTTCAACGAGATGTTGGTGTGCTTTGTTTGTTTAGTTGAGTGAATTTCACCACAATTTTTTTAATTTTTCCACAAAAATTGGTGTAGTAAAGTTTCTTTGATTTTTACATCGAAATCCAAAAGTACAGATATAGCGAACAGAGGGTTATGAATAGAGAACAGAAGTGAGTATTTATTTGATGGCAACACTGTGGTACTGTTTGTTTAGCTGCTGCTTAGTTTTGGTGATCTATTTTAATTAATAGTGTCAATTGCTTGGAGAACAACATTTTGGTAAAAAAAAAACACTTCGCACCCTGGGATTGATTGGAGAGGTCATTGATAAGTATACAAAAATATAGGTCCCAATGCGGAACTCTACGGTACACCAAGTCGTTGATGTGAGACCACCAGGCTGAAAGGTTTTTGTTGTTCTTTTATTGTTAAAAGGCGTCAACTCAATGACTTGGCGGTGGAAAAACAACCCTTTTTTGCCCGACATAAGGTCTTCACCATTTACAAGCAGTAAAATTAATGAGTCGTTGAACTCAAAGAATATGCACTGGGCTAAGTGCTGAAAGTAAGCTTACATTATCACTTTCAGATTTCGCTATTTTTTCCGCTCAAAACCCAAATGGAAATTATAGCCAAGGATAGCCATTCAGAAGGAAATACATTTTTTTTAAGGCCACGGTCGTGGTAATACCAGTCGTTTTGTTGTAACTGGAGCTTTTTAAAGGCTTGAAAATTTTAAATAATAACACAAGACAGAAATAGTGTTGGAATTTTTACTTTTGAAATAAATAAATAAATTCGGTCTCGGCTACAAGTAACAAACTCAATTCGATCGAACTATTTTTTCACAACTTTTTCAAATTAATCTGGCCAAGTGGCATCAATGGTGGTTTGAATGGCAACAAAAGGCAATGAGTTAACATAGCTCTATAAAAAATAATCGAAGGGCGTTGAGTCGTATGAACGAGAGGTCCAGTTAACATGGCCTACTTACTTACTTAGGTGGGCATTACAGTTCGGTGTGAACCTGGGCCTCAACCAACATCCTTATATATAACGATTTCGGGCGGGCTCTCTCCAGTTTCGCAATCTTGTTCGGTCGAGGCCTTCATCCACTTGATTGCGCCACCTAAGACGAGGTCTTCCCCTTTCGTGATTTCCCTGCAATGTGCTTTCGAACACCCGACGAGCCGGAGCGTTTGGGTCCATCCGCTCTACATGGCCCAACCATCGTAGCCTCGCGATGCGTACTCTTCTGGATATGCCCAGGTCGCGGTACAGCTCATACAGCTCGTTGTTGTATCTTCTTCTCCACACATTGTCTTCGCATACGGGACCAAAGATCATTGGGAGAATTTTTCTTTCAAAACGACCAAGGGTTTCTTCATCCGCTTTCGATAAAGTCCATGCTTCCGCGCCGTAAAGCAGGACTGGGATGATTATGGTCTTATATAAGGTTACCTTGGTTTTTCTGGAGAGGGTTTTGTTTCTCAATTGCCTTCTTAACCCAAAGAAGCAACGGTTGGCAAGAGTTATTCTCCGTTTGATCTCCGCTCTGATGTTGTTGTCCGTGTCTACAGCGGATCTTAGGTAGACGAAGTCCTGCACTACCTCGACGTTATGTCTGTCTATTGTGACGTTTTGTCCAATTCATCGATGTTCTGTGTCCTTGTTTGATGACAACATATACTTCGTTTTGCCCTCATTAACCATCAAACCCATTTTGGCCGCTTCTGTTTCAATACTCGTAAAAGCACCTATGAAATCACGCTTATTTCTTCCCATTACGTCAATATCGTCTGCATAGGCGAGTAATTGTACAGACTTTTGAAAGATTGTTCCTCTGGTGTTGACGTTTCAGTTTCTATCCACGGTATTCAGTATGATGTTGAAGAAATCGCATGACAGCTCGTCGCCTTGCCTAAAATCTTTTTCGACATCAATGGTCTCGGTGAGTTCTTAACCGACCTTGACGGATCAGCGTGAATTCTTCAAAGTCATCCTGCATAGTCGTACAAGTTTTGCAAGGATGCCGAAACTAGACATGGCTCTGTACAGCTCGTCTCTGTAAATACTGTCATACGCGACCTTGAAATCGATAAAGAGATGGTGAATATCGATATTATGTTCTCGGATCTTTTCCAAGATCTGCCGTAATGTGAAAATTTGGTCTTTTGTGGACTTCTCTGGTCTAAAACCACATTGATAAGAAACCATCAAGTTGATGACGTGGGGTTTCAGACGTTCACATATAACAGCAGACAAGATCTTATAAGCGACGTTTAGGAGGCTTATCCCTCTATAATTGGCGCAATTGTGAGGGTCTCCTTTCTTTAGGATCGGGCATACGATACTGAGGTTCCATTTATCGGGCATGCTTTCTTCCGACCATATCATGCAGGTCAGCTGATGCATACTCCTTTCCAACTGGTCTCCAGCTGCCTTGAAAAGTTTGGCATCAAGGCCATCTGCACCTGAAGTCTTATTGTTATATGATTTAAGTTTGCATATGACAAGCTTAACTTCCTCTAGGTCGGGAGGATGGCATTCATGATCATCGTCCAAGCTGAATGCGGCATTCTGACTGACAGCGGAATTCGTGTCCTCACCGCCGTTAAGCAGTCTGCAGGAGTGATTTTTCCAGATCCTTAGTAGCGACTGTGACTCTCCAACTATGTTTCCATGCTGGTCTGCTTGGGACTTGCCACTCTGGCAGGATCTTTTTACCTTTTGTTAAAACTTACCGATTGTATTTTCAAAGATGTCCTCATTCCCTAGTCTAGGGCACTGCTCATATGTTTCTTTCGGGAAATAAAGTTGTCACCAAATTTATTTTGCA
Organism: Melanostoma mellinum; assembly: GCA_914767635.1. Lineage (NCBI taxonomy): Eukaryota > Metazoa > Arthropoda > Insecta > Diptera > Syrphidae > Melanostoma > Melanostoma mellinum. The sequence continues at coordinate 198,017,762 of OU612058.1, read as the reverse complement.
ATAAATTGAATCATCGATATTTAGCTGATTAATATTGGGAGAAAAAAATTGTCAGCATGAGAAGAGAAGAAGAAGCTCCCATCAGGCTCACTTTTCTTGCCATATTCCCTGATTGCTCATTTAGCCAATGAATGAAAAGCTTATTCTTTTCACGAGAATATACAAAATTCCAGTAGCATTTTAAACAAATTAAGATTCATCCCAGATCGATTATACTCCACCACTCTAAAGTTGGCGTTTGATAATAATTTCCAAATAAACATTTCCTCAAGAGAAGATTGGGAAAACGGTACTCTTATGGATATTAAAGCCTTACAATTCTACATCAACGGATCCAAAACCTGTGAGGGTGTAGAAATTGAATTTAGTCGAAAGGGCTGAAACTAAGCCTTTTCTTTCGCCTACCTGACTACTGTAGTGTGTTCCAAGTGGAACTCTGGCGATAAATGAAGTGCTCTCCTGGCTTAGAGAAAGCAATGTATCCTCCAAGGATATTCGCATCTTCTCGGACAGTCAGGCTGCTCTCAAAGCTTTTGTCTCCGTATCTACAAAACCTCCTACGGTCCAGAATTGTAGCACGTTTCTAAAGAAGATGTCAGAACAGTTCAACATTCTCCTTTCATGAAGTTGCACAGTTGCAGATTGTGAACAACCTTCTGGTCTCAGTGTATCACAATGGACTCTCTGTGGTCTAAGTATGCCGTGTATTGACAGCCACATCTAACCTAACCTAACCTAGCTGGGCCATTACCATGTAATCATACATCTGAGACTTCTACTATGAAGAGCAGTGTTTTTTAAAGTCAGTGTACTAATTCGGTTCAATAAAGCCGATATTATCCTTTATATAACGTCTCATCTTACACAGACCCTACAAATTTATTCGTTTCAAAGTGATTCTAATTGCCCTACGTATGGCTGAGCATCCACTGAATGAGGCGGTATCAGAGTGCATTTATGATTACTGAGATCACATAATGTTTAATTTGTCTTTCACGCCACGAATATTTTTTGTGAGCGAGAGTGGCTAAAATTACTCATCTCTTTCTCGATTTATTTGACAACTACAATTTCTCTGAAATTCTCCTTACTCTGCATGTACTTGAGCTTTCGTGTCAACAGCATTGTTTAAGTTCGTAGTTTTAGCTGGGCGTAGTTGCGAAGACAGGCTCCCGCTTTGCCTGCGTTCGCAACATTCAAAGCCGCATAACATAAAACGAACCGTTCTCACGATTTTTTGGACACATGCGGCTGTGTCTACACATCGCTATGGTTTTTCCAGGCAACAGCCCAAATAAACTCTCATAGGGAAAACTCAACTATCCAATTAATGATAGAAACGCGCTTCAGCTCATTTATCCCAAAGAGGATTTTTGTTTTTCTTATATTTTACACTTGCCCTTTGGACTATCTCCGGCATGCACACACATGTGTGTGTTTGTGCTGTGCTATGTTTCTTTATCCGATAGGACATATCACAAATTCCGTGCAATTAACTCCCAGTGGTACTGTTCCGGGCACTTTGTTTCGTTAAAACACACGCTACACGCAGGCCGGGGAGAAGACCTACATAAATGAACATGGCGCAGAGGTTGTGGAAATTTCATACCCGTGTCCAAGTTTTAGATTTCAAGCGATTGTCGTAATTTAGAAGAGGATGATACAAGCAAAAACACGGAACGACATACACCAAATATGGTCACGTAGTTGCGGATGGACCATGTTGTTTGGTAAAGTCGCATAAGTTCGTGCCATCGAGTTGTTTTAAGTTTTTGTTTTTTTTTTTTTTTGTAGGTCACTCATCTTCCTTTTGGTGTAGAATATACAAAAAGTACATACACCATTACATTTCATGGTCTAGGATTGCATGCGAGTATCTGGGTATTGATTTTGACTTGAAAACTCTGTGTGCAGAAATTCTTCCCTCACGTACCGAGGCTGACGACGACAGGCGAGGCGGCTGGAGTTGCAAGTTTTGATAGGAAAAAGTGTTGCGTACGGCACTCATGCACATTTGCTGTTGACGCGATGCAATGGAAAAGTTTGTAAATTCTTTTCTCTGGGAAAGTGTTATCGCTTTTCAATGATCACTTGAGTACAGAGAAGACAGTAAAATGAAGTATGGGAAGTTTGAAAAGTAATTTTTTACAGAGGAACTATTTAGTGGAAAGATAATACATGAGCTGAGTTCTTTCAAGTCTTGGATTGGTATATGAACAAGTTCTGCAGCAAAATTATATGATGACAAAGGAGGAGAAGGGAGTTATTCGAAACTGACAGCATTACTTACAGTGCTCGCAGGTGTTGAGAAAAAAATTGTATTTGAAACAGGCCAGAGCATGTAACAGCTGATTGACACCAAACGGTCGGAAAAATAAGCTCTCATCATGAACAGATGTTTTATCAAATTCTAAATGATGAAGCCATCGTAATTTTGCCAACAAAGTGTTCTTAACTACTTCGTTGTGTTAAAAAGACAAACGGCAAACCAATGTTCCCCGTCTTATTATATGGCGCCCAAGCATGGACCTTATCTAAATCGTTGAGTAAGCCCTCGGCCGTTTCGAACGGGAGGAAATTCAATAGCCAAAAGCCTTAGATGTTCTTTGACATGGCTGGGACATGTGCAGTGGATGGACACCAAAGTTCCGGCCTTGGAATACACACTGTCTCGATGCCGTGCTGGAGGGGAGAACTCATCTTACTTGATGCAATAAAGAAAGAGAGTACCTTAGCCAGCTTAGACCGAAAAAGAGTCTGAATGAAGCCCTAAACGTCTGCACCGATTTTGAAGAAGCTTGTTGGCTTGTTGTTGTTTAGAAATGTTTTTTTTGTTTTTTGCTTTGCTTTGCTTTTTGAAAAATGTTTGTAATAAAGTTTAGCCACCGTTGAACTTGAGTTCTCAATCATTCAGAGTATTTTTCTTTCGAAATGACCAGGGGTATCCTCATCCGCTTACGATTAGGTCCACGCCTCCGCGCCGTAAAGCAGAACTGGGATGATCGAACTCTTTTAAAGAGCTAATTTGGTTTTTTAAGAGACGGTTTTGTTTCTGAGTTGCCAAAGAAGTTGGCAAGAGTTATTCTCCTTTTGATGTCTTACTGATATTGTTTTCCGTGTCTAAAGCGGATCTTAAGGATATGAGGTTCTGCACTACACCTCGAAGTTATGTCGGCCTTTTGTGAAATTTTATCCAATTCGTCGATGTTCGGTGTCCTCGTTTGATGACAGCATATAATATGTTTTGCTTTCATAAACCATTTAACCCGCTTTTGCCCTGTTTCCATGCTCGCAGTAGAACCCATGACATCAAGCTTCCTTCATCCCATTACGTCAATATCGTCTGCGTAGGCGAGTAATTGTACAGAATACTCTTCTGGTATTTACGTTTGAATATTGTCCAATCTTTTCAAGTGATGTTAAAAAAATCGTTGACAGTTTGTTGCCTAAAACCTTTTCCGACATCAAGGTTCTCTGTAAACACTGTCAAACGCGACCTTCAAATCGTCTGGGAAACGAAAAACACGTTACAATTAGGCGCCAGATTCGGTCCTCATAAGGACTGTCTAAGAAATTCCGAAAAGAAAAGGCTTAACACGCTAAATGAGTCTTACAGGCAAAAAAAATACTGCGTTTCATTTAGGTCAAGAAATTTTTCTACATTTCCGTAAAGGAGGTGGTGCGTACTTGGGCCCAAGGCATACGCCTATAAGACTAGTACCAAATGAAAGCTTACGCTCAGCCCAATCTATCTGCCAAATATTTTTGAATCTGGTTTTGGTGATTTTGAGATAATGAGCCTTGAAATTGAGTGCCGGAAATGGGAAAAATCTGACATTTCAGCAAATAATTACCTACATACATATGTATATCTCAAAAAGTGTAGCACGTAGGACAATAATCTAGGCATAATTTATTTCTTATAGAATTTATAGAAGGATGACCCATGATAGGGGACAGGTGGCAGATGACAGATAATAGATAATAAATGAAAGACGATAGACGGCAGATGACATATGACTGATGACAGTTGACAGACGACAGAAGACAGCTGACAAATGACTGATGGCAGATGGCAGAAAATAGACGGCAAATTATAAATAAAAGATAAGAAAGAGCTAAGAGATGACAACATTTTTGTGGATTTTGATGATGCGAAGATATGAAAATTTAAAACCAATTTCTGGGCTTAAGGCAAGCTTCGCAAATTAAATAGCGTACACTTAATAGGTGAATGCATACCTACATACATCACATATATAGGGTGGCGCAATAGAGTGGGGAGCCGATTTCTTTCGACCATGCCTTGTGAGGTTACGGAGGGGACTAAACATTTTCTGCCGACTCCGAACGGCTAAATGAGAAAGCGCTTTTGAATTTACTGGCAATGAATTTACTATGGGTGGATATGCGAATTCCTCACGAAAGGTGATACCCGAATGCCCACTTCGAGTTTTTCCAAGACTTGAGGGGTTTCGAGTACGAAAACATACATAGGTATTATATACAGAAATACTATACACCGATATTCCTGCTAATTTTTCTTTCAGCCTCCCAGTTTCATATGGACGCGCGCCCTTGAGGTTATATGTCGAACAACAACCGCCTTATTTCCATCTATTGCACCACAAAAAAGAAAAGTCTTCTATTTTGGTAGTACAATGAACCGGTAATTAGGTCTAAGTGCTCCAGTTTAGCATAACTCTCCTCTTTTTCAAAAGAAAAAAATACATAGAAATTCCCAATGATACGTTTTGGCAAGGCACGTTTCTCAAAATACAGATTCTTCAATAGATCGATAATTTTCTTCTTCAGCTTCTCTTCGTGTTGCATAATTATTTGTTGCCACAGCCTTAAGTATATGTTTTTCGCAAGACTTTTTGATAATTAACGTTGTTCGTGTAAGTGTTGCTCTTCCGATTCCCAGATTAAGGTTTTACAAGGTTTTTTGTTACATAAAATTGCAATAATTTATGGTCCAACAATCGCGAGATTTCTCACTTACCTATCTGACGCAACAATGTTTGAAACTTCAAAGAATTTTTTTACACTCACATTTTTACAAAACTATTTTCACTCAGCTCTCCTCGATGTAAAAATTTGACAGAAAAAAAAGCTAAGGAAGCGTATAACGCCTTCAAACCTATAATTGCAAATTCAAAATTACAATAGATGACTAGTTTTTACAAAAAAGAAATAGCAACCAAGTAAGTTCCATTATCCCACATTTTTGTCATACAAGTACATCAAGACGGTCTAATGACCTTTTCATTCACCAGTGCTATTGTTAAAAATTTACCATATTCACAATCACATCTGATACTTCTCAGCATCATTAATAAAAGTACGGAACCATTTACCCAGATCAGTTACTATTCGTAATTTAATGCGAGTAGCATTTATGGGGATAATGTGCCTCTAATATTCTCTAAGAATCAGCTGAACTACCAGAACATTTCTCAATCAACATACTGCCAAAAGCTAACAAACCGTTCTCAATTTTCGATTCTATGAAAAGGAAACCAAAACTCTATGCTTTCATCAAAAATGGGGAAAAAAATAAAATGTATGAATGTCTCCTTGCACAAAATTGGTCGCTATGGTCACATGAATTTACGTATGTAGAAAATCATGAAATGATAAAGCCAAAGGAAAAATTTTCTGTTTGTGTGTGTGTGTATGTGTGGAATAATTTAGACTTCATTATGATCCAATTAGTGACAAGGAAAACCAATCCTACTTATGAGCTGAGCACATATACCAATGCCTTTTGCATTTCACAGTTACCAGACTCTCCCTGGCTTACATAAGTTATTACTATGGATAAGCCCACTTAGATCAGAGTAGCAGAGCAGTCCGAAAGGACATCATTAAAGCTAACTCAGAAGTAGCTGCAAAAGGAAAGTAAGAAGGAGAAAAACAAAAAAAAACACATCCTAAACCTTTATCATGCCGCCTCTCAACTGGGAAGCTCAATGTGTGTCCTGGCATACGAATTAGTTCTTTTTTTATGATTTTGTGTATGCGTCTGTAACAGCACTTGGGTGCTAACTTTCAGTATATTTTTCATCTTTCCATGAACAGCGTTATTGAGAAACATTTACAGGCTATGTTGTTGCTATTCGCACGGATGGATGTGTTAATTTTTTTCCTCAAGAGTCTCAGTTTGAATTGAGTGCATGTCTGCCTGCCTGTGACGTCGTAATTGATGCAATCATCGCATTGTTTTTTAACGGGTATCATCTATTCCGAAGAATTTGCTGGCCTTATGCGATAGTAATTTTGATGTCATGAAAATGTTCGTCTTTGTGAAAAGTCAAAAATTGTATGGCTCCCTCAATTCCCAGAAATTATGACAAAATAAATTAAATGGGTTGGCACAACATAGCGGGGAGCCCTAGGGCCTAGTGCATTTCCCTCAACCATATCTTGTGAAGGAATGGAGAGACCTACAATTTTTTGCCGGCTTCGAACAGCCTACGATAAAGCGCTTTTCATGGTCTGAAATTACTTTTGCAGAAATGGGGAATTTCGCGAAAGACGAAAATCGTGACATTTCTGGGATTTGAACCTCGAAACTCCCACGTAACAAGCAACACGCTAACTACTAAGCTACGGGTACTATGCCACTGGCACGATACGTAGAAGTTATGCTTAAGAGAATTACACTCGGTTCGGCCCTTTCCGATCGTGTTGTACTTGCAATTCTATTTATCGCACTGAGTTTAAGAAACTTTGCCTTGGTTCTGGTTGTTCCAAGGACCGAAGACGAGATCAGTTAAAAAGTTTATCTGGCTTAACTTTGTTTTCTTTAAAGCTTCACCTTATAAGTGAAGATTACTCTAGGGTCGTGTCGTTCTTCTTACCAGTGACAACCAACTAAAGACACATTTTAATTATTTAATTGTTTTATCTTTTACCTTCTGCCTTACTGGCGTTCATCTTCCCCAAAGTTTTGAAAGGTGTTCCGAAGTTCGTACAATTTCTTCTATAACACATTAGAGTAATCTGACTGATCAGCAGCTTTAGTCTCAAACAAAAGCGGTCCTAGTTTCCAACCTTGTGGCACTACTTCTACAATTCTTTTATACCTCTACCTTCCACTGTAGTCTGCTTGTAATTTATTCTACGTCATCAGAGTTGCTTGTTGTTCAGAACTTCAGGAGCTTAAGTCTCAAACACAGGTGGTTCCACTCTCCAGCCTTGTGGTACTACTGCTATTCGTACTCTTCTATTTGATTTGGTCTGACTGTAAAGTTTCAAGCATAAGTGGTCCCAGTTTGAGGACTTCTGTATTGACCAAAATTGTTCAACTACTTTCGTTAAATATTCCGAAAAGTCAAGTTTACTTAGTTTAAACAGAGACTTTCAATCTGAAATGCTGTCAAAGGCCCTAACTGCACACCTTTTACTATATTCTTCATATTTATGCTGCTCAGGGATCCGCCATCAATGCTTCTGTTTTTCCTATTTTCACAACAGATACTGTTCTTGCTACGGTCATTGCTTTTTGTTATCAATTGGCAAGTCCTTTGCAAGAACAATATTGCACTTTCATGAAAAGCGCTTTCTCACTTCGATGTTAGGAGTTGGCAAAAACTTGTAGGTCGCTTTCATTCCTCACTAGGTATAGTTGAGAAAAATACACTAGGCCCGTAGTTTTTCCAGTTCTGTTCACTCAGACTTTTTATTTTATTTATTTTTTCTGTACGTGTTATTCCTCCAGTGAGTGTACTCGTATTTTCTTTTTTATTTCTGTGCGTTATCCTCCATTGCATATTCATAACTCGCTGGTATAGTTCGTTTGAAGTACAACTATCGTAGAATACAGATCACAACAACAACTGATATGTGCTGTGTACATCGACCGATGAGATGTTTACTTTTCGCACACTACAAAAGCCTCGTACCAGTGTGTCATCAGCACCATAGCATCAACCAGTCCCTCTTTAAAGGAGAACCTAGCGTGTGCCATCAGCTTTCAACATCACACATCCTTAAATCGAGAACGAGACATTCACACAACACACACAAGTGGCAAATACATCCCATGTTTTATTTATGGTTGCATGGTTGGTGTTGTATAGAGCTAAACTATTGCTATTACGTCGTCGTTGTCCGTCGGCAACAGCGCGGCAGTGGCTGCAGCGAGAAATGCTTCCATGCACAGCAAACTTCCTGACAGCCAGCGCCAGCTTCTCTACCGGTTCCGGTCCTTACTGTGATTTATTAGTTATATGTGATATCACGACAACACTACTCTACAAAAATCCTTTCATGGAACAATACAGTCTGTAAGTTTTTGCCCCAATATCGAGCGCATGTCCTCTCGTCTTCGGTGCATATACAGATGAATGGACGCAAATTTGCTGTTTCGGTATCGTGTTTAGCAGCATCAACGGCGCTGTACAGTGGGACCTATTCATGTTTTGAGATCAAAAATACCCAATATACAAACTCATTCCGCCCCAGGGACTTAAAGTGTTAGGCTTTGTTAGACGGTTGTGCATGTAAGGGCTGTAGGGATTATGATTTTGGGGCAAGGAACCACCTAATGCTATCAGGAATTGTGGATTGGACAGTTTGAAATTCAATCAAACCAGGATCGAAAAAGGAAAGAAAAGATTATTCGTCGTAAGCCTGTTGCTCTGCAGCTAAAGAGCATGCCATGAAGAATAAGTTGGTATATGGGTATTTTGGAACCCTTCGTCTGAGTATAGTTATATTTCCTGTTTTCAGTTCTCTTACAAACAAATGGTTTACTTTTCATCTATCAAAGCTGATGGTTTCTGAGCGAGGAAAAGCCTTTGAACGGCCTTATCATGCAATGGACTAGACAAAAAAGTTTACTGTAAGCTGAGCTATTTTTGGGAATGGCGGCAGTGCGGAGCACTTCCTTTGTAAGTGTTCTGGATTTTCTCGAATCAGTTTTAAGTCATGGAGAGAGATGGTGACGCAGGCTCCTTATCACGGCAGCGTTTCCGCGTTTCTACGGAGATGTTTAAGGTTTTGCCTATGGACCTGTTTTCAATCTGGTGGGCTACCTGTCCAAAGTCATTTATGACCCACCTTCCAGGTTCATTTCAAAATTTTGTAAAGCTGAAGGTTGCAATTCTTTGAATGCACTGACATCCATCAACAGAAGTCGAGTGCTTTAAAGAAAGTACTTACTTTAAAGTAGATACCCAAACTTTGTTAGATAATAAAGTCACCTTCAATGTCAAAATCAATATCTTTAAATAAAACCTCTTCAAATGGCAACCACTTAAGCTGATTGAGCTCTCACACTTCACTTGTATTTCCAGCAACTTATATATCCTCAAATCCCCTTATTTCCACCACTGTCCATCGCCACCACCACCACCTCGCTATGGATAGTATTACACAGAGAATGCAGAGCAGAGTGAAGCACTAAAAATGATGTGGAAATGTTTTCATTTGGAATTAATGGTGTCGCGCGTCTTTGGCGTAATCGATAGCTATGCTCGCAAGTGTTGTTGGGAATTGTGTCTGTTTTTATCTATATGTAGTGCAAGGCATGGCATCTATTTCCATACTTCAAAGTAAAAGTCCGAGATGAAATTACTTTTTCACCGGATGCTAGATCCAATAAAGCGATACCCTGCCATGCCATGCCGTTACCATCGGAAGAAAAGAGATTCATTGGAATCAATAGGGGTGCCATTGCCATGGTGTATAACAAACAGTGTTAGCTTCCTGCTGACGTACATGTATACAACGACGACAACAACAACAACAACAGCATGAACGCCACCGATAAAGATAAATAAAATGAGATTCAAATGTGGATCGACAGTAAATCAAGCCCAGCGTGAGTCTTTTCTAGATGGTTCCTAAACAAACCAACGAACGGTCGTCGGTCGAGGCAAGGACACAAAGCCGAAGGCAGAAAGAGAAACAGCGGAAAACCCCCACCGCACCGCCATCACAATGTCCAATCGATGTTATGTATGGCAGCTAATTTGTTTAGATTGAGGCATTGAATGGTAAATTTATATATATTTTACCCCCCCCCCCCCCTCCTTCCCCCTACCCGTTCTTCGGTTCTCTTACAAATTTTTCAAAATATCGACTGATTAGATGTTGAATGTCGGATAGGGCGATGCCGATCTAGGAGATAGGTATACGTGTCGATTGCACTTCTAGTGAACGAAAAGAATTATGGGATGAAATGCGGGGCAATTAAATGCACATCTGGACCATATGGACGAATAGATTGGGTAGGAACTGCTTAAGTTAGTCAATGAAGTCGTGTGAACAAGTTGACTTGTTATAACATGGGCGTCTTTGAAGAGGAGGGACGTTTAGTATCATAAATTTTAAAATAGCATTCGTTGAATAAAAACAAAAAACCTAATGATACGTTTTACGGCATCTGAATTGGGTTAATGAGCATAAGGCAGCACAATTTGAGAAAGCAATCTGACGTAGGATTTTGAGACAAGGGTTAAACCTGATTAGGTATAAAAATATTGGAGAGAGATTGACGGACGCGACGTTTGAATATCGATTTTGATTTACAGCATTTCTTTTGTAAACAAAGTGAGGCACAGAAGATCACTACCGATTATTGGTCTAGTCTTGACGGAAAGGGACGAGAAATTTATAAAGTTTTCAACAAAATTTCCTTATTTTTGACATTCACAACAAAAATCTAATCGTTATCACTTCTTATTTCTTTCAGATTAACATAATTCAAGGCTTCCACAAGTCGTAAAGGTAAGAAGACTTTTCTCATTGATTCAAACACAATTTGAATTTAATCTAAGCTTACATAACATATGTGTGTGTGGTTTGCACATGAAGTCATCGATTTCATTCTCCACTTTGATCAAATGGCGAACGAACTAGCCAAAAAGGGCACAACCACTCCCCTGAGCTTAAGGAATGGAACAATATAGGCATACCTATCGCTGCATGTAAGCTCCTACTTAGACAAGACGCTTAAAGGATAACAATTTTAACAAACACTAGATGGACTGAGAGAAACAACTGCCTTGCAACCAAAAAAGTTTGACCGTTTGTAGACTCAAACCGTCTGTGTCTAGGTTCTACCATAGGTGTTCTTACGGGACACTGTCTAATAGAAAGATACGCCAAAAGATTTGGTGTGTATTCCAATGATTTCTGCAGAATCTGTATGGATGAAGAAGAAGAAGAAACCGTTCAACACCTTCTTTGTTCATGCCCTGCACTACTTCAAAAGAGGAAAACTCATATCGGTGAATTCTACTTCGACGATACTATAAGCGACTTAGCTTACATAGACCCTATAAATGCCTTTGTTTTGTTAATCTCACATCGGGTTTTTTGGGACTAGTAGGTGATTAACCTGCTGATGTCTGTGGCATCACAATGGACCCTCTGGTGTAAGTGTGTCAGGCAATGCATGTAGGTACATACTCATTAGCTGACAGCCACTTCCACCTAACCTTATATCTACCTTGGTCAAATGGAACAAAGGGTGAAAACCTTCCTCGTTTATGTTGTTTAACTATTAATGGCCAGCGTCACAGTCTAAGCTCAAACTCTTATTTTGGTTTAGTTCAGTTAGTTCAGTTTCTTGTAATGAGTTTAAACTTCGGTTCAGTTTTTGAACTTTCGATTCTAGTATAAGTGCTTCAATTATGTTCGAAAAACTATATTTTGGCAAGTGGAGACCACTTCTGGCTGGAATAAAGTCCAGTAGCTAAATTTTTGACCATATTTTGATGCCTTTTGTAAAAAAAAAAAAAACCATAGAGGTGTTCAATCGTACGATCTTGATTCTTGAAGCTAACTCACAGGTTTTATAACTCGAAGTAGTGTAAAATTCGTCGTCAATAGCGATTTCATTTCGAGACAATCCTAACTAATATTATAAATGTGAAAGTCACTCTGTCTGTCCGGATTTCTATGTTACCGTCTCCTGCCCAAACTACGGAACTGATTTAAATGAAAATTTATACAGAGATAGTCAATAGAACCTGAAGAAGGACATAGGCTATACATTTTATCCCTATATTCCCACGGGAACGGGAACCCGTATACGTTAGAAACTACAACACCGATTTTAAAAATTTTTCCACCGATAGAAAGCTTCACCATCCCAGAGCAACATAAATTTTAATTCATCCACATATTCCAACGGGAACCGGAGTCCTTACTAATATAATAAGTGTGAAAGTAGCTCTGTCTGTCCGTCGTTCTATGTTACCATCTCCCACCCAAACTGAAAAACCGATTTAATTAATATTTTGTAAATGATTGTTCTGAACTTAAAGACGGACATAGGCTGTATTTCATTCGAATATTCCCACGGGAACCGGTCCTCACTATTATTATAAATGCAAAAGTAGCTGTCTGTTCACCTTTCTATGTTACCATCTTCCGCTCAAACTAATGAACAGATTAAAATTAATTTTTGTACAAAGATTGTTCAGAACCTATGGAAGGACATAGGCTTTATATTTTTCCCCTATATTCCCACGGGAGCAGGAAGGTATACGGGAACTTTGACACTACAGCACAGATTTCAAAAACTCTTCCACCGCTGGAATGCTCCATAATCCCCGAGCAACATAAACTTTTACTCATCCCCATATTCCTAACGGGAACGGTCACCATGTTTCCACGGGAACGGGAGTCTTTACTAATATTATAAGTCCGAAGTTAAATCTGTCTGTCTATTTCTCTTTGTTACCATTAACCGCCCAAACTATTGAACCTATTTTTATGAATTTTGGTACAGAGACAGTCTAGAACCTGAGGGTGGACATTGTGTATGTTATGTTTTATGTTTTTCCCTGTATTCCCATGGGAAGGTGACATATCAAAAAATGTCCACCGTTAGAATACTATACGATTCCCGAGTAATCCCTATATCTCTACGGGATCGACACCGTAAACGGGAACCTTAAAACTGCTGGGTCGATGAAAGTTCTTTCACGGGTGATTTCTGTCAGACTGTTGAAAATACATTTGACCTGAGAAGAAATGTCTATCTTGATCTTCAAATAAAAATTGGCAATCAGGAATGGTTGTGTAAAAGGTCGATTCCGGCGCCGACTAATGCGATAGTAGTTAACCATGTAAGCTAATAAATTATGTTTGACGTATTGGAAGATGTTGGCGAATGTCTATCAATAGAAAATATTATGGACACTGAAGAAGTCACATCATACCCTATAGAGTTTCTCAATTTCTTAGGATTATTAGGAGTGGCAGCAAGTTGGTGTTCCAGTAATCCAATAATGAGTAATCCATAATTCTACACGGTTACAAATTACACATCTGGGATGCGGCACTGTAAACGTTTTAATATTGACTGGAACGACAAAAGGAGAAAACCTTTTGATTCCCCTTTTCCCTTTAATTTCCCCTGATTGGTCACTTTAAATAAGGATCAGAAACTTTTAGTTGCAGGTGTTCGTTTAGAAAAAATCCCATGGCAACTTTATGTGGCAGAATCACGTGTATCAATCCCACAAAACCTAAGAACGTCGTGTGCAAACATATACTTAAATAAAATAATATAACAATAGTTTACTAAAACGCACAAATGTGTCTTATTTGCAAAATAAGTAGCCTAAAAAATTAAGAATGCTGCCGAAAGTCACTATTCCCCGCGGACGAAGTCGCGGGCACAGCTAGTAATATCTAAATTAAAACAATTTTTAAATTTTTCACCTTCGGCAGCTAAGCTCATATGTTCATACCTCTCTGAAAGGCGACAAGCTGTAGTTGTGGGCAATTGAGTTTCAAGTTTTGTAAACCTTTCACAGGAGTCCCCGAAGGATCGATTATTAGCCCATTATTATTTTCGATGTACATTAATGATTTGCCCTCTCAAGTCGAGCACAGTTCTATTGACTTATATGCTGATGATGTACAGATTCGATTAAGTTGCAAGCTGGGACTAATTGAAAATGAATTACTTTACAGCGATCTTAGCAAAATCATGTCTTGGTCAGAAAAAATCTGTTTAAAATTGAACCCATCCAAATCTAAATGTCTAATTATTTATAAACATGAACTCGATTTTAATTATTTCCCTTGTATACGTATCGGTTGTACAAATATTGAATACGTTAATAGAGTAAAAAACTTGGGGATCTGGTTCAATTCCACATTAAGCTGGGACCACCACATCCAAAGTTTTATTGGTAAAATATACGGTTGCCTTAGGAGTTTGTCGTATTTTAAACAATTCACTCCACAGAACATATGATTTCGGCTAGTTAAAACTCTCATTATTCCAATAATCACATACGGTGCTCTTGCTTAAGCTCTGAAAAGAAAAGAAGCTTAAACGTCGCGTTTAATAACTGCATACGTTATGTTTACCATCTTAAAAGTTTTGACCAAGTTTTTGTATTTATGGAAAATTTACTAGGATGTACTCTAAACGCATACTTGAATTACATTGCCTTAAAAACTCTTAATAATGTAGTAACTAGAAAAGAACCAATTTACTTATAAAACAAGTTGATTTTCTCGAACTCAAATAGAACGTTTACTTTTATTCAACCAACATATACATGTTTAGCCACTAAACGCCAATTCTTTGTACATACTGTCAGACTATGGAATTCTCTACCATAAGACATTAGAAAACTACGAGGTACTTTAAATTTTGATAAAACGCTTTTTAGGTATTTGGCTAACAATCCTGATTACTCTTAATTAAATTATAGTTAAATTAATGAATTCATTTCCATTTATGTAAATTAGATTACTGCAAGTTTATATAGTAAGTTTGTTTATAGTTTATAGTTAAAATAACTTATTAACTTTTGCTTTTGAAGGACTTAAGTCTATTGTAAAAGATACTGAAATAAATAAATAAACAATGTACAAAATGAATGTAATGCTTAGAGGTTCTGAGGTTCTATGATGAAATGCAATTGAAGGTCGGCATTAAAAGTATAAGAAGATTACAAACTATATTTCGGCCAGTGCTTCTAATTGATAAAAATTTTCATAAACAGGAAGCTGCTAACAATAGCAGTGGAGATAAATGAAACCACTACGATCAGTTGAAGACTGACTTCATTACTACACAACTTACTCTAGCTAGGTGTATATTAGCAAACTAAAGATAAGAAATTAAGAAGAGATATAAGAATAAGATAAGAATAATGCTTTGTATGTAGGTATATCAACTGTACTAAGATTCCTGGGTGTTTTAGAGTAGTACTGCATATAATATGTCAGGGGCCTAGCGCTCTTTTCTCAACCACATATTGTGATGCATGGTGGGGACCAACAAATTTTTGCTGAATCTAGTCATGAAGCCCGAAAGGTTTGCTAACTCATCATGAAATAATCCAATGGAAAAATAATGCGATGTGTCTGAGTTTTAAACCTCCAACGCAACAGACAGACATGCTTAATATTACCCCAGGAGCACCAAGATAATGGATATTAGCTTTTCTTAAAAAATCTAAACTCTCTGTTTTGTACGCAGTCAAAAAGGCGTAAGGATAATTGAGGAGCACCTGACCAGAAATGAGAATTATACTCCAGTTTTTTTCTTTATAAATAGAAGCCAGATCAGAAGGGGTGAAGAATCTCCTGCATCGTCTTAAGAAACCTAAGCATTTAGCAGCATTTTTCACGACTTCAGATATGTGGTTATTCAAACGATGATCATCATTAACACACATACCAAGTACTGAAAGCTTTACAGTTTCTTGAATGAAGGTAGGCATATAGATAATGGTAATGGGGGAAAAGACACATTATTGCGTTTTTGAAGCATTGGCTTTTATAACCTCATGTAACAATCCTTGGAAACGAATATATTCATATTCATAGCTGAACGTTGAGTCGACACCAAAACAGTTAAGAGATTGGATTCGGACAAAAGATCGTTTATGAGAATAAGGAAGAGAGCCAGAGACAGAACGGAGCCCTGTTTTAGCTTGACGTTAATGATGATCCAATAAGATTTTTAAATTTTACAAGCCTTATTTTTTGCCAATAACGCAAAGATATTTACTGTAGTATCTAATGAAGCTGAATGTTTGTCTTAATCCCGTGGTACACTTGGCGTGATAGCTAGCATGTTTGCCTATTAACCGGAGGTTGGCTAATCCCAACATAAGCAAAAATGCTTTTTTTTTCCTGGATACCGCATTTCGCGAGGAGCTGTCAAGTCTTCCGATACTATGCTCTGTTAAATTAAAAATTAAAAATTTTCGGGACAGTCAACGTCAATATCGTCTCCTTTAGCGAGCAATTGTACAAACTTTTGAAGCATTTGTCCTCTGGTGCTAACATTTGAGTTTTGCATAATCTTTTCAAGTGTGATGTTAAGAAAAGACAATGACAATTCGTCGCCTTGTCGAAAACTTTTTAACATCAAAGGTCTCAGTGAGTTCTTCACCGACCTGGATGATGCAGCCTGAGTTCTAAATATTCATCCTGCATGGGCGTACAAGTTTTGCGGAGACGCCAATAGCTCGTCTCTGGTAAATACTGCCATACACGGCCTTGAAGAAGATGGGCTATATCGATATTATATTCTCGGTCTTTTTTTTTAAAGATCTGCCGTAATGTGAACATTTGGTCTATTGTGCACTTTTTTGGTCTAAGACCACTTCAGACGTTCTCATATTATAACAGACAAGATTTTTTATGTGACGTTGAGGAGGCTTATTCCTCTGTAATTGTTATACTTTTGTGAGGATTTTCTTTTTTACTGCAAAAGACTGCTTGAAAAAACTAATCAGCAAAATTACAAATTCAAATGTTAATAAAATATCACACGGCGAAAATTCACAATAGCAACAAAAAGAGGTTTTCGAAACTTGGAGCTAATATCGGCACCATCAAATGCTATCCAATCGAACTGAAATCTTAGCTCGCTTAAAAACTGGAGAAAGGTCGTCTGGATCTTCCGAAATCCCTTTGTGGTTTTCCAGAACAGATTTTTGAGTTGATTCCCATTACAGATTATATACATATATGTACTCATTCTCATAGTTCATAAACAAAAACTGTAAATACCTTACCCTGATTGAAATACGAACCTCTTTGGCGTCTCTACCTAATAAGCCAACATCATTAACCCAGTAAATATAGTTTCCTAAAAGATTGTGATACTCAAAGGGAAAATATTGAACTATCTTAACTCTTTATTCTCATGTCAATAAAACCAGAGTCATCCCCTTAGGGTTCAACTAAATTACTGCAACATTACAGACGCCAACGTGCCAAATTGCAGAAGCAGTGATAAAATAAAGTCCAAATTTGTGTGAGATAAGGTATCGTTTAGTATAGTGGTTCTTCCAAGTGAGAATAAATAAAAAAGAAACTTATCACCCCAGCCACACCCTCAATCAAACGAAAAAGCTCCCTAATTCCTTACACTCTCTCTCTCTCTCTTTCTTTCCTTTGCTCTACCTCGTTTCCTCGTTGCCAAAACTGGGTACTCATAACAACCGCAAGCTTACCACAGCTAATTAGCCAAATTAAGCACGTGTCTCTTTAAAAGCACACAGAATACCATGAAGATTGCTGTTCATCCTGAGGCGCAATAATTTCTCTCAATTATCTATGTATCTTTCGTTAAAGTAGGTACCATCACCATTCTACCTCTCCTTCGTTGGACGGGACCCCAGACACCATGTTCTGAGTGTGTTCTCTGTTTGGTTCTTCCAATCTCCGATAAGGAGAACAGATATACAACCAGAAAATAGATGACGACCAAGGGAAAAGTCGATAATAACAATCATCGTTCTATCTTACCTAACCACTTCCTGCTGTCGTTTCGGAATAGTCTCTCTTAGCATATACGACACCAGTAAAATGTATATCTGCATTTTATATCTATTCGTACCATCCTTCCTTCAAGTACCCTCATTATTTTGCATCCTTAAGCTAGAACATAGATTCTAATCGATTTGGATAAATTACCCAAATCAATCCAAATATAATCGGAATTCCTTCTCCTCGTTTTTTTTCCTTCCTTTTTTTGTATGTTGGCTTTCCTATTCAATTGGAAACACTATATTCCTCCGACGAACTATGTCATCTAACAAAAGGATTCTGAAAGGCGAATATGTCTGTGTACTGTGTACAAAGATGGAATATAACTCAAGACAGTTGAATTGAATGTTGAGTTCCTTGTCACTGGTAGTGTAGAATATGTGTATTCAGATTGTTGTTATTCCTAAGAAAAACTAAAACATGCCATTCAGAGCTAGAGTCAGAGCCAGAGACAGAAAGACAGACAAGAAACCCCACATGGAAAGTTGTAGGTAGGTAGTATATAGACTCTCATAGGTGAAGGTTGAATCTGAACGTGTGTTACGTGTATGCGGTGCTACAGCTTCTGATGATGCTCCTGCTGCTGCTGTTCTTGTCTCTTTAAAGATTCAATTTCATGTTCCACCTTCATATGGGATTTTGGGAACAGAAACGAAAGAACGCGCCTTGTGTCGTTGACATGATAGTTTTTCATGGTATCCCTGTCACTTGTTTCGTTGAAAAGTCAGGGCCGGACTGAATTCAGTTTCTTGTCGTCATTCCTGGCGATTCAGAAGTCTGCAGTTTCTCACATAGTTTGCTGGAGGAACTACTCTAACAACTTCGAAATGGCGCCCTTCTCCGGACCTCAGTTTCAAAGATTGAATGAATGAATTTAGGATAAAATATTTGGGTGACTAAGCTGATGACAGTACACAAAGTTAGTTCATCTGAGAGATTTTTTAGCTCTTTGTCTGAAAAGACCCACAAGCCTTTTATTCTTTCGATTTTATTGGCAAAGCTTCGAAATGGCGCCCTTCTTCGGAACTGAATTTGAAAAATTGAATGAATGAATTTAGGATAAAACTAAGTTTGCTGGAGGAACTATTCTAAAGTCTTCGAAATGGCGCCCTTCTTCGGACCTCAATTTAAAAGAATGAATGAATGAGCTTAGGACAAAATCTTCGGGTGACTAAGCTGATGACAGTACACAAAGATAGTTCATCTGAAAGATTTTTTAGGTCTACGTCTGAAAAGACCCGCAAGCTCTTTATTCTTTCGGTTTTGTTGGCAAAGCTTCTCATAACCCAAATGCACTTTATGAAAAGTCTGGATGCTGACCTTCATCATTTTCAGATCGGAGAATGACTTCATCTGAGTCTCCAACGACTTCCCAATCAATCACACTAATGCAAAATTTCGGTCTTCAAACATCTAAAACGGCTCAGGCTCTAATCTAAGTGCTTGCGCGTCAACTGTCTTATACGACGGCCATTTTTAAATGTTGCTATCAATTTGTTTAAAAAAAATCAGCTTCTTTTGTAGCTATTGCTTTTTCGCGATAAATAACAACTTCAGATCTACCAGCAGTCGCACTCCTGATGCTTTGTTGAACTGGACAAAACAAAAACAACTTTCGCTGAAAGAAAATTTTAAGTTTAGGAAAAGCTTATCGTAGCCCAAAAGCTAATGGAATTTCCATTGAACCAGATAAGCCACTGCGAACAGGAACGATTGCAAGAATCAGTAAAGAAGATTAAAAAGTTTTAACAGGTTTTTTGAACTAAATTTCGGCCCCCAATTATTTATTTGCCCAAGGCTAAAGTACCCTTGATACAGCACTTGCATTATCTCCGCCAGTGACGGTCGTCTCCTGGGAAAGCAATCCCTACGAAGCTACTTTGATAATCCTGTTGAAAAGTTCCTCGTTATAGCGAGCGAATAGTTGTTTTTCATTTTTGTTTTTGTATTCAACTTTGGAAGCAAACCGTGCCATTTTCTCAAGAGACATGGAGAAGATTTTTCTTTCCATTTTATTTTTTGAAAAAAAATTTCCTTTAACACTGCGTACCACGACAAGTTGTCATCGTAGCAGCGAGAACACACGAAGTATGTACAACATAGAGACACAACACAACTCCAAAGGAAGAAGAAGGTGCTGAGGCCTGCCTAGAGATTTGTGTCATAACATCGTCTCTGTTGGTTGCTGTTTCTGTGACAAAACGTTACATATTCTTGTCGTTACTTTACAAATCCTTGGTAAAGGATAAAGTCAGAGGTCGTTAAGCCTAAAGGCACAAGGAGTTGATGGGGCAACAAACTTGGAAATGCATTGAAGCTTAGGATACACGTAGGGTATATGGATCACAACACTATGGTGTAGTTGTGCCACACGGATGCTTCAGAAACAAACAGCCACAGAACCAAGTAACAACTAACAACTTGTTACGACTTGCGAGTTGATTTGGCTTATTGAAGATAAAACGAAGAAGTTGTGGCGCCCGCCGAACAAAACGACAATGATGGAGGGCTTTATTGTTAAAACTGACAGTTCTGTACTCTCACAGAACTTTCAAAGAATGGATGCGAATTGTTTTTGCAACTTCAACTTTATTTTTTTTACATCAGTTAGCGAAGCCTATACAAGGTGAAAGAACCCAACAAATGTAATAATTACTTTGTTTTTTGTGCTTCTTTCTCAATGTGTTATCATGTGTTTGTGTGTGTGGGAGGGTGGGGGTTGTAAAAGCGACTGAAAGTTTTTTCGTACATTCCAACCAGGCTCATGCATTGTTCTGCTGTCTGTTTAGAATTCCCAAGCATGACAAATGGATATGTGGAGTTATTTGTTGGGTCGTCGAACAATACATGGCGCTATTTGTGAACGCTTAGTTTTGTCGAAGTTTCTCAACTTTGCACTTATGAATTCTATTATATTGTGAAAGGATACAACATGTAACTATGTATGAGGAAGACTTTTGCATTATTGTTGCTAATAGTTAGGAAGGCTTCTGTGGTTTCTCTCGAATAGAATGGAATTTTGATAGAAATTTGCATAGAACTGTTTGTATGGAGTAATAATTAGCCAGAAATGTCAGTTAACTTCGGACTTTCGAAGAGTTCTTTAGAATTTCATAAGAAGAAAATTCCTGGAAAGAAGAGATTTTTGTCCCCCATTTAAATGTGTCAATGCGATGAGGAGTTGAAGAGCCTTTTCTGTCTTCATAAATTGAAGAAGAATTTGTAGAAGTGAGGGAGCTTCCATCAGTTCCGGGGAAGCTTTTAGGACTCTGGAGAATAAACCAGACCACCATTTGTTAAGACAGTTCAATTCGTCATTCTAAGTGGTTTTGAAAATGTCTCACCTGAATGGGACAGTGTAATCCAGTGAAGTATTTGTCTGCAATAAATGTACCAAATTCAAATTGTCAGAAAGTCAGTAAATCACGCGTTCAGTTTGGAATGATATTCTCTTGACTTTTCGAAATGCTTTTCATGGTGGAGAGCACGATTCTCGAGATTTTCCATTTTTTAATTGACGTTGAAGTCGTCGAACACTTACACTAACAAGGCCGCGAAAAGCGGATGTGCAATGCGTGGACCACACAAGAGCGGCAACGTCCACGGGGCGGCAATTCGAGCAACTCACCACATACCTGATTCAAGTCATTGTGATAACATCCTCTCCAGTGTATGTATTTATAAAGTTAAGTATAGCAACACGGAAGGCAGAACGGCGAGCGCGGTGGTATAGCCGCTTTTATTTACAGTAAGATGAACCAATTTTCGTATTAGAAAATGTGAGTCTTAAAATCAGTAAAACGTACAAATATAAGTAAAAAAAAAAAAAATCCGGCCGAATGTCGTCAGCATACCCATGCATTGGCAATTGGCATCCGTTAAAACTAAGATGCAATGCTATGCGTCGTCTGTCGTACTATGAAAAACAGGACTGGCGATGAGAATCATCGTTGAGGTTCCTTCTCAATTGGTAGGTTAGGTAATTGTATAATTGTACACATTCAAAGAGGCCTATGGCAGAAAAATATATTAACGATGGCAAAACAAAATAACACAGAGAGTCAACTGGTACCCTCTTGACAAAAATGCCCTGAATTTTTTCTTCAGTGAAATCAAAGTTAGCGTTTTATTTGAGCTCACGGCTCTATCCGTCTGCATTCGAGTTTCATTATTTTTTTCAATAATACTTTCCCTTTGATTCCAAAAAATGTTTAATGAGGCAGTTTTGAATAGTCTAACTCTATCCCAAAAGGAGGCCATTGGTAAAAGATTGGGATTATCTCCCTCTACACTGCGCCCATCAGCCCGATACTTTTTTTTTTTTTTTTTGTTGGAGGTTTTTTAAAATACCAGCTGGAGCACTCAGACCTAAATACCGGTCCATTGTACTACCAGATAGCAACCTTCTATTTGTTATAGCTTTCCAGATGTTCGGAGAAAAGCCAAAAGACGCTGCCATGATAAGGAGCCTAAGTTACCAGCTCTCACCATGTCTGCGCCGAGTATCTGTAACCTCATGCGAGAAAAAGCAGGACATTCACAGAGGAAGTGCTCTGCGGTGTCCTCATCTTCTCCACAAGATTCACAGAGTGTGGTGTCGCTTAAGCCTAACACGTTTAAATGCTTGGCAAAAGAGAAGTGCCCGCTGGCAACGCCAATAAGCTTTCTACAGTCTTTTCTGCTACGAGCTAGCAAAAATGTTGCAGTCTTCTTACTAACGTTGGGGAGCATGCGCTTGGTTTGCCTGCATCCAACGGAGGCATGCCATCTACGATTTTGCTCTTCACAGATCCAATCGTTGATTGAAGCTCTCACTGAGGATGCTGGCAGACCTAGCGACGGTTCAGGTCCTGAAAAAGCTGTCTGGGATCCCTGCCTAGCAAGTTCATCGGCGACTTCATTTCCAGTTATGCCGTATTGGCCCGGAACCCAAATGAGACTCAAGGAATTTAATCTTCCGATCGCATTCAGAGAGCTCTTGCATTCCTGGATCACTTTCGAAGTGGTTAGAGGGTTGAGAAGGGCCTTAAGCACAGCTTGGCTGTCGCTGCAAACACAGATACTTCTCCCCGTCCATCCATTGTTCGTTACGTAGCTCAAGGCCATAAGGATAGCATAAGCTTCCGCTTGGAAAACGGATGCGTATGATCCCAAAGATGAGTGCAGTCGTATGTCGTCGTTCTCAACAAAGGCACCAGCACCAGAACCCTCGTCGGTTTTGGAGCCATCTGTGAAGATACGATAACAGTTCTTTCCAGGCTCAGATTCTGGGGTGAACCAGTCCTGAACCAAAGGAAAGTTGACTGAGTAATTTTGACGCAGTTTGAGCCTTGGGATCATCGTGTCAGACGGCATATCCATTAGACGTGAGTCAAAAGATATGCTGCTTGCGAGTTCCTCAAAGCTCCAGTGCGAATTGTGCCAGAGACCACATCGCTTTAAACGAGAAATGGTCTTGAGAGTACACCCCATGATGAAAGTATCAAGGGGAGGAAGATTCAACAGTGCGTCGAGAGCAGCTCCCGGTGTGCTGGGGAAGGCCCCCGTAACACCCAGACAAATTGTTCTTTGAAGTTTGGCAAACGAGGCAATAACGTATTTACGCGAGAGCTTATTCCACCAAACAACTGACGCATAGGAGATGATTGGTCTTATCATAGCCGTATAGATCCAAAGGACCCTTTTCGGTGAAAGACCCCATGTCTTGCCAAAGGCTCCTTTACATTGCCAGAAAACTGACAGTGCTTTAGTAGTTTTAGACTCGACATGTTTTGACCAAAGAAGTTTGTTATCCAGGATTACTCCAAGATGTTTGACTTCATTTGAAAAAGGAATGTTGACGCCTTTAAGCGTAAGTTGGGTCAAGCCAGTCAATTTTCTACGTCTCGTGAAGAGGACAACCTCGGTTTTAAGAGGATTGACGGAGAGACCGTTTCTAACACACCAGGTGTCAATCATACAAAGCGCAGCCTGTGCTCGGGAACAGACAGCTTGGAGGCTGGAGCCAATCGAGAGCACGGCGACGTCGTCTGCATATGCTTGGGCATGAACGTTAGAACCATTGAGCATTACGACTAGAGAGTCTATCAACATGCACCACAGAAGAGGAGATAAAACGCCACCTTGTGGGCAGCCCTTATTCACTCCCGTTGCAACATATTGTCCACACTCAGCCTCAGCGATTACGGTTCTATTTACTAGCATTGCTTTAATCCACAACACTAATGACTCGTCCACACCGTGTTCTCTGGCAGCATTACACATACCATCGAAACTTGCATTGTCAAAAGCACCTTGAATGTCGATGAAAATACCTACCGCAAATTCTTTCCTGTCAAGCGCGCATTCAATCCTGCTAACAAGATTTTGAAGTGCGGTCTCGCAAGATTTTCATCTTTGGTAAGCATGTTGCATCTGAGACAGAGGGTGTAATTGGAGTGAGGTTTTACGAATGTAAATCTCAACCATTCTTTCCAGCGTCTTAAGCAGAAAGGAGGTAAGACTGATGGGTCTAAAGCTCTTGGCGAGTGAGTAGTCTTGTTTACCAATTTTTGGTATGAAGGCGACTCTAACACTCTGCCATGGAGTTGGTATATACGCTAGGGCTAAACTACCAGTGAAAATATTTTTCAGAGTAGGAAGCAAAAGGTTTATACTTTCCTGCAACATAGCTGGGTAAACACCGTCAGTGCCAGGTGACTTGAAACTGTCAAAAGATGCCACGGCATATTTGATGGCTTCGTCGGTAACAACTAACGATGACGTGTACCAGCTAAGTCGAGTGGATTTATCGGATTCACCTGATCTAAGGGAAATAGATTGCTGTGGTCCGATTGATATCTGGTTTCCTGGAAAATGAGTTTCCAGCATAAGACTGAGTGTCTCTGCTTTGGACTCGGTATAGGAACCGTCTGATTTCCTGAGCGTTTCTAGTTTGTTTACCTTGCTCCTTTTAAGGGCTTTAGTAAGTCGACTAGTTTCACTGAGTGTTTCTATACTTTCACAGAATTCTTTGTAAGAGGTATTCTTTGATCTTCGAATTAACCTTTTAAAATCCTTCTGCTTAGATCGATACAGGTTCCAGTCGACATCTGATTTGGTCTTGAGGGACCTATTCAAAATACTTCTGGTTTCCCTGCGAAGTTTCTGTAGTTCATTGTTCCACCACGGAACCATAGATCTACTAGGTAATTGTCTAGCTGGACATGCCAGCTCGAAGCTACTTGTAAGGGCACAATTCACTTCTAGAACGGCATCTTCCACTTTTTGTGATGTTGAGAGCTTAGGTAGGGTTTTGACGAAATTACCGAGCTCATCGTTGAAAAGTGTCCAGTTAGTTTTTCTGGGGTTTCTTGTAACTAAAGGAGTGGGAATCACATTTGCTACATGGAATTGAATATATCTGTGGTCTGAGAGTGACACGTCCAGCAATACTTTCCAGTTGGTAATCTCCTTGGCATATCTGTTAGATAGTGTCAAGTCAATTACGTCCTGTCGTATAGCCGTAACAAAAGTTGGCGTATTACCAACATTGTTAATGTCTAAGTCAGAAGACAGAATATAGTTAAGAAGATGGTTGCCTCTCATGTTGCATTTGACGCTGCCCCAAACTATGTTTTGAGCGTTTGCATCACAGCACATAATAAGCCCCAACTTCCGGTTTTCACAAAACTCCACCAAATCCACAACCTGTCTTGAGGGAGGGGGAAGAATGGAGTTCCAGGGAAAATAAACTGACGCAACGACGAAAGTTTTCCACTCACCGTTCGTTTCGTAGTTTATCATAGCCGCAACCAGGTCTTGGCCACAGAAGTGGTCAAGTTTAGTTGCTGCAAAAGAGCTCGGTATGATGAGACAGTTCCGGGGTAAATCAGACCGTTCGTCATAGAGAATATTGAACCCTCGTAGCCCTCCAAGACCAAGAACTCGGCCCTTCCAGGCCCATGGCTCTTGGATTGCTACGAGGTGAGTTTTTGTATTCAACACGGAAAGCCTGCTACATAGGAGTGCAGTAGCAGCCTTAGAATGTTGAAGGTTTATCTGAGTTATTATCATTGATAAATACTAGTAATCCATCCATCATTTTCACCGATTGGAATCAAGTCGGAAATAAATCCTTCCAAGATGAAAATGCAGACGGGAGTCGTACCTAGCCTTGATGATAGCCACAGAAGCTTGATCTACTCCCACAACAAGGTAAGAACCGTCTTCACCATCCCGATTTCTAGCCTTCTTGTGGTAGTGAACTTTCCACTTCGTAGTGTCGATACCATCATTCTGGGTAACGAGGCGTTGAAGCACATCTTCAGTTTTCCTGAGTTGCCCCGGGATAAAGCAGATGGCTTTTGTCAAAACTGGCACCCTGTAAATTTCAAAAGAGGAATTTAGGAGGGGTGGAATTTTGGGCACAGAGGCACGTAGCCAGTCAGCGGTCTGCTGATTAGAACACTCGACCAGAAAGGTTCCGTCTCCCAAACAACATCCCTCAGATTGGATCTGCGTACTCTCTGCCATAGCCAGCTCCCACAGATGATCTTCACAGTGCTTGCGCTCTATGATGGTCATGCTGTTGTCATTGCCAGCCTTACATATACGCACTTTGAAAAGCGAGACAGCTGCTCTTTTATAGGGCAGCCGTCTTTTATTTCGCTGTGCGACGGATTTTGCTCCTTTCGAGGCTTTATCCCGTCCGGTCAGTGTCCGTGGACCAGACTGACTACCAGTCTCGGTTTCATTCACCAACGTTTCGGTTGGACCTCCAGGAGTTTTAACCATGCCGGCTTTGTCCTTTCCAGCCAGTGTCCGTGGACCGAATTCACAAGCCTTGCGACCTGTTCCTTCAGTTTCATTCACCGACTTTCCAGTTAGACCAACAGGAGTTTCAACCATGCCGGCTTCGTCCTTTCCAGCCAGTGTCCGTGGACCAAAATCGCAAGCCTTGCGACCTGCTCCTTCAGTTTCATTCACCGACTTTCCAGTTAGACCAACAGGAAGATTTGCAGAGCTTCCGGAAACCTTCTTCCTTTTGACCCTGTTCGCGTTTGCAGAAGTTGGGGTGACTTCGGTTACAGGAGACCGTCCTGAATTGGTGGGTGAGACCTCTTCCGACCTGTCCCTTTTCGCCGCCGTCACCAAAGGTTCGCAACTTAATTCAATGCCTTCGGCCACCCTGGTGTCCTCTTTGCGTTGAGCCTTTGCCGCTCGCCTTCTCTCCAGCCCGATACTTACTTACGGAGTATTAGTATGGTGGATCGCTCTAGAGTCTAGACAAAGTGACCTACTGCGATAGTCTGAACAAGTTCCAGCGAACTGCCTTTACGTGCACAAGCGGAGCACTGCGATCAACACCCTCAGCTGCTCTAAACATACTCCTTAATCTCACACCCCTAGATATCTTCAGCTACCAGAGCAGCCTTCGGTCTCAGAGCTATCTCCAAATGGACCAATAGCAACATTGGTCACCCCACAATCATAAACTTATTCAGGTTAATCTCAAGTCACTCCGACTACACCATTCCCCAATTGGTCTTTGAAAACCTATCCCACCGATCTGACAGGACGAAGAGTTCCTAAAAGAAGATTCTATTCATTTCTATATAGATGTTTCAAAAACCGAAGAAGGGGTTCGTTGCGGGGTGTACTCAGACAGACTAAACGTAAGTTTTTCATTCCAACCAATGTAACGTGCTCCAAGCGGGAGTTCTGGAGATCAAAGATACCCTATCGTAGCTAATAGAAGACGTGATTTCTTCATCTTCTTAAACAGCCAAGCCAAATCACTCGGTGCTGTTTACACGAACTCATTAACCGACCTTAATTATTGTCGTCTAACTGTTATGGATTGGCTGCCGTGCGCACAGGGATATCTTTTTTTTTTAATAATTATTTCGCACAACGTTATGATTATAATGTGTTTTAAAACACATTGCGAGGATTTGAAAATAGACACCGATGCTCGTTGCTTTTGAATCTTTGTGAATCGTAATGCAGGGGAAATACAGAGCCAGGTAAAGCATTCCACATTCGGGTGGTGCGACTGAAATACGAATCTCTATACTTGACTGTACGCTCGAAGTTGGGCTCAAGGTAAAACTGATGAGCATTCCTAGCGAGGCGTGTGTTGCGGCTAAATTGTTTCAGTAGAGGAATGCAATTGACTATTTCTCTAGAGCACTGTTTGTGAAAAAAGCTATAATAAAAAGTGAGACAAGTAACGTTTCGACGATGTTCAAGAGAATCAATCGATTCTACGATTGAACTATCACCTCTATTTTGTACCCTATCAAATAGGTGCAAAGATGTTTCAGGAGCATCTGACCAGATATGGGAGTTATACTCCAGTTTTGGGCGGATGAAGGCCTCATAAATTGTAGCCAGATCAGAAGGGGTGAAGAACTTGCTGCATCGTCTCAAGAAGCCTAAGCATTTTACAGCATTTTTGGCGACTTCAAATATGTGCTCATTACAACGAAGGTCGTCGTTTACACACATACCAAGCACTGACAGCCTTTCAATTTCTTGGATGCAGGTACCAATCATGGATAATGGCAATGGGGAATGTTAAGCTTCAACGACAAGAGACAGCATTGAGTTTTCGAACATTGAATTCTACTGGGTTTTTATGACCCCATGTAACAATGCTGTCAAGTTCAGAATTCAATGAGCTTATCATACGCAACCATTCCAGTTCCACATCCGAAGAGCAGGGACGTAAATTTGGAAACGAATATGAAATGCTGAGGGTCGAGTCGTCAGCAAAACAGTTAAGTGGACTAGAAGTTTCAGACAAGAGATCAGTTATAAAAATGAGGAAGAGAGTCGGAGGCCAAACGGAGCCCTGGGGCACACCAGTATTTATAAAATAGATATCAGACTTGAAACCATCCAATAGAACAGTCGGAAAGGTAGTTTCTAATCCAACTAAGAAGAGACTCATCGATACCAAAAGCACGCATTTTCGATAAAAGAGCCTGATGCCAAACTCTATCAAGGGCAATAATCTTATTTTCTCCAAAACAATGTAAAGATTGTTTCCACTTTTCGGTGAGATAAGCCATCAAATCACAAGTGGACCGTTTGCTACGAAAGCCGTACTGACGTAAGTGCAATTGGTCGGTAGTTGGAATGGGAAAAGATTCGCCTTTTTTAGGGGCCGGCTGGACAAAAGTAGTTTTCCATCTGCTCGGGAAAATCCCAACAGAATAGGAAAGATGGAGAAGTTTACGCAGTGGTTTTGCCAGCGTAGAAGAACACCTCCACCATATGGACCAGCGGATTTATGTATATTGAGATCTTTGAGGACTCTCGCAACCGAGCGAGTTAAAAAAAAAATCTGCTTCATCACACAATCTACAGACTCAAGCTCGAGTGGAGCCAATACCAGGAAGTGTCGAGTTTGCAGCTAATTGAGCTGCCAGCAAATTTGCTTTATCGATGGAGCCGACATACGGAGAGTCATTGAAAACGAGCATTAGGACCGATGACGTGGTCGAGTTCTTAATGTTCATGACAAAAGAATACAATACAATATAATTTTTTGCCTTACTTTTTGGTCATGTAAAAACTAAGCCTTTTATATTTGAGCATTACAGTTATTTATAGCCCGTTTGAACAAATTTCGGTTTTCTACAGACGGGTTGTCTTTGAATTTTCGAAAACTACTTTCTCTATCCCTAATCGCCTTTTTACAGATTGAATCGAACAACGAATTCTTTTTGGGGATGATACTTTTTGTTCTGTGCGGAACAAAATTTCTCATGCCGGCCGTTGAGAATTACGCTAGATATCATATCAGATGATGCTGTCGCTCTCGATTCTATCTATTCTGACTTGTTGCAAAATCAAGCTGCTGGTTTTTACGTGTCTATTTAATGGTAGCTTCTTTTTCATTTTGTTCATGGCGAATATGATTGAAAGACTGTATGATGCTATGATCTGTCGATCTACTAGCCTATAACTTCGGTTTCTGTCTTAATTTTGTTTACCCAGAGCCTTGAGTTTGAAGTAGCTCTCATATCACCCGCTTTTCCGCGCATGGCGTTGCTTTGCTACCTATTCTCTGACTGGTTTATTTATTCCTCTCCGCGTTCTTAATATATCTGTGTACACCACTATAACCTATTCCAATCATGCTAACCACAAAAAAGATGGGTTTTCATTGTTCCTATTGGAAAAATCAATTGGATGTTTCTAGGACTAGAACCCTTTGTTACAGGTAGATACGAGTATGCTAATAATTACAACACCAGAACCAATTACCTAGCTTATACTTGATTTTGAAACATAAGATGAATTGGATTTGTGGACTCCTGTCTCATAAACAGAAAACTATAACCACAATTCGACAAACAGAAAACAAACGGAACCTTATTCTTTTTCTTCGATAGAATTTTATAGAGAATCTCTAGAGTATTTCTGCAGCGTTAGCAAATTTCTAAAATTTAAAAATGTCTTTGAATCACTGAAAAATTCATAAAACGATTCTTCATTTCTCTACTCTTCAGGGCGTCATAATAAATCTTGAATGACCTATGTAAGTGTGGCGGTAACAAGTTCAAACGTCGAGCCATTTACCTGTATTTGCATATGGTCATGAACAAACTCCTCATAGCAAAAAAAAATAAATAAATAAAAAAAAAATTATAAATCAGACATCTCTCAGGTTATTTCACTAATGTAGCAGTAAGTTACCTTACTCATCTACTAAGCTTATCGACACTCTACGAGTTGCAATCAATTATCATCATTGAAGCTCCACATTTTGAGCTCGGTGCTTTTAAGGAAAATTAAGTTAAAAAAGAAAGTAAAATCCAAATTTTAGTTTTTACTTGCAGAATACAAAACACATTAAAGCAAATGTAATCAAGCCCTGCTAACAACTGGCACCACAAGAACTTGCCTTCAAATACTTCAAATGTAGGTACACGAATAAGTTTTCTGTTCAATTGATTGAGAGCATGAGTACACATTAAATCCTTTAGATTTATATTCCTCATTGCAAATGCAATCATTCTCAGTGCCTATGAATACAAATGAGCAAATCTACCCAAGTGCATTGAAACACTTCAACTTCACATGAAGAAATTTGTGTTAATTTCTTATGAACTTCCAAGAGACACACTCGGTGTTAAACGTCTATCGACTTCGATTCATCTTCAAGTTTTATGGCACAGTCCTTTCCTCAACGCTTCTGTTTTAACTTTCCATAGAAGTTTATCAATTACATTTACTTTATTACACTTTTACACTCACAGCCTAACCTAATGGATGCATACATGTGAAAATTTTAGTTATAACAAATTTTGTATGTGAAGTATGTGATGTGTTTACGGATTCCAATCGAACTAATCTAAGGCGCACACAATTTATGTACATCCTTAATGTGAGTTATGGAAAACCATGAAGAGTTCGACAGTAAATGTGTGGTGTGGCCTTCTTGAGTTGCAGGACCTCGCATGTTAAATGAAATCACATTATTAACTGACAACTCTCGGGCTAAGGGCAATCAGTGATCAAACCGGAAACTATACTTCTTGCGTAATGAAGCCTTTCAAAGTGTGACGTAAATTAAGTCTTGTCCATGTCATTCTCCTTCAGAAACACTAACCTACAACATTGTTTAATTTAGCGCTGCTTTGTCGTTCCACTTAAACGTCAAGTCTATCATCTCAACACGCTGTTTCAATGAAAAGCCCTGCCACACGTCCGCCCATTTGCCTTCACACTGCCGCACTTCCGTGTGCATGTTCCATTATGTCGAAGCACTTAAATATCATTCCACAATGGAAAATAAACCATTGACATTAAATTATAACCTAAAGACTGGCAAAGACACACAAAATAAAACAAAACGAGACACAAAACAAAAAAAGAGGAGAGAAATAAGAAATCACAAGCCAGAGGAATGGTCCAAGCTCCATATATAGATACCCGGTCGGTGAAATACAACGCCTCAGGGAAGCAACATAAAATGGTTTCTGGATGTTTAACGTGCACTGCAGAACAAAAACAAAAGGTCCTCGGCTTTGTCCTTCGTCAAAGCGGAGCGTCTTCTTAGTCTTTAGTCTTTACACCCTAACTGCTACACACAGACGAAACTGCGGGCCTTGTCTTGTGCCCTTTTGTATGACCATTCTTTCAGTCGTCTCTACTGGAAAGGGTCTTCATCATCACACCAACACACACACACACACTTTTCGCCCTATATGCCTTTGGTGGTATTGTAGAGTCTTCTCTGCCTGTTGGCCATTAATAATGCAACACAATTAACTTTAATTACACGTTTATACTGGAGTCATGTTACATTGTCATAACATCCTTTTTACTGCCTTTTTTCTATCCCTTACGGTGTAATACGGAACCGGAGCGGGTCGGGCGGATGTAAGAGCAGAGGCGTTTTGTGATGTGTTCACTGGTTTGGAAGTATAGTGATATCCATCCATGGCATGGTTTGTTAAAGTGGCACAATGTACTTGCACACTGAATGGTCGAGTGGGCAATGCCATTTGTTCGGATTTGCACTCCCAGATAAATGTGCAAGAGATATTGTGTACCGGTGTGGTGGTCGATAATAATTAAGGGATGGCCTGGAAAACTAACAGTATACGAATTGAGGGCGTTGGGGTATGTTAGTTGGAAGTAAGAGGGAAAAACTAGGACAAAAACACAAGAAATTCTCCGGTATATGCTGTCCTTGGTCTTTGCAATTCAAGAGGAAAAAGGTGAGATTTCAAGTTTCGATTTAAATCATTGAAACGGATAGGCTGTCGAAGTGAATGTAATTCAAAGTAAAATAGAAGAACAGTTTTGTATGGCGACAAGGAAAAACATAAATTTCCCGATGCATCTACAAATTCAATTCTGGGCAGATCTCCAATTTAATGTTCGAGGTCCGTCTTCGTTGGAAAAGATAATTGGTGTTTCAAGAGAACTACTCTTACCTTACTCTTTGATTCTCGGGAACGGATCTGAGGATGTTTCTAGAACTTCAATAAATTACTGGACTTCTGGTTTCTGTGGTTGGTAGTTGATATTGTGGAAAAAAGGATATTGAATATTTGAAATTTTGTTTGACACGGAATTTTGCAATTACGAGGTGACAAAGTGTGACTTGGCATCTTCAAGTGTTCTTACAGACTTCTAGCCAAAAAAGAGTGAATTATTCTGTCATTTACTTCCCGTAGTGCTTACATCACAAGAATATTTAATAAAAAGATCAGAATGTCTGCTAAGCTGAAAGATGTAGCAATGTGACTAAATGGAAATCCAATAATTGACGATAAGTCCTGCCTACACATACCTACTCGTGATTGCACTTCTATTTCTATTATTTTCGTTACTAAAAGATTGTGTAATCCAGGCTAGATTGTAAATATACCAAACGGAGACTTTTTCTATCAACAAAAAACTCGATTCTACTGTACGAAAGCGAAATTTGTGATGAAGCACCAAAACAAGAAAAGTACTGGAAACAACTACCATCGGTGCAGAGGCGCTCTGCCCGAGTAGCGAGCGCGTATCAAATACCTAGTGTTTAAATCGGCAATTCTTGAAGATGCAGGTGTCGTAATCTCGTAACACTTTACCTCCTCAATTCACAAAGAAAATACATGCACGACAAGAAATCAGAAGTCTGCGTGAAAAGCACTTACACAGTAGAAATGGCAGGAACGTTAGCAGTCGGAAACAGGGGGTGCTTGATTGCTGGTGTGATCGGAGACCTAAGTGAATGAAGTAAACCAAAAAAAAGTGGATTGAATTACTACGTCACACAGTTCCTCATCAGGCACGCCTCTCTGCAGAAGATTGGAAAAAAGAAGCACTTCATGCCAATATGTAGATTCTTTGACAGACGACAATTACCCAACTGTGTTTTTGTGCGGTAGATAGGAATCTCTCCGTCAAAAAATAGAAACAGAAGTTTCAGAGAAATCAGCGAAAATATTTTCATCCTGAAGATGCCGAGAGACAAAGAGGGCTGAACACGAGCTGCATCCAAGACACGTTCCTTGGAAGAAATGCACAAGTTGTCCCAAGAAGGAGATCAGCTAGAAACTTTTGGAGTTTTAGCCAGCATACCAAGGTTAGGATACCTTGGAGGCTGGAGAGTTCAGCACACGGGGATGTATGGATACTTCTCTACCAACGCCAACGTTCCTTTCATTTCTCAAAAAGTGAAAGAAACATGTATCACATGTTACTTATCATATGTCACATGTCACATAATATTTACTGATCATTTTCACGTGTCACATGTCAACCATATAGAAAGAGAGAATATAAAAATACCTTTATGAACACAAATAAGATGAATGCCGATTTAAGGATGTCCACTTGATGTGCACTGAAGTTACAATTTTTTTACCTTTTGCGGACTGCTAAGTGAGGAAGCGCTTTTGATGGCAGTCTGAAGTGTGATGATGACATCAATGATCGAGTAAGCTTAGAGTGGATGTAATGAAACTCCGCTATTTTCTGTGATCGAAAAATGCTTCCTAGGCTAAGGGGAACAGTTTACCTCGCTGATGTGCATTCACTTACAGATCACAATGTTGGACTTTTTTCAAAAAGTGTATAGTTTGACGCTGTGAGGGGCATTCAAGCGAACACAACAAGTGTTTGAATGCGGCTTACTACCTATGTATCTATCTATCTACTACCTATAACGACTATGTCAACAAATAAACCTAATTCGTGTGAATAAAATTGTTTGCAATTTATTGAAGCATAAGTGTGATTGTGTTGCCAACAAGCCATCATAACCGCAGCCTCTGAGGTTCTGGGCTTCACTCGACCTCCGAAACGGAACCCATGCAACCAAACAAGAAGCACTACAATTGTTGGTGCAAAAGAGAACAGTGGGTGCTTTCGTCCAGTACACCACCAATCCCACGGAGAGAAGAAGAGAATTAAAAAGGAAACGGAGAAGCATGAGAAGCGCTTGTTTGAGGAAACTACGATTTGAATGTTCAGGAATTTCACCAAAAGGTTAAAAGATCATTCCAGCTCCCCACACAAGCTTGACCAGCAAATAAGCATTATAGTAGCAGTCGCTATTGGGGATCTGGAAAGACTACTTCTACAGACTGCTTTACGGCGATGAAGATACTAATTCCGCTGTTGCTCAGAATGCTCCATTCAACTTGGACGATGATCAAGAATCCCGTCCTTTCGACCTAATGACGTTAAGCTTGCCATATGCAAACTTAAATCAAAAAAGACTGCAGGTGCAGATGGTCTTGATGCCAAACTTTTGAAGGCAGCTGAATATCAGTTGGAAAAGAGCATGCTCCAGCTGATCAACATGATATGGTCGGTAGAAAGTATGCCCGATGAATGGATCCGCAGTAATGGATCCTTAAAGTTGCTTATAAGATCTTGTCTGTTGTAATATGTGAACGTTTAAGCCCCAAATCAACAGTTTTGACAGAGGTCAATGTGATTTTAGACCAGAAAAATGCTCAATCGACCAGATTTTCACATTACGGTAGATCTTTGAATAAAGCCAAGGATATTATATCGATATAAACCATCTTTCTATCGATTTATAGGCCGCATATGATAAGATATGGCTTACAGCGACAGAGAGTCATGTTTAGTTCGGCATCCCTGTAAAACTCGTACGACTATGCAAGATGACTTTGGAGAACTCACGCTCCTCCGACTAGATCTCACGAGAGACCTTTGATTTCGAAAAAGGCTTTAAGAAAGGCGACAAACTGTCATCCGATTTCATAAACATCATACTTGAAAACTTTATACAAAACTCAAACGTCAACACCAATCCGTACAAAAGGCAAAAGTCTAAGCAGACGATATTGACGTTATGGGAAGAAAAAAGCGTGAAGTCTTAGGTATTTTTGCGAGTATTGAAACAGAAGCGCAAAAAGGGGTTTGATGGTTAAAGAGGGTGAAACGAAGTATATGCTGTCATCAAACAAGGACACCGCACATCGACGAATTCGACAATCGTCACAATAGACTGACACAACTTGGAGATAGTATAGGACTTTGTCTATGTAGGATCCGCTATAGTCACAGAAAACAATGTCAGTGCGGAAATCAAACTTCTTCTTTAAGATGGTAGTTGAGAAACAAAACCTCTCTCAAGGTAACCCTTGATCATTCCAGTCCTGCTATACGGCGAGGAAGCATAGACCGTATCGAAAGCAGGTGGAGAAACCCTTGTGCTTTTCAAAAGAAAAATACTCCACTGATCTTTGGTCCCTTAATTTGAAGACAATTTCTGGAGAATAAGATACAACAACGAGCTGTATGAGCTGTACTTTGACAAGGCCATATTTAGATTAGTGCGCATCGCGATGTCGTCGCGCAGCTACGATGGCTAGAGCATGTGGAGCGAATGGAAATCAACGATCCGGCCCAACGGGTTTCGAAATCACATAGCAGTGATATCGTGGCAGACCTTGTCTTAGGTGGCGCAATCAAGTGGAAGATCTTAACTGACTTAGGGTGCAAAATTGCAGAGGGCTCGCCTGAAATCGAAGTCGTTATCGAAGGATGTTGGCTGAGGCTCCAGATTCACCCCGAACTGTTTTGCCCACCTAAGTTAGAAAGCAAGTGTTATCGTATAAATAATGTCTTTGCCTATCGCGTCGACCGTTTGTTCTCGGCACTTTGACGGATACATCACGGAACATATTTTCACGCAAACATTATCCATCCTGGTGAATAAAGTGCTTCATTTTTACCAAGGAGGTTGCAAACGTTTTTTGATAACTAATAAAAGCAATTTTCTTAAAAATATACAAACAAAGCAACACAAAAAATTACGACATCAAAAAACTCTGTATTCCTAAAAATGTACGTTGATGTCCAACAGAAGACAAACAAGCTTCAAATTTTTTCAATTTACTTAAAGTCTGTTGCTATCAGGTATGCAAAAAGAAATAATATGTAATAAGTTCAATCACTCACCAATATGCAATTAATTTTCAGTCATTGGCTCTTCCTATTGCAGTGAAAATTATAAGTTCAAAACTTTAAACACTCATGGGCCATTAAAGAACTGTACACATCGAATTACACTTAGGTAAATAGGCGAAAATAAAAACACACACACCCGAATTAAATGAACAAAATTACTTTAAAACTAAAAAGATTTTAAAACTTTTTCACTCAAGCCATTTCTAACACTTTCATTGATTTCCTTACAACAACCATTTAAAATTTAAGGCAAAGCTGAAAAATATCGACACCGCACTTCACACTGCAGCCACAGAACACAAAGAAAATTATCACTTTGAACAATGACTTTAGAAATCCTAACTAATATTATAAATGTGAAAGTCCCTCTGTCTGTCCGGCTTTCTATGTTACCATCTCCCGCCCAAACTACCAAACTGATTGATATGAAATTTTGTACAGAGATAGTCTAGAACCAGAGGAAGGACATAGGCTATATATTTTATCCCTAAATTCCCACGGGAACGGGAACGTATACGGGAATATAGAAACTACAACACCGATTTCAAAAATTTTTCCACCGATAGAATGCTTTACTATCCCAAAGTAACATAAACTTTAATTCATCCTTATATTCCTGCGGGAACGGGAGTCCTTACTAATATAATAAGTGCGAATGAAGCTCTGTCTGTCCGTCGTTCTATGTTACCATCTCCCGCCCAAACTAATGAACCGATTTACATGAAATTTTGTACAAAGATTGCTCAGAACCTGAGGAAGGACATAGGCTTTATATTTTATACCTACATTCCCACGGGAACGGGAACGTATACGGGAACTTAGAAACTACAACACCGATTTCAAAAATTTTTCCACCCTTAAAATGCTACACTATCCCTGAGTAACATTAACTTTAATTCATCCACATATTCCTACGGGAACGGGATTCCTTACTAATATAAGTGTGAAAGTAGCTCTGTCTGTCCGTCGTTCTATGTAACCATCTTCCGCTCAAACTAATAAACTGATTTAAATTAAATTTTTTACAAAGATTATTCAGAACCTGAGGAAGGACATACGCTATATATTTATTCCCATTATTCCCAGGGGAGCAGGAACGTTTACGGGAACTTTGACACTATGGCACCGATTTCAAAAACTCTTCCATCGTTGGAATGCTCCTTAATCCCTGAGCAACATAAACTGTTATTCATCCCCATATCCCTCACGGGAACGGTCACCATGTTTCCACGGGAACGGGAGTCTTTACTAATATTATAAGTCCGAAGTTAAATCTGTCTGTCTATTTCTCTTTGTTACCATTAACTGCCCAAACTATTGAACCTATTTATATGAATTTTGGTACAGAGACAGTCTAGAACCTGAGGATGGACATATATTATGTTATGCAACATGTTTTATCCCTGTATTCCCATGGGAACGGGAACTTGGAAAATACAGCACCCATTTCAAAAAATGTCCACCGTTAGAATACTGCACTATTCCCGAGTAATGTAAACTTCAAGTCATCCTCCGGAAACGCCCTCATGTTCCCACGGGAATGGAAGACTTTATTAACATTATAAATCCGAATTTAACTCTGTCTGTCTGTTTTTCTTTGTTTATATTTACCACCCAAACTATTGAACCGATTTATATGAATTTTGGTACAGAGATAGTCTAGAACCCGAAGATGGACATCCTTACTAATATTACAAATCCAAAATTAACTCTGTCTGTTCGTGTTTCTTTGTTACCATCTCCCGCCCAGAAAACTGATCCGATTTAAATGGAATTTAATTAAGAGATAGCCTAGAGCCTGAGGAAAGACATAGGCTTAATAAGTAATCCCTATATTTCTACGGGATCGACACCGTAAACGGGAACCTTAAGACTGCTGGGTCGATAAAAGTTCTTTCACTGCGGGGTGATTTTTGCCAAACTGTCGAAAATACATTAGACCTGAGAAGAAATGTCTATCTTGATCTTCAAATAATAATTGGCAATCGGGAATGGCTGTTTGAAAGGCGATTTCGGCGCCGACTAATGAGATAGTTAACCATATAAACTAATAAAATATGTTTGACGTATTGGGGGACGTTGGCGAATGTCGTATCAATAGACAATATTATGGACACTGAGCAAGTCACATCATACCCTATAGAGTTTCTCAATTTCTTAGGATTATAAGGAGTGGCAGCAAGTTGGTGTTCCAGTGCCAAAAATGAGTAATCCAGAATTGTACACAGCTACAAATTACACATCTGGGATGCGGCATTAATAATGACTGGAACGAAAAAAGGAGAAAACGTTTCGATTCCCCGTTTTCCTTTAATTCCCACTGATTGGACATTATAAATAAGGCTCAGACGCTTTAAGTTGCAGGTGTTCGTTTAGAAAAAAATCCCATGGCAATTTTATGTGGCAGAATCACGTATATCAATCCCACAAAACCTTTTTATTTCGCAAAAGATGGAAAAAATAAGAACGTCGTGTGCAAACATATACTAAAATAAAATAATATAACAATGGTTTACTAAAACGCAACTTATTTGCAAAATAAGTAACCTAAAAAATTAAGAATGCTGCCGAAAGTCACTATTCCACGCGGACGAAGTCGCGGGCACAGCTAGTATCAAATATTTTCTTATACTTTGACGTCTAAGTAAAAGCAAAGTTAGAAATATATATTTTTTTTTTTTTCGAAAGCAACACCAATACGACCGATCATTCAGCTGATTCGTTGAACAATGAAAATATTTGACAGTTTCGGCACGAGCGACATTTGCGCTCTCAATTGCTTTTTCTCTCTCTATTTAGAGGTATGTAAATGACAGCGAGGCGTGCATTTTGAATTTGAAATCATTTCAAATATTTTCCTTAAAGTTGTTATCGTAAATTTAATTTGTTTCAATTCATTGTATCAACAATTCCAGACTTAAACTGCAACTCACTGGCTCATAGACATTTTCCTCGAAGTGTTCGATAAGAACTTCACCTCCATCGAAAAGTTAGCCATAGCGGCAAAACCTTGCTTCGTTCGCTGTGATTTTGCTCCACTTTTAAAGAAAATATTAAATCCGTACCGGGGGGACTTTGAGAGCTGTCCACTTCGTTACTTTTTGCAAAAACTTGCTTATAGCTTCGCGCTAGTTGCTTCATTGTGAAAAAAATTTCTTATATAAAACGCACTGTAAGGGCATAAGGCATTAACTTTTTAATCAAGCGTAGAGCGAGTGGCTTCATTACGCGGAGATGCAATACTGACTTTCTATCTTAAGTTATACTGGGAAGCAGCTGCCAGTGTCAAAATATTTTATAACTTAAATAGAAACCACAAGTCAAAGTCTTGTGAGTTCACTATTATTTAAATAGTTTCCTTGATGAGTTTGTACCATGGCTTAAACTTAGACGAAATCGAATATTAGAATGTTAGCAGTCAACCCATCTTCATATTTTCCTTTCCATTGTTGGCGCTCGATTATTGTGATCACGAAGAAATAATAGTGTCCCACTGTCCCACTGTGAATAAAAGCGATTTTATGTTAACTTTTTATGATTCTTCGTCTTTTAAGCCCCCCTAATCATTGATATACTAGCTAACTATCACTGCTCCATGTATGAAGTAGGTAAGTAGTTATCTCACTTTTTGTGTTCATGGGTAGAAGATAACTTGTCATTCGTTAGTCTGCCTAATTAATTAAATTGAAACCCGTTTCTTAAGTAGAATGATCATTTACCTGATTCGGCATTCTTAACTGCCCCTGTAACTCCTGCCACTCTAATGTCGGCTTTTCATTTTTGAAAGATCCTAAAAAATGGTTTGGAAAAAACTGTTCACTCAACAACACTGTCGCCTTTTGTGCAGATCTTTATCGTCATCCACAAAAAAAATTTGTCCTTAGCATCGTTAGTGAACTTTGGCCCAAGAATCTCCTAATTTTATCTCCCTCGGTCTGTCTCTGTCTCTGTCTCTGTCTCTGTCTCTGTCTCTGTCTCTGTCTCTGTCTCTGTCTCTGTCTCTGTCTCTGTCTCTGTCTCTGTCTCTGTCTCTGTCTCTGTCTCTGTCTCTGTCTCTGTCTCTGTCTCTGTCTCTGTCTCTGTCTCTGTCTCTGTCTCTGTCTCTGTCTCTGTCTCTGTCTCTGTCTCTGTCTCTGTCTCTGTCTCTGTCTCTGTCTCTGTCTCTGTCTCTGTCTCTGTCTCTGTCTCTGTCTCTGTCTCTGTCTCTGTCTCTGTCTCTGTCTCTGTCTCTGTCTCTGTCTCTGCCTCTGTCTCTGTCTCTGTCTCTGTCTCTCTTCTTTAGCTGCTTTTTTTTAGTCTTTTTAAAAGCGGTTTTGTGCAAAGCTTAACTCTTCCTGATTCTCAAAGTAGCCCAATGTTTGTTTGATTCTCTTCATCGCTTTCGTCAAAAGTTATTTGTTAGCAGTCAAACTATGATGCTGAGCGACAGCTTCACCCTTGTGCCTTTCATACATGTTGTGGATGCTGATACCAGCAGAGTTACTAGGGACGTATTTGAGACCTCTATGGTGGGCCTTATAATCCTCGTTTCTATTCAAGAGATGTTCCTTCAAAGCTCTTCTTTTTTTGAGATTTTATGCTGACTATAAGATTCTAACCAAAATGAATCTTTTATTTCTGCTCATATTCAATTTGGGTGCATAGGCTTAGACATCACCAATTTGAGAGGCTGCAATCAATCGCTAGACTGCGAAATGCTCAACGGTGATGAAGATTGTGATCATAGTAGAATATCTTTGAACTTTTGGTCTTCAAAATAAAGAAATCATATTTTCGAACTGGTAGTTATGCCTATAGTCATATCACCGACCCGAAGATCAATTTCGGAAATCCCGAATTTCGTAAGACCTGTTGCATCACTACTACCCACTCTATTTCGTATCACAGAGATGATAGTGCCATGCGAGTGAAAGTTCCATTTCTGTGGTAAGGATGGTAAAGTGCTGCTCGATATAACTTTGATTGCATTGTTTTTATTCTTTTGTGACAAAAGAGTAAACATTGAGGAGTTGTTTCACCCCGTTTTTGTCCAGAACACTGTTCGAGAATATTAAACCTTCAAAATTTAAATTGGAATGTGTAAGATCCTTGCCTTTACCCCGAATACCCAAAACTAAATGTCCGTTGTTTTATCTAATCATGAAAATTTTGTTTAATCTTTTCGCCCAAGACCTATCATTCAAAAACAATGCCTCACAATGTCATATTTTATAAAAGTTGTTTAGAAACTAAACCATTCTCTTGTATCTAACCTGACTGACATCTCCCCCACCTATCTACAAAAAATCTTTGGTCATTTTTACAACTCATATTCCCTTTTGATGAAAGTCATTGTTTTATACTCTGGGATGATCATTCTCTATCAACATACTTTTCTTTCAATTAAAATAAAAGCAAACATCAAAGCTTTCCATTTCTCGGACCTTTGAAATACATTTCATTCAATTTTCACGTTTCAGCAAACCAATTTTTCGAGAAATCGACCTTAAAACCATTGAAAGCACAACACAACTCTTATCGGCATGCCTTTGACTGCATGGAAATAAGGACAATAGTATACAGCATCATTCAAACCGCCACAGAAACAACACAAAAGAATTCAAATGGATCAACTGGATCGTAAAACAAGCAACACAAAGGCTTGTGCTTCCATCGAAAAGTCTTCCACCGCTATATTTGTTTAAACTTTTTTATACTTTTAGTCGAAATGGCTAGCATTGAAATAGTAAATTGCTACTAAAGAGTTTGAAAGGACAGTTTTCGCTCAAGCTTAAGTTTTTTCTTATGCCATTTGATTGAAACACCAACGTCGTAACACAACTCCTTCGTGTCAAACTACTAATTAAACACTATACACCGGTTCCGATGAGATAATAAAACAACACTTAAGAATAAAAATCTCGTAGCGAAAGAACTTAAGGAACAAAGTCTGTTAAACTCAGCCAA
Organism: Melanostoma mellinum; assembly: GCA_914767635.1. Classification (NCBI taxonomy): domain Eukaryota; kingdom Metazoa; phylum Arthropoda; class Insecta; order Diptera; family Syrphidae; genus Melanostoma; species Melanostoma mellinum. The sequence continues at coordinate 197,975,096 of OU612058.1, read as the reverse complement.
AGAAAACTGAACTAGGATGAGTTCCTCAACATTGCGTTGCTCCGGTGAGGAACTCTGTTGGGAAGCAAAGGTCAAAATACCTCATAAAGTTCTGTATAAAGCAGCTGCAACCTTCGAGGATACCTCAAACTACATGATGTATACGAAAATTGTTTGCTTTTTTCTTTCAATTTTGTTTTTATAGCTGCTAAGTTCTCAAGTCTTCACAACTCCTTGAATGTCCCTCTTGCGAGCCACCAACCTAAACCTTTTGTATGTGGTGTGTTCCGATGTAGTTGCTCTGATAACAAGCAAACTTGCAACAGAAACCCAACCAAAAATTAAACAAAAACTTTGTTATAATTTTTGGTTCAAAGCATAAAGTGGAATGTGATGATGAAATAGAATCTCTGAGCTGACTTCATATTATTATTTGTATATTATGTACATGAGTCTGTTTTTCTCATCCTTTCCTTTCGCCCCAATGGCCTAATGTCCAATGATGAAGGTTTAATGTTCCTTTAAGTCTTCTTACGCTGAGAGGTTCTTTTTTCGTTTTTGAGAGTTTGAGACTGTGAAGAGAAGGCTGGGAAGAGAAGGCTGGGAATAATCAAAAGATGGCTACTTTCTTCCTTCTCTTGTCAGAAGCAGCTATGGCAAAGAAAGTTTTTGGTGCTTCTGTACTAATTTATTGTTTTAAAATTAATTTCCTTTTGGTTTCACAACAAAAACAAAAAAAATAAAAAGTTCAAAGAAGGGTGGTGCGATTAAGTTTATTTTAACTCAAAACTTTTAGTTGTAGAAACATAACAGAGGTGGAAGGTGAACTGCTCTTTGAACAAAGTTTATAAGCTTTCTTTTGATTTGCTTCAGCAAAACTTTCCGTAAAAGAATTACGGAAACCAAGGAACTCTGCTGAACAACGAAAGATGGAACGTAAAGTTGTTTTTTTAATTCTAATTTTTATTTTGAAGTTTTGTAAAAATAATTAAAAGTAAAAATTTTAAGGTCGAATGTGGAAGATTCAAAATCAGTGAGGAAGGGTGCAGTTTGCTTTGAGATTTATACCTAAGCTTCATCGTACTTTCGGGTTGAGTAAAGTTATTTCTTATTGCAACATGGTTGGAAAAATGTACATGTCGTCGCTTTGAAGTATTGGGAACATTCAAAACCCATTATAAGTCTCACTTTGTATTGTGTACAAATTCTTATACTGTGATGGTGAGAAAGGAAATAGGAAATGTCTAAAAGAATCAATCCTTTGCAAAAAGGACCACTTTGGCGTTGTATTGCTAACCAAAATCAAGACTAAATGTTTTTCCACGGGTATCGCCTTTCGCGAGGAATTGGCAAGTCCTCCGTTAGTAAATTCATTGTCATGAAAAGCGCATTCTCAGTTAGCCGTTCGGAACCGGCGAAAAAATCCATTCCCTCACAAGGCATACTTACTTACTAAGGTGGGCATTACAGTTCGGGGTGAACCTGGGCCTCAACCAACATCCTTCGATAACGACTTCTATTTCGGGCGAGCTCTCTCCAGTTTCGCACTCCAAGTCGGTTGAGGTCATCCTCCACTTGATTGCGCCACCTAAGACGAGGTCTTCCCCTTCCGCGATTTCCCTGCAATGTGCTTTCGAACACCCGACGAGCCGGAGCGTTTGGGTCCATCCGCTCAACATGGCCCAACCATCGTAGCCTCGCGATGCGTACTCTTCTGGCTATGCCCATGTCGCGGTACAGCTCATACAGCTCGTTGTTGTATCTTCTTCTCCACACATTGTCTTCGCATACGGGACCAAAGATCATTCGGAGAATTTTTCTTTCGAAACGACCAAGGGTTTCCTCATCCGCTTTCGATAAGGTCCATGCTTCTGCGCCGTAAAGCAGGACTGGGATGATTAAGGTCTTATATAAGGTTGCCTTGGTTTTTCTGGAGAGGGTTTTGTTTCTCAATTGCCTTCTTAACCCAAAGAAGCAACGGTGGGCAAGAGTTATTCTCCGATTGATCTCAGCACTGATGTTGTTGTCCGTGTCTACAGCGGATCCTAGGTAGACGAAGTCCTGTACTACCTCAAAGTTATGTCTGTCTATTGTGACGTTTTGTCCAATTCGTCAATGTTCTGTGTCCTTGTTTGATGACAGCATATACTTTGTTTTGCCCTCATTAACCATCAAACCCATTTTTGCAAATCATTATCGTTATCCGAGGCTGTTGATTGTTTCGGAACTATATCTTTTTTACGTGGTTGGGTAGTTAACCCTACGCACAACCCCCAACCTGGAGGGCCAGGTCCTTTTGGATCCCTTCGGACACAAAGGGCTGGAGTATCCAGAGTCAGTACCCTGCTGCAGGGGTGTGAGTGCTGCCGTTGGCTCACCAGGAGCTCGTCCGCCACCATCTCTACTTCAATAACCTGTCCTAGTATTGAAAGACCCCAAAAGACCTTTAAACCAGATATGTTGGAGTAGCTCTTTCAGGGGTTTCTGCTTTTATGGCTGCTGAAGTCCACCGTTGATTCTGTCATTCGAATTCATCCGCTGGGACATTTACACGAAAGCTCTCGTAGACCACTGAGATTCGTGCAGTCAGTCATTGTTCGCAGAGCAATTATAGTGTTGATCGATCACAATTCTTTGTTCCGGATTCCCTTATCTCAACACTCGCACTTACTAGTTTAGCAGGTCAGCTCTGGACGGAGCATCCCAGGTCCCAGAAACTCTATTATGTGTGTGTCAATTTTATGTAACTGTGTACATATTTGATTTGAAGGGTTGGCATGTATCTATTGGATCATTTAATATTTTTATTCTCTCATTCATGTTGTGGAAGTGGTCTTGTTAGGACGTAAAAAAGGGTTTATTTTAGTTTATTTGCGCTCAGGTAGTTTTAAATTTTTTAAATTATTTTTACCTGTGTATGTAGCTTTTATAGAAACATGTTTTCCGTATGCCACCAAAAAAGAGAACTTTGACTGCAAAGGGAAAGGTAGACGTAATTAGCTTTAGTCGAAAATATAAAAAAAAGCACACGAGAAAAAGCAACAGAATTTAAAATAGGAAAAACCCAAGTTGCTGATCTGCTGAAAAAGAAAAGAATAAACTTTTGAATGAACGGCAGTCAAGCTACAATGCAACTCATCTTAAAAGACGATTTGTTTTGTCAAGCGGCCTTGATAAAAATGTTTTTGAGTGGTTCAATGCATCTCGAAACAAAGGGTTTCCGACGCGAAGTGCAATTCGATTACAGCCAACAGAAGTTGCAACGCGTTTAGGAATCACAGATTTCAAAGCATCAGCTACTAATATTTTTAAAATTTGGTGTTTTTGTTTGGTTTCCCTTCAACGGTAACCTCCCTTAGTCCGCCCATGGGAGATTTCACTGCAAATGGCCAAACTATGTCCAGCATGGCTTTGATATACCAAGTGCAATGCAATTTCAGTTCGTCTCGCTGACGATGCAATTGTTTTCAATTATCGGTGATATAAACCAATAAATCACCGGTAGATCTCTTGCATCGAGGAACCCAACGGATGGCCAGTTGAAAGGTTTCATAATTTCAAATACTTTATTGGTGTTATATTTACCAACGTTTTCATGACCTGGAAAAAGGCTGGCAATGAAGCGACTTGCTAAATTGAAAGATTGAAACACACCTAAAATAAGAACGGTTCAAAGTGACCACTTCTGATTTTGTTTGTTTTGACTTTTAAGACCTCCATTTTGTAGTAGTAGTAGTCGTTAACCATCTAACAGTTTAGACGAATTTTCAGAACATATAATTGAGTTAGGTAAATGACTAGCGACCAGCCCCGGCTTTGCACAGGTACAATGCTGATACTAAATACACTACAGAAAAACTGTGAACATTTAAATTTGGAGTAAAACAATTCCCCTTTCCCTAAGCCATGAAGATTTCCTGCTATCTTTGGAATATTCATACACAGCATTTTTATTTATTTATTTTTTACATTTTTACCTCGCAATTTTTAAATCTGTAATATCTTCGAAAATATTCATTTAAATCACAAGCTGGAATGGGCAATTTTGATCTACATGAAATGAACAACGTATTTAATGTATTTAATTTGATAAGGAATGATACTGTATCGTAAAATCGAAAAATATCTTTGTTACGAAATCACATAACAAAGCCTTAAATTTCTCGGGTTTTCTCTACTGTAATATGCATGTATTTTTGTATTATACAATATACATATAATCCTTCCTCTAGAATCACTCTATTCATTAAAAAAGAAAACTATCCGTTGTGTAGTTTTAAAAATCTAAGCATACAGAAGGACATAGGGACAGAGAAAGTGACTTTGTTTTATACAGATGAAGTGATAGTGATAGTGAAGTAATAGTAAAAAGGGAGGCGCCACAGATCTTAAGGAGCCCCACGGCTTATCGCAATTTTCTTAGGCACCAGTTATAGCGATCAGTAAAAGTCATCAGGAGAAGTTGAGACGAACGGAAGCAACAATTTTCTCCAGTGCGTTTATAACATCCATCCATCTAAGATTGTCCCAAGTTTGTTCAATGGTCAATAGACTTCACTGGGGTGCTTCAAACGGCTTATCCGTCAATGCATCTTAACACCCGATGTTGTTCTCTTCATTGACGAACGTCGGACCTCCTTTTTCTTTGATTTAAATGTGTCGAGTCAAAAAATGTTAAGGCATTGACAGCCTTCTGGTAGTGTAAGAAAACTTTTGGTACAGCATGGCATCTGTCAGAAAAGGGTTCTCTAAAATCGTAAGGGCAATGATAAGCTCAATTATAATTTGCTATAGGATCTTCACGAATGGCTTCAGATCTGATGATCGTTTAGGGGCTGATGCGATTATTGACATAGTACAGCACATCTTATTGGGCACATATACGTCTGTCTTTCAACCGGTGACGTATATTCTCCGCGGAGCTATAAGCTCCGACTCGAAGAGTAGCTGGATGATTAGAAGTATTTGTGTCTGTAGCAACAGCAAACTTGTACATGATGCCTTACTTAACCCCAACTCAAACCTCTCAAAATGACATCCGAAAACTTCATTCTCTGAGTTGTATTTGGGTTCCAGCTCATCACGACATAACTGAAAACTAGATCGCCTATGAATCTTCAAGGATTCAGACAAGGATTTCAGGCAGTTCTTGACTTGCCCGGATCGTCAACGTGGACTTCCATCAACTAATGAATCTATCAAAAGCGCTGATGGCAAGACTCTATTGGATGCAAACAGACCAAACGTATGCTTCCCAGCGATGACTACAACACTTTTACTAACTCGTAACAGAAAAGACTAAAAAGTGTATTGGTGGTGTCACGTGGCACTTATCAATTGCCAAGCATTTTTAGTGATACAACACTCTCTGAGTCTCGTATGGAGAAGAAGACGATACCGATGAGCACTTCTCTATGAATATCCTCTATTTTTTAGAATCAGGTTAAAGATACTCGGTGCAATCATGGTGAGAGCTGGTAACTTAGGTTCCACATCATGGTGTAGTCCGGGTTTTCTATTCATAGCTGAAAAGCTGTAACTATAGAAGATTGCTTTTGGGTAGTACAATGAACTGGTATTAAGTCAAAATTTTGAAAACAATCCGAAAGAAAAATATTTGAATGGAGCTGTTAAAAGGGTCTTGAATCCTTTAAGTATAATTTTAAGAAAACAAGTCTCCTTCAAAAAGCTAAATGACATCTAATAAAGTGGATGTTCAGTAGAGTGAATTAAGAGCTTATTAAGAGTAAATAATTTTTTGTGGATCTTTTTAAGTGCTTATATGTTGCTTCGGTATTTTTATGCAAGTACACAGATACACACTGTTTCCTAGACATTTAAACAGATTAAAAAGCGTTTATGTTCCTTTGCAACTCTTATTTTTCACTTGATATACTACAAAACTGTTTCGAATATTTATTTATTTTAGATCTTACACATCATAAAGTTAATTTTAAAAGAAATTCAATCAACCTCTAGGAAAGGTCAATGATTTTTGTTACATTTGAAACCATTTAACGAACCCAATTGAGCTTGAAACTCCAATGACCAGATAATGATCCAATACAATTTAGAGAACAAGCAATTTGGACTTCTTTGTTCTACTCCTTTTCCCACATGCAACACTCACAGTTCATTTAACTCTTTATTCGATACAATAGCGTTAAGCCGCTAACATCGCCGTATATAAACCGCATATCAATCTAATTGTCCTTCCAGTACAGAGCCAGAGCTCATGCAATAGCTGACTGTATTACCAGTTCGGCCGGCGCGGCGCGGCAATGGCATTTGTTGGATATTCGACTCAACTGTGTATTCAATTTACAACCACAATCACCTGCGGTATCTGCAAATGCCAAAATGAATTTCCCCATTAATGTTTTCCAGGACGCGCGCCTCTAAACTGAAAATCGTTTACAACGCGCAATAAAATGCTGCTGCTAACAAAAACACAAGAACACAATACAATTTCCTAAAACAAACTAAAGAGCGCCGCGCCACACTATCGTGCCAAATAGGATAATGGTTGCTGCAATAGCAATCGTATTTGCCCTGATAAACTATTCAAAAATGTGCGTTTTTCTAGCTCCCTCGGTGCAACCAATTGTAGATTTCAATCGTTGCAAGGAATTAATTAACCCATTTGCAATTAGCCAAAAAGGAGGAGGGATTCTTAGTGGCTGCACATAGCGCAGCCAACCAACAATGAAAAAATCCTAGTACTCTTTTGCCACTAGCAAGGACAATGGGATAAATCGTGTTGCTCGTGCGGTGTGCTGCATGTTTGAGTTAATTCAATTGTGTCTTTCTATGATTCAACTGATTATGGTCGGTGTGGAAATATGTGGTATGGTGTTCGCTATTGTATTCGCTTGAGTAGGTACTTTTTGTTTGGGCTTGGTTCCGGTGATGAAGTCCTTCAAATTCAATTCCATTCAATTTCGCCTAGCAATCGATAGAAAAATGGAATATAAAAACCAGCAGCTGCTGCAAGATTTCCCACACACACAATTAGGTCTTGGAAAATATCCTTGGGTGGCTATGGCAGGGCACCTCACGTCACCAGGGCATGTGTACTTGCACCTGGGTAGCAGAGTCTGGGCTAGAAGAATATGATTGAAAAACTCTGAGCGGATTATCCAGGTATCCTATTCAACAAATAATCCCTCAATGAGTTTGCTGTATTTTATAGCCCCTGATAGAAAACCTTGTCGTCGGTGGCGTTGGTTGCTGTTGCCGTCGCCTTCGCCGTCCGTCGGTCGTACGTGTGCATTCAGAATACAGAATAATCCTCCACACGTTGACAGTGGGTAGGTATTTTGGATTTAGTCATCTTTTATTTTTTTGGTTTGTTTTGTTCAAAAACAGAAACTTCCTTCAGGGAATAGAGTCGTCCCTCAGTCCTCACCTAAAGTGGTCGCATTTGAAGTCCTTCGCCAACAAATGAAATTCTCTCGCTTAGTTCGGTTCAATTTGTATTCAGGACAGAGGCTTCTAATTGAATTACACAGACGACACGAAAGCACACTACGTATATTACTAAAGAAGAAAAGAATAGCCATGTCATAGCCGAGAGGATGCTCGTATATCGGTGCTCGGAGTTTGGCCATCTTGAGAATGGGAAGAAAATCCACTTTATAAATGGCTCCTGTGAAATCGGATAGGATCTCTTCGCTTCCTCTCACAACCCTACAATTTGAGCTTCTTGAATGGATGTTCACCAAAGCTGAATTAGAGACCATGGGTGAGTGGGTGGCTGTGTGTGTGTGTGTGTGCGAATAAGAACCGTAAAATATCCGACAAAGGGTCATTAGCACACATTTGTAACATATGAGGACATTTTCATTTCAATTCTAGACTTTTTTTTTCTTTTACTCTCTTGAGGCCGATGACAACAAAGTCATGGATTTTAGTTGTGCCTCGTACTCAAAACAAATGTGATCGTTTATAAAGATTGAAAGAGGATAGGCAATGAATGAGGCCAGAAGGGTTCCTCTCTAAGCAAGAAGACTAATGGTTATGGAGGGGAAACAAGAAAGGGTGTACTTCTTTGTAGTTGTTTTTTTCTTCTCTTTTTTTCATCTCTTTCAGCTTTCGGAGATAAAATATAATTTGTTGAAGTAATCAGTTATATTGAGGCTGCTGATGCGGCTCTACTTTGAAGGAAATTTATGTCCTTCGGAGCAACGTTAGCTATGGTATATGATGTACATAAATGGTAATATTTTTTTAGGAGCTTCCATACATTTTTTTGTGTGAAAGTTTAATGAAATTAGAGTGCTGAAAGCAATTTTTTGAGACAATGGGTTTTGTTTCGAGTTTTTTTCATTTAAGATAGCACTCATACGCCACAGTGACAAAATATTAAATTATTAATTTAAGAGGATGGGGATTGTATTGCTTATCTAATGTCATTTAAGGAAATTTGTGCTGATTGTTGCGCAGAAGAAACAAAAGGACTTGAAATGGAAGAGAATAAGCGGGATGTAAGAGTTTCCTGGGTCGAGTTGATGGTGTAATGCTTAGTAAACCTACTGTTTACGTAAGAGTTCAAGGTTCGAGTTGCAGAATTATCCAACTTACTAAGTTTCTCCTGATATTAGATTTTGCAAGAAATTTGCAGGAGAAATTACTCGTACACGGCAATTGAAAGTCGTTTATTTACTTAGTCGTGTGGAATCAGCTCAAAAAATTAAAGGTCTCCTGCTTTTCATCAAATTATGATTGAGAGAAATTCACGGCCATCTCTTAGGCTTAATATGCCCACTTGTTTACTTATAAAGGATTTTGTAGAAAGACCAGATTCAGAAGTGGATTTTCTTAAGAATCCTCAGCATTTAGCAGCATTTTTGGCGACTTCAAATACATGGTCATTCCAACGATGATCATTGTTTACACACATCACAAGTTCTGACAGCTTTTCGGTTTCTTGGACGCAACCGTTCCAGAAAAGAGGGAACGTGAATTTGGAGTCGAATATGAAAAGCTGAGGGTTGAGTCGTCAGCAAAACAGTTAAAAGGATTAGAAGATTCAGACAAGAGATTGTTTATGAAAATAAGGAAGAAAGCCGGGAACAAAAAAGAGTCCTGGGGCACACCAGCAACCATCCAATACATTTTGTATTGAACGATGGGAAAGATAGTTTCTAATCCAACGAAGTAGACACTCATCGATACTGAAAGCACGCATTTTCGATAACAGAGCTTCTTATCTCTGCTCTATCAAATGTCTTAAAAATATAAATCGCAATAATCTTACTTTCTCCAAAACGGAGTTAATATTGGTTCCGATTTTGGGTAAGATATGCCATCAAATCGCCAGTGAACCTGCGGTGGACGAATGTCATACTTATTTACTTATTGAGATGGGCATTAGAGTTCGGGCGAATCTGAGCCTCAACCAAAATCTTTCGCCAACAATTGCGATTTCAGGTGAGCTCTCTCCATTTTTGCCTTTAAGGTCGTTTGAGGTCTTCTTCCACTTGATTGCGCCAACTTTGACGAGGTCTTCCCCTTCTACAATTTCTCTCCAATGTGGTTTCGAAAACCAGTCGAAACGAGTCTAGGTGCATTTGATGAACTAACGAACAAACCGATTTTGGCAACTTCTGTTTCAATGCTCCCTAGAGCATCTATCACACCACGCTTCTTTTTTTTACGTTACGTCAATATCGTCTGCGTAGTTAAGTTTTGAACAATCTTTTGAAAAATTATGTTAAGGCAATCGCATTGCCGTTTGTCACATTGCCTAAATCCATTTTCGACATCGAAGTTATCTTTGAGTTCTTTACCGACCTTGCCGGAGCTGTGTGAATTCTCCAAAGTTATACCTCATAGTCGTATGAATTTTGCAGTGATGCCGAAACTACGCATGGCTCGTCTCTGTTAAAACTGTCGAACGTGGCCTTTCATCGAGCCTTTAAACAAATCTTCGCTTGTCCTATTGACAAGCAAATGTATTTATATCCATAACATGTTTTGATCACCCTGTTCTGACTTCTTTGAAATGTCAAAGAAATGAAAGAGTAGAAAGTAAAGATAGTTAAGAAAGATGAATAGAAAAGACAATTGTAATAAATAAGAAAGTCAAATTGAATTAAAGTACATAAAGAACAAAGAAATGAAACCGAAAAGAACAAAGGATTGAAATTAGCTAGAGGAAAAGAGTTAAATTAAAATTATAATTAAAAAAGAAGAAAAAGTTGAACGATTTTGAGATCGAGTTTGTTAGTAGAGTAAGTAAATTTTATTGTTAAATGAAGTAAGAAAACATAAACAAAATTGTTAATTTTTAGGAAATAAAATTGGTTTGTACAGAGGTACATAAGTGTTCACCAATCTTTATATCTACAGCGCAAACTTGGTAAGTGTCGTCTCAACATGGCCTATAAATAGATAAAATGATGGTGTATATCGATATTATATTCTCAGGTTTTTTCCAAGACTTTCTTACCTAGAGACCATTTCAAGGCTCGTTTTTTAGATTTGCTTCAAAGTTCTTCATAATAATAGTAACTTTTTTTGAATTATTATATACTACTCAATGTAATATTTTTGTTTTAAGCATAAATCTGTTGATTTTATTGTCGTAGATTTGAATAAAATATGAATATGAATATGAATAATAAAGATCTGCTACAATGTGAAAATGTTGTCTATTGTGGACTTTTCTGGTACAGAAAAATATTGATAGGACTTATCATATTGTTGAAGTTAGGGTAATTCCTCTATAATTGGCGCAGTTGTGAGGGTTTCTCTTTTTTAGGATCAATCATACTTTCAGATCAGCTGGTTGATGCTACTTTCCAACTGTTCTCCAGCTGCCTTGAAAAGATCGGCATCAAGGCAATCTGCACCTGTAGTCTTACTTGCATATGGCAAGCTTAACTTTTTCTAGGTCGGGAGGACATTCTTGATCATCGTCCAATTTGAACGGGGCATTCTGCCTGACAGCGAAATTTGACACATCGGGGCTTACCACCCTGGCAGGATCTTTTTACCTTTTGGTAAAACTTCCAAACTTCATTCCTGTCATTACATCTCTTGATTTCTTCAAACGAGCACTTGTCATGCTGCTCTTTTTTCTTCTTTTTGAGAATTTGGTGTTCCTCCCTTCTTTTCTCTTCGTAAATCTCGTTATACTGATCGAAAGCAACCCTTGCTCCTTTTTGTCGTGCTTTTTGTTAAGCTGCATTTGCCTGCCTGCTTTCTTCATCGAATCACGGGTTTTGTTTTGGGTGCCGAATGAAAATCAGAACCTCAGAGGCAGTTGCTCTGATGGCTTCTTGGCATTGTAGCCACTGGTCTTTAATGCTTGATGCTGACGGCTAGGTAATTACCCCTTGTTAGGTTGAATGGGAAGTGCAGCCACTAGTGGCAAGAGTATGGTCTTGGCTTCCAATTTCTTGTGGGAGGGGGAGAAAGGTTTCAAGGTTACGTTTTAACGATTTTTTTTCTTTCGGACCTTTCGTACATTATTAAGCATACTTTCGACAATATTGGGTAATTTTTTCACTGAGAAATACTGAAGCATAAGCCGGTAACAGAGTCCCCCAGAACGTCTTGAAAAAAAAAAAACAATTTGCGGTGTTCACCATTACTCGGCTGGAAATGATTTGAAAATAAAAAACCAAAAAAAATTTGTGAAATTGTGATCAAATCTTACCCCAACGTTCTCTGATAATTTCTTTTTTCATTTAAAAATTTTTGGCAGCCATTTGAAGTGTAAACTGTTGTTATCCACTTTAAATTCCACTATTTTGGGGGTAGAAAACACCCTTAATGTAAAAAAAAGAATTACTAAACGTTGGGGGCGGTATTTTATATGTCAAAAATATATACAAAGTTTGAAATGGTTCGGTCAAGTTGTTTTGAAATGACAGTGAACACGGACTTTGAAAAGTAGTTTTGAGAAAAACGCGTCTAAACTTCTTAAACTAAAAAAGTAACAAAAAAAAATTATTTTTTCCAAATTACATAAAATCATCAATAAATATAAAATGTATTTGTATTCCATAGTCTGTGTACTTTGGAAGGTGCCCTCTTTTCTGGACTCTTGTGTGGGGTTGAAGTCACTTTGGGCGAATTTTCATTTTTCGGCAGGAATTCGCCTCTTTTGGTTTTTGACCTCCTTGGGTCAAGGTTTTCGGCCACAGTGACGTCCTGGAGGTGTAGGTCTTCATGGAATTTCCATCGACATGAAGCGCCGGCTAATCCGGTTTCTGTTCTCCGCTGCTTGGGTTTGACAGCTGTTGACTCGACTATAGATCATCTGCTAGCATCTCTGTTTCAATATCATATGCTAGTATGGGAAGACCCTGAAAGAACTTTAACCCAAATTTTTTTGGAGTAGGTCATTCAGGAGTTTCTTTTTCACTTCTAAATTCCGCCTTTGAACCATGTCCTTAGTAAAAGTTTCAAAATAAAATTATTGTCTAAGCCCCGAGTTTACGAAAGTTGAATGAAATTCTGCAAGTGTTCATTTGAGCTCTACTTAAGTTTTATTTATAGAAAGGGACCCAAAAATATCTTCGACATTCTCTTTCCGTTTACTTACTTCATAAGTCCAAGTGGCACCTTCTAAAATGATTGATTTTATTGAAAGAACCTTAAAATAGGATGTTTATATGTAGATTGCCGGAAACAAAATTATTAATTAGAAGTTTGTATTTTCTTTACAGAAACTTCTACAATAAAGAAAACAAAATAAAAGGTAAGCCAAAACTTTTTTAAATTCTCTTTTCAATCAAACAGCTCCCTTTGACCAAAGCCCCTGCTTTTAGTCGAACAAGACCAAATAGTAAATATCCAGAATCAGAATAATTGGAAATTAGTGTAATTCCAAGATAACAAATTTAAAATCCTCAAAAAGAAGATCGTACTGCGTCATTTTTATTTAAACTCTCAAAGCTTTCTCAAGACCTCTTCTCCGAATCCATATCTCGTTTAACTTCAATCCGCACACTTCTCTTTACATCCTCAAACCTTCTTAATTCCAAAGCCTCACACAACTTTTCTTCATAAACGCAATTCAATTAAATTTCCCTCCATCGTTCACTTAGGAATGTCTCCTTTAAATCCCATGACTGCAAGTCACTTACAACGAAATGTGTTTGCAAATCCCTGCATAAAATTCTCCAGGATCATATTCAGCTTAGTCCGAAGGAATATTTTCAATAACATCTTAATGAAATTCATAAACTTTCCTCCACCGTGTCTCGTTTCTTCTATCGAAGAAGCCAAGAGGAAAACACACGTTTTATTGCAAGAAAGATGAACACAAAAAATGGTAATAACACAGAGTTCCTCGAAAACCTACATTTCATGTGCAACCTCAAACGTTTCTCTGCAAATTGAAATTGGAAAAGAATCATGACACCAAGTACATATTTTACACCAGTCAAATGGATCCTTTATTCGTCTTTCGACAGGGAAATTTTCATATTCTTTCTTTTTACTGGTTTCTGGTTACTTTCTTTTTTTCTCTCTCTCTCACTTATGTCCTTGGAAACAATTTTTTATGTTTTTTTTGTTTTTTTAGTAAAGTTTTTTTTAGAACCCACGTTCCAGCCGGAAGGTGCTTGGATGGTATACATGTGTTCATGATGCTGAACCCAAAAAACACACTTCAAAAAGTTTCGTTTTAATCAAAAGTGGTGATGGATCCAGCGCGACTTTCTAAAAAGAAAAAACTTTTATTCAACGCACATGGGTGGGTGAAGTGGCAGGTCAGAAGAAGATTTTCTTTTCTCAAAATGTTTTTTCAACCCCAAAACATTACTTCTGGAAGAACTTGGTCCTTTTTATTCTTTTTGTATTTGGTTTTATGTAGTAGGTAGCTCTTGCGGAAGCATTCATCGTCCTTGAGGCTAAAGTTTTGGATTGGGAATTTCTGTATCCAATTTTCATAACTTTTTCCGGTACATACTCGTAGCTGTGGAGTGGGGGCACGGCACATCCAGGCAGTTATGTTCTGTTATTCTTCTGCCATTTGATGAATTTGAAAAGTTCATTCGAGCTTCATGCTGTTTGTGGCAAGCCAAAAGTACTCGAGAGTGGGCTGTACATGGTTGGATAGATAGAGACCAAAGAAAACACTTTGCGGCAAGCCTTCGATAAATTTTACTGGGAGGTTGGCCTTTTTTTGTATCCTTCTTTACCTTCTAAAAAAGTCTAGACGGGATGTCGTATTTTGTGTAGAGTAGTTGTGGGTGTGGCGGTACCAACAGCGGTTGAGGGTTAAAGGCAATAGTGGTTAGATAGTGAAGACAGAACTTTTATCTTCTCTTCATGAGGTTCGGCTGGGGATGTTCCTGGGTGTATCTGCGAGCATGCCATAGCTCCTGTACACCGACGACAACGGCAACAGCAACGGCATCGGCAGGAGGAAATTGAAAATGAAATATACTCGCGATACGTGTATGGTTTACTAATGTAATAAGTTAAAGTTCATAGTTGGAACGTGTTTCAATGGAATGTAAAAACCCATGCTAGATAAGCGGAATTGATTTATGGAGTAGTGATTCATGGGCGTGTGATAGTGCAGGTGGTGTTAGAGGTGGTTTGAATGGCTTTTGAATGCGATACTCAAGAGTGCGTTGTTTCAAGTTCAGTGGTTCTAATTATTGAAGCAGACCTGCTAGTTATTCCAAAATCAGACTAACCACAGAAAGACATGAATACGAAAGAATTGTATTTTATCATCCAAACCACGGACACTATCACTGCGAGAGTCGTAAAACTTTCTGCATAGTGAATGTGAATTTACTGTGTTAACTTCCTGCTGTGCATTACTCCTTGTTGAGTCTGTCCTTTGGAGAGGGAAACAGAAAATTTACAATAAATGCATCATAATCGCAGGAAACCTCATTTCCTCATATTTCTTTTTCTTTCTGAGCTCAGTCTTATCATAGGTAGTGTCCTTTTAAACAAATAATTGCATTTTCCCTCATTTTCTCGGGTAATAGCCCCTGGAAAAGTTCATTCTACCTTACGCATAGTTTTCATAGTTGCCTGCGGCCACTACCACAAGTTGTTGTCATCGTACTCTCTTCTCGAGGCAGTGCCATCCTGTGTTTCTGATATAAACACTCCACCTCCTCCTCCTACTCCTGTGAGTAAGTATGCTGCAGAAAATGTAGTTCGTTGCTGTTACATAGATGCGGTTGTGTTACTTCGTTTACATTCCTTAATTACACTTTCCCTGCAGCGATAAAAGTGAGAATTCCGAAGACAACGGTAAAATAAAAAAAAAAAAGAAGATGGCCGCAGCAGAGTAGGTATGAGATTTAAGGAAATAAAACAAATTTACATTCTAACAAGATTACTTGCGAAACTCGCAGGTGATATTATGGAGAGCGGACAAAAACGAGGACAACGACTGTGTAGTGAAGCGATCCAATATAATGGACCAAAAATAATCTGCATACGTACGCGCGGAGTTTCTTGCTCTTGCTATCCCCCTGGGGCATTGTGTACCTGAGGTTTGAGAATATGACTTAAGGAGGATTGTGTAGAGTATTGTGCTGCTTGTGTGAAAAGTAAAACTCATTCTTGTTCAGTTTGACTAGATAAAACCAACTTTATGGTATTGTGTTGCTTTCGTGAGAAAAAAGACACAGCGCAGGTTGGACTGTGATGTTCTTTTTTATGAGTTGTGGTTTGCTTGGGGCTTTTTTCTTTAAATATGCGAGAAAAGTAATTTAAGGTCCTCGGCTACTTTTAAATCACCATCATTGCTAAATTTTCACCCAATTTCACCTAATTTCTTATATCCTTTGGGGTCCAACAACAGTCGACCGACTTGATTTCAATACAAAAATCACTTCACAACGCTTTGCCGTTTTTTTAATTTTCTCTCAATTTTAAGTACAACTTTTCACCTGTTCTTCAAAAATTGGATGTCCTTTGCCAATTTAAGTTAACTATTCCTCGGAGGCAGTTGGCAGAGGTTTGGAAAGTTTGGAATAATTTTTCGAGTTTCAGCAAAAAGCCAATACTGATTTTTGAACTAATTAAAACCGAAATCAGTTTTGATATCGCGCTGGGTTTTCGAGATGGAATGGTTACAAAAGGCTTTAAATTTGCCTGAATAACGTTGAAAAAATATTAGGAACTAGTTGGTACTGAGCGTGGCGTAATGGTTAGCGTGTTTACCTATTGGGTGGAACAGGTATCAACTTTCACTCGGAATTGCTGTATTCTCCGATAATAGTCATTTCATGCCATGAAAGGTGCTTTCTCGATTAGTTCTTCGGAATTGGCAGAAAATTGTAGGTCCCTAAAATTGCGTTAATGCTAAGGATCTTCGAGGATTTTGGAACCACCCTATTTATGACTCAAAATTTAAAAGATTTCACTGGAGCCTCACCTTTTCCTTACTCTGAAAATTTCAGCAATAACAAACCAAAGGGGTTCGTGAATCCAACATTAAGGTTCAACATACTCTTTGAACTTGCAATGTTTTTGCTAATTTCTGTCAATCGAAATTTACCGACTCGTGCATTTTTACTATTGAAATAGTGGATGACATCTAGAATCTCAATTGTGATAAGGAGGTTGGCCTCTGCACTGTCCTAACAACCTTCCTTCATTTTTAATAAAAAAGCACACGCGTGTCGCTGTCACCTGTCGCGTTTGCGTGTCACGTTTCAGCTGTCACGTGTTATTTTCTGCTTTTTTATTAAAGGCAACCAAATAATTGAATAAATTTAAAAGGACAAGAGTTTTGTATCACATTCTATATATTAAAATCACGACTCATATAGCGAATTCAATTCAAAAATTGGAATTGAGGCTAGATACTTTTTACCAAGCTAAATGCAGCTTGACAGTATAGAAATATGAACTCAAGTTCAACCAAAGCTGTTTGACTTGCTTGATTCAATCTTGAAAACCGAACACCAGCTCAAATATTTTAAATTTTATTCAGTTTTCATTCATGAAACAGCTTCAGTTTAACCTCAATATCTTTCACATTATGAATCTATCTTGGCATCTTTTTCACTTGTTGTAATGTTTGTTTTACAGCTATATTTCTATGTTTCGTCCGTGTTTTGACATGTCTGTTGACTTAGGTGCGGCAATTTATCATGAATCGTTTCTTCCCCCATTTTACGATCAACGAACTAGTGTGAGCAAGCAGTTCGAGCAGTAAGTGATCGTTATTGCACTAATTCGTGCCTGTAAGAACTTAAAAATAAGTAGTTTGACCAGACTGTGTCGCCTGTCGCATGTCGCTTGTCGCGTGTTGCTGAAAGCGGTAAGTGAGCCTATAAGAACTTAAAAAATTTGGACGAGACCGTGTGAGTTTTGGAAAAAGGTGGGAATTATCAGTTTTAGATGGCCATCTTGAAAGCATAAGAAGGATAACTCCGCCTAAGAAAGGGAACACCGCATTAGTTAAAAAAAGACACTTGACCGTTTTTTGTTCCAGACGGGCCTAATGCAGATATTAATTTTATTGAAAATGTTTGGAGCACACTAATAAGAAAATCTGAAATATCTAAGACCTAAGATCGGCTGTAAAGTAACTTGTGATGACGACATTATACACTGAGTAAGCGTAAGGTGGATGATGTGGCCAGTACAACGAGATTTACAAGGAGAAAGAAGTGAAAAACACCGAGTTCTCAAAAAATAAAATAAAAAAAGAAATTTTAAGATCCCATGATAAGAATTCGATTCAATAGTTTTAAAAGATCATGCCAGGATGTTAAGGCCTGAACTCAAATCATGTAAGGACCAAGTTTTACCAAAAGGTAAAAAGATCATGCCAGGATGGTAAGCCCTGAACTCAATCATGTAAAGACCAACAGGGAAACATAGTAATATAGAGACGCAGTCGCTACTGATTATCTGAAAGACCACTTATGCAAACTGCTTAACGGAGATGAAGACACAAATTCCGATGTCAGGCAGATTGCTCCATGGAACCTCAGTATTGTATGCCCGGTCCTAAAAAGAGGATTTATTTATTTTATTTGCTTTTGCGAACATTGAAACAGAAGCGACGAATTTGAGTTTGATGGTTAATGAAGGTAAAACGAAGTTTATATTTTCATCAAACAAGGACAGCGAATATCTTAACAGACAGACATAACTTCCAAGTCGGTTGAGGTCTTCGTCCACTTGATTGCGCCACCTAAGACGAGGTCTTCCCCTTCCGCGATTTCCCTGCAATGTGCTTTCGAACACCCGACGAGCCGAAGCGTTTGGGTCCATCCGCTCTACATGATGCGTACTCTTCTGGCTATGCCATGGTACAGCTCATACAGCTCGTTGTTTTATCTTCTTCTGCACACATTGTCTTCGCATACGGAGTTAGGACACTTCATAATGTTGGACATCGAATAAAAATTATGAGATCAAGTTTGACGTTAGGTGAAGATACTTCCTTTGACAGCAGAAGTAAGAATAGAGGCTTGATTGTACTAAAATTACTTCACGTTGAACCCCAATCTTGCAAAAACTAGAGCACGACGAACTCAGTTTGTATTGTTATGTTCAATAGAGAGGTCTGGAGAACTTCTTCGAAAAGACAATATCATACAACGGTCAAACACGAAAACAAGAAACGAAAAAGAAGGCAGACCAACACATTCCTACGTAGTACAGGTAAATTCTACGCCATCAGTATTTTTCGTCTCAGAGCTCAGGCTTGGAACAATCCAAATCCGGGGGCGCTGCGGGCTGCGGACGCTTTCTGCGGTCAACGCAATGTGGAAGAACTGTGAATCTTTCAAAATCAAGAGGTTCGTGGTGTTGACATTAAGGATAAGAGAGAAAAAAGGGGGCTAAATTTTTTTAACATATTGTTTTCGATAGTCAATGAGATAACTTCATATTTAATTCATGAAACAATAAATTATGCTAAACTTAACTAAGTTATCCCTCCAATTTTTAAACTGTCTGTAACCCACTGCAGTGAAAAAATGTTTGATCGAGGGGAATGATAAGGATCAAAAATAGTCTAACTTTTAGTTTTTTGGTAAATTGTTGGATATTATTTGGGTATAGCTTTGCAGTTTCCAATTTGTAAGATATTCCAACCGTCTTCTAAGTTCTTCAATATCAATATCCATATTTTTAGTCCTCTGAATGGTATTTCTCGACTTATAACTTTGATAAAAGTAATAATCATGATTGTTCTTCACTTGTTTCAACAGATTATCAAGCTCTACTTAAGTACAACTGCCTAGTTCTCAAGCAACTTTTTAACTGCCCCTTTCTTTACTGGAATGAAACTCAGGCAGTTTTTGAGCCAACTCTTACTCTGAAATCAAAACCAAAAACCTTACGAGATTGGACCGTAAGAAATCGCAATAATGAAGACTAACAGATCATAAAAATTAAAGCAGCTTTCATAATCTTATATAAGTGGTAGTAAGAGTGGTAAGCTTTTTTATCCTGAAGAGGTAATCTTCTGTGATGGGAAAGCTATGCATTAGCTTTTCTGTCGATGTTTTTTTTTTTTTTTTTTGTTTTCCTTGAGAAGAATCAGATATTGGCTTTTTGCCCACCGAAAAGCAAATGCTCCTTCTTCTCGGATTATCGTCCAATTCCAGGTTCTATCCTCACAAACAATAACATACTTTCAATTTCTGAGATAGCTCCTAGAGCAAAATTTTTTAAAAAACCAACAGTACAATTTTCGAAGCAAAAGACTCACTGATTGCATAACTTATTGAATCCCAATCTTTAAACCGTTTTAGAGGTATGGAAATTCTAGCACAATTGATACAGTTTTTCATCTAGCTCTTTCGGATAGATACTTAGATACTAATCCTTTAAAGAAGGTGTGTGTAAGACTTTGGTGGCGGTATTCCTTTCTGAGGTTTGAGCGCTGCATAGTTTAAACGGTTGTGAACATGCAACTTTGTTTCCAAAAATAATAAGACACTTTAGTAAAGTGCTGAATCCATTCGCAAATCAAATCTCTTCGGTTCCAAAAATAGCAAAGCGTATTTCTATAATTTGAAAGGAGGAGTATTCTAACTTTTACAAAGAACAGAAAGCCACTCATATAGCAACGCTACTAATTGAACTTCTTCGAAACTGCCCTCTCCACGATATATTAAGACCCTTTCGCTAGTCACATCGCACTTGGCTAATATCCTTCCATAACAAAAACTGATTGGGTTCTTTTCAGTTGTTACCCGTACCGTAACCATGTCAACTTGCATCGAATTCTCATGTCGAAAGCCTATTGACAAGTCTGACTATGCGAGAAAAAAATTATCAACCATTCAATGACTCAATTGAAGAACCCTTCTCTTGTTTTGTAATTCTCAATCTCTCACAACTCAACTGTGTATATACGAGTACATATATATGAATCCTTTCTTGATGTCTCTGCCAAAGATGTCACGATAAACCATCAAAGATGTTCATCTGTAACCCCTTTGAAAGCAGTTAATTGCTTAATGGAAGTCCTGTCAACACTTTGAAGATTCATTTCGTTTATTAGATCATGTCGTTTTCATTTACGCCATGGCCCAAAAATTACTTCCGAAATCATTTCAAATCCACTTTACGCAAAAATCGATTACGTTTCACCACTTGTCACTCATCCGTCAACACTCTATCTTCACAACACCACCACTATCTTAAAAGCGATTTCCTTAAAAGCCTTTTCAAACATGTCTCGTACTATTTGTAAGCTATTTGTTGCTATGCTACATCTCTATACTACTTCCTTGCCACTCAAACAGCTTGATCTAACAAAATAACAGAGAGCCACTGTAACTATGTTATCTTTGACATTATTTTACCCTTTAAGTCCTCAGTCCTTTCCTTTTGACAAAATTCTATACAAATACGAGTACAATATGCGTCATCGTAGGAGATTTTATGGATTTTTCCCGAGCAAACCATTCATCTGCGAAAATAATGTTCATCCTTGACCAACGGGGAGAAAAACAAAAAAAAAAAAAAAACAGGAACGCAAAAAAAGATGAAAATCCATTCCGTATCGATGATGATCCTTGAATATAACAATAAAGCCAAACGCTTTCAACTCCCACTATGCTTATATTATTTCGATATTGCCCTGATACACAAAGCACTTACATTATAGAGGAGCGTAGGTGATGGCCAACAAGAATACCCCTAGTTGACTGCATCTATAAACACTGCTTGAGGCGAATGTGGGATGGTGTGTTGTTGCTTTATTTTAACCATCAACCACCTACTTCCAATGTTGCTGTATAAATATGTTACAATGTAACATCGATGGTTGGATGGTGGGATTGGGGTGCTGTAACAATTCCTTGAAGGATTTTATGAAAGAGATCGATTTTGTGGTAGAATTGTATGCATCACCATTCGATTCAGTGTGGCAGCGGCTAGGATGCGTCCTTTCTCAGTGCTCTCGGTTTGCCGATAATGTTTATTGCCAACGATTTATTTGTTTATACATTTTTTATGGCTTTCTCATATTTTAATATCGTGTTCAGCTCAGCGGGCTGTGTGAGTATTTCAATAGCACATTTATGTAAGAGTGGAGTGCCACAATGTAGAGTTATGAGCCCTCATTTGCTTGCTAGTTATCTTTTTATGAAGTATTGTGGTTGAAATGCATGTACGGCGAAATGTATTAAAATGAAAGCTGATTACGGTGCATGAGGGAAGTTGAAGGATGATTCGATTTACTTTAAAATTGTTTTAAATGAGAAATGAACTAGTATTCACATTGAAGTTCCTTGAAAGTATTTCTAGGGTTTTAGCAAAATATGAAAAGAAAAATGCAAAGGAATGCGAATGACTCGAAAATCTGATGTGAAACCAAATTTGGATTAAGTGCATTAAAAAATGGTAAAAATTAAAAGTTTAACTTTGGATTTTTGATTTTCTTTTCCCAAGTTTTTGGAGGCCTAATATTTCAAAATTCTGAGGTTAGATGATTGGATTCTTTTTTTAGAAAAACGTTAAAAAACGTTGATATGTGTAATTAGTGACCACACTGCGTAACGTTGTCATGAAAAAAGATGGTGCCTTTGAAAGTTACATGTGGGTTTTAACAACTTGTCCTACCTTTTTGCAAACAAATAAAGGGTGATCTTTTTGAATAAGTAAGAATATGTTGATGTAATGGCATTATAACTTGACATAATATTAAATTGTGAGTTCAGGTACTTTGATCAAATTAGTTTTAACAACGTATCTACATTGAAATACTTATTTATGAACTGTAGTATAAGCTTTTTCCTTGATAGTCAAACGTTGGACTACATAAATCCCAACCCATTGGCAGAGTGTTTGAGTCACTTTTTCAATCTTACTTTCTTCTCTTCAAATACACCCTCTGCCTCAGGTGCAACATGTTGGAGTAATCGGAGATATTTGGTTCAAAGATGTGAAGTCGAAAACTGCCAGCTGTCAGCTTTCTGGCAACGTAAGAGGGTTTTTAGCAACAAATGGTGTCCATATCTAAAATCTGCGCTTTGGACATGAATGGATATGGTAAGGCCAACCATCTTCCATGCATCAATTTGTCAAATTAAAATACTAGCTCTTTAGTTGAATTATTTTTAAATTCTCGTTCAAATCTTAGACTTTCCCTTTTGTGGGCAAGTAAATAGGCGAGTACAAAATGTTCAATCCAACGACCCTTACTTTACCTCAAGTAACGCAATCATAGGGGGCTATTCTTTTTCTATTTACCATTCTCTTTCGCTGTCTGTCTCTCTCTTTGCTTCTCTATTTGTCTTTCTCTTTGTATCTCTCTCTCTTTTTGTTTGTCTCTTTATCTCTTTCTGTCTCTCTCTGTCTCTCTCTCTCTCTCTCTCTCTCTCTCTCTCTCTCTCTCTCTCTCTCTCTCTCTCTCTCTCTCTCTATTTCTCTCTCTTTCTCTCTCTCTCTCTCTCTCTCTCTCTCTCTCTCTCTCTCTCTCTCTCTCTCTCTCTCTCTCTCTCTCTCTCTCTCTCTCTCTCTCTCTCTCTCTCTCTCATGGGTATCGCCTCTCGCGAGCAATGGGCAAGTCATCTGGTACTGGTAGTAAATTCATTACAATGAAAAGCGCTTTTGGAAACGGCAGAAAATTCTAGGGCCCCTCCATTCCATCACAAGGCAATGGTCAGTGGCTGAGAAAGGATACTGATTACTGATTGTGCAATGACTTGCTTTGACTGTTCAATCGTAGAAAATCTGTACATCCTATCACAAAGTCGCTTTGACTTCCTTGTTACGTTGGTTCGTGTACAAGATAACGTAACGTGACTCGGTTTGAATGAAACTTTTGCTCGCTTTGACAGTAAGAAACAAAAACAAAATGATAATGTCAATTCAACGCGAACACAATGCACTTACAAGTAGCGGAGTCGAGGCCATAGCCGAAGATTAATTGTGATTCAGGCATCACTTAGACAATCGTTAGTCGTCCATCTATAGCATCTTGAGGTCATAGTCAGCTTGCTATATAAGCGTTTAAATTTATAAGGGCGCTAATCCATTTTTATGAGAAGGATTTCGTTTACACTTCCTGAAACCGCTTATAAATTGTTTTAAAAAAGACCGATCATTATTGCGCAGCATTCAAGAGAGAGAGTGAGGCATACCTATGCTCATGTCATGTCGCCACGCGCCGGCCGGCCATTTCATAAATAAAAGAAAATTCAAATTCGATTTGACCCCACCTTTAAAAAGTATATCAGCAATATCTCAAAAAATTGGTGGTTGTATTCATGTCTTTATTGGACATAGTGTTACTTTGGATAGCATTTATTATAAGGACGCCTCACTCATTTATTACCTTTGATACGTGGTCTGGTGAGCAGACTTCCATTTTTGTTCTAACGGTTTCCAATTCCTGCTTTCATTATTTTCAATGTATCAGGGCCTACTTACAGTTTCGTTTGTTGCATTATTTTGTCCATACATATATGCTTAGTGTTGAATAAATAAATAAACCGAGTGGTCCAATTGCGTAGCGCTTTTCTCTCAACCATGCTTTGAGAGGAATGGAGGGGACCTACAAATCTTAGCCGATCACTTGTAAATGAGAAAGTACTATTCATGGCAATTTAGTTTAGTTTAATTAAGTTTATTAAGTATTCATAACCTAAGACTTTACGATAAATCTTATTAAATAGTGATAGTTTGTGGTAAATGATGTACTTTTCAAAAAAGAGTATTATGTTAAATCTAATTTCATATAATAAATTTTAAATTATAAAGTACACATGCTTTTAGTAAATTAATACATTACAAAAAATTTTAAATTAAAGCAAAAAAAGGAATAGAAAAAAAGAGAGAGAGAGTAATAAAGATAAAAGTAGATTAAGGCAGAGGAGAAACTTAATTTGAATACTGCAACGTACCGTTACAGTGCGGATATTTTGTTCAACAAAATTCGGGCGATATACAAAAGATCTATGTATATCGAGAAAACCAAACAAACAAACGCACCAAATACCTCCGCACCCGCAGCAACACACGAGTTATACACACATTCCTAGGTTTCCCATTGAACCCACTCGTGTATGCAAACACAGGCATCGGCATGCGACATTGCATATGCATTCAATGGTCAATGGGTTTTGCTCATTTATAGAGCTCACACTCACTTGTGGTAGGAAATATGATATAAGGATGTATTGCGACCAGGTAAAATTAAGTTTCTGCTCCGCTTCGGTAGAGTGTACATAGAACTTAATTGGAACTTGGAGTTCAGCAGTCCTTGGTACTAATCCCATTTACTTTTTGAAAGGACGGCACCAGCTATCCAACTTTGTTTATTCCTCTTTCCACTCCGTCTGAGTGTAGGGAGGACAGGCTGAAAGCCACTTGATTATTCTTCAGCATTGTACGCTGAGGACAGAGTCCGGAAAGGCTCAAACGTGTTAATTCCCGTCAGGAATCCTTACGGACATTGGAAGCTGCTGACGCAAAAGCGGTTTCTACGATAATTCCATAGCATTGGTGCTTTGGACATAAGGCAGAAGCGAGACCCTGCTTGTTTATTCCTCTTTTCACGCCTTATGAGTGTAGGGAGGACAGGCTGACAGCCACCCGTTTATTCTTTGGCATTTGCGCCAAGGACAAGATTACTTGTGTTTATTCCTCCTTCCCCTCCTCCTGAGGGTATTGAGGACAGGCTTATAGCCAACCGTTTATTCATCGGCATTTGCGCCGAGGACAAAATTACTTGTGTTTATTCCTCCTTCCTTCCTCCTGAAGGTATCGAGGACAGGCTTTTAGCCACCTGATTATTCTTCGGCATTTGCGTCGAGGACAAGAGTACTTGTAATTATTCCTCCTTCCTTTCCTCCTGAAGGTATCGAGGACAGGCTTTTGGCCACCCGATTATTCTTTGGCATTTGCGCTAAGGACAGAATTATTGTTGTATATGCTATTTTAAGTAAACCTATTGTTAATAAGACGATAAATAAAAAGGAATTTATTGGAAAAATAAAAGTTGGTCGTATTTGGTTATTTTGGCTAAGTCTTGGTGGAAGCTTTATCTCGACTTCTGGTGCTTCGTCGAGAATACCTTGTACACGCTGAGTTTACCTCAGCCTTAGAAAGAAAGCATCGCAATACATTAAATCAGGCTGACGACTGAAACTAGTTCCTTGTGTTGTTTAATAACAAATAATTCTTTGTCAAACTTTTCATGTTGTTATTTTTCCTCAAATCCGAGGGAAGTGAGTTCCAGAGACGGATTGCGGTGATGAAAAATTGTCTTTTAGATGTTAGACAACTAAATATTGGAAGAATAATTGTGATCGAACGGTTTGATTCCGCGAAGCGAAGAATTTCGTTAAGATACTGTGGTTTATGTGATTGTATAATATTGTAAATCAATTTTTGCACAGTAAACGACAAACGACATATTAAGAAGCGAGACATGATCAAATCATATTTCCAAAGTCCGTAAATGGGCTGTTGAATGCGACTTTTAATTTTGCTCTGCAAGAGGAATCACAATTGAGAAATATTTTACAGCTATGGGTAAGCACTGGTATGATTAGGGTCCTTGTAAGCATTATTCGTGTTTTAATTGGTGTGAATTGCTGACAGGGCCTTAGAGTACGGAGAACTCCATACACTTTTCCGACAGTTGAATAAATAGTGCAATATTGTTTAATAAAACTGATGGAAAGTATGTTAAATGGAAAGCGTCTTTCGATATAACAAGACATTTACATTTAATTGGATTTAGACTAAAACCTTAACTAATCGACCAGTCAGAAATCAAACGAAATCCTCGTTAATTGTGATGACACAATACTCTATCAGCCCGAGTAAACAACTTTTATAAATTTGGATATCATCGGGTGATAATGGATGCAATTTCATTAATGTATAATGAGAAGAGCAGTGGGGCCAATATTGATCCTTGGGGGACACGTTGCACAGGAAGGAAACCTGAAATTGTATCATCGACACAGACTGCATGCATTCTGTCACTCAAATAAGATTAAATTAGTTTAATTGCGTCAGTAGAGAAGTTGAACGAGAACTGTAGTTATTTAAGGAGTTGAGCATGGTCGGCCATATCGAAGGCTTTCGAAAAATCTAGAAGAACCAAGAAAGTAACATCATTGTTGTCAAAGCTTTTCCTGATATCCTCAACCACTTTCAATATTGCAGTAGTGCAGCTGTGCTTTGGTTGAGTTATTTATATTGTTATTACTCTCGATAAACTTGCAAATTCTTAGCTAAAGGCGATACCCATGGAGTTTCTACACAGCAAACAAACATGCAAATGGCGCGTGGCGCCTCGCCTGTAGTTGAATGGCCGCTGCTACAAAAATCTCAGACCGTAGCGATGCGTCAGACTTCAGAAAAGCATTGCCGTAGATAAACCAGGACGATTCACTTCTAATACAACTTCCGACGAAAAAAGGTAAATACCTTTGAATTTACTGCCTTAAATGATGATGAAGGAAGCTAGGCAAATTGATATCAACAAGATGAGCATATGGCACAAGTAAAATTGTAAATCTGTTGTCGCAAAAGGCGATGCAATTGTAAAATAAGAATTGATTTTCTTAGAGATCCGAACCTCGAACTTCCAGGCAACAGATAGGCGTCCTATTACGCCCCGTACACCGCAGGACTTGTAATTCCATTTTAAAAATAACCACATTCCCAAAAGTGGAAATTGCTATTGCTAAGTATTACATCCTCATCCATCACCTTGCACCACGTTTTCTTTTCGCCTTTTTCTAATATTCTTTTCCATCCAAAAAGAGTACGATCTCTTTTCAGCCGGACTGTGTATCGATTTTAAATTCATCTCAAATAGCTTCATCCGATGATGAAAAAAGCCTACGATGTAAGTCAGCCTTTTATATTTTTACATATTGTGTCGATAGGTGATTCCTTAAACCCCAAACCACCCCCACTCATTTAAAGTAGCCATCGCGAGAAGAGGATTATTCCACTGGCATACCGCCCGCCACCCCCTCATAAATGTATACAATGTACGTGTAATCCTGGTTGCTGTGTATGTTTACTCGTATTTGCGTATATTCCTCCTGCCGCATTTATCCACGTACATACTCGTACAGTATACGAAACATAAATTGTGTACTTTCAATCAGCCCAATGGGTTCGGCTTGCTGTTGCATCACCAACAGCAATGGTGTCCATGTTACGTGAGCTGTGTTAACATAGTTTCAACTTGTTTTGAAGTTTTTATTACAAACAAAAACAACAAAAAAAATATGCTGGATATTTATGGCTTCCAAAATGCATCTCATTTGCGTCAAGGGGAGAGCTAGCTATCGGATCGGGCAGCCACAACCGGGTGACGATGCTTTTTTTCAATTATATTACTTTTTTATGCCGTAAATGTTGTTGTATCAATTTTTTTCTATATTCATATCAGAGCTTTGTTTGGTACCTACTTTTTTTATATTTTGTTATTTGAATCAGTTTGAATGTTAATGTTGATGAAGTAAATTGCAAAAAAAAGGAGTGCTATTGGCTCACATGAGAATCGACGCTGGGAAAATGTTTACTTTACATTGGCATTATCTAGATTAATTATAATGCAAATTCCCAAGAGGAATTTAAATTAGTTTTAGAGGAAACGAGTGCAGTGTAATGGAAACTGCATATCAAATTTTGTTCTCCAACTAAAAATAAATCAGTCATGCATTAATTCGTTTTTTGTTTCTACTTTATCCTTTATAGTAGTGATAAGTACGGGCATTAAACACATTTTAGTCGGATTATTTGACAGAAAGATTAATTTAATTAAATTAAACAAATTCCGTTTGAAATGGACCCGAGCTCGTATCGTTTGTCACAAAGGGATCTCTGTATTGAAATTCTAAATATTTGATTAGCTGATTGTGTGCTTAGCGACGCATTAAAATTGCCTTTGTCAGGAAAATTCCACACATACACACTCACATATAACAAATGGCTAAATTTAAATACTTTACCCATCATTTGACCTTTTTTCCACTGATGAGCACCATTCAGAACGGCTTAGATCATTTTTCTACTTCAACACCTCGCATTGTAATTCATGGAATATAAACGTTTTTGGTATTTACACTTCATGTGTGAATTTTCCTGTTTAAAATGGCCGTAATGTCACATTCGTGCTGCAAAAATTCTGGCATCCCAACTATAGGCTCATAGTACTTGGGTGTGCCCGCTTTAACCCCCTTCCCAGTTTATATTTTATTTCCAAATATGATTTTATCAGGATATGCTATCTTCGAACGGAGGAAAAAAAAATAAAACAGAAACAAACGGAACTATACGTGCATGAAATTTTGTTTAAGGACGAATACCTAACTTACCCAACAGATAGCTGTGTGTATCTGGGTCACATTTCAAAAAATCGTTGCTAACTTTGTGCGAAGGTAATGATTGTCGGTTGAATGTGTGTGGAAATGGAAAAGGATATACGATTGTAAGGTATTTCCTGGTGTTGTTTTTTATTTTTATTTTTTTGTATATGTTTGCATGTGAAGTTGAAATGTAGGTTTACCTTTTTGTGTCGATTAATAATTTCGAAATGTGACTGACGAATGAGACTAATTTTGAACGGAATTTGTTATGGTGTATGTATACGTTCGTACATTTGCTATGGATAAGTTATGGCAGAGGATGCTTTAATTAAGGACATGATAGGAGAAAAGGTTGAGGAATGCTTTAGGGAGAAATAAACTGTTTCGTAAGTGTCATTCATTCTAAAAGTTCGGGTTGTACTTTGTAAATGAAGGCACTTTGCTGTGATTTGGCAAAGCAAAACATTACGTGAAATCTCACTTTACAAATTGAAATTGGCTCAGAAGAAAAACTCATTTGTTGTAGGTACACAAAAGAGTTCTGGCACCAGGGTATTTTTATGAAAACCGACTTGGCACAGAGTAATTAGCACTTTATTTTCGTTATCCTCTCTTTTGAAGGTGATGTGAAATATTATTTTTGATCCTTTGCGTATTGGCAAAACGCTTACCATCGAGGGTTTAATTCGCAAATAAATCGAAAAGAATAGGCCTTAAATAATCACCCTGAAGCAGCCCCGATGGGACTTATTTCATTTAGCATTCGTATTTACAAATGCGATATACAAAAATGTGTGATGAGAAACAAAATCTACGCTGGGATCTTCAGAGTTTGAACTTTTCATAAGGCTTAAGACTCATCATTTTAGTACGATACTCAATGTTTGAGTTCGCTATTATAAATAGGTAAGGGTTATTCAAGATATTTTCAATTATATTATGACGTGGTTTCTTACTAATAATTTGAGGTACATGCCTACTTTTTTGTAGAAGTACTCGAACGTATTGTTAGGTTAGGTAGAATTGGCTGACGGTTGATCTTATTTCCGCCACACTTAGATCAACGTAGATCCATTGTGATACCCTGGAGTATTGTAACGTCCTAGACCTCTGAGCTTATGGTTGGACAGTTTTTAACCATTTTGTGGCCTTAATTAAGTTCAACAGGCTGTTTCTTGGAGTGTCTGATAATTCTTCTAGTTCGTTGAAGAAGTAATTGCAAAGAATTTTTTCATGGTTTGACAGATTTCTGGGCAGTGTTGAAGGAAGTGAGTGGTATTTTCATGTTCATCTTCGTCATTGGGTTCTCTGCGCAAGTCTTCGGTGCAAAGACCCATTTTCTTTTTGTGGTAGCCTAGTAGGTTGTGTCCTGTTATAATACTGATAAGCTATCGTAATGATGGTCTATTCAAGGACAGTAGCTTTTCAGATCCATTCTTATCGTATTATGGCCATTTTTTCCTGGAAGTGTCAAAGGAATCTAGGTATTCGCATATTTCATTGGATTTTCACATTATTTTGTTACCCTGACCCTGATCGACCCTGATCTATTGATCAATGAGAAAAGGGTCAAGTTCTGATCTTTTTCTTGCTAGTTTGTCCACTTTCTCATTTACAGGTATACCACTGTGACCAGGAACCCAGCGAGTCTAGCGTTATGCTGTGTGCCAACTGCCAAGAACCCTTAATAGCAAGAAACAAGCTTTGATTTGACAAGAATGGCAGAAATCGCTTTTATTGTTGCTTGGCTATCAATGAAAGAAGTGATATCAGCAAGTGATAGCGCCATCATGGACACCTGTTTTGCAGGGTTTGTAACTGCCATGATCTCGGCTTGGCAGTCGCTGCTGTGATTTGGAAGTCTGAATGGACTCTCTATAGGTTTAGGCTTTCTGAAAAGACACTTGCACTTGTTCCAACTTCCATTTTTGAGCCGTCGCGTCGGTATAAACTGATATAGACGTCTTGTTCGTTTGAGGTGTTTCATTATGCCAATCCTTTTTGTTGGGGAAGCTGGTTGAGAAGGATTTTTTAAAATACAGGTATGGAGCTATGTAATCCGTCCAGATATCGTTGTCTGCGTATCGTGATAAGATCTCTGCGTGTCCTGTTTGGCTGGTTTTCCAGATATTTCACTGATTTAGTCTAAGTGCGCTGTTTGCTGCCGATTCTTGAACATCGAGACCAAGGAGTGTGAGATTGAGGATTACTTCCAAGCTCGCGGTTGGTTAAGTTAGTTATCTTTGCACCAGTTACGAAAATACAGGCTGATCTTTGAACTTTGGTTAGAGTTTTCAAATGGTTTTTTTTTTTAAGATGGAATAGGTTTAACAATGGCAGTATAAGTCCACATGATGATTTTAGGATTTGGTCCCAAATTTTTGCCAAAAATTCAGTTACACGATTACAGTGCTATCATGGCTTTTTTTGTATCTTTCTCGTATGTTGAGGCCCCAGTTAAGTTTTTTGTCTAAGATCACTCCCAAGTATCTGGCTTGATCAGAGACCTTGAGTGGGTTTCCATTCTGTCTTTTCACTTTAAAGGTAGGCAGGTTTCTTCTATTTGTGGAGAGTACCAAATCTGTTTTGAGTAGGCTAACAGCAAGGCCGCATCATTTTGTCCAAGCGCAGACCTTGTTAGTGTATTATTCAATTTTACGCTAATAGTGGTAGGGAATTTCCCCGTCGCCAGAAGAGCTATAAATTTTTTTTTTTTTTTTTTTATGTTGGAGGTTTTTAAAATACCAGCTGGAGCACTCAGACCTAAATACCGGTCCATTGTACTACCAGATAGCAACCTTCTATTTGTTATAGCTTTCCAGATGTTCGGAGAAAAGCCAAAAGACGCTGCCATGATAAGGAGCCTAAGTTACCAGCTCTCACCATGTCTGCGCCGAGTATCTGTAACCTCATGCGAGAAAAAGCAGGCCATTCACAGAGGAAGTGCTCTGCGGTGTCCTCATCTTCTCCACAAGATTCACAGAGTGTGGTATCACTTAAGCCTATAACACGTTTAAATGCTTGGCAAAAGAGAAGTGCCCGCTGGCAACGCCAATAAGCTTTCTACAGTCTTTTCTGCTACGAGCTAGCAAAAATGTTGCAGTCTTCTTACTAACGTTGGGGAGCATACGCTTGGTTTGTCTGCATCCAATGGAGGCATGCCATCTACGATTTTGCTCTTCACAGATCCAATCGTTGATTGAAGCTCTCACTGAGGATGCTGGCAGACCTAGCGACGGTTCAGGTCCTGAAAAAGCTGTCTGAGATCCCTGCCTAGCAAGTTCATCGGCGACTTCATTTCCAGTTATGCCGTGATGGCCCGGAACCCAAATGAGACTCAAGGAATTTAATCTTCCGATCGCATTCAGAGAGCTCTTGCATTCCTGGATCACTTTCGAAGTGGTTAGAGGGTTGAGAAGGGCCTTAAGCACAGCTTGGCTGTCGCTGCAAACACAGATACTTCTCCCCGTCCATCCATTGTTCGTTACGTAGCTCAAGGCCATAAGGATAGCATAAGCTTCCGCTTGGAAAACGGATGCGTATGATCCCAAAGATGAGTGCAGTCGTATGTCGTCGTTCTCAACAAAGGCACCAGCACCAGAACCCTCGTCGGTTTTGGAGCCATCTGTGAAGATACGATAACAGTTCTTTCCAGGCTCAGATTCTGGAGAGAACCAGTCCTGAACCGAAGGAAAGATGACTGAGTAATTTTGACGCAGTTTGAGCCTTGGGATCATCGTGTCAGACGGCATATCCATTAGACGTGAGTCAAAAGATATGCTGCTTGCGAGTTCCTCAAAGCTCCAGTGCGAATTGTGCCAGAGACCACATCGCTTTAAACGAGAAATGGTCTTGAGAGTACACCCCATGATGTAGGTATCAAGGGGAGGAAGATTCAATAGTGCGTCGAGAGCAGCTCCCGGTGTGCTGGGGAAGGCCCCCGTAACACCTAGACAAATTGTTCTTTGAAGTTTGGGAAACGAGGCAATAACGTATTTACGCGAGAGCTTATTCCACCAAACAACTGACGCATAGGAGATGATTGGTCTTATCATAGCCGTATAGATCCAAAGGACCCTTTTCGGTGAAATACCCCATGTCTTGCCAAAGGCTCCTTTACATTGCCAGAAAACTGACAGTGCTTTAGTAGTTTTAGACTCAACATGTTTTGACCAAAGAAGTTTGTTATCCAGTATTACTCCAAGATGTTTGACTTCATTTGAAAAAGGAATGTTGACGCCTTTAAGCGAAAGTTGGGTCAAACCAGTCAATTTTCTACGTCTCGTGAAGAGGACAACCTCGGTTTTAAGAGGATTGACGGAGAGACCGTTTCTAACACACCAGGTGTCAATCATACAAAGCGCAGCCTGTGCTCGGGAACAGACAGCTTGGAGGCTGGAGCCAATCGAGAGCACGGCGACGTCGTCTGCATATGCTTGGGCATGAACGTTAGAACCATTGAGCATTTCGAGTAGAGAGTCGATCAACATGCACCACAGAAGAGGAGATAAAACGCCACCTTGTGGGCAGCCCTTATTCACTCCCGTTGCAACATATTGTCCACACTCAGCCTCAGCGATTACGGTTCTATTTACTAGCATTGCTTTAATCCACAACACTAATGACTCGTCCACACCGTGTTCTCTGGCAGCATTACACATACCATCGAAACTTGCATTGTCAAAAGCACCTTGAATGTCGATGAAAATACCTACCGCAAATTCTTTCCTGTCAAGCGCGCATTCAATCCTGCTAACAAGATTTTGAAGTGCGGTCTCGCAAGATTTTCCTCTTTGGTAAGCATGTTGCATCTGAGACAGAGGGTGTAATTGGAGTGAGGTTTTACGAATGTAAATCTCAACCATTCTTTCCAGCGTCTTAAGCAGAAAGGAGGTAAGACTGATGGGTCTAAAGCTCTTGGCGAGTGAGTAGTCTTGCTTACCAATTTTTGGTATGAAGGCGACTCTAACACTCTGCCATGGAGTTGGTATATACGCTAGGGCTAAACTACCAGTGAAAATATTTTTCAAAGTAGGAAGCAAAAGGTTTATACTTTCCTGCAACATAGCTGGGTAAACACCGTCAGTGCCAGGTGACTTGAAACTGTCAAAGGATGCCACGGCATATTTGATGGCTTCGTCGGTAACAACTAACGATGACGTGTACCAGCTAAGTCGAGTGGATTTATCGGATTCAACTGATCTAAGGGAAATAGATTGCTGTGGTCCGATTGATATCTGGTTTCCTGGAAAATGAGTTTCCAGCATAAGACTGAGTGTCTCTGCTTTGGACTCGGTATAGGAACCGTCTGATCTCCTGAGCGTTTCTAGTTTGTTTACCTTGCTCCTTTTAAGAGCTTTAGTAAGTCGACTAGTTTCACTGAGTGTTTCTATACTTCACAGAATTCTTTGTAAGAGGCATTCTTTGATCTTCGAATTAACCTTTTAAAGTCCTTCTGCTTAGATCGATACAGGTTCCAGTCGACATCTGATTTGGTCTTGAGGGACCTATTCAAAATACTTCTGGTTTCCCTGCGAAGTTTCTGTAGTTCATTGTTCCACCACGGAACCATAGATCTACTAGGTAATTGTCTAGCTGGACATGCCAGCTCGAAGCTACTTGTAAGGGCACAATTCACTTCTAGAACGGCATCTTCCACTTTTTGTGATGTTGAGAGCTTAGGTAGAGTTTTGACGAAATTACCGAGCTCATCGTTGAAAAGTGTCCAGTTAGTTTTTCTGGGATTTCTTGTAACTAAAGGAGTGGGAGTCACATTTGCTACATGGAATTGAATGTATCTGTGGTCTGAGAGTGACACGTCCAGCAATACTTTCCAGTTGGTAATCTCCTTGGCATATCTGTTAGATAGTGTCAAGTCAATTACGTCCTGTCGTATAGCCGTAACAAAAGTTGGCGTATTACCAACATTGTTAATGTCTAAGTCAGAAGACAGAATGTAATTAAGAAGATGGTTGCCTCTCATGTTGCATTTGACGCTGCCCCAAACTATGTTTTGAGCGTTTGCATCACAACACATGATAAGCCCCAACTTCCGGTTTTCACAAAACTCCACCAAATCCACAACCTGTCTTGAGGGAGGGGGAAGAATGGAGTTCCAGGGAAAATAAACTGACGCAACGACGAAAGTTTTCCACTCACCGTTCGTTTCGTAGTTTATCATAGCCGCAACCAGGTCTTGACCACAGAAGTGGTCAAGTTTAGTTGCTGCAAAAGACCTCGGTATGATGAGACAGGTCCGGGGTGGATCAGCCCGTTCGTCATAGAGAATATTGAAACCTCGTAGCCCTCCAAGACCAAGAACTCGGCCCTTCCAGGCCCATGGCTCTTGGATTGCTACGAGGCGAGTTTTTGTATTCAACACGGAAAGCCTGCTACATAGGAGTGCAGTAGCAGCCAGAAGAGCTAAGTCATCGGCATAGGTAACCACTTTGACGCCATCATGTTTGAGAGTTTTGACGATCTCATTCATGACCAGGATCCAAAGTATTGGTGAGAGGATACCTAATTGTGGGGTTCCTCGTGACACTCACTTCTTCAAGCTTGCACCTCCTAGTTCGCTGTGGATCTGACGTTTCGTCAGCAGCATACACATGATCCAATTTGTGCTGTTTCTTCTACTTCTAGATCATTTAGGGCTTTCTTATTTGCACTGTTTTGTACATTTTTAAAGGCTCCATCAATGTCCGGGAATGCTGCCAAAATAAGTCAGAAGTCAGGCCGTGTTCAAAAGTACCAATTCAACGCACAGGTTTCCAATGGAACGTAGTGTGCCCAGAGACTCCAAATTTTTAGCCAGGTCTCTCTGAGTGCCAGGCAGAAATCCTTCCACTAGCCTCTCAAATATTGCCAGTATTTGACTTTTTATTTGCCAGACACTGAGCTGTTTAATGCCTACATTCGATGACCAACTTGTCAGCGTATGAATGAGGATTTGCCCGCGTCAGAGCCGAGGATAACCAGATGCATTACAATTTTTAGCGAGGAATTGGTGAGTCCTCCGAATTCAGTGACATGATTAGCGTCTTCTCGGTAACATTTTCATCACTACGGAATGGTTGAAAGAAATACACTAGGCCCCATGGATCCTTTCGGTGTTGCACAACCCTATCTTATCTATTTTTTATTTATTTTATGTAATGAATTTAGCCATAAATGAATTCATTAGTTACCAAAAACAAAAATTTGCAACTACTGTTCCTTTGCTCATGTGTTTGTCAGCAACTCAGACTTTTTCATTACTGGCATCTGGAAAGCAGATGAAGAAAGTTCTGGATTGCTAAAATACTTGCAACAACTTTGTTGTGGTAAAACGTATCGACATAACCAGACAATGCTTGACTGCGGCGCATACTGAAAAGAGGCTCATTTAGCCTTTTGGCATCAAAACACTGTGATGTGACTTTACTAATTCTTGCAATACACGTAACGACTGTGGCGCTTATTCTGTATATAAAAAAATGTTACGCGTTGTTCCAACTTCTAATACCTATCCCGGATGAGTTCCGTAACGTTTTACAAGGCCCCCATTCACCACAAATTGAATGACCTAATGATGAGCTCATTGAATTCTGATCTTGAGATGGAGAAGAATCCAGCGTTTCAAAAACCCAGCGCTTATGCTCAACATGCCTGCATTGTCATTATCCATAAATATTATCTGCCTCAATGAAACCGGAAAGCTTACAATACTTGGTATGTGACTAAGCGACGATTTTCTTTCCAATGACGCCATATTTTGAGAAGGAATGTCAGCAACTTGTCGTTTTTCAAATGCTGCAGGAATTTTTAACCCCTTTCAATCTGGCAACAACTTTTAAATCCTACATTCCCATAAAGAAAAATTATAACTCCCATGCTTGTTAGTGTGCTTCTCAAAATATATCTTTAAAACTGATAGATGCTGTAGTATCAATTGATTCTCATGAACATTGTCGAGACATTACCTGTCCGACTAACTTATGTCGATTTCATCAAAACAGTCCACTAGTGAAATGGCCACTTGTATTCGTCTCCTGAGACCATTTAACTGCAATGCCAGCGTCAGTAAGAGTGCTCATCAGCTTTACCTTGACATTAATTTTAAGTACATAGTTTTAAGTACAGAAATTCACATGTTCGCCGCTCCACCCAAATGTGAAATGCATTACCTGACTAAGTTTTTCCCCTAAATTACATTCCACAAGCATCTAAAATCAATTCGAATCGGTGTCTTCTATTTGATGCTCCTCTATTTTCTCAACGCTCGCATTGTGTTTCATAACATTGGAAGCGCAATAGTAACCCCTTGATATGTGCGTAGATTTAAGCATAAAAAAAACGTTTTCAAAAAACATTTCCTGTAGCAATTAAAAGCAAGCGAAAAAACCATCAGCTCAGGAACCTTCTGTGGCGACTTGGATTGTATGACGACATTCAGTTGTTGGAAGAAAATTTGGAAACGTAGTCTTTCTACGCTCAATATACGATTACATTTCTAGATTGTTTGTAAGTACTATTATTTCCATTTGTAAAACTTTCATTTAGCTAAACATACTTTTAGAGGTGAGAAATATTAAATAATTGCCCCAATTTGCTTGCTCTTCACTCTATGAAAAGTGTGCATTGTTCTGCTTTCTTAATCTTAATCAATAAATTATTAAAAATATTCGATAGTAAAAAGCTAACATTATTATTAATTAAAAAGTTTTTTTGTCGCATTTTAAACTAATTTCGTATTCAAAATGTAATATCAAAAATTGTGAACTCATATTTTTTTTTAACCTACACTCAAATTTGATTTTATTGCATAATGCTTGTGAGGTTGATTTTAATTAAAATAACATTAACTCATTAAGTAGTCAAATTAATTTTAATATTAACGATACATGAAACTTCTCTTCCCACAGTGGCAACACATTCATAAATATATTTCATTATTATTGTTGTGGATGCCTGGACTTTTAATTAATACACGTTTTCCCAATGGCCCTTAAGGCCCACCAACATCAAGCGCATTACTTAATCATAGTCACTTGGCAAATTTACAATGTAAATTACATCCTAAAGCTTTATGAATTAACGGTCCATTTAGTTTTCCTTGCACACACTAACAATGGATAGTGAAAAGCGAGAACTTCAAAAGCAACATGAAAGGATGTGCATTGTTCATACAGCAGTTATTCTCTCTTTCCGTTTCCTTTAAGCAAAATGAATTCCTTCAAAGTTTTAATTAAAATTCAATGAACATCGAGAAGCATTTTAAAGAATAAGATATCAGTGGGTTGGGACAAAGTCACATTGCTTGTTCGGAATTCGGACACAATGTTACAAGTAAATTGGGTGTAAAATACATCACTGGGTCGCACGTAATTGCTCAAGAGTTTCATCCTCAAGGCTGCACGGAAAGTTGAAGTAAATAAATTTTTCTCGAAGTGAATGACATTCAAAAAAAAATTCAACGACAGGTTGAAGTGAGTCGCTCTCAATACTCTCACCACCACCCTTATACTTACTCATTTATTTCGGTGAATAAATGTGTGTGACTCCTCCTAAGACTCGTCGAGCGGGAGCATTTGTGTTCATCCCTTTTCAACCTTTTCCGGTAGTATTCGAGCCATGCGGTTGTATTAAAATCTGAAAATGACAAAAAAACGCCGTAATGGAGGTCGTTGCAAACATAAGCGTGGCCATGTTAAGCCTGTAAGATGTACAAATTGTGCGCCTTGTGTCCCAAAAGACAAAACTATCAAGAAATTCGTCATCTGGAATATTGTTGAAGCAGCTGCTATGAGAGATATCTCTGAGGCATCCTTTTGGGAGGCCTATGTTTTGCCTACACTCTACGCCAAGTTGCATTATTGCGTGGCTTGTGCTATTCACTCCAAGGCGGTTCGTAATCGATCGAAGCTAGACGTATAAGGAAATCTCCAGTTAGGACTTTTCCTAGGGACACGCAGAGTCAAAACAATCAAAACAGAAAGTAGAGTGCATTAACAATAAAATTGTTTGCAAACATAAAACTTTACCAGCCTTAGTAGCTTCGACGCGTACTCTTCTGTCTAAGCTCATGTCGCGTAATAACTCATACATAATACAAGTGTACGAAATTTTTGGAAGTTTTCTTGCTCTTCTACAAGTGAGGCTCTTAACTTGTAGACTTTTAGCTTTGTGTTACAGGCCCCAGGGCCAAAGACTTACACAGTGTGAGCAAAGACTGACTCTTTGCTTTTTAGATAACCCATACTATTGCGCCGTGTACCCTTGTGAAAAGACCAAGGTGCTATTACACAAGCCTATAAGTACTTGCAATACAAGTAGATTCTGACAAGTTGAAAGTTTGCTTGCTCTTGTACAAGTGTAATGAATATAGTCCTACAAACGGCTCTTAACGTGTAGACTTGTACTTTTGTGTTACAGACCTCAGTACCTACCTAATGGTTACCACGAGCCCAATTTCACAATTTATCGAATTTGGATTGAATCTCCTGGAGCCTGTAGCATAAAACTACAAGTAATTGTAATACCAGTGAATTATGATAATTAACTGTAAAAATTTCTTAACAGAAAACTGCAAGTTTGCTAACTATTCTACAAGTGTAATGGACATAAAGACTACAAGTGTTCCTTGACTTGTCAACCTGTAGCTTTGCCTTACAGGCCCATGGTCACCGCCAAGTTGACACCAATCAGATTCTACCAACTTAATTCATACAGCAAATTTAAGCAATGTATAAAACTGGCAGCTTGACAAACCCTGACGATTCAAACTCAAACCTTCAGGATAAATGACATAGTGAATTAAAAGAAAGCGCAAAGTGATTGAAATTTTGAACTCAGATCTTCAATCTTAAGTGCTATAAATTCTTTCCATCAGCTAAGATATTTTTTTAGTTTTACCTTTTTTTCAAAGAATCTATAACTGGCCTTTACGTTACTCGTTGCATGAATAGAATAGAGTCGGTCAGAGAAAAAAATACTCACACAAAAACTACGTTAAAAAAATATGTCCTTGGGTACTTGCAATTGAATTGCGGGGGAGAGACCAGAGATAGAGACACACATTTTCGTGTAATTAAAATGTGAATCCTACCCTTGCTGCAAATGACAGATAATGCAAAAAAAAGGAACGCGAAAACTAAGTTAAAAGTTTCTGTTTGAAATTCATTTTTTTTTTATTTTAAACTGAAGTTTACACAATGCAACGGTGGTGAAGTACATTTTAAGCCGAAGACCCGGTGGGTTGCTATTAAATTTTTGTTTGCTTTGATATGGCACATCGCTTTGTACGATGATAAGTTTTTATTAAAACTATTTGAGGCGTTAAGCGAGACAAAAACTGCGGTGCGGAATTTCCTAATTTTTTGTTCTAAGCTTGAACAACGAAGAAGACGAATAAA
This sequence comes from Melanostoma mellinum, assembly GCA_914767635.1. Classification (NCBI taxonomy): domain Eukaryota; kingdom Metazoa; phylum Arthropoda; class Insecta; order Diptera; family Syrphidae; genus Melanostoma; species Melanostoma mellinum. Next base: position 197,934,967 of record OU612058.1, on the reverse strand, counting down.
ATTAAAAAAAAAAAAAATGGTGGTCTCTCTGTAAAATACTGAGGAAGCTGTTCGTTAAAAATACTCACGAAGAACAGAAGCAAGAAGCTTCTAAAGTTTTTGTGGTTAAAAAACAGTTGTAAGACTTCTTTTGACTTATCCTTTCACGGCAGGAAGCATTTTCTAATTAGTTTTGTCAGATGCAACACGCTTAGTTTAATGGGGTTACCTGTTTTGGCATACTCCTCACGACGCGACGACGCGACGCGACGGGGGTGGATTCGTTATATCATTATTTCTTTAAACTTTCAGTATCCTGGTTTAAAATTGAACATCGATTTTGCTAAATTGGGGAGATGGTTAAATACAGGAGATGAATAAGCTTATACAGTTGCATGTGAATTGATTGGTCAAATGTTAATGCTAGGTTTGGTCAAGCGCTTTTTGAAGAAGCTTTCATTGATTTTGCCATTTGGAGTTGATTTATCTAATCTCTTGGTTCTGATAAGACTTTTGATATTGTAAAACTTTTTTATTTTGGACCTTGGCAACATTAAAAATGGAAAGCTAATCGCGATTCATTTTCATCCTATAAACCATATCACATCCGTAAGATTACACCTCCTGACAAGTTTCCATTTATTACAATCACATTTTTTTAACTGATTAGTAAAAGCAATGCAGTTTCATTGACATTAGTTCCACTCATAGACAATCACAAGATGAATAGCTTCCCATCTGACAATGCTATCAAAATCAAAATGTAGTGATTAAGTTCAATTAATATCAATTTAAAATGGAATGAGCTTAAAATTTGTCGTTCCAGCTCCACGTGGAATGTGTCTCTAAAAACTAATTAATTAAATTGAAAAAGAGAATTGGAGACAAAATGAAACCCTGAGGCATACTAACATTTCTTGTGGACTTCCGATTATGAACAAGTCATCCAAAACAACTTGCACTGAACAGTTCGAAAGACTGGTATCCTGGAGCAAAAAACTATCTATTGTGCTATGGGAACTTTACTGGCGATTTTTAAGAAGTTTTAACTTTTGAAAATATTACTTCCATGGTCTGGGAAGGAAGTAAGTTAGTAAATACTGGCTTTAAAAACGCTGTCAACCATCCATGTTAAAAGGGGCTCACTATCTAGCGTAGTTGCCAGTTCTTAAAGAATCAATTGAGAACATCCCCCTTGGTTCTCTCGTATTGCCAGGAGATTTTATTTGAGGCTTTCATTTTCACTGCATTGTTTTTTTTTACATGACAGAATGGTCTTATATTCTAGAGGAGATAATACGTTTTTCCAAGGGTATCGCGATAAAAATTCATTGCCATGAAAAGCGCTTTCTCGATTAGCTGTTCGAAACCGATAGAAAAGTGTGGGTTACATTCCCTGACAAGGCATGGTATGTTTGTGAGATTTGCGCTAGGCCCTGGGGCACCCGTTCTGTTGCGCCACCATATTTATTTATTTGTATTTATATTTATATCTATACTGATATTTATATTTATATAATTTTGACCTTAAAAGTGATCCAGAAGCGCCAAGTTGCACGAACGAGGACGTCAGTCAGTCTTCTGGAAATTAGGTAATGATCAAATTGATTTTGTATGAAATGATAGCTCAACTTGTTGGAACCGAATGTTTTCGATGTTTAATTTTTAAAAACAAACAATTAGCCAGCCTGATACGATAGTCCTCGCCTTTCTCTGTGGCGGCACCTCCTTTCTCATTGCGAAAGAAATCAGAAGAAGAAGCGATGATGCCACCAACGTGTAAACGCACATTTCTTCACCCTTTTTATGGTTTTGTACAGAGAAGAGTAAAATTAGTGCGAAACTTATCAATAGCTGCACACTAGGCCGATTATGTTGACCCCACAATAGACAAAAAGCTTTGTGAAGCGAAAAGCTTTTTTTTCGAAGTCAATTTTAATAGACTGTTCACACTTTAGAATTAGATTGACAGACTTGGTTTGATGGATGTGAGATGGTCGGATGTATAGTTTGCTTTCAGACTCAACAGAAATGTCGTCAGTCCTCATTCTGTTGCTAAAGCCGCTCAACAAATATCGCTTAGCAAATTTTGAGGATTAAGCACGTCACTTTGAATTTAATTTGTGAACGCACCCTTTCATTAATTTATCGAAATGTCATTGTCAATTTAAACAGCAAACTAAACAATGTTTACATCGAAAAGTAAGAAACAAGCAACTTCTGCAAGTTATAAAAATTTTCTAACGAAATTTGCAGGCGGTGTCTGCTAAGTTAAGAGACAGGCAATAACAAGTGCAAAAATTTGAGTCTACATATTCGTTGTGTGATGTTGCCGTGTCAGTGAACAGTGAGACAATCGATTGGTCGAAGACTTGAAAATATCGCTGCCGCTTAGGCGTCCGTAGCAAAAAATCCAAATCAGTCAATTCCAAAGCGGCGACGTCCAATTAAGCCCAACAAATCGACATAGCAACGCAACATACGATTTTAAAGAAGTCAGATTTCATTCAAAAATGTTTTTGATTGTTCCTTAAGATGAGTTCGAAGAGACAAGTGTGAAAAAAGGGGTCATGATTCATGACGTACGATGAAAAGACGAAAAGTAGCATATGATGATGATAAATGAGATACTAAACGAATTGAACTGAAGCCAAAGGCTGTGTGGCCTCTCTTCTTTTCCTTAGGCGAGAGGAGAGAGAGATGAATGAAAATATGGGTCTCTTGCGTTGGACGTTGGACCTTTGGACCTCTGTTATGGAGTGACATAGCTTGATAAAGATGAATGAAAATGTATGTGAGTAAATCTTGAGTCTGCTTTGTTCTGTTGGTCTTGGTCGGTGCCTACTGTTGAGTAGCCACAACGGGGGTACCACTGGTCTGATAGGACTTAGCTTGATAAGAGATGTATGAAGAATCTTTAGTCCTGCATTGACTTTTTGTGATCGTTCTCTGCTGTTGCCCACGAACAGTAGTGTGAGCTTTCTGAGAGGATTTCCTGGATAAGAGATGAAAGATGTGTAAGTTGGTTATTTGAGGTAAATGTTTGAAAAATCTTGAGTCCTGCGTTGATCCGTTGATCGGTTCCACTGTTGGAGTAGCAATGGTTGGACCTTTTACTGGGTCCTCGTTGGACAAGAGATGCATGAAGTTGGTAGCATGTGGTAAGTGTTAGAGGAAGTCTTGCATCGACTCTTTGAGAGACTTTGCTTTTTGAATGAAAGGCGTTTGTATGTATGGGTAGTATGTATGGGTAGTATGAAGGTGTGCGTAGTTGGCTGCTGGTTTCTACCTTGACTAGTGGCTGGCTGCGTACATCTGAGGTTGACAGGCCTCGAGTATTGAGGTACTCATCTGTAAGTAACCTTCGGTTTGCGCGGCTTCACCAAAAGTTGAGCTCTGATACCATGAGAGATATGCCCTCCTGGATGACGTTTGTGCGCTGTGGTACGCAGCTGGGACTATCTATGAGGTAGGCCCCCTTTGTGGGAGTATCGTTGTGGCTGTAGTTATCCTCAAGTTCACTATTGCTACTGGTCAACCAGGGCGGTAGTTGACACTTAATTTAACTCTGTTATGTTGAGTAGGCTCGCCGTGAAATTAAGACTTAATGTCAGGTTTTCAAGTAAAACAAGACTTCAACTGTACCTCAAGCCAATACCTAAGTTTTTCAAATATCTCAAATGGTTTGCGTTTAAAATTAAAATAAACTCATAAAAGTACATCGTATAGACGGACGGTGAATAGCCTGTCAAACGCTCGAACGAGAACGAGAGTGCGACATTGTAAATTGGCCACGAAAGTAAGCGCTTACACTACCAAACTAATATTCCAGTTACAGCATGATGGTGCAACAATCTTTCAGACAACATTCAAACTTCTTAAAATAAGAACATTTGTTGCTGTACCTAACTATACCGTATTCATTAGACAGGTGAAATGAAAGATTTAGTAAAACCCCAAGAATTAAAGCGTACAAGAGACTAATCAGACGCTTAAATACTTAAAAGGTTTCTTTTGTCATCACCTTTAAAGAATTCAAAAGAATCACATTCTTGTATCACACACTGTAACACAACTTGAGTTCAAAGCCAATCCGGCCGTATGCTGCCATCTGCAATCTTTTCCATAGAAAGACAACGTGTTCTGTGTATCTCATCACATTTCTCGTTACTCAAGATCACAGATAGCCAAACTCAGTACAATCAAAATAACCACTTTATTTAGGTACATTAAGCCATCATACGACGAGCCGTAACTGTATGTTCAAGCGACATCTTCTTAATGGACAGTACATATTCCCAACAGAGAAGACTTCATAACAAAAAAAGGGTCAATACGATTAAGAAAAAAAGTCATTACCTAGGTCAAACAGAAATAGTTGGTTTTGAAAACGCCACACAATCAAGTCTTATGTTATTCGTTTTAATGGCTCCAAATATCGCAATGAATCACAGTCTTAAGCCTGTTCGCTTTTGGGGTTGTGCCTGAGAGCCATTAAAGTTATGTGGCTTCATCTTTTGGCTATAAAACCGAGTGTCATCAACGTCAAGATATTTAGTTCATTCCCAGACCTTGGAATATTAACACACACGCACTATGTTCAAGTTGGTAAGAAACTCTGGCCTGATGATTTGCTCTTCCATCTGAGCTCGGATTACACACATTTTGTCTTTATTTTTTTTTTATTTTTTCTTCTATAGGCCTTTCTTTTTGTGGTTTTGGCCGTAGTTGTTGTAACATCCAATCCACATCCCAGACAGAATCACTCGAAAAAGGTTTCTCCGCCACAAAAGAAACACTCAGCAGCACATCATGACCTAGATGCTCATGTAAAATCAGCGACACGTGTAGCCCGTAGCCATGGCTCGCATGATGCTCCACTTCATCATCCCCATGGTGGTGCCACCTCTCATCACCCCAAAAAGCTGACTGGAGCGCGAAAGGCTCGCGGTATCCATGGAGCCAACAAGGGGCACAATACTGATAAAAAAAGGACTTCTTCTCTACATCGCTCTGCAAAGAATCGAGGTCATCGCAAATAGTTTGTGTAAAGTTTTCCCGTCCATAATTTTTTTATGTTTTTTTTTTTCCTTTTTTTGTTCTGTTATCAAAAAGAAAAGCGAAAACTCTTTGAATAAAACAAACACATATAATATTTTTCGACCTATGTAAGAGTATGCCTTACGTAAGTTTTTATTAAGTAAACTTTGTCTGTTGATTTGTGTGATTTTTTTGTTTTTGTGTAGCTCTTATACCAAACAATATTTTTAATTGATGGTGTAAAACTATGATAAAGAGAGAGGAGAAGTGGAGAAAAGCTTTTAGGAACACCACTCCGTTCTATGGATTTTGTATTTGATGCTCAAATATTTACCAAACTAAGGAGAATATTTGGATGTTGTTGTTGGTGGTTGTTTTATGCTTCTCTTTGTTAATAGGTGGTTATTGTTGTGGTAATTTTATTCCCCGGCCTCGAGGGTCGTCGAGGCTTATGGAATGCTTTTTGCTGACTTTTGAGAGTGAATATAGAAAAACTTACATTAAATATGCTGTGTACTTTGTTTTGTAGGTTTAAAGTTGGTTTGTCCATTAGCATAATGATCGGAAGAGAAGTAGAGCTTTGAGTTGATGTTGCCAGGGTTCCATTGGAGACTGGAGTGTTTTCATAGTTTTAAATGGAGCTTGTTGTTGACGAAATAAATTGTGGATCTACTTCCAGTAACGCCTGCTTACTTGGAAACCATTTCTGCTTTTGAACTTAACAAACGGGAGTTTAAAATAGAAATGCAACAGAAAAAGACAGGAAAGAGGTCCGAAAAGTAAACTAGCGGAGTAATATTTGGTAGATCAGCCAGAATATATTCAATTCCAAAGTAAAAGATTTAAGAACTGCGACGAAAAATCTAATAAAAGTACAAAGTATAGTGTGCTCCAATCAGAAAATCGACCCGTTGTCTATCAAGTATCATTGACGTTAAAATGCATATCCTTTTGCGGGAGGTGTAATAAGGGAACATGAAGCCTATTCAGTGTTATTTAGCGCAGTTGCTGCCTTGAGGAACACTGAATAGTTGCCATATATTTTACAATAGTCGAATCGCGTTGAACTCAGATTTCATGTTTCATGATATTTTTTTCATGTTCTGAAACGAATAGTTTTTCATAAGAGGTTTCATTTTGAATAGGCCGTTGTTTTATTTTCGTATCTTAAACTGTCCCCATTTGACTGATGACAAGTAAAAACTACCTTATCAAAAAATATCTAACTACTTACGTACTCTGTCTGCCTGTTACGTGTCAGGTTCAACTCAAGAACTTAAGACAACAAAATCTATGCTGATTAGGCTCTTGAAATGCCTTGAAATTTTTAGCGAAGTAGCCCATTTTCATTTCGTTAACAAACCGACTTATCTCATTGAAGGCTCGAAATAATTGTTGTTCAAAACAGTCTTTATCATTAGCGTCCGACTGTTTGGTGTATTTTTTGGTCTTGCAAGGACATTGGACATTATTTTTCGAAAACCAGGCTCTAGCTACTACTTCGGTGGATGAATTGCGTTATCAAACGATTATTAGTTATTTATTATTTAATAAATTTATGAAAATGTCAGGAAATAAGGTTATTGGCGTTGCCACGGGGCACTTCTCTTTTGTCAAACATTTACACTCTGTGAATGCTGTATGTGTATATCATACTAGCGTCTTTTGGCTAGCAGCAGACTGTGAAAAGTAATAGGGCTCTCTGATTACCAATGCTGGTTTGTCACGGATATGTCAACAACAAATGCAATCCAAAGTATAAGGATCCTGATAGAAAAATGAGAAAGCATTTGATCGACCGCGTGATCTGATATGGGTGCCCCTCAGACCTCAAAGAGTTTCAGAGACCTGAGTACAGTTGGTTGAAACAAAACAAAACTAAGATAAAGTGTAGAACATCAAAGAACGGTGACAATTCTTAGCTAACGTTTTAGCCATCGTTATGTGAGGATCCTACATGATCCTGCAAGAAACATTAAGCCAATAGGTAAAAGTTGTAGAAGGTATTGGGAGAATAGGTATTAGAAAAGAGACCAGCACCTGTCTTGCACGTTTTCCAGGCATTTATTTGGTTGGAAATGTGCTGCTCAAAATGGTCAAATGTTTGGGAAATTTTTTTAGAATTATAGTTTTCAATCGGGCAAAACGTTTTTTGGAGTTGGTCTTTTCGACAGCTATCACTCAGTTTGGTTTGCCGATTCGTTGTTAAAGAATTAAAGCTGCATGACCACTTCGTACTTTCAGTAAATTTACTCGCAACGAAATCGCTGTTGACACCGATTTGTTTAAGCTTTAAACCCATTATTTACCTCCTAGATCGGGCGGTTCAACACGATTATTTTTTGTTAGGTTATAATGCCTACGCAGAGAACTCCGAGTCGTTTGACGCTTTGGAAGAGAATTTTCGTCGCGTTATTGCTGACATACGGCCGAAAATGCTGCAAAGTGGCCTTCGTTTTGAATTAATTCTATCAATCCGCAGCGACCATACATACAGTTAAATTGTATGCCTTTTATTTCTTTTTGAAAGCCTCACGTCTAAAAAAGGACTTCCTTTTTGATCAACAGTAAAGCAAAAAAATTAGTTTTTTAAAAACCAAGTATGCAAGTTTTCAAACCTTGCCATTGCCAGAAGAAGATGCGAAACAAATTTTCGAAGAAAATCGTTTTAAAATATTCAACAAAATAAAAATTTTGGTTTATTTAAGTTGAGCTTTTTAATGTGATGTTTCCTATTTAAGGCACAGTCGATCGTTACAGCAAGGTACTTGAAATGCTCGACACGATTAAGAAAGATTGCCTTGATCATGATCTTAAGAGATATACCTGCTCTACTATTTCAAATATTTTTCGTTTTCCCTAACATTTAGTGATGGGTTGCAATTGTGCATGTTCTTGCAGTTATAAATAGTGGATAAATCAGTATTCATATGACATCCAAAGACAAGTGAGGACTTTCCAGAATATAGAAGACATAACTATATCTCTTTCGATAAAAAAACGGAGCACTTGTGTCATTCTGTCGGTCGTTTTTCCGTTGCAAATGAGACACCATATAAATTAGCGCTGTTTCAGTGCTACTAAAGTCTAGCTGTTACGGTAAATTTTCCCGCAACAAAAGCCTTCCTTACATTTAGTCATTTACATTTCGATATCCCTCTCTTTTCCTTAAACCCTTCCCTATAATTTCTTCGTCCCATCATTTCTCCGTTGTTTGCTCTTGGAAATGTGATCGAAACATAACCTTTTTCAAAAGCCCCACTGTCTTTAAAAAATAAATAAATAAATAGGGTGGCTCAACAGAGCGAGGAGTCCCTGGGCCTAGCGCATTATCCACAACCATTGTGAAGCCTTGTGAAGGAATGGAAGGGACCTACAATTTTCTGTCGGTTCCGTACGGCTAATTGAGAAAGCGCTTTTCATGTCGATGAATACTAACGGAGGACTTGCCAATTCGTCGCGAAAGGCGATAACCGTGACTTTAAGTTTCAATATTGTTTTTGTTTACGGAATCAAGTAATTGTTCGTTAGTTGTTTTAACGATAACTTTAGATAACACTGCCAGTTTTCCATAGGCCGATACCGGATGGTATCACTGAATTTGAAGATCAGGATGTTGTCTTAATCTTTTACTTTTGAAGATTTCAAGGAAGAGACAATATTTTTGACTGAGGTTGGTGTTGTTTGTTTTATAAGAAACAGACCATTGGCCTTTTCAGGAGCAACAATATCATAAGATCCACACTTGAAGGCCAATAATTTGCAGATGTTCACAAAAAAGTTATTCAACTCGCGTAATTATTCTTTTATATCGTCTTCCGAAGACGTTTTAAGCGATAGACAATTTGTACACTCTTCTTTCTTGTATTGTAAGAAATGTGTGGAGCATCAGCTCGATCAAAGGAGCTCGTGTTTCTACCTTTGCCTTGCACATTGGTCTCCTCATTGCTTAAGCAGATGGTCACCTCCTTTAAACTGGGAGATGTGAATCGTGAACCAACTCAGCCCGATGACTCCCATACTTTTCCCTAACTCGAATGGTATCGCTTCTATACCAGCAGTGTATTCTAACTTCTTCGAATAGGATATCTTGTTTCTCCCTTAAGTTAGGTTCAGCTTCTGAAAAGTGCTTTCGAGCAAACTGCTCGAAAATATTTTTCACATCACAATATCCTTGCCAATTTTAGCAATTTTAGTAGATACATATGTAAATCTGAAAAATTAATTTCAATTGACATTAAATCTAGAAATCGGTTTTTTCAGTACAGTGCGCTCGGATTTTCAAATTTTGAAAACATGGAAAAATATAAAGCCGCATTGAATACAAATAACTGAAGAATTTTAACACATGAAGTTTAATTTGGCAGCTCTCTTTACCAGAAAAACCAGTAAGCTTAAGAACACGAAAATGAACTTTTTACTGTCCCTTGTCGTTGTTCTTTCCCATATGGAAAGATTCCAAAGATTGCAAACAATCAAGTCCCAATGATCTACACAGTTGATATGTTCATCAGTAACCTGAAGACTGTCAAACACACACAATACGACAGTCAAAGTAAATTAAAGAACAAAAGAAAACAAAAACACTCAAGCCCATCAATCAATCAACCGGTGTCAATGGTTGTATTCAATTTATTCATTTGGTCATTTCGTTGAATGCATAATGGCTGCACGAACAAGTGAGTAAACATAAATGGCTAATAAAACTCATACAACAATAGAAACGCGTATTATTTTGCTGTAGCACGTATTTTTAAATAAAGGAGCCCATTCTAGGAACCATTTATGCAGATGTTTATCAAATGTCATTCTGGTTAGTCAAATTCAACATAGAAATTTTGCCTATTTGATAAATTTGACATGTCTTACATAGCAGCAACTACAAGTATTTGACGACTAATTGTTATAGAGAACCAAACAATACATAAGACAATTACAATTCTGTTATCACGATGAATTCAAGCCCGGAGTTTTAAGACAGTGAAAAAAAAAATAAACACTTACAAAGACTAGAAACAATTTTCCAGAATAGTACCAGCGTGTTCCAAAAAAAAAAAATTAGTTTTTTTATAGGAATCAATGAGAATGCATATTTTACATATTTTACTGTAAAAAGGAAAGTTTTTCCTCTTATCCTTATTTCGACGTTACGAGCATTGTTATATCGAAGGGATCACAGCTTTCCTATTTATCTGCTTCGCTTTAGGGTTTCATTTTTAGTAAATTATGTTGTTTATGACGTAAAGGCTTCTAACGGTTCTTATTAGTTTTACAAACTTCGTTTGATGGTTTAAATCTGGAAGTTGGACGCAGTGGAAGTGTATGTGACAAAAAGTTGGACAACAAGCTTGATAAGTATGAACGCAAACTACATCAGACCATCCAAGTTCCATCAAACCAAAGTCTGTCCAACTAATTGTACAGTGTGAACTCCGCTAAAAGCATTTTGATATTAAATAAATAAATAAAAAGATGAGTGGGAGAACTCTGATGCTTTCGAAATCACGACCTGATAGTTTAAGTATCGCTGAAGTCGTTTAGTGACTACTTCGTAGCTTCGTCGAAGTTTTCAGCTGAGTTTTCTTATTGCGACTGGCCATCATGACGCGTAGCCGCCAAAAGTAGAACTAAGCTGGGGCACAACAAGTTACATTTTCTACGTTTTGCCGATATTTTTCGAATACTCGATATTCTTATTGAAATCTATCATTAAAAGTGTAGAGAAAAATATAAAATTAAAGTACAACCAAAAAGCTGACTAGAAGTGTTCAAAATGCAAATGTAAAAACGAGCTGTGGTTGGGAACAAAATTTTAAGTTGAAAAATATGAATTAAAATTTCCACAAAAGCACAAAATAAGCTGTTAATCAAGAATTTGCGTTAATTTAAAACAATAAAATATCGAAGAACACTCATAATTCATTGAAAATTTAAGTTAAAATTTATCATCCCTTTTTTTACTTGGGAAATCGGAGTAATTTCGCATGGAATCGGCAACAACAATACCACCGTATAAATGTCTTTCTATCTGTTCGGAGGTGGCAAACAATTTTGAACACCTCCATTTGTTACATCAAAAATATAGAGAAACTCTATTAAGTCTGGCATATGTCAACCGTGCAAGGCGTCAGTATATATATTTTTTTTCTTAGATCCTAAAACTCTCCCCCTTTGAAACCAAGAAATTATTCTTTTATGGGATTTTCCAAGTTATTATTCAGTATTCAATAGGTACTTCAGGTTATTTCGGAATCGCGTTTTTCCATTTGCTTAAAAAGGAACATACAGAAATATCCTGAAATATCCTACAGCTCTAAATTAAGAACACTTCATTCATAAGTCCCCACCACTCCAAGTGATCCTCTTAATCGATTGCAATTGATTCTCTTCTGTAAGCTGGATATTCAGAAACACATAAAATTTCATTGTCAAATTAAATTTAACTTTTCTTTTTTCACGCACTCTTATGCTTCAAAATAATTCTAACTTCGATACCACACGTAGAAGCAAAAGAAAAGAAAGGTTTTACTTTTAAATCACTACCAAACCAAAACCTTCCACTTTAGACACATAATTCTGCAGTTACACGTTCCAAAAGAATTACCAAAACAATTCCAAGCAATTTTCAAAGCATATTTATGCCATATAGTTAAGCCGACCTTTGTGAAAGGTCTTACTTTCATCTTCACCGTCTTCCACCATGAATACCAATCAGACTTGTTGCTAATGTGAATATCATATTAATTCCGTCGGAAAGCACTTCAAAGTCAATCCGAGACGTTTTCGGCAAACAGGGGGGTAAAGGTGTCCTTATTAAATTGTCTGTGCAATATTTTCTACCTCAGAGACGACGCGACGCGACGATTGGAAATTGGTGGTATGTCACTGCAAAAAAGCCATATAAGTCTTTCCAAACAGATAAAGTTCATATTTCTTACAATCTTTGAAAACGTCTGGAATGCCGCCAACGTATGCGGGTGTACTCGTGCCTTTATATGGTTCACATTTTTTTTGGTGTCTCTGTCTAGTTTGTTCATTTCATGGCTTTGATTCCAAATGAAATGGTTTCCTTTTCGTTCGCCTCCTCTGTACTCCTGTTTAATCATCATCGCTCATTTTTTTTTTTTCGTCTTTTTTCTCATTGCAGAAAATGAATCTAATTGCGGCCGTAAGCATTTTGCTGGTTACCATTTTGACGTTCCAGACGACAGTGATAAATGGAGCCAAAAGCCTAGCCGAACACAAACAGCACTCCTCGTCTAAGGAGCATTTGGCAGTTGGAGCATCACCCGAATCCATGTCCCCTGGCGAAAATCTGTCTCGCAGTGGTCGCGGAGCGAAATCTTCCAATCAGGGATCAGAGGCCGGTGGTGTTGGTAAGCGGGGCAAAAACAGTAAAAAACTAAACAAAAGCACGCACTTAGAAAATTCAAATGCACCAGCTACATCTGCACAAAGCATGTCATCAGAAACAATGAGTCAAGAACAAGCACTCAAAAATCAGCCATCATCATCAACCTCTGGACATCAGCACAATAACAAACCTAAGCAAAGACAAATGCTTAAGGCTCAACAGCATCAGACACACGTCAAACGTGGTGGAGGTAATGCCAAAACAATGGGCGAAAAGAAGTCTGAGGAACAAAAACGTAAGTATACACATGTTGAGACTATAAGGAAGATCGATCAAAACCGAGGAGCCTAAAAGGTTTTTGATGTTTTCAGCCTAAATTCATCTTATTCATCCCAAGAGACCATTAAAATGTTTTTACTTTGCCTCGATTGTTAAAATGGATTTAAATTTGCTTGTTTTTTTTTTTTGCACAAGTTGTTCAATTGAATTTAGAGTAGTTAAGTAGCTGTTATGCAAAAATTTAATGTTGATGTTAAAGATTAATTCTTTTGCTTTTGTGTCTTTTATTTGCATCTTACGAGTACATTAACGCATGAGTTATGATTTATGAAAATTTTAACATATATGCGATGGGCTGAAAGGGTCTAAACCGAATTTGCGAAGTTCTTAAAAAAACACATTTTCAGTAGAAAGTTTTACAAAAGGAACAGGTCGATATCGGGATGAAGTAGAGGCCATTTTGTTTTGGCGGGATCTATCAAATCTGTTGATTAACATTTTGTCACTGGTGCGATATCAAAAGTTGAACGTTTGAGCAGCTCGTTCAAATAAGGGCGGCACTGATGCAGTGCTGAAGTGTTTAAGAGTGTTAAGAGGATAGTTCGGATGCATGGGTTCGAATCCTTAGCAGGACATCTGCTTTTTTCATTCTGCTAGTTTCATCTCAACGGTGCTCTTGTTATAAAAAGGTATTTTTTAAGACGTGTGGTTTTTTAAACTGTCTGTTCTTTTGTCGGAGTTGGTCTATTTGACATCTCTTTATTTGATTTATGCTCAGTTTTGTTTGTCATTTTTTAATGAACTGGATTTGCAAACCGTTCAAACTTTTAACCAAAATAATGGTTCAGTTCGCGCGACGTAACGCGCGCTGCGTCCAATTTTAGATCCACATAATCGCCCAGAAGAATAGATAATTCTAACAACCATAGATTAGTTCCTCACCACGTTTACCGTACTGAAGCCGCTATTGCTGCTGTGAAGCAGAGTGCCGAAGTAGACCCGAATGAGGTCATTCACCATGGCGCTCAGCAACTAGAACTGAATTTTTTTTTTTTCTTGGTCTGCTGCCTCATAAATTTGTCCTAGAATAGAAGCCGAACGACCATCAAGCACGTCGCACTTTCGTTTAATGGACCCAAAACGAGAAAGTCACCGATCCTGATTTTCACAAGAAAATTTTTCTAAGCGATGGAGCTCACTTTTGGTCAAATGGAGGTAGCGTTAATAAACAAACCAAACCCAACTTACGCTTAAAGGCGTCAACATCAAGCCTTTTCATATGAAGGCAAACATCATGGAGTGATCCTGGATAACAAGCTTCTTTGCTCTAAACATATCGAGTCTAAAACTACTAAAGCACTGTCAGTTTTCTGGCAATGTAAAGGAGCCTTTGTCAAGACATGGGGTCTTTCACCGAAAAGGGTCCTTTGGATCTATACGGCTATCTATAAGACCAATCATCTCCTATGCGTCAGTTGTTTGGTGGAATAAGCTCTCGCGTAAATACGTTATTGCCTCGTTTGCCAAACTTCAAAGAACAATTTGTCTTGGTGTTACAGGTCCCTTCCCCAGCACACCGGGAGCTGCTCTCGACGCACTGTTGAATCTTCCTCCCCTTGATACCTTCATCATGGGGTGTACTCTCAAGACCATTTCTCGTTTAAACCGATGTGGTCTCTGGCACAATTCGCACTGGAGCTTTGAAGAACTCGCAAGCAGCATTTCTTTTGACTCACGTCTAATAGATATGCCGTCTGACACGGTGATCTCAAGGCTCAAACTGCTTCAAAATTACTCAGTCAACTTTCCTTCGGTTAAGGACTGGTTCACTCCAGAATCTGAGCCTGGAAAGAACTGTTGTCGTATCTTCACAGATGGCTCCAAAACCGACGAGGGCTCTGGTGCTGGTGTCTTTGTGGAGAACGACGACATACGACTGCACACATCTTTGGGATCATATTATGCATCCGTTTTTAAGCGGAGGCATATGCTATCCTAATGGCCTTGAGCCACGTTACGAATAACGGATGGACGGGGAGAAGTATCTTTGTTTGCAGCGACAGCCAAGCTGTACTTAAGGCCCTTCTCAACCCTCTAACCACTTCAAAAGCGATTCAGAAATGCAATAGCTCTCTGAATGCGATTGAAAGATTTAATTCCTTGAGTCTCATTTGGGTTCTGGGCCATCACGGCATAACTGGAAATGATGATGATGACAATGGACCGGTATTTAGGTCTGAGTGCTCCAGCTGGTATTTTGAAATAAACAAAATTGTCGCATTTGGAGTCATGACAGTCCACAAGCCAGTGTTCTAACACAATCAAATCCTCAAAAAGTTGCTATTTGGTGTGCCCTATGGGCAGCAGGAATCATTGGCTCATATTTCTTTTAAAATGAAGCCAGCCTTAATGTTACAGTTAATAGTTAATGTAGACGACCTTTGGTTCGTCGTTCGGCCTGTAGCATGGCCTGCAATTTAATACAGCTAGACTATTTTTTTAAGGGTTATGTGGAATCGCTTGTCTACTTGTATGTAAGCGTTATTGCTGACATACGCCCTCAAATGCTGCATAGTGTGGTCAAAAATTGGGCTTCTTGGCTGGAATTTATTCGAACCGGCCACTTCTTCAAACCCAAAAACATAATGGGAAAATTTTTCTTTTTAATAAAGCTAAACTCTTGGCCATAACATTGAATTATATGCGTCTTATTTTTTCTTGAAAACCTCACGTTTAAAAAACACTTTTTATAAGTGAAACTACGACCATTTTACTTCTACAACCCAAAATTTGGAAGGTTGATCCCCTAGTATTACAATGGACTGGCAATCGGTCTGACAGCTAAGTATTAAACTCCTCCTTAAAGGGAAAGGAACGTCCAAATTTAATGGTGATTGATTAAGCGTAGGTTTTTCTTATCGAATAAAACATTCAAATTTGCATCATACTGTATTCAAAATATTTATTGGAATCGATAAGTTGGCTTCACGCATTCACGTTTCAAATATAACCTCATGTTACTGTTGTCAGTGAATCCGTTTCAATAAATGGTCCATTCGGGAGGTCTAATTTTGCGTTACTCTTTCCAGTATTTTGGCATTCCACGAATTACGAGCGTTCTGTTATCCTATAAGGCTTCAATCGTGTTCTTACTTATGTGGGCATTACATTTTAGGGTGAACCTGGGCCTCAACCAACATTCTTCTATAACGACTTCGATTTTGGGCGAGCTCTCTCCAGTTTCGTACGCCAAATCGGTTGAGGTCTTCATCCACTTAATTGCGCCACCTAAGACGAGGTCTTTCCCTTCCGCGATTTCCCTGCAATTTGCTTTCGAACACCCGACGAGCCGGAGCGTTTGGGTCCAACCGCTCAACATGGCCCAACCATCGTAGCCTCGCGATGCGTACTCTTCTGGCTATGCCCATGTCGCGGTACAGCTAATACAGCTCGTTGTTGTATCTTCTTCTCCACACATTGTCTTCGTATACGGGACCAAAGATCATTCGGAGAATTTTTCTTAAGAAACGACCAAGGGTTTCCTCATCCGCTTTCGATAAAGTCCATGGCTCCGCGCCGTAAAGCAGGACTGGGATGATCAAGGTCTTATACAATGTCACCTTGGTTTTTCTAGAGAGGGTTTTGTTTCTCAATTGCCTTCTTAACCCAAAGAAGCAACGGTTGGCAAGAGTTATTCTCCGTTTGATCTCCGCACTGATGTTGTTGTCCGTATCTACAGCGGGTCCTAGGTAGACGAAATCCTGTACTACCTCGAAGTTATGTCTGTCTATTGTGACGTTTTGTCCACTTAGTCTATGTTCTGTGTCCTTGGCTTGATGACAGCATATACTTCGTTTTGCCCTCATTAACCATCAAACCCATTTTTGCCGCTTCTGTTTCGATACTCGCAAAAGCACCTATAACATCACGCTTTTTTCTTCCCATTACGTCAATATCGTCTGCATAGGCGAGATTGTTCCTCTGGTGTTGACGTTTGAGTTTCTTACAATCTGTTCAAGTATGATGTTTAGGAAATCGCATGACAGTTTGTCGCCTTGCCCAAAACCTTTTTCGACATCAAAGGTTTCGGTGAGCTCTTTACCGACCTTGACGAAGCAGCGTGAATTCTCCTGCATAGTCGTACGAGTTTTGCAGGGATGCGAAACTAGGCATGGCTCTGTACAGCTCGTCTCTGTAGATACTGTCATACGCGGCCTTTAAATCGATAAAGAGATGGTGAATATCGATATTACGTTCTCGGGTTTTTTCCAAGATCTGCCGTAATGTGAAAATTTGGTTAATTGTGAACTTCTCTGGTCTAAAACCACATTGATAAGGACCTATCAAGTTGTTGACGTGGGGTTTCAGACGTTCAAATATTACAGCAGACAAGATCTTATAAGCGACGTTAAGGAGGCTTATTCCTCTATAATTGGCGCAATTGTGAGGGTCTCCCGGACATACGATACTGAGGTTCCATTCATCGGGCATGCTTTCTTCTGATCATATCATACAGATCAGGTGCATGCTCCTTTCCAACTGGTCTCCAGCTGCCTGAAGAGTTCGGCATCAAGGCCATCTGCACCTGCAGTCCTATTTGATTTCAATCGTGATCGGTTTGTCCAAATAATCTAACGACTTTATATATGGTCCTATGGACCCTTCTTGATGGACCACATGTCTACCAAGTTCAATTCAGGCAACTGGATCAAAAAAGGTCCTCGGATCATGGCTCGATATCGTTCACCGTTGGCGGTAACGTTTTCACCACTGTCATCTTTGAAGAAAAATGAGCCGATGATGTCACGGGCTAAACACACACCAACCTGTGTTTCTTTTGGCTTGTATGGGTAATTCTTGTATGGCATGAGGCTATTTATCAATCCAGATGAGAAAGTTTTGCTTATTTACGTATTCGTTGAGCCAAAAATGAGACTCATTGCTGAACACAATCTTTCCATAAAACAGCGGATTCTCAAGGAGCTGGTTTAAGACCCAATCACCAAAAATAAGACGTTGTGGTAGGTCATTGGGCTTAATTTCTTGTAGAAGCTGAATTTTAAAGGCTTTCAAGCCCAAATCGACACATACAATTTTCCATGTGGTTGAGAAACACATGTCGCAATATATTCTCATGCAAGTCGATGGTTTAATGCGTCCAAAGTTGAATTTGGCGAAATTTGGTGATAACATCACGAATTGTTGGTCCACCAGGTCGATTATGACGACCATGACATGATGGTAACAAAGCACGAATTTTGAGAATAATTTTCATCAATCTGCAATCGTTGCTCGTTTGTAAGTCTTTCTATGATGAAAACATGAAAACTGGAAACTTTTCACTTTGACAAATGACATCTGGATCTGGACGCCATTACCAACCAATGCAGTCAACCTGAAAAACCCAACTATTAAAAGATTACCCTTTCAAACTTAAAAGATACTGCGTTGCACACATTGCGCCCATTTTGTGGCAGCTGCGATAGCCCATCAAAGTGGACTCTCCTGGTTTGCTGGCCAAAGAGATCAACTCTTCGCCGTGCCCAAGAAGAGATCTTTTACAGACCTCCAAAGTACCAAAGTATACGGGACGGCGTTATAATGTAACAGCAAACTTTACGATTGACATTCTGTACATCAACCTGCCTTATCTTCAATATGCTGGCTAAGTGGAAAAAGAACTGTCGAAGAAATTGCCAATTCCTCGAAACAGACGATACACGTGCAAAAGAATTTGGGATATTAGTGAGATTCGTACGACCTCTTTCGTAATAGTCTCAAGCTCTTACAATTGCACCACAGACACGGACGTAATTTTTAAGAGTTTTTTTCGTTTTTTGTTCCGCATTTACTTTTTCAAAAAACTTTCTAGTGTACTCATTAGCGGAGGGGCTTCTTTTTTTTACGGTATTTAATTTTGTATTTTGAAGGTAAATAGGCAAACTTTATAGGCTCTTGTCACAAAAATGTGGATTCATCTAGTCCCCTGTTTTCTATGTCCTGAAACCAAATAAATAAATCAGGGCACGAAATAACAGAATTGCTTCGATATGATAGAAATTTTCCACTTTACTCAAACCCACGAAGGCAAAAGTACGACCAATTAGCTGTGAATTTCAAATTTCAAATATAAAATTACTGGGACTCCCAATAAAACGCATGGAAAAAGGACGAGTAATTGACTAGCAAATATTTTCTCGCAAAACAATTTTACTTTTACTTCCACCAGGTAAAGGTTCATATTTATTCGGACTCCTTTTTCCCCCCAATTAAACTAGACAACAATAAAATAAAAAGATAACGGCCTGTATTTCATGCTGATTAAGATTATTCCGTTTCCGAAAAACGTCAACTTGTCGGATTCTATATAGCGCTCACGCTCATCCTCTATCAGTCAACCAAGGCTTTTTGATCAAGAGTGACATTATTCATTTCGGGGAACGCCCTTTGGTGGATCTTTGCTTGTCGCAAAGTCCAATTCTCTACTCAAAAATGCATTTCATTTAAAATTTATTCAACACAAAAAAAATAAAAGAAGTTAAATAAAATTAAACCTGGCAATTCAAAGTCCAAAAGGACGAATGCTGTCGTTTACGGTATGGCACGGTACCGTGCGCTCCCCCAACAAAAACGTTGGCATCTGACGAGTTGTCCTTTTTTATGCGAAATGTTGAGCCAACCATAGTGGACACATAATAATACAAAATGTTATTTAATAATAATGAAAGTGTGCATGTGGGTACAATGTTTTTGGTACATATCAAGGCTCGCTCCCATATCCCATATTCCATTTTCCCATTGCCCTAACAGTTAATAAAGCTTGTCCTGGTTTTATAGCTACGCCAATGTCTGTTCCTGTCGTCGCTTAATTAAGCGTCAGTGATTCGAAAATATTTCGGAGTTTTTCTCTGTGGTGTTTTCATTCAGATATGTGTACATTCAACAAACATAAATGGAGTATAATTTTTTGCTGTTGCTGTTGTTATTTCGTCGGCATATATGAGCATTGAGCATCATTCCTCTTTCCCTGCGTTATAAAGCTTGTGAACTCTATTTGTCAGTAAAAGACTTTTTATCCTTGTTTATGTGGAATATGTATGGTACTCGAGTGAGGACTGAGAAGCCTACCATAAATTACAGTCAATTCCATTGTGGCGCACAGAGGCAGAGCGTAATATTTTACAAAACTGGATACACTTCCCTGGGATGGTAAGCAGATGTTTGGTTTAATTTTATACCCCGATGGGGTTTCTCGACAGTCAGCGCGAACATTTTTGCGTAGCGCGACTGTTATTGTAATTGAAGGGTTGAACGTAGGCGGATTGTTTGTTTAACACTATAGTTAAAGCATAAAACAAACGGGAATGATGGAAACCTGAGTGTAGAAGGGGATAGGGTATGTTTTATAAATTTATTACAATACATGCCGCTGAAAGCATGTACTTGTATTTTCGGATTATAAAGGGACACTTTTACAAAGTGAAAGATATTTGCAAGTTGGAATGTCTGCGTATAGAATGACAGTTGAGACTTCGCAAAAGAAAAGCGAAAAAACAAAGATTTGAAAGAAAAAATGCAAAATAAATGGTTCCATCTTTGACAGCATTAAAGTTGTGTTTATTCTTTTGATGGTTCGGAATAACATGATAAAATTTGGCCATGAAAACCATGTGATGAACCTCCCACATAACAACTTGGGAAGTTTTTCCTTAAAGGGATTGGCTTTGCGAAAAAGTTAACGATTTTTAGATTTATGGAAAAATATACGGTCCAACGGTAGTCGTCGGCTTTGTATCCAAGTGAGTTCTCAAGTTTTGTTGTTGTGTTCTTTACATGTTTGTGTAAAAATGAATCATAATTCTGAAATAAATAAATGCTGCAGGGACAAAATATGAACTTGTGCGCATGGATAAATAAACTGTTGCGATTACACATAATCCGTACATAGTAGCTCAAGTGGCCGGCGGCCGTCAGGCTACGTTGCTTATCGGGCCTATGTTTCTTATGCTTATTAAGCAAATAATTTTTTCAAGAGAAGTATAACGCACATGGGTTGCCTAGCAAATTTTAGGCGGATGACACCTAAAAAAGGCATTTTCGGTACTTTCTTACTACCAAAACTTGGCCTATCGAGTTTAATTGAGTTCCGATTTGTAGAGCCAAATGTGGTCTGTTTTTGGATAAGTTTGTTTTTTAAATGAATTAATAAGGAAGCACAATAAAGCTAAGCCTCGAGGCCTAATTCATTCTTTCAAAGACTTACAGTTTAATGCGGATTCCAAGTAAGAAAGCTTTTTTATGGCATTGGAGAAACTGCCAAATTTTTGGAAAAGCCGATATCAGTGGAAAAAACTTTTAATGCTTAGAGGCTTCGCTTAGGACTTTATTTTTAGGGATATACTGATCTTCAAAACAGTACACATAAAATTAGCCTTTTAAACGCCTTCAGTTACGAAAGAAGTATACGCAGACATTTTATTCGCGTCTGATTTGTCTAGTGGAAATTTAAGAAGAACACAACGAAGTTGCCAGGAACTTTATGCTAACAGACGACATCCTTCTCGAAATGTTTTTGGAAATACCTTTCCAAGACTTCGAGAAACTTGATCAGTATAAGCTGCAAGACCTAACGTGAGAGTTGCAACAAGAATATGAGTTTCTGTCGATGAAAGAATACCAGCAACTGTTGAAGCTGATCCTTCCATCAGCATCAGCTCTACGGTTAAGTTAGGTTTAAATGGCTGTCAGGAAAACAACTGACACACTTAGACCAATATTAGGTCCTTTGTGAATTGTGATACTATAAGACGTGTGTGAGGGAGTACCTCCCTTGAGCTTTTGATAAAGCGATAGAGGTGAACTGTATCCGTTTTCACCAAATCGCTTGGATCATCAAGGAAGTATTTTCCGAGATGCTGTTTTCTCTTGAGGGAGAGTGCAGGACGTGAGCAGAGGAGGTGTGGGATTGTCTCCTCCTCCTCCTCCTCCTCATCTAATCAGCTTCTGCAGAAGTCGTTTGAAGGGACGCCGAGTCTTATGGCGTGTCTAATGAGGCAATGTCCAGTAATGACATTAATTACGGATCCAATGTGCAATCTGTCTGTGGATAGCAAGTGTCTTTAGATTTAGCTCTGGCTATATCCTTTTTGTTGCCACACAAGTTGTGGCATTGCTCCACCTGTTGATTGTTTTATCCATTACACCTTTCCTTAACATAAATTAGCATCTAGCGATTGGTATACCACTGTTCAACCTGCTGATTGAGATCGGTACATCGGTTCCATTTCTGGCGATTTCTTCGGCTTTGCAGTTACCTTGGATATCTATGTGCCATCTCCCGGCCATCTCCCGAAGAGATAGGCGACAATTGAGGGCGGTTACTGAATTCGTGGAAACAGCGCCGAGTGATTTGAGGGCTGCTTGGCTGTTTGAGAAGATACGGATATTCATTGAGGATTTAACGTTTTCCTTTAGCTACGATTGGTCTGATGACCAAAAGCTTTTTAAAGGAAAACGGGCCACGGTGGATTTCCTGATTCTTTCCTGTATATTGGCTTTCCAGTTTATCATTTTGTCTGGAATGATGCCTAGATATTTAGCTTCGTCTGAAAGTTTAAGTGGGACTCCGTTGATTGATGGAGTTATTAGTTGAGGAATTTAGTATTTCCTAGGGTTGACCCCTAGATCACTTTTTCCCGCCCATTTAAGCAGTTTGTTTAGAGTCCGTAAGGACGTGAGCATGTTTACCTGGTACCGCAATGGAGACCTCATCTGCATATGCAATCACTTTGAATCCCTCAGCTTCTAAGCCAACCAGAAGTGTGTTGACGACTAGGTTCCATTGAAGATGGAATAGGACTCCATCTTGCGGTGCTCCTCTACTGACAGATCTCTTTGCCGAGAAGAGCATTCTGAGTGAAACTAGGATTTTTGCTGTTCCCGCCGCGTCGTTTAGCTGGATGCCGAAGTGGTCTTTCTTGTCCCTGCAGAATTAAGTTTGATGCCTGGCTTTGGCAAAGCTTTTGATCTGTAAATTTCCTTAACCAAGGGCTTCTCTGGCTTTCATGTCTATTAAAAACATGATATACTTTCATTGTTTTCTACTGGTAGAGCGTGCGAGGAGCCCTGGATCTCCTTTGTTGGAATCTTTGTTCAACCACGACGCTCGTTTTGGAAGCTGAGCGAAACCCAAAGTCGCAGAGACTGCTTTTCAAATGACTTAAGAGCATTGTCGCCACCGGTGTTAATGTTGATAGATTTATTGATAGTTAGATAGAAACTGGACTCAGCAAGACCATCTGTTGCGATTGTAGCTTTCGGATGTCATATCGCGTCCGAGTATCGCGTTTGTGGTGAACAGGAAATCTTTATTCCTACTACGCTACAATAAAAAATTGTTTCATGTGAGTTCCTGAGCGGTTTCGAACAACCATATCACTGCACAAGAAGCTTGCTTCGATCACAACGTCACCATCGCGTCGTCGGTTGATGGTTGACTGATTTGGAGTTCGGGAAGCGCCCCTATGAATTTTGAGAACTGAAAATAGGTAGGCTAAAATTTGGCCTCAAATAAATCGATTAAATGGTGCCCGTCGCAAGTGGCGTTATGGATTGTGTTCGGAATCGGCAGCAAATTAGGTGTCCTCCATTCTTTTATTGGGCATGCGTGTGAGAAATGCGCTAGATCCCGCGGGATTCTGTTGCGCCACCTTATGTTTGTATGAAAATCGATAAAGTTGAGTTCGGCCGCCAGATTGTTTATTAAGGCTCTCTTTCCTGTTAGTGTTTGCAAGATGTCCTCCTGATGTGAATTTGCTTTATGGTCGAAAAGGACGATACTTATATCCGAATGAGAGCGTCGATAGTAATGTTTTTTGAAGGACCTTGTAGAAGCAGCGTCGATTCTGCTGTTTTTCCGTCAACTATTTGCTGGTCTGGACTGGTCCACTTCATTCCAAAACAGTTTTGCCTGTCGTAGTACCTCAACAAAAGGTTTCAAGCTTGAATTTGTGTTCCTTGAATATGTTAAAGTTATCGTATTGGTACCTTAGACTTTGTATAAGAGCCTTAATCCCCTTAGTTCAGCTTTTTCAGACTTTTTTGCAAAAATTTCTGTTCATATTGCAGAAAACCACTCCGCCTGCCCCAGTACCATTATTTTTACAAAACCGAAGCATTCCTCTCATTTTCAAACTTCTAGCGAATAGATTCCCACATCTACTTTTTGCTTTTGACTTTACAAAAGGCCTTCGCTTCGTAAGAGCTTTTCAAAGAAACTAAAACAATCGGACCCAATATAAGTTCAATTTTCGTTCACTGATTCAACAATGGTTGCAAATATTTTGCATAATTTACCAGCATGAATCTATCATTTATGAATGAAATCGTTATTTTGATCAAAACAACAGCATCAAACATCTTTCTTTCATTTCCAAGAAGACACACACATACGCTGCTGGCACAAGCAAAATAACAACATTTGCTTTCCAACCCCCGAAGCAAATACAAACAAAAACTACGCACTCCACTCGAAAATCTCATTTTGACCATGGCTACTCGTAGAAGAAAAAAATTATTGGAAAACACTGAGAGAATAAGGACCACTTCAAGTATTTTACCAGCAGGCTAGGCTTTCCTTTAGTTGCCTGAGATATTGCTTTTTCAAAAGGACTCGCATGTCAGAGTTTACCCGGCATGGAGCACAATTTGACTGGCATGTTGATAAACGGAATGGGTACTGTGCCACGCTCACAAGGTTGATGTTTTATTAATAAGGATTTTTCGATGATGGTTCTCCCAGTGGGAGTGTGCTCGCCTCAACTCCCATCTCCAAATGGCTTCAGGAACACACAACTGAGAATGTGTGTTTGTGTATCTGCAAAGGTTTTGTGTTTTTTTTTTTTTTTTTTTTTAGTGTTTACTTCACTTGGAAATTGGATTTTGTTCGTCCTTCATTTGCAGAGCGCTTCAAGCACAACATGCGTTTGATGGTGGAGTGGAGTTAAGCGTAGATATGAGTTCGTCCTTCTGCCCGATGGGTTTCATTCATCCCACATTTACTGTAATAGCCTGTGTGATTTTTCTATCTCACTCGTGTCTATTTGTGTTTGCAAAGTACACGGGCCTATACTGACCCACAATCTCATCTATGTCTAGAACTTGTGTTCAAAACAAAAATGTTCCAATAAAAGAGCAATAAAAAGATGCTGAATTGCCTTTGTAAACTCGGAATGACATTGATAACATGAAGAAAGTTCCTCACAATTGTTGTTTTTGTGTGTGAACCTGGGATCTTGACCTTTGGAATGAGGCAGAAGTTAGGACTACGGCGAGCAAACAAAATGAACTGGGTAGCAGACATTCTAATCTGGTCGTTTATATGTTTCTATAATAGCCAGGGGTATCTTTGGTTTTGAATGAAGAGATTAAATATACTTGTTCTAGAGAAATCAAATTTTACGACGAAAAACATAATCAAATTTTTGTGATTGTTTCATTCTATTTGTAATTAGATATTTTTATTTTTATTTGCATACACAGTTTCATCCTGCCGCTACTCGAAAAGCGCTTGGACTGAATGTGATGCCAAAACTAATTCGCGATCAAGGACGCTTACACTGAAGAAAGGCGAATCCAGTTGCCAACAGACGAGGACTATCCAAAAGAAGTGCAAGAAAGGTTTGTTTAGAGTGTTTTATAAACTTTTTTTTTGTATTGGAATACTTGAAATATTTTACCAATTTTCTTCCGTCAAGACATAAGATATTCTTGTGTAACGAAGTTTGTACGGCAACTCTTTTGTTTTCTTATAATTTCACTTCTTTGAATAGAAAAAACAGTAACTCTGTAACTCCTCGGTGGATTTTGTTTTAATAAACTGCTTGTTTGAGTTACTACTTTGATTTAGTAACTACTTTAAGTAACTAGGGTCTCACAATTCAAAGTGGCACGAATGCTTAGCTCTTGTTTTTCAATGATGTGCCCTTTAGATCAGCTCTAGCCCAGCATCTTTAGGTCTTCAAGAGAAGCTACGGAGCTTTTCTAGGGGTGCCAATGAAATGAGATATGTATATATTATAGTAGAAAGGGTGCCTATAAGTAAAAGAGGTGAGAAACTTAAGCGCTAATGAAGTGTATAGTTTGAAGGGTCGCTAACTTTGTAGCTGTACCAAATAACTTATTAATAAATCAAGTGCCGAGTTTGAATGAACAAAATGAAACAAATGAAGACGAATAACTGAATAACTGAACATGTTCCCGTAAAAATTAAAGAGCGGATTCAACATGAATCCTTCTTAAGAGGAAATTATGGAGAAGGATGGAAATTGATGTGCTTCTATATAGGTCGGGCCCGAGAGATTGATTCATGACAAAGGAGATTTTGAAATGAATTTTATATCAACAAGGAGGTGTCCGTGATGTGATTGTGAGAATGTCTGCCTGTTACATGAGGGGCCGAGATTCGAATCCCAGAATCATCAATAGAAAAAATGTTTTTGGGGGTATCGTTTTTTGCGAGGGATTTGCAAGTTGGGCATCTTAATATTTTTGGTTTTATCTCATCGAACTTTAAAGTTTCGAACTGCTTTTGAGTATTGACTGCATGAGTTAAATCGTGGTCAAAAAAATGCACCGGAGGTGGCCCGTCTAAGACGCCTTGTCCACGGACTCGGATAGGCATCCCGGGTACGTTGTTTTTGTTTCGGGAATCTCTATTGATTAAATGTTATTGCAGCCATAAAACTATTGTGAAAGTAAATGGAGCGACCTAAGACACCAACTGTAAAGCTGTTATCGTAGCCTGTGACGTGCTTTGCTTTTCCAGCCAGGGCAAAAGCTCACGACACGCCAGGGTTCTTTCTGAAGAAAGACTCGTTAAACTTCAGTTTATTTTAACAACTCTTTATTTCTCAAACAATTCTTTGAAGTTAAATAACAACAAACAAATGGCAAAATGGTTAGAACACGTTGGGTAGGTCCAGTATAAGTAAATTCGTAACGACTCTATGAGCGTCAACGGTGACGGTGTATCGGCTGCGGCAGCGGCGGTAGCAATAGGTCTCACGGTCAGCGTGTTCCTCTGAATTACAAGAGGTGGCAACAGCGGCGGCGGCGGTCGTAGAATATCAGCGGTGGGTTGCCCACAGGCAATGATAAAGGGAAGATCCGTGTCGTCCTCCTGTAGAAAGAAACAGAACTTTAAACCCCTGAAGGGTTCTGATTAGGAGGCTCACAGGTATAAAGGATTGAAAAACACAAAATCTATTGATATATAAATCGAAAGATGGGAAGATTGGGAGATTTATAGATCGAGGGATCAAGAAATCGAAACATTTTTGACTGAAGCGCGTTTATCTCAACCATACCTTGTATGAAAAATGGTACTGATGGTTCCCGATTTTGAACGGCTAGGTGAAAGAACGCTTCTTAGGTCAGTGCTATAACTTTGAGAGAATTTGCCAAATCCTCGCGTAACTGCGCTAATGTAATAACAAAAAAGAAAAGCAAGTGTTGAAACCCACATTAACGCAGCTATCCATTCTGGAACAGGATCTAACGTTGTGTGCAGTCGTCGATTCCATGGTTGGTAATAAATTTCATACCGTGTTTTCTCTTCTAACAAAAGTGAAATCAAATCATGTGTGAAACTGCCTCAGCATCGAATATCCTTGAGTTCTTTTATTTGCTTAGATTCCATCTAAATCAGGAGAACGCACAAAATACTTTCCTGTTGTTGTGCAAGCAAAAGTAATTCCCTTTATCTGGTAACCAGTTACCGAAATAATTTAAAGTGTGGCCAAAATATACCTTGAAGATCGAATGCAGACTTGTCAAGTTCTAGCAGCGACTCCTTTGAATTAAATGAGTTTCCCTTAAAAAAGGAGAGTAGTGCACACTCTATGAAAATACTCTACACAAGAAAATAAAGACGTTAAAGCGATGCCGTGAAGGCTGATGAATGCACTGCACATATCTCCATGCAAGCAATATTCGAAACGACTCCACTGTCCCATGGCCAAGAAACTTATAAGCTCATAAATTCTGGTCACAACTCTACTGTTAAACATTTCGTTGAACAGCAAAGATTTACACTCGAGAAGCCTCACATAAAATAATTACCATAAAAAGCCTCTTGTTCAGCAAAGTTTTCTCCTCAAAAAGAACCCATGCGGCTTATAAACTTTTCTCATAATGGCACTCATCAAGCCAAAGTTCATCCTAAACTTCCGGGTTGTATAGGTATAAGCAAGGCACCTAAAACACCCTACACTGTGTTGTTACAAGTGGTGTGTGTCACACTATCACTTCACTTCACATGATTATCACACACTATATACATTTTCATCTCCCACTTTTATGCGTTTAAGTATGTGGGCTTGGTATGCAATAAAAGCAAAGCATGGGAAACTCTGCAAAGTATTGACCTTCAAAAAATAAACAACAACAACTGTGAAAAAGGCTTAGGCCCAAGGACTCTATGTCACTAGGTGACTGCGGCTGCAAATACAAAAACTACGCCTTAAAGCAAGAGCAGTCTTAAATGGCACCCAACTGTACTACCTTGTGTGTTATTTGGTCTTTCAGTTTATATTTCTTCATGCCCTACCGTTAAAATAAAACAGAATTCACTGTACTAAAAGTACTTCCCTCCGAAAGCTTAAGCCTCGAGAATCCTATTTACGTAACGCGTCCATCTGCACGAGAAGGCTACAATAGCGTGACTTTTATTTTTCACCATCGTAGAAAAGTAAAAGGGCTTAAAAACAAAATAAATATGTGACAGGAAGTGTGCCATTTCTATAGGAAATAACCACACGTAAGCACCCGTCAGCCAACCCAGTCAGCATGCAGATCTCTATAGAGGCAAAAAAAAGGAAAACGAAATTGAACCAAACGCAGGATGTAAAAACGAAAACGTAAAAAGTGAAAGAGAAAAAAAAAGGAAACAAATTCACAAAATGAAAATGCATTTTCACAGTGAATTCTACTGCTTCAGTAAGTCAGAAGCCAGCTGAAATTACCCCAGAGGATATGCGGCCACGTTTAACTTATATGTGCGCAGAGTATAGTTTCACTTCCTGCAGCCGCAGAAAAAAAACAAACAAACGAGAAAGTTTCTTATGCCTTGGTGGGTGGGGGGTTATTTCCACTCTTTGTAGGTTTCATATGCGGCTTGGTTGCCCTCTTCCAACGTAAGCGTATATGCTAAAAACCATGCCAAGAGTTGTCGGAACAATAGCTAGTGCATGCTTGGGATGGTTGCTAATGCCAACGCAAATGTTTTCAGAGTTTGTGTGTGCGAATTTTTGTGCACTTATGATGATTCTCTGTGCACTGATAATGAGGATATTTTGCGCCAGAACCTGGAGTTACGAATGTGGAACTCTCTCAATCTCTCACTTGGCATATACGAACTACCCGCATTTGCACGTTCTATACATGTTCTTCTGTTCGAATGAACTGCCAAGGATCTACTCTAGCTCAAGCTTAATTAGGAGCGATTTGCACATGAAATTTAATTGGACTCTACTTTTGGTACCATATTGCTAACCCTACACACATACACTGACATATTTTCTACCTCAAATGGCATACAGAAGCCAAAGAACTATTTCAATTTCAAAAGGAAAAAGGAAAAGCTGATGGCACTGGGAATCCTCACACCTTGAATAAGAGCTTCGCTTTTGTTCTTCAAATTAGGCGTTGATTATCTTGTGTGCCAAGTTGAAAGACGGTCTTTAAGCGCAGCGGTGAAAGTTTTGTTCATTACGTGTAAAAATTATGATTTGGTTGGAACACAGGATGCGGATTATTGGTTTCCGTAATGACTACTCCTAATTGTAGAGCTTTGTGGACTTATTGATTGCAAATGGGTTCTGTGAAGTTTAAAAAAGGCTTGATATAAGTTTAAAGCTAAAGAGCTTCAAGGATAAACCACACTGGCCTCATATTTAAAAAAAAAGTGTATATGAAATCGATTAAATGGGAAATAGGAATAACTTAATGTTCATTTGTTGCTGAATGTAAGAAGTTAACTCTTAGAAAATTGAAATTTCTTGAAAAACACTGTTTTCATGCGATATTCTTAAGCGAAAAGCTTTCAAGTGGCATTTTGTGGCCCCAAATCTAAACGCAACAGCGTTATCTAGTCGTGGTATCACAATGGACCTAATATTGGTCTAAGTGTGTCAGTTTGTTTTCCTGGCAGCCATCTAGACCTAACCTAACCTAACCTATCTAGTCGTCTAAATTATAAGATTTTTGAAAGAGCTGGTAATGCTAATAAAATGACTAACGTTGTTTTACTTTTTCTTTTTTTAAAGTAAGTAATTTAAAACAAATTATTCAAGTTTTCAGTGCAATAGGTGTTTTTTTATCGGTTTGATTTTTGAACTGACAAAACACTGTTTCTAGTGATTGTTAATTTTGTAGCTATTTCACAATATATAGACTTGAAAACAAACTTCCCGGTTAAGCCTTATTGAAGTCAGCCTTGGGAACCATTTTTTCTGTCGGAGGTTTTTTAAATACTCACTGGAGTACTCCTGAATATCGGTCCATTGCGACTCAAACAAAGCAATATACATATTTGGAAAACAGGCATATCAAGTCACAGAACCTTTATGAACCATACTAACATAAACACTTAAACAGACTGCACCCCCACCGCACACTGATTTTAATGTAGTGGCCCTAACAGTCATCCCAACAAGAGAATGCTGGGAAGAAATCAGAGTTATAAAAAAGAAATGTCTCCGTTGAGGGGGTACAGTCAGGCATCTTCTGAGATAACCCTCCAATAAATAGATCAATAAAGCTCCCCGACATTTGGAGTGAGTGTCTTCCAAGCAGAAGTACTTGTAGTGAAGGTGCAAGCCACCTGGCTACGCAAAACTTGGTTGACAAAAATATTGACATCCTCATAGGCAGCCAGGTGGCCTTTGAAGCTATCTCATCCATTGGCACAAACTCATAGTTAGTAGAAAGCTGTCGTAGTAATCTAAGACTGTTAAACTTATGTTGCAGGACCTCTTGACATACCCGGAAATAAAATGGCAGATAAGCTGGCTGAAATCGGGTCAGCACCTGAATCCAGTAAAACGAGCAACTCAGTTCTCAAACCACTAGAGCAAGAAAAGAATAGAAAATACGAAATTTTCTAAAAACCGCCAATTATGGAAAGTCATCCTATGAAACATGTCGGGTTCCCAGAAATCTATGAACACATGTTTCTGAGAAAAACAGAATTTCTGCTCCACCTTAGCAGGCCTCAACTCTCTGAGACATGATGAGAATGGGTATTAGGACATCCGATATATGTAATGGATGTCAAGGCGAAGAGGCAGAAGAAGGATCAGTCCATTTCCTCTGTGAGTGCCCTAGCTTGGCCCACACTAGGAAAAAACCCTCGATGAATACTTCTTCGACTAAATGGGATACATTTCTAACCTCTCACTAGACAGCATCCTAAAATTCATTCAAAGCTCCTTATGGTTCAGTGAGGGTTCCCAACCCCAATAACCCAGTAACGAACCCATCCCAGTCTGCCCCCCATCCCCACCTCCTCATCCTGTGTTTTCCGGGAAGCACAATGGATCGGTGAGATGAGAGTGAGTTGCTGCCGCTCACGGCTGCACCCCCATCTGAAGCCTAACCATCAACACAAGTATGGGTGAGCATTGCTCGAAACTTACGGTACAAGAAAAAATATTGCTTACGGTACAAGTCATTAAGTCTAGGATATTCCTATTACTGCTACAAAATGTGAAATATGTGCCAAAGGAGTCCTAAGGTCGTCAATACAGTAAATTAGTACAAAGTACACTGCAAAGAGCATTTGAGTATGTTAATGAAGACAACCGTTTAGTTAATTGTTATTGACTCATATCCTGCAAGTTAAGAAAACATAATGTACAGATAAGGTCAGATCTAAGATATGCACCGATGAAAAAGTATCAACATTTGGCACCCGAGGCTGGATTCTGTCACCACTTCTTTTGGTTACTTAAAAAGAGCCTTTAAAGTACTTAAATTGAAATAAGTAACTAGTAACGAAACTTAGTTTGCTAATGGCAACCTACAGACTTAGCTTTCAACCTTAAAACTTCTACCAGAATAAGAAGAACGGGCTAAATTGCTTCCACTTGAGCAATAAGAACCAACAACAAAGTGAAATTGGATGATGTACTCAACCTTTGTTACACTTTTTATTTCGCGAAAAATTTACGATGGATCGATATTATGATAAGGGTCGCGTGTCTCACAATTTTGAGAATATCGTTG
This sequence comes from Melanostoma mellinum, assembly GCA_914767635.1. Classification (NCBI taxonomy): domain Eukaryota; kingdom Metazoa; phylum Arthropoda; class Insecta; order Diptera; family Syrphidae; genus Melanostoma; species Melanostoma mellinum. The sequence continues at coordinate 197,903,031 of OU612058.1, read as the reverse complement.
GCAAAGAACAACCGAAACTATAAAACTCTACTTATCTTTGTTTTAGCTACTCCTTCCTCCTTCAAATTTTCTATGTTCCGTCCGTCTGACGTTTTCTTCTCCTTTCTCGATTTTGATCCTTTCACTGACTCTAAACTTTTCTCAAACAATTAAAAGAAACTAATTAACAAAACTATTTTCCAAATATCTCCAACTTCCACTTTCTAAACTTTCTTTTTCTCTCAAAAAAATTAAAATTCGCAAAATGAACCACTTGTTGTTTTCTAGGTCAACCAAGAAGTGATTGATCTTGTCAATTTGTCCTTTCTCGACCCTCAAATTTACACACACATTCATACAATCGGCCAATCGTGTCTCGAGGTTTTCTGTCACGGCTTTCTAGCACATGCAGCCTTATGGCTGACAAGCACCTCCGTTGTCGAATTCCAGCGAGACCTTTCACTCGCACAATTTTCCAAGCACATTGAACTGAAATAGTTGTTGGGGGTTTGTTCCCAAAACTTATCCAGCTCATTAGTCGAGATCAGACCCCTCCCATAAAACATGTCGAGAAAAATGAAAGTTCCTGAAAGTTGAAAATAATACTTCTGGGCATTTTCCCAGTTACTCTACTATATAATCTACTGAGTCAGATAAAGGATAAAATTCTCAATATTACAACTTTTCGAAAATTGAAGAAGGGAGGAAAAGCTATTAAAACCAAAATGAACTACTTTACCCTATTCGGTGGATCTTTGCGCAGATTTGGGGAAAAAGGAAAACTATTAACGTTTCATTCTTATGATTCGGTTTTACAATACTAAAAGTTAAATTTAGGGTGTTTACACTTGCAGCACTACGCTGCACAGTGTTTCTCATAACGAAGTATGGCGTTCACACGTGCCATTTCAATTTTCACTTCTGTGATGTGTATGTATGTGTATAGTGTTGTGTGTGTGATATCCTGCTTGTGTAGTGTGTGTAATGAGGTGTGTGCATGATGATGAGTGTAAAGATGATATATGTGCATGATGATAATGGGTTAATGATGATAATGATTTGAATGTCGATGAATGAGAATGATGATGCTTGTAAGTGACGAAGTATGAATGACATTCAATTTAAGTAAATGGTGTGCGAGTCTCCAGAGGCTTCTGGCTCGACACACCAAACGCCGACATCAGTTCAGCTCATCCGCTGATTACGACATGCACCTATTTTGTCATTTGCTCAAAGCTATGTTTCGATCACATTGCTAAGAGCAAACAACGGAGAAATGATGGGACGAAGAAATGATAGGGAGGGGTTTGAAGAAAAGAGAGGGATATCAAAATCAAAATAACTAAATGTAAGAGAGGTTTTTGTTGCGAAAATTTACCGTAACACCTTCAACGCCCAAATGTCTCAAAAACTGATGCTAGGCCAAACTAAAAACTGGAAATACTAAAAACAATTGGATTTGGACAGATTTTAAGTTATATTTGAGCGTCGTTTGCACAAAATGTGGGCTCTCTCACATTAAAATAAAAAAAAATAAAAAAAAAAATAAATAGGGTGACGCAACAGAACGAGGAGCCCCTGGGCCTAGCGCAGTTCTCACAACCATTCTCTCTCACATTAACCATATCAAAACAGCAACAAGAACTGTCAGTAGTGTAAGTTGTCGACAACTTTAGTTTATTTTGACAAATTGACTCTTTTTTACTCTCCATTCTGACATTTTTTTGCTTGTTAAAGTAAAGTACTCGTATCGTTTTTCAGTCTGTTTTCGGACGACAATCTTTTCGCTTTGCTATGCTGGGAGCATTAAATCATTTTCAATAAAAAAAAAATGTTTGCAGAGTCATGTTGAAAGTCTGAAGCAAGGTCTCCGTCTACTATTAAAATTTTTAAGGAATTCAAAAATTGATACAAATAAGGGAACATAGTTGGAGTTTATATCTTTCAAACTCTTGTCCTCGTTATTTGGCTTTGCCGTCAAGTTTCAAAGGAAAATCAAAAGTAAAAAAAAAAACTTTCTTAAGTTCCTTAAAATTCATAACCTAAACTACCTTTCAACAAATTTTTACCAACTTTCTCTAATCTTTCAATTTCCAGCTTGTCGCTATGAAAAAGGTGCCTGGACTGAATGCACTTCCGGCCAGATGACACGACAGGACAAACTTAAAACTCTCAGCGATGCTACCTGTGAGCCAGTCCGGGCCATGAACAAGAAATGCAATCCCGGTGGTAAATCCAAGGACAAAGGCAACAAAGAACGCAAAAACAAGGACAAAGGTAAATGAAAAGTTTCTTTACAAAATTAGCAAATTATCTCCTGCCAGAATTACACTCCTTCAGGACCGAGCATTTAATTACCATTATCTCAACGCACAAGTTCGACCTCATTACGTGCGGAATGCTATAGCCCACTGGATTTTACTTTGGCAGAGCACTTTTGCAGCAAATGGATGAGACAGACATGCATTACATTTAGAGTATACTTTATGCGGCCAAGCCATTAAGAACCCAATGCGCAGCAGTTATGTGGTCTTGCCTCATTTTGGTGTAAATTTTCGCCCTCCGAAATTTCTCTCTAATTAAATTGAATTCACACACAGTTTAGGAATCTTTGGCACAGATCCCAATACCACACCAGACTCTCCAAAAGCAACCACTACACCAGTTCACTAGTAGTGTAGCATTTACCTCTACACCACTTGCCAGGTGTAAGCAAAATGCGGGAAATGCGTTCAGCCACATCGTACACAACAAACCTTGTTGTATAGTAAATTGCAAGGATTTCTGGAGTTGTGCCAATATACACACAAGTACTCGCATTATACGTAAACTACAGCCATGCATTCTTATTTGCAATAGAATCCAAATGCCGCTCAGCCCTTTAAAACCCCCACATGCTGTGTCGCTGGTTTTTGTATGTTGTGTTGTGTTGTATAGGAACTACTGTCAAAAAATATAATCCTGCACTTTATTTGCAGGATGAAGTGGATGATACTTATGAAAACGAAGTACTATGCTGGAGTTGCTTTTGGAAATACGTTGTTACAAACAGTCAAGACAGTCTGCCAAAATCCATTCAATTTTTTACCACAACCGCATCGCAATGCTAAATTGGCCTTATCCCCCATTCACATCCTATTTTCATGCTTTCAATAAGAATGAGAGTATATTGTTCGTTGTCTTAGAAGAACGAGACTTTGGTTAAAGTTTTCTGAGGGTTCTTCTTCAACTAAAATATTATAACAAAAGAAGAGTTCAAAGTTTGAAAATTTTTGCTTTTGTTTTTGTTTACTGCTTCTTTCTGAGAATCGAGACAAAGAAAAAGCTGCTTAGCCCAGTTGTTTTTGAGAAGAGTTGTCGAAATGTTAAGCATTGTCATGAATAGGCCACTGAAGTGCTGTTTTTGTATTTTAGGTAAGAAATTCGAGGCTGTGATTTATTGGGTTGGTTGTTTTTAGCTTACAAGGAAATATTAATGGTTTATGGAAGGAATTTTGAGATCAAGATACCTAAATAGCTATTGAAGTCCTTTGAAATGACCTTCTTATCCACTATTTTAAGCAGTCACATTAACTGCCTTTTTTGAATATTTGTAAAACCGGTCCTATCGTACCCTGGGGTACACCAACTCATGGGTCGCAGAACAGTTTAATCAGTTCAAAGATTCAGACGCAATCACTTTACTCGGTTATGAAAAAAGTTACATTTGAAAGCTCTACCTGGCACTATGACATAATGCTTGTGATTGTCGAGGAGTTCTCTTTCGAATTAAGAACCTTGAGCTAGTTTTACTGACATGAAAATCTATTAAATTAGAATTACAATTTCTAGCCATAATTGGTTCTATGATGAGAACAGTGCAATATCTCTAATCTGCGCAGTTGGTTTGAGCCTAATTGGTAGTTGAAACAAAATCATTAAAGTTAATCAGAAGCATGAATTTGTCCTGTTCTAAGATGGTGAAGAAAACCTCAATCATTATTTTTATTGGTCGATTTGAATCCAGTTGCTTCTGTACACGTTGAATATTGTGCAAGTATGGTCGAAGGTCAAGTCCAAAGGATAGGTGCAAGTTGTGCCTTTATTAAGGACAAATCTGCAAAATATGGAGATATTCAAGACCGACAACATGACATTATACAGTGAAAGAGTGACGCAGAGAGTCCGCCATTTAATAAAAACGAAAGCATTGAATTATCATTATAACTAAAATGCAAGCCAAGTTTAAGGTCATGGGATGCCTCACAAACTATTTGTGGAGAAATGGAGTAACTGGACAACGCTGGTAGGAAAAGTGTCACTTTTAGATTTGCTTGGTTTGCATACTTACGTAGGTAACGATAACGACTTCGATTTCGGGAGAGCTCTCTCCAGTTTTTCAATCTATGTCGGTTGAGGCCTGCTTCCAGTTGATTATGCCACGTAAGACGAGGTCCTACCCTTCGCGATTATCTTGCAATGTGCTTTTGAAAACCTGTCGAGCAGGAGCATTGATGTCCATACACTCCACGTGGCCCAGCCATCTTAGCCTCACAGTGCGTATGTACTCTTCTAGCAATACCCATGTTTCGGTACAGCTCATACAGCTCTATGTTTTATCTTCTTCTACAGTCTACACTTATTGTTTTCCTATGCGGCACTAAAGATCATTCGCAGAACTTATCTTTGGAAACGACTAAGGGTATCCTCATCCGCTTTCGAAAAGGTCCACGTTTCCGTGCCGTAAACCAGCACTGGGATGATTATGGTCCTTGGTTTCTCTTGAGAGTTTTGGTTTTTAATTTTCTTCTTAATCCAAAGAAGCAGCAGCTGGCAAGAATAATTCTCTTTCCGATCTCCACACTGATGTTGTTTTCCTTTGTAGACTAAGTCCTGTACTACCTTAAAGTTATGTTTATCTATTGTAACGTTTAGTCCAAATCTTCGATGCTCGGTGTCCTTGTTTGATGACAGTACATAGGTACTTCGTTCTAGCCTTTCTAAATATCCAACGCATTTTTGCCACTTCTGTTTCAATGTTCGCAAGTGCACCTACATTTATGTACGACATTCGACATCACGCTTTTTTCTCCCCATTACGTTAATATCGTCCACGCAGACCCCTCTTTACCACTGAGCCAACTGGGCCCAGGCCCAGGGCCCCGCAGTCACCAGGGGCCCCCAAATATCTGAAACAACACTGAAATTCTATTGGTCTATTTTCAAGAAAAAAAAAAATTCAATACATTTATTTTCTGAACGAAATTATATTCGAATTCAAACAAAAAAAAAAAGAGGCCACTCAAGTAATGATCAGGACAACGAAACCATACACTCCCTTGTGTTCGTTTCAGAGCACTTTTAAAAATCCAATCAGTAAAAACATTCATACGTGTATCTTACGAACGAAGTTAAATGGTGTTTAGAAGATGGGAAAACTTCTGGTGTATCCTTCTGACATTTGCGATGTGATGGTCCGAAAGGGTTACTCTTGATAATTTTTGCTTTCACTGATTGAGAGTTTTTATTTTTTGCTGTCTATTGTTAATGTAGGCGTTGCATTTGCGTGAAGAGTGTCCCTACTCATTATTAGATATACTCAATTTTTTAAAATTTCAAAGATGGAATGTGTTGACTGCTCATTTAGGTTCAAAAAAAGTTCCAAAAATTTTTCTCAAACATGATGATCAGCGCGAGCTGATGCACTAAGCGCTTTATATACATCATCAAGAAATTGAAGAGGCTTTGATGCATATCGCTAACGATCTGACGAAATGCCAGAAAGGAAGCTCTTAGTCTTTGCAAAAACAATGTTAAATTTGTTGAGTGCAATCGATGAATTTATAATTGGACTCAAGGACAATTTTGATAACTTTGATTCATTCAAATCAAAAAAAAAAAAAGGAATCCGAATATAAGAACCTTTCTGAAGGGACTAATTTTGACTGAGAAAGAAAGGTTCGAAATTGAAACCATTCTTTCCATTGTTGACACTCTAAGCGTTGATTTGAAACAGGGACTAGGTTTATATACGAATATTGGCCAAAGTTTTGACTTTTTTTTCGATTAAAAAACCTGAATTCAGAAGACTTAAAAGAAAACTGCAAGTCTTTTGCTAAATTTTACGAGACAAGATGTAAACGGAGATGAACTACATGCTGAATGCCTGAATTGAAAAGGATACTGGAAAACTATTACATGAAAATGAAAAAAACTGGCAATATTCTAGAACTTTATAATTTCTTAAAAACAAATACAATTGAAGATGAACTTAAAAGTGCTGAAATTGCAATTAGAATTTTCTTAGCTATGATGGTGACCAACTGCAGTGTTGAACGTTCCTTCTCTAAGTTAAAATGAATAAAAACTAACTCAGAACTACAATGGTTCAGGAAAGATTGACAAGTTTGTCGCTGAAAGTTTGTCAATCGAAAACGACATCCTCAGAGGTATCGATTTTGTAGATATAATCAATGATATTACTAATCTTAAATCAAGAAAAAGACTTCTTCAATAAACATTCCTCTTTCCATGTTTTTGCATATCAATTTTTTGTTCCTTAAACTATATCTGAATTTAATTTTCTGTTATTTAAATTTTGTTTATTTTTGAATTCTTATATGAAAAATTTATTATTTTGTTTTAGTTTTTACATTATTTATGTTTATGTTAACGTTTATGTTAAAACATAAACATGCTTCAATAATTATTTACTTTTAGAATGATTTATGATGATTGATGAAATATCGATTCAAAGTTGTGTGTTTTTTTCTGTATACCTTCACTAACACAACATAACATTTTTAAAGAATCATACAGGGGCCCCATTTTCAAAAAGTGCCCAGGGCCCCTAAAAGGGTAAAGACGGCCTTGCGTCCACGTAAGCGAGTAATTGTACAGACTATTGAAATACTACTTCTCTGGCGTTGACATTTGAGTTTTGTATAGTATTTTCAAGTATGATGTTAAAGAAATCGCATGACAGTTGGTCGCCTTGCCTAAAACCTTTTTCGACATCAAAAATGCCTCGGTGAGTTCTTTACCCACCTTGAGTAAGCAGAGTGAATTCTCCAAAGTCATCCTGCATAGTCATACGAGTCTTGGAAGTATGCCGAAACTAGGCAAGGCTCTGTACAGCTCATCGCTGTACGCTTTTCGTTTTTCACCATCAGACTTCTCGTGACTTTCGACGAACACAGATTGCTTTGACACCGCTCATGTTCAACATAATTCTTTCGAAATGCTGTTGTAAAAGACAAAATCTCATGAAAAATTTGAGTATTAGCTACTGATCTTCGATATCGCTACAAATCTATTTACATTTTTTCGCTTTTACCTAATTATTTAATTTTCATGAATATAGAGCATGATTTGCCTAAAGATCGATATCTTGAGAGTGTTATTTCTAAATTTGCCACATTAAATCCCGAAAAAAATTTTTTTGCAACTTGTTTGTTTTATTTATCGAGAACTCAAACAAAAGGGCATCTTTAAGGAATTTGCTACTAGCCCCGTGCTGACCTAATCCGGCACAAAAATAACTGCTATGCACATAACATTTGTTTGTTTGATAAAAAAAAAAAAAAAAGAATAGTGATATTAGTGGGCAGGTTATTGTGACAAGCTATAATCAAACCCACACCAACGTTTAAATAATTGAAAATCTGGATATTTTTCCAGAATGCGTGGGTGATCCCAGCTTTCCGTCTGAACAGAAGCACCATGAGCAAAAACTTGAGAGTTGATGAATAAACTAGTTTATGAAAAAATCAGGATCGATTCTACTACAGTGTGGGCCAGAAATTGAGTGGATTAGAAAAAAAAAACTGTTTAAAAAAAGAACAACTATTATACTGACAAATTTTTATAGAAAAAGCAAATCATGAAAGTTTTTCTTTTAATGACTTCGTCAAGATGTGTACCATAGCTCCACAAACACTCCTCCAATCCGGACCTTAGATTATTTGAAACTCGCTGGCACATTGCTCTTGAGTCTTGGAATAGTCGCCATTTACTTTTTTGATATGGGGCTTCAACTGGGCAGTCGTTGTAGGATTATTGTGGCTAACATTTCTCATATATCCCCAGCCCCACAAAAGAAGTCTTGTGGTGTCAAACCCTAGCTTCTAGGCCAGCCACTTATTTTTCGTTATTTTTGTAATTTGTGAAACGCTCCATGGCAAATAAACTTGCGCAAACCGAGCTACCGCAAACCGATACAACGTAAAAGTTATTCAAAAATCGTATGCTTTTATTTGCCAGCAAAAAAATAACTTTTTGCAAACATGGGGAATCTCTTTCAGTTACTTCTTGCGAGTCCGGATTTTTTCTGAACGACGCTGAGTAGAAACTCACATATGTGATATATTGTCAGGTCTCACAATCGTCTAAGCTTTACTTGAAGTTCATTCTTATTGCTTCAAAACCTTCATAACCATTTTTTTTTATTATGTTGATACTCAATTTCAAAGTTCTTGATCGGAAGTACACTTTTCATCATTTTTAAATTAGAAATAAATTTTTTTACATATTTTTCTTGCAGGTTCTCGTAAGGCAGCAGCTGCTTAAGCACATTGGATTCAGAAAACCAACAAGAATTCTTTAAAATTAAAGCAAATCTTCAAAACATAGTTTAAGTCTGAAAATTTAAAATAAATAAAATACAAAAAAAAACCAATTACCAATCTTGAATGTCCTATACAATTGATTTAACATTTGATTATCTGTATAAATTTATTTTCAAATTCTATTCAACAAAGAAATTAACTTAATTATTTTATAATCATGTATACTGTCTTCATGTCTTGTGAAAAAAAATTTAAATATTTTAGTTTGTTTGTAAGTTTAAGTGAAACAATGTCGTACAATGTCGTCACAAAGTAATCAAATAAAATTTTTCAACATCGACTGTGTACAACGAATGCGATTTATTCAAACAAAACAGGAAATGTCCACATTTATTTATTTTTAAATGATTTCAATGTTAACAGTAATGTAAATTTTATTATTCATATACAATACAAAATTATATCCATAAATTATATACAAAATCCAATAAAATTAATCAATAAATTTTTAAAACGTGATGTTTTGGTTTACTGTAGTTAGCTTTTAAGTCCTGGGCAGTTTTTGTAGGGTTTGACCAAAAAAAAGTAATATCGTCACCTTGTTCGTATAATTTCTGTACACTGCATAAAGGTGGTGTTCTTTCAGCTTTTGGGGCATTTTTTTATGATAAAAGATAACAGAATTTTTCTCCAGTCACCTTACACTTATCCGATGATTGATTTCGTCATTACAAGTTGCTTTACAACGGATCATAAGTTGTGTTTAATGACCTGCTCTAGATCGATTTAAAGCAGAAAAAAGCAGTTTTTTGGGTCAATGACAACTTTTCTCCTCCGAGCAAGAACTTTTTGTGTTTGATGCCATGCTCAAGGTCCCTTTTCTCCACTTGCTTTTGAGTCAGAGCAGGTTCGAGCACAGTGTCAAAGTCAGCTGTTGACGTTCGCTTCAAATATTTTTGTTTATGTTTTGCGTTTTGCAATCTATGCAGGGGCGAACGCAGGGGGGGGGGTTTTGGGGGTTGAAACCCCCCCCCCCCGAAATTTTTGAAACAAAAAAATAACCACTAGTTTTTTAAAACAAAAATCAAAATATAAAACATGGAAACATAAAATTCATCTGAAAATTTGATTGTGTCAAAAATTTTTGAAAAAATCATTCCAAATGCGGAATCCATTTCTATCGATAAGGTAATTTGCAGGTATTTCATATGTTTTGGAATCACTTTTTGGTTTTGGTATGTTTTTAGCATGATCACCCTTTTCTAGTGTAAGTAAATTTCATATGTTGATGTGGAGGTAGTATTGGGTCGTATACAATGGGACCTGCGATAGAAATATATGAAAATTCACTTTCCTACTTATACTTGCAAACACATCGCATTGGTCGCTTCAAAACTAACGGCAGTTGCGGACGAAACACATCGTATCGGTCACTCCAAAACTAACGGCAGTCGAGACCGAAATCTACGAAAATTAAAATTTTAATCACACATACTAAAAACCAGTCACTCTGGCTCTGTATAAGAATGGGATCGACAATGGCAACTAGGAAAGGGTATACTTATGTATGAATAAGCATATGCATACCAATGAACATTGCTTGAGTATAATAAAAGAAAAACAGCCCAACAACTTTATAGACACCTTAAATGTTTGCGATTCGACCCTGCATATATAACAGTTCATTATTGTTCTATGCAGATCGGTGCCACACTTCCGGTATCCGTGGCTTCAAGAGAGCGATCTTTTTCATATCTGCGCAGATTAAAAACTTATCTGCGAGGAAGAACCAGCGAGGAGCAACTGAACGGTTTGATGTTGCTGAACATCTATAAAAGTATTGACGTTGACTATGAGGACTTTATAAATATAAAAATGGCAAAAGTTCCAAGGTGCATTGATTTAATTTTATAAAATACTAGCTGACTTGCGGCAACAATTTGAATTTTTCAGTAACCTATTGTTATATTATTTTACTTAAGTACATTTTTGCAAATGATCTTCTTACTTTTTTCATATTTTGCCAAATAGAATTGTTTACTTACAAGTAGCAAGTACTTAGAAGTACTTCCGTTCCCATGGGAATAATGGAACGAAGGAAAAAAAACAGACAGATGTAATTTTGGAATTTTTGGAACATTAGTATAGACTCCCCCGTTCCCGGGTGATTGTTCTCATAGGAATATGGGAATGAGTTAAAGCATATGTTAATCGCTCGGGGATAGTGTAGCATTCTAAAGGTGGAAGAATTTTTGAAATCAGTGCAGTAGTATTTAAGTTCTCGTTTACGTTTCCGTAGAAATTCGGATAAAACATAAAGTCTATGTCTTTCCTCAGGTCTAAGACTACCTCTGTACAAAATTTCATTTGAATTGGTTCAGTTGTTTGGGCAGGACGACCAGACAGAGCTACTTTTGCATTTATAATATTAGTAAGGACCGGTTCCCGTGGGAATATTCGGATGAATTGAAGTCTAGATCATCTCTGTATAAAATTTTACTTAAATGGACTCAGTGGTTTGGGCAGGAGATTCTTTCGTACTTGTTATAGTAGTAAGGACTCTTGTTCCTGTAGGAATATGGGAATGAGTAGAAGTTTATGTTTATGTGAGGCGTTCTAATGGTGGAAGAATTTTTAAAATCGGTGCTGTAGTTTCTAGGTTCCTGTACACGTTCCCGTTCTCATTAGAATAAAGGGATAAAATGCATTTCCTATGTCCTTTCTCAGGTTCTAGGCTATCTATGTACCATATTTCATTCAAATCGGTTGAGTAGTTTGGGCGGGAGACGGTAACATAGAAAGCTGGACAGACAGAATTACTTTCACATTTATAATATTAGTTAGGATTCCTCCTAGCAATGTATTTTACAAATCAATACAGAGTATAAAAAAAGCATAAAAATGTTAAAAACAAATTGTTCGTTAATACTTAATATATTTTTTCAAAACCCCCCCCCCCCCCCCCCCCCCCCGAAAAATTTTTCTGCGTTCGCCCCTGAATCTATGAATGTATTTGAAATCGAATTTAACTTAAAATCAATGGAATTAACATCGCATGTAAGATGACGCATGCGATGACGCGTACGATGAGACGCAGATTATGACACGTAAGATGACACATGCGATGACGAGTGCGATGACGAGTGCGATGACACATGTAATGACACATGGTCACAGCTCACAGGTGCGATGACACATGCGATGACACACGCGATGACACTTGCGATGACACATGCGATGACACATGCGTTGACACATGCGATGACACTTGCGATGACACATGCGATGACGCGTGCGATGACACATGTGATGACGCATGCAATGAAACATGCGATGACACATGCGATGACACCTGCGATGACTCATGCGATGACACATGCGATGACACATGCGATGACACACGCGATGACACATGCGATGACACATGCGATGACGCATGCGATGACGCATGCGATGACACATGCGATGACAGGTGCGATGACACATGCGATGACGCGTGCGATGACGCATGCGATGACATATGCGATGACACACGCGATGACACATGCGATGACACATGCGATGACGCATGCGATGACACATACGATGACACATGCGATGACAGGTGCGATGACACATGCGATGACAGGTGTGATGACGCATCCGATGACACATGCGATGACACATGCGATGACAGGTACGATGACACATGCGATGACACATGCGATGACACATGCGATGACGCATGCGATGACGCATGCGATGACACATGCGATGACACACGCGATGACACTTGCGATGACACAGGCGATGATACATGCGATGACACATGCGATGACACATGCGATGACAGGTGCGATGACACATGCGATGACAGGTGCGATGACGCATGCGATGACACATGCGATGACAGGTGCGATAACACATGCGATGACACATGCGATGACGCATGCGATGACACAAGCGATGACGCATGCGATGACACATGCGATGACACATGCGATGACGCATGCCATGACACAAGCGATGACGCATGCGATGACACATGCGATGACACATGCGATGACACATGCGATGACACATGCGATGACACATGCGATGACACATGTGATGACACTTGCGATGACACATGCGATGACACATGCGATGACGCGTGCGATGACACATGCGATGACACATGCGATGACACATGCGATGACGCATGCGATGACACATGCGATGACAGGTGCGATGACACTTGCGATGACAGGTGCGATGACGCATGCGATGACACATGCGATGACACATGTGATGACACATGCGATGACACATGCGATGACAGGTGCGATGACACATGCGATGACAGGTGCGATGACACATGCGATGACACATGCGATGACAAGTGCGATGACACATGCGATGACAGGTGTGATGACGCATCCGATGACACATGCGATGACACATGCGATGACAGGTGCGATGACACATGCGATGACACATGCGATGACAGGTGCGATGACGCATGCGATGACGCATGCGATGACACATGCGATGACACATGCGATGACACATGCGATGACACATGCGATGACACATGCGATGACGCGTGCGATGACACATGCGATGACACATGCGATGACACATGCGATGACGCATGCGATGACACATGCGATGACAGGTGCGATGACACTTGCGATGACAGGTGCGATGACGCATGCGATGACACATGCGATGACACATGTGATGACACATGCGATGACACATGCGATGACAGGTGCGATGACACATGCGATGACAGGTGCGATGACACATGCGATGACACATGCGATGACGCATGCGATGACACAGGCGATGACACAGGCGATGATACATGCGATGACACATGCGATGACACATGCGATGACAGGTGCGATGACACATGCGATGACAGGTGCGATGACACATGCGATGACACATGCGATGACACATGCGATGACACATGTGATGACTCATGCGATGACACATGCGATGACACATGCGATGACACATGCGATGACGCATGCGATGACACATGCGATGACAGGTGCAATGACATATGCGATGACACATGCGATGACACATGCGATGACGGACACATGCGATGACGCATTCGATGACACATGCGATGACACATGCGATGACACATGCGATGACACATGCGATGACACATGCGATGACACTTGCGATGACACATGCGATGGCGCGTGTGATGACACATGCGATGACGCGTGCGATGACACATGTGATGACGCATGCAATGAAACATGCGATGACACATGCGATGACACCTGCGATGACACCTGCGATGACACATGCGATGACACATGCGATGACACACGCGATGACACATGCGATAACACATGCGATGACGCATGCGATGACACATACGATGACACATGCGATGACAGGTGCGATGACACATGCGATGACAGGTGTGATGACGCATCCGATGACACATGCGATGACACATGCGATGACAGGTGCGATGACACATGCGATGACACCTGCGATGACACATGCGATGACACATGCGATGACGCATGCGATGACACATGCGATGACACACGCGATGACACTTGCGATGACACAGGCGATGATACATGCGATGACACATGCGATGACAGGTGCGATGACACATGCGATGACAGGTGTGATGACACATGCGATGACACATGCGATGACACATGCGATGACGCATGCGATGACACATACGATGACACATGCGATGACAAGTGCGATGACACATGCGATGACAGGTGTGATGACGCATCCGATGACACATGCGATGACACATGCGATGACAGGTGCGATGACACATGCGATGACACATGCGATGACAGGTGCGATGACGCATGCGATGACACATGCGATGACACATGCGATGACACACGCGATGACACTTGCGATGACACAGGCAATGATACATGTGTCGGACTCTCCAAGGTGTAAACTTGGCATACCGACTAAAACTCCAAAAGTTTCTCGCTGATCTTCCCCTCGGGACCACTTGCGCATTTCTTCAAGTGGGGATCCGTGTCTAGGTGGCAGGTTCTTGTTCCTCAGCTACCTCTTCTTGTTTCTTTGTTTTCAGGATCTGCGTCAGATACAGGCTTATTCGCCTCCAACTCTCCTCGTCTCTCAGCATCTCCTGGATGATATTATTCGGGCTGAGCTCTCCGATAACTCTATTTATTTCCTGACGGGGAGATTTCCATCTCCTACACTCGAACACAGTATGATAAGCGTCGTCTGTCAGCGAATCTCCGTACTGGCACGAAGTACTTCCTTTTTTTTCAATTTTGTGCAGGAAAGCGTTGAAATACCCGTGTCCGGTGAGGAACTGTGTGACGTAGTAGTTCACTTCACCGTGTTTCCGGTTACTCCTTTCGCTTATGTCTCCGATCAGCCTAGCAGTCCAGCGTCCTCTGCTTTCGGACTCCCAGCGTGCTTGCCACTTCTGCTGTGTGATTGCTTTCGCTTCCACGCTCGCCGCTTCCACGCCGATTTCTGCTTTCTTCTCATGTATGTATTGTCTTTGTGTTGCGAGGAGGTCAATTGGTACGACACCTGCAACTACAAGGATTGCTGGCTCAGATACTGTGCGGTACGCGCTCGCTATTCGCAAGGCACCGCGCCTCTGTACCGATGCTAGTTGTTTTCGGTACTTTTCATGTTTAAGTGCTTCAGCCCAAATCTCGCTTCCGTACAGCAGAATTGAATGGGTTGTTGCCAGGAGAAGTCTCCGTTTGCTTTCGGATGGTCCACCTACATTTGCCATCAGCCTTGATAGGTGGTTTGTAACCTTTGATGCGCGTTCAGCTACCGTTCGTATCTGGTCCCAAAAGCTCAGTTTTGTGTCGAGCTTTATTCCCAAGTACTTTATCACGTTTTTGCTTTTTATAAGTTCGGTTTCGATGTGGAAATCGATGACCGTGGGAAATCGTTTTTTCGTTAGAACTAATACTTCGGTCTTTTCAGTAGCCAGCGACAGCCCATGTTCCTCCATCCAGGAATTTGTCCTTCGCATCACTTGGTTCAACTTTCTCTGTGCACTTTCGGTGTCCCTTGCAGTTATCACCGCAGCAACGTCATCAGCATATCCCACCAAAAAGCAGTCTTCGGGCATTTCCATACAGAGAATACCATCGTAGGAGATGTTCCAGAGGTCTGGTCCAATGATAGATCCCTGTGCTGCTCCAGCTGTGATATCTTTTCGCATCATTCCATCAGTGGTTTGGTAGATAAGTTCTCGTTCTTTGAGATAATCTTTTATCATCCGTAAGAGATACTCTGGAATTTTGAATCTTCCTTCAAGTGCATCAATCATGTTTGACCATCGGGCTGAATTGAAAGCGTTTCGTACATCAAGTGTTACCAGTAGCACAATTTTCTTGGTGTTTTGGCTGCCTTGTTGAGCATTTTCGACAGCCCTTACTACTTCTTCTATTGCCCCTATTGTTGAGCGTCCTTTCCTAAAGCCATATTGTCTTTCAGACAAGTCTCCCATTCTTTGAATAGCGGCTATGAGTCGTGGTTGCAATAGCTTTTCTAGGAGCTTGCCTGTTGTGTCCAGCATGCAAAGAGGTCTGTATGAGGATGGAGACTCCGGGTTTCCCTTATTTTTGCTGATTAGTACAAGCCGTTGCTTTTTCCAACGCTTAGGGAAAATTCCCTCAGTTAGACAGCTGTTGTACATTTTTAAAAGTAGTTGTGGACAGCTTTGTGCGATTTGTTTCAATGCTTCCACCGGAATGCCATCTGGCCCGGGAGCTTTTTTGTTTTTCAGCGCGTTAGATGCAATTCTGAGTTCTTCTTCGTTGAACGGTGGTATTTCTTCTTGTTGCAGCCTAGGAGTGTCGGGTTGCCTGATAGGATGTGTTGGGAACAGTGTGTCCACAATTTGATTCATCTTTTCTGGGCTAAAATCTTCAACGGGTTTTTGAGCTACAAACTTTTTCATGACGATCTTGTAGCCTAGCCCCCAGGGACTGCTGTTGATATCTTGTCGCAGCTCTTCCCATTTTCGTTTCTTGCTCAGCTTAATGGCTCTCTTCAATTCGTGGCGCGCTGTCCTGTATTCTTCAACGTCACTCTCACTATTTTCATTTTGGCTTCTTCTCCCTCTGGTCACTTTTCGTCTAAGGCGTAGACATTTTCTACGAAGTTCGGCTATCTCTTCCGACCACCAGTAGGCAGGATTCTTTCTTCTATTTGAGTATATCTTTCTGGGCATTGAAGCGTCGCATGCCAGACGAGTGAGTTGCATAGTTGATTCAACTATTTCCTCAGCTGTTCCAAGCGATTGTAGCACAATGTCCTTTCCATCATCAATATTGTTCCTCAAGACGTCGACGTTGAGTCTGTTGACGTTCCATCCACCAGGTTGGTTTGCCTCTCGGTTAGCGTTTTGACGCATGCAATGACGCATTTGATGACACATGCGTGTTTAGTCAAAACGCAGCGAATACTAGAGTCACAACTTTATTGATTGTCGGTCACAGCAAGAGAGAAAGAATTCATAAGCTTACGATCTATTTATAGGCTACCTTATGTAAATACTTATATATACATAGTATAAGAGTACTAAGATAATTAGGATTCTAAAATGATAGTATACAGACTTAGGGGTGTTTGTTAAAACAATTCAAATACATAACATCTTCCCCTTTTTAATATAAGTTCATATAACATTTTGTTTTATAATTTTTTCATATTAATCATTTCTTTTCAATAAATTTTTGATTCTTGAAGACCTTCTGACTTCATGGTTTTCAGCAATTTTCAATTTTGTTTTTTTAGACTTAATTTTAGTTACTTCATTTTCTTTTGACTTTTCCAATTTGTTTTCTTTAGTGTTTTTGAATTCATCAGGCCTTATGTCAGCTAAATATGACTTATTTCTTAAATATTTCTTTTTAATTTGATTTTCATGTACAATTCTTTCATAACCATTAACGATTATCATAAATGTCTTCTTACTTACAATTTTAATTATTTTAGCTGGTATCCATTTCACCATTTGTACAAAATGGTTTCTATAGAGCACTTCCTCTCCAATTTCAAAAACAGTATTCTTTTTTAAATTCAAATCAATAACTTTTTTAACATTTTCATTTGGTTTAACTATCTCATTACTTGAACTTGGATTATTAGTTATTAATTTCTGTTTACTTTTATAGTTTAAACAATGCAATAATGTCTTAGGAATATAACTAAATATAATTTCGGAGGGTGTTCTGCCAGTCACTGTAGTAGGATAATTTAATAGAAATTCATTTACTTTGTCCATTAACGAAGACTCATTTTTCAGTTCCAAGCAGAACTTTTTTAGTACTGATTTAACTGTTTGAACTCCACGTTCAGCCAAGCCATTCGATTGTGGGTGATATGGGGGCCACTTCATTAAATTGATTCCTTTACAACTACAAAATTTTTTAAAAACAAACGAGTTAAACGGCGGACCGTTATCTGAAACTATGTTACATGGTAAACCAAAAACTGAAAATAACTTTGTAAGCTCATCTATTAAATTTGATACAGACGTTTTTACCATTAATCTTCTGTCACAGTACTTTGAATATGCATCCATAGTTATAAGAAACGTTTTTCCGCTAAAATGAAAAAAATCTAAATGTATTCTATCAAAAGGATGCCCCGCCTCAACCCACTTTGTTTGTATAGTTTCTTTTTGTATATTCTGGGTTTGTTCACATACTGAACAACTCTTTACAAACTCTTTAATGTTTTCGTCTAAGGTAGGCCACCATACAAAAGACCTCGCCAACATTTTCATGCGTACAATTCCAGTATGGCTTTTATGTAATAACTTGAGAACAGGTTCCTGTAACTCTTTGGGTATAACTGTTCTATGTGCATAAAATACACACCCATTTTCAATTGCCAATGAATTCCGTTTCTTAAAATACGTTACCAAACTATTTGGTATATTTTGAAAATCTGGCCATCCAAAATGTAAATATTGTAACGTGCGCTTAGTTCGAAAAATAAAACTTCACTTTTAATTTAATTCTATCACTTTTATTCAGTATATATGCTTAATTCGATCTCAACTCGACTTTGGGACTATCACTTGTATTTACTCTTAACTTTATCACTCTATAAACCAAACTGACTGCTCGTTGCGTCAGCGGCCTATTTATATAGAACAACACTCATCTAGAGCGTTCCAGTTTCTTCTCCATGTTTTCCACATTTGCTGTCAAGCGTCTCTACACTCACACACACTGGCTTACAAGCAACGCCTGTCATTTATACCATTCCATTATAGTGTTGCCAGTTGTGTTTTCAGTTGAACGTTTTTCGATTAGGAAATTGGTATAAATGTTGGGTGTTCACTACACTGCCCCCTCCTTAAGATTGTTCGTCCCGAATAATTCCATCTGCAGCCTCGCCACTATATCGATACAGCCGGTCACAATGAACTACTTTCAACTTGCCTCTTAGTCCTCTTTGGATGCGGTAAACCACGTCGTTAATCCTCGTGACAACAGTATAAGGACCTTCCCAGTTCTGCTGAAGTTTCGGTGACAATCCCTTTTGACGATGAGGATTATAAAGCCACACACGATCTCCTGCTTGGAATCCTGCCGTTGTCGCTTTTGTGTCGTACCGTGTCTTCATCCGGTCGCTGTAGGTTTTCATCCGTTCCCTTGTTCTTTTATGGATGTCAGCGAGTCTCTCCTTGAGGTCGTCCACATACTCGTTCGTGTCCTGTGGCTCCTCTGTGGGGCATCCAAATTTAAGTTCGCTGGGCAGCCGCATGGTTTTCCCGAACAGGATGTCCGATGGTGTTTGTCCTGTCGAGCTATGTACCGCACTTCTATAGGCCATCAGGAATAGCGGTACGTGCCTATCCCAGTCTCTTTGGTAGTCGCCTACGACCTTGGTGAGGTGTTCTTTCAAGGTCCGGTTGAATCTTTCAACCATCCCATCAGATTGTGGATGAAGCGGTGTGGTTCTAGTCTTCTTAATGCCAAGTAGTCCGCACACTCCTTGGAAGATGTTTGACTCAAAGTTCCTCCCTTGGTCGGAATGGAGTTCCATAGGCACGCCAAACCTACTCACCCAGTTAAACACAATCTGGTCGACCACCGTTTTGGCCTCTTGATTTGGGATGGCATACGCCTCAGGCCACTTGCTAAAATAGTCCATTACAACCAGTATGTACTTGTTTCCAGCGTTGGTCTCTGGAAAAGGCCCAGCCACATCTACTGCAATCCTCTCAAAAGGCGATCCAACGTTGTACTGATGCATCTTACCTTGAATCTTCCTACCAGGTCCTTTGGTTGCAGCACACTTGTCACATGTTCGGCACCACTTCTCCACGTCATCTCTAGCATGCAGCCAGTAGAACCGATGTCGCACCTTCTCCAGCGTTTTATTAACTCCCAGGTGACCTCCAGAAGGTCCGTCGTGCATCTCCTGAAGAACTTCACTGACTTTCGATTGCGGTACGATCAGCTGCATCACATATGACTTACCGTCAGCGGATTCCCATCTTCGCCTGAGGACACCTTCTTGCACATATAGTGAGTCCCACTGTGCCCAATAGGCTTTGAGAACTGGACTCCTGTCAGAAATGTCTCCCCATTCCGGTTTCTCTTCATTTTCTTTCCATGCGAGAATGGGTTCGATATCTGGATCCTCCTGTTGACAAGTCCTCACTTCCTCATTGCTCCATCCGCTTATGGGGTCAGCTCTTAGTCGCTGAGCGGTAATGATTTCTTTGTCTTCTTGCCGCTTGCAATGCTTGCAATCCACTTTGCAAGGTCTTCGTGATAATGCATCGGCGTTTGAGTGCAGCTTTCCTCTGCGGTGTTGGATCTGGTAGTCATAGGTCTGCAATCTTTCTATCCACCTTGCGACTTGACCTTCTGGATTTTTGAAGTTCAACAGCCAGCTCAGAGCACCGTGGTCTGTCCGCAGAAGGAATTTCTGTCCATAGATGTACTTATGGAAGTGCTTTGTTGCCAAGATAAGAGCTAGCAGTTCCCTTCTGGTCACACAGTAGTTCTTTTCGGGTTTCGATAGGACCTTGCTGTAGTATGCCACCACTTTCTCTTCGCCATCATGCACTTGGGATAGTACCGCCCCGATTCCAACGTTGCTTGCATCTGCGTCGACGATGAATGTTTTGCCAGGTGTTGGATGTGCCAGCACTGGAGCGTTACAGAGGCGGTATTTGAGTTCCTGGAAAGATTTCTCACACTCACCTGACCATTTAAACTGCTTCCCCTTTTCGGTGAGCTGATGCAAACTCTTTGCAACTCCAGCGAAGTTCTTAACGAAACGTCGGTAATATGTGGCAAGTCCCAGAAAGCTTCGGAGTTGATGTTTGTCCTGTGGTGTTGGCCAATTTTTGACGGAGTCAACTTTTTCAGGATCAGTCTTTACTCCTTGGGATGAGATGATGTGTCCCAAATACTTGACTTCGGTTTTGAAAAGTGCACATTTTTCTGGATTCAGTTTAAGGTTAGCCTCTCGAAGTCTCTGAAACACGGCTTTAAGGTTCTTACAATGTTGGTCAAATGTTTTCCCGTAAACAATGACATCGTCCAAGTAGACTAGGCAAGCTTTCCACGTCAGTCCTTGAAGAACGCACTCCATCAAACGCTCGAATGTTGCCGGAGCGTTGCATAGCCCAAACGGCATAACATTAAACTGCCAAAGCCCATTACCTGTAGAAAATGCCGTCTTTTCCCGATCATCAGGGTGGATGTCAACTTGCCAATATCCACTCTTCAAGTCCAGCGTCGAGAACCACTGGGCTCCCTCCATGGCATCCAGGGTATCACTGATTCTCGGCAGGGGATAGCTGTCCTTCTTAGTCACATCATTCAGCCTTCGGTAGTCCACACAAAAACGAGTGCTTCCATCTTTCTTTTTCACTAGCACCACTGGTGACGCCCAAGGACTTTTGGAATTTTCGATAAGACCATCCTTCTTCATTGCTGTTATCATGTCCTCAACCTCACCTTGTTTGGCCAGTGGAAGGCGTCTTGCGGGTTGACGAATCGGTCTTGCATCTCCTGTGTTGATGCGATGCTGCACCAACTGTGTCCTACCATATTGTCCCTTTTTCGATGCGAAGATGTCAGTGTACTCTTGTAGGAGATTTTCAGCCATCCTTGTTTGTTGGTGATCAAGGTTGGATGAACTCAGTATTTTAGCTCTGATGGTTATGAGCTCCTCCGGAGTTAACGTTTTTCTCGGGGCCTCGTCTGTGATCTTCGTAATTGCTGCAACCGATTCGCAACGTCCAACGACTTCTCCTTTCTTCAACTTTACATCGTACGGTCTGGTGTTTAGTAATCGTACAGGGACCATTTTGTTTTTCGGTGCTACCAGTGTTTTCCCAATGATGACGCTTTGGGAGGAACACTCTGGGTCTGGTTCCACCATGAGGTATCGAAGGCTTCCAAACTCACCTTCCAGTTTTGTCCAAACGAACACTTCAGAAGAAGGAGGCAGAATCAGATCTTCCGTGATGACAGTTCTCAGTGTTGACGTATTTTCATTCGAATAGGTCATTGGAATTTCTTTATTTTGGTATTTCAAAACTTGATTACCGATATCCAAAATAACTCCGTGTTGTTTCATAAAGTCGATTCCAATGATGCACTCGTCACATATATCTGCCACCAGGAATTGATGAGTAAACACTAGATCGGCCAGTCGAATCTTGAGACACACTTCTCCAAATACTCTTGCTGCTTCTCCCGTTGCGGTTCTTAGACGGTAGCTATTGGTGTTATGGAGCCACGTCATATTTACCAGTTCTCGACGTACTATGGATGCTGTGGCACCGGTGTCAATGGTAGCCACATGTTTGTTCCCGTTAATAGTAGTCTCCACAGTCAGACTTTTGTTGTCGCGTTTGGTCTGGGAGACCTGGATGGTGGTTTTGGGGCCATCGATACAAGAAACCAGCCTCTGCCCCTCGAAGTTGGTTCTTACTCGTTTCCCTGATGGGAAACGGGCTGATAGGCAACGCTGGTGTTGTTGTTACCTTGCTCTGGGTTGGATCTCTTGCTTCCACAATGTTGACAACCTGTTTTATTTGGTGGTAGTCGGCATTGACGCTGTAAGTGTCCGGTCTTGTTGCAGTTCCAACATCTTGCTAGTCCGCTCCGCTGGTTCTTTTGTATTTCAGCTCTTTGGCACGAGCATTCTTCGACTATGGCCTCTCTAAGTCGATGTACTCCCTGAGAAGCCTGTTCTGCTGCTTCAATTGTCAATGCGAATGCTAAAGTTTCGGAAAGAGTACGTGTTCTAGCAGTTCGCACAGACCTCTGAAGATGTATATCGGAAATGGCACGAACGAAGGACTCAACAGCAAGCTGGTTGATGATTTCTTCTCCAGCATCCGGATATGCCAGGTGAACCAGTCTTTCGACGTCTGCTTGGAGCTGCTGTAGACTTTCACCCCTTTTCTGGACTCTGTTATTGAGTTGGACTCGGAAGACTTCTTTCAAGTGGCTATCTCCAAAGCGTTTATCAATAGCTGCCACGAGAGAACAGAAATCGCCGCTCTTACCAGCTGGAACTGTTTGAAGTAATTCAGCTGCTGGTCCTCTAAGAGCAAGAGTCAGTGCAATGTACTTGTCTTCGTCATCCCAGCCATTTGTTGTCGCGGCTGCCTCAAATTGTCTCTTGTAAACTGGCCAAGATGACTGTCCATCAAATGTTGGGGGTTTCATCTCCTTTTTCCTTGCAAATTCTCCAGCAGATTCTCGAATTTTTATTTTCCGGATCTGGTCCAATTCCTTGGACAGAACAGAGAACTGGTTATCGCATCGACTTTCCAAACGATTCTCTACAACAGAAAGCTGTTTTTCCACACCTTCAACTCGTTCGTCAAGGGCACATACATTTTTCTCAATGTTACCCAATTTTCCTTCTAGAATGTTTTTCTGACCTTCTAAAACATTCTGTTGCGCCTCAAGTCTTTCGAGAATATTCTGTTGTTCTTTCTTTTGTTCGCTTCGTTGTTCTCCAATCAGCTTCTTTTGCTCGTTTCGTTGCTCTTCCAGATTCTTTTGTTGTACTTCGAGTCGTTCAAGAACATTCTGCTGTTCCTTCTTTTGCTCATTTCGTTGTTCTTCCAGATTCTTTTGTTGTGCTTCGAGTCGTTCGAGAACATTCTGCTGTTCCTTCTTTTGATCGTTTCGTTGCTCTTCCAGACGTCCGAGAATATTCTGCTGTTGCTTGTTTTGTTCTAATAAAATCTTCATTATACTAGAAAAATCTACACTTTCATTTCCTTCCTCTTCCTCCACTTCTGCTTCAAAGACAAAAGTGTTAACGTCTTCACCTTGCTGTTCCAAATAGTTACGCAAGCGCAGGACGAGCTCATTTTTCGATCCCGCTCTAGAAAGATTTCGCTTACCTAACTCACTTTTAAGCTCAATGCAGTTGAGCTCTTCTAACAACTTACCCATTTTCACTGTATATTGTTTTTATTTTTCCTTTTACTTTTTTTTTTTTTTTATTTTACACTCAAGTTTTATCCCACTTCTGACACCAATGTAACGTGCGCTTAGTTCGAAAAATAAAACTTCACTTTTTAATTTAATTCTATCACTTTTATTCAGTATATATGCTTAATTCGATCTCAACTCGACTTTGGGACTATCACTTGTATTTACTCTTAACTTTATCACTCTATAAACCAAACTGACTGCTCGTTGCGTCAGCGGCCTATTTATATAGAACAACACTCATCTAGAGCGTTCCAGTTTCTTCTCCATGTTTTCCACATTTGCTGTCAAGCGTCTCTACACTCACACACACTGGCTTACAAGCAACGCCTGTCATTTATACCATTCCATTATAGTGTTGCCAGTTGTGTTTTCAGTTGAACGTTTTTCGATTAGGAAATTGGTATAAATGTTGGGTGTTCACTACAATATTTATAAACATTTTTCAAAATTTCATCTTTTTCAGTACCCTTTCTAACTAAATTCATATCTATTAAACTTTCTTCTGAACTAAAATAAAAAATGTTTGCCTCATCTATATCAGACTTTTCTTTTAGTGGTAAGCGCGAGAGACAATCTACGTTTGACATTTTGGAACCCCTTCTATACAAAATTGTATAACTGTACTGGGATAGGATAATCGATCAACGCTGAAGTCGCGCTGATGCGACTGCCGAATTACCCTTGTGAGGGTGAAATATTTCCTTCAAGCCTGGTGATCTGAACATATCTGAAATTCATAACCATAAATATATACATACGTGGAATTTTTGTACAGCAAAAATGATTGCTAAAGCTTCCCTATGGAGTTGTGAGTAATTCTGTTCAGAAGGAGATAAAGTGCACGATGCAAAATAAACTGGTTTCTCTACACCATCAACTATGTGGCACAAAATTGCTCCAACCCCATAGGGGCTAGCATCTGCGATAACAACTATAGGCTTTTTCGGATCATAAAGTTCTAGAATTTTATTTTCTATCAAAAGTTTTTTACATTTTTCGAACGATGATTGACATTCATCAGTCCAATCAAAATGAACTCCCTTTTTTAAAAGGTTGTAAAGTGGATAGGCTTTACTACACAGATTTGGCAAAAACTTATTGTAGTAATTTAAAAGACCTAAGAAAGATTGTAATTGTTGAAGGTTAATCGGTGGAGGTGCATTCACAATGGCTTCAACTTTTTTCTCATTGGGGCTAACGCCTATTGCAGACAACGTATGTCCTAAATAATCAACCCTATCAACTATAAACTTACACTTTGTTAAATTAATGTGTATATTATGATTATTTAAACGCTTCAAAACTTCGAACAATAATTTTTCACAATCCTCGGGAGAAACACCTCCAATTAGAATGTCGTCCAAATAACAAAAAACCCTACTCAATCCCTTAAGTATGCGATCCATTACCGATTGGAATATCGCAGGTGCACATTTAACTCCGTAAATCAAACGAGTGCACTTATAAAGACCTCGGATCGTATTCAAAACAAAAAGCTCTTGAGATTTTTTTGATACCCGAAGCTGCTGATAAGCACCTGTTAAATCGATAACTGCAAAATGTGTACAACCTGCAAGCCCTGCAAAAATATCTTCAGCTAATGGAAAAGGATAGTACTGCGTTTCTATTGTTTTTGTTAATTTACAATGTTTAAACTTATCTAAATACTCCTGCTCGTTGATAATCGTCGCCGCTGCTCCCGTGTCCACCTCCATCGTTAGCTCTACACCATTTACCATTACCCTTATTTGCTCGGAAGGATTTACGCTGTTCAATCCACCTACTTGGTTTACATTTGCTTTATTAACACGACACTTCGCTGCCATCCCTTCCTATTACAAGCAAAACACTGCCAGTTCCTAACTGGACACCTTGCCTCCACGTGATCTGGACGTCCACATCTATAGCATTCCCTTTTCTTCACACGATCACTTCTTACGATACTCGATGGATTCTGTTTTTTATCACATGCTACATGGGCTGCTTTTCCATCACGCTGTTTCCCATTAAACTTCTTGGTTCCATTATAAATTGCATTTTGGAACATTGGTTGAATCGATTTGGAAGCATTTTCTGACGATTCCATATTGAGTGCTCTCGAGCAACACTTTTCAAAAGTCAAAGAATCATCTCTCAACAAAACCTCTTGAATTTTACCACTTTGTACTCCCATTATAAAGCGATCAGTCAATGCGTCATCTAATATGTGCGACTTGTACAAACCAGCATTTGGGTCCAACGCAATACCAACTTTGCCTCCCTGATCGTCCACAACCTCAGTTTTCATCACGTGATCCACAAAGTCTCCGAATTGGCACGTCTGTGCTGCTGCTTTTAAGCGCACAATAAACTCACAGAGTGGCTCACCATCTTCTTGCTGCAGTTTATTAAACTTGTACCTCTCTGCTCGCTTATATCGTTTTTCATTGACGAAAAGAGTTACTCCTTTTGTGAAAAGATCTACTCTTTTTCCATTTTTGATGTTTCATTGGAAAAAAGAGTAGTTCTGGAGTAACTCTAAACGCCAAAGATCTACTCCCAATCGGTTGGGAGATCTACTCTGAAAATTACACACGTATGCAAAAACATCTGTTGTATCAAATGTCAAATGGAAAAAAATTGTTATGAAATTTGTTTGATGATTATTAAAATTGAAAAGAAAAAAGAAAGTAATTGCATATGCGTGCAGAAATATGTAAATAATTTAGAATTTGTTAGTTCGCTGCATTGTTTGTTGTCATTTTCTTTGTCGTCATCCCTTTCCATTCATCACCTACTTGGAGTGTAAAAAAAAATTGGAAAGATACAAGTGGGCGCATTCACTGCTTTAGTAACTACGTACTCAAGTCATTAAAAACAACTGCGAAATGAGTTGAAAATTGTTCACCCCACGTAATGTAAAAATTTCAGATATAAAGTTAATTTAGAATCATTTCTACGTTTCACAATCGGCTGTTCGGAAAAAAATACGAAAGATTAAAAACAAAAAAGGATTTGTTGCGTTTGTAGTTCAATTTTGCATTCACAAAACTAATTGAATTTTGACTACATAGTGACTACAGAAGTGAATGCACCCAATGCTGTTCATGACAATTGTCACCGATACTACGACAAAACTGTTGCAAAATGTTTCATTGAAAAGAGTAGTTTTGCATTTGAGAGTAGTTCTTTCGGATTTCAATGAAAAACGCTATTATTTTCCTTTGGAGCAAAATGGTTTCTTAAGAGAGAAACCAGTTCCTCGAACTTCATTTCACTCGGCAATCTTGGCATGGTCAGCGACATCAGAATTTCGTAGATTTCAGCACCAACCACTGTGATGAAAAGCGCAGTTTCTTCTTCAGCTTTAATTACATTAATTTTAAAAAACTGCCTCAACCGATCCTCATACGCCTTGAAATTGCTCCCCGTTACGAACGGTTCAATATACCCCACTAAACGTGACATTCCGACTTACAACTGAATAATTTGGGTTACTTTAAAAAAAAATCCTCGTCGCCAATGTTTAGTCAAAACGCAGCGAATACTAGAGTCACAACTTTATTGATTGTCGGTCACAGCAAGAGAGAAAGAATTCATAAGCTTACGATCTATTTATAGGCTACCTTATGTAAATACTTATATATACACCCCCGTATTAATAAACGCGGAATAGCCTTATTCCATGGATTAAGTTTCCATTATACCATTTCCCATTTAATTAAAGCTACCATTATACCATTTTTCACTTAATCCATGGAACGCAGCTATTCCGCGCTTTATTAATACGGGGGACATAGTATAAGAGTACTAAGATAATTAGGATTCTAAAATGATAGTATACAGACTTAGGGGTGTTTGTTAAAACAATTCAAATACATAACAATGCGATGACACATGCTATGACACATGCGATGACGCTTACGATGACACATGCGATGACGCGTGCGATGACACATGCGATGACATGTGCGATGACCCATGCGATGACGCATGCGATGACGCATGCGATGACACATGCGATGACACATGCGATGACGCTTACGATGACACACGCGATGACACATGCGATGACACATGCGATGACACATGCGATGACACATGCGATGACACATGCGATGACTCGTGCAATGACACATGCGATGACACATGCAATGACACATGCGATGACGCATGCGATGACACATGCGATGACACATGCGGTGACACGTGCGATGACACATGCGATGACGGACACATGCGATGACACATGCGATGACGCGTGCAATGACACATGCGATGACACATGCGATGACACATGCGATGACCTATGCGATGACGAGTGCAATGAAACATGCGATGACACATGCAATGACGCCTGCGATGACGCATGCGATGACACATGCGATGACACATGCGATGACAGGTGCGATGACACATGCGATGACGGACACATGCGATGACAGGTGCGATGACACATGCGATGACGGACACATGCGATGACGAGTGCGATGACACGTACGATGACGCATGCGATGACACGTACAATGACGCGTGCGATGAGACGTACGATGACGCATGCGATGACACGTACAATGACGCATGGGATGAGACGTACGATGACGCATGCGATGACAATTTCAACTTCCCCAAACCAGCGCGTTTCATGCTGCTTCTTTTGTTTTTGCAAGAGTGTCTTGCTATTTGCCATATACAAAGATGTCATCCTTCCCCAGTTTTGCACTTCTCGGATGGCGGTTATGATTGCTGCCTTTGGCTTGCCAGAAGCTCATCCGCAACCATTTCTTTTTAAATTCTTCGCTAATAATTAAAAAAATTAATAAGAACAAAATGCAACTGTTTTAATATTATTTACTTTATTGGATGAGACACGAAACAATAAATTCAAATCTATAAAGACTAAGGAAGATGTTAATTCGTTTCCATTTAGTTAATACCAATAAAAGGATGATGCGAAGTATAAACTCATTTATTTCAAAATAATTATTTTGGGATAATTTGCTTGCCTTAGCACAACGGTTGGCTGAGTAAATTTTTAGAAAAAATGATAAAGATTCTGTTAAACTAAATTTGATTCTAGTTTTTAGTGGGAAAGCTTCTTCGGGGTCCATCAAAGCCGTCAGTATTGCCACCTCCGCCCGGGCCACCACCACCGCCATTGAAACGGCCGCTATTCATATTTCCGTTTTGTCCACCGCCGCCGTTGAAACCACGATTCATTCCACCTCCACCAAATCCACCACCGCCACCGCCACCCCCAAATCGATTTCCGCCACCATTTTCGTTCCTGAAGCCACCGCCACCACCACCAAACCTGGGGCCGCCACCTCCACCACTGCCTCCTCCGAAACTCCTGCCGCCTCCTCCTCCTCCATTGCCTCGGCCGCCTCCACCAAAACCGCCATCCTGCCTAAATCGCTTTCTATCTCCACCGAAGCCACCACCACCCGATCTTGCCAACTGCTCCAGCTGTGGGTTTATATCCTGGTTTGCTTCCCTTAGCACATCAATTAGTCCTCTAGCATTCTTCACATTCTTTCTTGTAAAGAAGGCATACGATGTGCCACTGGAATGCTTGCGACCCGTTCTTCCAATACGATGTATATAGTCTTCAGACGATTGTGGGTAATCGAAATTTATGACAAACTTGATGCCCTCAACATCAAGACCACGAGCAGCAACGTCTGTAGCCACCAATATATTTGTTCGTCCATGTCTGAACTCACCAAGTACGTTATCACGCTCTGACTGAGACTTGTCGCCATGAATTGCTCCACAACGCACTCCAAAGCCACCAATGTATCTAAAGAGCTCGTCAACCTTCTTCTTGGTCGCTACAAATATAATTATTTTTCCAGGGTCATTTGCAGCGTCGTATATGTTCGACAAAAGCTGCTTCAGCTTGGTGCCCTTCTCAGACTCTTGGCAAATCTCTACGTGTTGACGTATGTTGTGGTTTGCTGAAAGCTCGAGCGAACCAATATTAACTTGAATGTAATCGCTCAAGAAGTCTCCTGCTAATTGGCGCACTTCTCTTGGCCATGTGGCACTCCACATGAGTATCTGACGATCCGGTCGTATTTGGCTCATGATTTTTCTTATTTGCGGCTCGAATCCCATGTCCAGCATTCGATCGGCTTCATCCAAAACCAGATACGTACAACGACGTAAATTAGTTGTGCCGCTTAAGAGAAAATCAATCAGACGACCTGGTGTAGCAATAACAATCTCAACACCGCGTTCTAAATCATAGGCTTGCTTTTGTTTAGGAGCACCACCAAAGATGCAGGTATTTCTGACATAGGCAGAAGATCCAAATTCATTGGCAACCGATTGGATTTGCTGGGCAAGCTCACGAGTGGGTGCTAAAACAAGAGCAATGGGGCCATCACCACGTTGCAATGGAGGTTGGGCGTTGATATGAACAATTGCGGGCAGAATGAAGGCTAAGGTTTTGCCGGAGCCAGTCTTTGCTATACCAACCATATTAAAACCGCTCATTGCTATGGGCCAGCCTTGAGCTTGAATGGGAGTTGGCTCCTGGTAGTTGCTGCGACGAATTTGGTTCATACAGTAATCAGGGAAGCAAGCTTCATCGAAAAATTGAATCGGATTTGGAGCGGGTCCTTTGATGGTTATCTCGTTATCAAGTCGGTATTTCTCGACTTCATGCAGAGGTCTGCTTGCTGTTTTTGGATGTTCTTTGTATAAATCCTTTTGGAAAGGAGGTAGCTCCACATTGACCCAGTCAATTGGATCCAGATCTGAAACAAAAGACAAATAGTGTTTTAGGTTCAGTTTGTTTTTAAGTATTCAAAAAGTATTCAAAGCACTCACCATTTTGTCGACTTGACTTCCTTTCGCGACCACCGAACTTTTCGACCCTGCCAGATCGAACACCACGCCGATCTCCACCAAAGCTACCACCACCTCCTCCACCACCATTTCTATTGAAACCACGACCACCTCCACGATTTCCTCCGCGATCGTCGCGTTCCCTAAAACCTCCTCCTCCACCGCCACCCCCGCCGGGCCCACCACCACCAAATCCTCCTCCTCCAACACGTCCGCCACCAAAGTCACTTCTTCCACCTCCATCACGTCCGCCGCCATTATAACCACCCCTTGGATTGCCACCACCGCCACCACTTGGACCACCACGACCCATATTCCTCTGCGGAGGCATCTATTCACAGAATATTTGGTGAAACAGTATTGTTTGTTCAATACCACAGATAACTCTAAAGAAAATAAAATGTTCTTAAGGTTATTTTATAAAAGAAACTATATAGAATGTACTTACAGCAAATTGAATAATATTTTTCAGATACTTTTTATATAAATTGATATCTTATACGAACGGAAAATTACGAAGAACTTTGCTTATAAAAAACAGCGACAGCAGAAAAGAAACAAGATTCAGCCATTTTGGCATTTTTTAGGGAGAGCTCAGAAAATTACTGAGAGTTGCCTTATCAAAAATTTTGTGAATTTCCCCTGGCAAATATTAAAAACTTAAGGAATGCCGCCGTACTTATAAAATTTAAATACTGCTTAAATGTTAGAAGCGGAGTATGATCATCCGAGGCTTGTGAGTCTATTCATCCTCTAAAATTTTTTTACAAGCATGCCTGACAACGCAAAAGCAAATAAATACTTGCTTCTTTTGCCATACAGTCTATTTTTGTTAACATTTATTGCCTTTGTAATCGTAACACACTTCAATTTATTTTCTAAAAAGAGATAAGAATTCGATTTGAACCAGTTCTTACTTTCTCAATTTATAGTGGTGGGGTGACTTTCATTCACTTCTTACCGAGTTTTTTCTTATTTAACAGTTAGGGAGGCATTTCAATAGAATACATTTTATGTGCCTCCCTACCTGCTAAATTTTATTATAAGCTCCAACTCGGTAAGAACTGAATTAAAGTACAGCCCATAATACTCTTTGATGTTATGTTTCACAACGCAGACAAATTTCCAATTTGACTAAAAAAATTTTAAAGATCTCAATTAAAATTTTTCCAAAAAAATATAAATATCCCATTTGAAAAACTGCTTAACAGTTTTTGGAACTCTTACCTGGCAATGCTCCTATTAGCTCAACCATAACCATCTGTCAATTTTATCCTCGAAAACAAAGTTAGGAATGGGAACACTCTTCCCTATTTCTTCCAGTATCGTTTTTTAATCTATTAATTGATTTGGTTTAAAAAAGCGTGTGTATTTTGTCAATATAACAAAGTTTTTGTCTTCGTTTTCGTCGTCAGCACATTTTGATTTGCTTTTGATAAATACTATTATCAAGCCGGTGATTTGCCAAATAAACATACAGTCATTCAAATATGTCCGTCGACGAATTAAATGGTTCAGAACTTGGAACCAAAGAATACTGGGAAAAGAGCTATCAGAAGGAAATTCAAAATTACAAAAGCCACGGTGATGTTGGTGAAATATGGTTCGATGAAGACTCACAAATCCGTGTGTTGAATTGGATCATGAAGCAAGATGACATCGCCGATGATGCAAAAATCATCGACTTAGGTAAGAGTTATGTTTCAACTACAAATACGAATATGCTAAACACTTATTTCTGTTTGCTTACAATCAAGGCTGTGGCAATGGGATGCTGTTGGTGGAACTTGCTCGTGAGGGCTACACTGACCTCCTCGGAATCGACTATTCACCAAAAGCGGTTGAACTTGCTTCCAACATTGCTAAGGACCAGGAGCTAAATATCAAGTACGAAGTTGCTGATTTATTGAAAGTCGACGAATGCAAACAAATGGGAGTATTTAGAGTTGTTCACGATAAGGGTAAACACTATCATAAATGATTATTGTTGAAAATATTGTAACAAATAATTCGCATTCCAGGAACCTATGATGCTATCAGCTTAAACCCAGATAACCCTAAAGAGAAAAGAGAGCTCTATTTGGAGAGTGTAAGGAATATGCTGAATGAAGATAGTTTGTTTGTAATAACTTCCTGTAATTGGACAGAAGAAGAGCTGGCTGTGAGCTTTCAAGAGAAGTTTCAAAAATTTTGTACAATACCAACACCAACATTTAAATTTGGTGGCAAAGTTGGAAGCGTTGTTACATCAGTTGTCTTTAAGAAGAAAGCGTAGATTTTATTAAACCTTACGATTAAAAAAAATATTTTCTGTTTTTTATTTAATGAATATTATTAAATAATAATGGCGAACCTATAATTTCCGGTCTAAACTAACTAAGTCGTCTTTTTGACTTACTGAAGTCTGTATAAGACAACGATTAGATAAGACAATCAAAACTGAATTGGTGTGCGAAATTTGATGTGGTTAGCCTAAAATAGCATTGACGAGAGAAATAGTTTTCGGTTGAGGAACTGCTTCAAATTACCAGCCTAAGGATTTAAAGGGTTTGATAAAAAGGATATTTGCTCTCTCTGGTATTATTGTGCCGATAAATGCCAATGCAATTGCTACCAAACAGCTGTACACAATAATGGACTGTTATGTCGCTTTCCATTGGTTTCACTCGGGCAAGCACTCATTTTAAAAACCAATAGAACACATATTTTTTTCTATTCAGTTTAACGAAATTGCCTTTGTGGGAGTGAAACACTTATGTCTCTTAAAAAATATTCCTTGAAGAAAATTTTCATTTTGATATTTGAGTAACATGTGTTAGTACTTCTTGAGTCGTTTCTCACTTCAAATCGAGAAGCGATCTTTTTGCACCAATGAGAATTTTGAGAATGCTCCTGGACGCTTCTGGACCGTTCTTTTCGTCCAATAGAAAGTGACATTAATAACCAACTTCTAGTAGCGATAAATGACTAGCTCTCTTGTCTGTAGTTGGTGTATGCGAATTACTTTATGCCTCATCTGTTGTTCGTTAGCCTTAGCCAACGGGAATTAAGTCTACTACCCTACTTTACAGGGGGCCATCTAAATTTACAATCAAAAGTGGGAGTAACGCTGTCGGCAATAATTTTGCAAGATTTGTATGGAAATTTCATTTCACCAGCATTTTATTTCGTATCTAGTATGTCTGGCAAGCAAAACCTATAAGCTGATACTTTTCCTTAGGCTCCAAATGAAATTTCCGTTTCCGCCTCCTTTTTTTCGATATGCTCATAGAAAACAAACCTAGACACAGTAATTCGTATTTATTCTGAATAATTCTGAACAATAAATAGCAACCAAAATTCTCTTCTATGAGGTTTAACCCTAAAAAAAATATGGAATAAAACATTTGTACGGATACAAACGTCACTACGCTAAAATTGCGTTACTAAACGATCAATTCTAAACTTAAAATAAGCTAAGTTAGTGTGGGAGATTGTAGTCGGAGGTATACTCTATTCAACGACTAGTTTAGTTATATGTAGAAGAGATCTAGTATCGATTGTTTCCACCATGTCGTGAATTCATTTCACGACCACTATACCGATTATGGTTCATAGAACTGTTATAACCGCCTCCATATGCGTTATTGTCTGCTTGATTGCCACTTCTTCGAGTGAAAACGTCGCTACTGTTTCGGTTGCTGTAGCCGGAGCTACTTGAAAAGTTCATGTTGTTTTTGGTGTCAAACTTATATTCTTCCCGATTACCAAAACTCATTTCGCCACTTCTGGCAAAGCCAGAGTCGTTTCTATTAGGAACGCCGCCGTCACCCCTCCCTCCAAAGCCTCCTTGATTCCGGATTCCAAGTCCACTATCTCCACCAGGTCCAAATGGGTCATCATCTCTGTTGCCAAATCCGCTATCCCCTCGTCTGTCATCGAAATTGCCGCGGTAATTCATACCAAAGTTGTCATGCCTTTTATTGTTGTCACTTCTGTTTGCATATCCGCCCGCTCCTCTAGCAAATCCATCATTACCAAATCCGTCTTCTGCACCTCCTCTACTAAAGCCTCCATCGTCCCTTCCACCGAAGCCATCATCTCCCCTGTGGTTGAAACCAACTCCATCTCTCTGATCGAATCCACTATGATGACTGCTGGTAAACCTGTCGTCGTTATTTTTTGATTTGCCAAGGCCGCTATTATAACTATCGTCGACCCTTCTACCAAAAGCTTCGTCCCCGTCACCAAAACTGGGAGGACCTCCTCGGCTACTATGAGATCCCCCACCTCCCCTCAAACCAAGAATTGGCAATCCTCCTACGCCCCCTCCTCGAACAACAGCAGAAACTATGCCATTCAATAGGTCTTCGTCAATTTCACAAATATCCTTTTCAATTCTTTTAACTTCTTCTTCTTCTTTGCCCTTAGAGTGGAGACTGGGATAAGTATCATTTCCGAAGCCACTTCCACCTCCTCTATTCAAAAATCCACCCCCTTTGGTTTCACTGTTTTTAGTGGATAGGTTTCCGAATCCTGATCCGCCACCTCTGCTAGCGAAGCTACCTTCTTTGTTTTGAACTCCATCACTGTTGCTAATTTTTCCCTGGCCAAATCTATTGCTGACTTTCACTACCTCTTCTAAGCTCTTTATGGGATTTCGTTGTTTGGCCACACTTAAGTTAAGATTTTTCATGCGTGACCGTCCGATATCTGTTTTCCCGGCCTTATTTCCTCCGCCTTTGAGTATACCACCTGCTTCTTGCTCTGCGATTTTCAGAAGCTTCGGACAAACCTCTTGGTTAGCCTCACGCAATACTTTTATCAAATCTTTCGCACACTTCGCATCTTTATTACAAAAGAACGCATATGATGTTCCCTTCGCACTTTTTCTTCCAGTTCTTCCGATGCGATGAACATAGTCCTCTGATGAGCGAGGAAAGTCGTAGTTAATAACAAAACGGATGCCATCTACGTCTAGACCACGTGCTGCAACATCTGTGGCTACAAGGACGCTTATTCTACCACGTCTAAAATTAAGTAACGTCTGGTCTCTATCTTTTTGGCTTTTGTTTCCATGAATCACACCACATTTCATTCCGAAGGCCGTTATTTTTCTACCTAATTTGTCAACCATCTTCTTGGTAGCAGCAAATATTATTATCTTTCCTGAGCTCGATTTTTGTAAGTCATACAAAAGGTTCCGGAGTTTATTGTCCTTTTGACTTTCATCCATGACCAGGACGTGTTGTGTGATGTTGTGATTTGCAGACAGCTCCAGCGAGCCTATATTAACTTGAATGTAATCACCAAGAAAATCTTCGGCAAGTTGGCGAACTTCCTTCGGCCAAGTGGCACTCCACATAAGAATCTGACGATCCGGTCGAATTTGATTCAGGATTTTTCTAATCTGGGGCTCAAATCCCATGTCAAGCATGCGATCAGCTTCGTCCAACACCAGGTAAGTGCAACGAGAGAGATTTGTCGATCCTTCCTCTAAAAAGTCAATAAGACGTCCTGGAGTGGCGATTACGATTTCAACTCCATTTTCCAAGGAAGCTGCTTGCATTGGTTTGGGAGCTCCGCCAAATACACAAACATTCCTCACAGATGCGCTAGAACCAAACAATTTGGCTACCACTTGAATTTGTTGGGCTAGTTCTCTTGTAGGGGCCAGAACGAGGGCAATAGGCCCTTCACCTTTCTCTACAGCGGGCTGAGCTCTGATGTGAACAATTGCAGGCAAAATAAAAGCAAGAGTTTTACTTGATCCGGTTTTTGCAATACCCACCATGTTAAAACCTCTCATAGCTATTGGCCAGCCTTGAGCTTGAATTGGAGTAGGTTCAGTGTAATTTTGAAGCATGATCTGTGCCATACAAAAGTCGGGAAAATATGTCTCATTGAAGAAGAGGATTGGATTCGGAGCAGGACCCTTAACGGTGATTTGATGCTCAATTCGATACTTCTCGACATCTTCTGGTGACCGTGAGGCTGTCTTCGGGTGTTCCTCGTAAAGGTCTCTTTCAAAAGGCTCTAAATTTTGTTTAGACCAATCAACAGGACGTAGTGCTACAAAGAACAACAAAAACAGAATTAGTGTTATTACAGAAAACATGTGGTCAAAGATCAAATGGATCAGAGAATCAGAGTAGTTCAGCTTTTACGATGTCAACAGATTATTGATATTGTTTTTTTTTTTTTTGTTTTTTTTTTTTTGATTAACCGTATTGCCCCGACCAAATAAAATTCTTCTTACCTTTGCGTGGGGTCGCCTGTACCTTAGCTTTCTTCCCAATTTTTCCAGATTTTACACCACCAGATTTTTTAGCACCTTTCTTTTTTGATTTTGCCATTGTAGAATATCTTAGTAGAAATTTGTTGTGTCAAACAACGCGTTTTCTGAAAATTTAAACAAAAATATAAATATCTGTTTTATATGAATTTGTCTTTCATACTTTTTTTTATTTTTAATAAACTTTTTTCTGTTTTTTGTTAACAAAAGTATTTGGGATCACACAACAGGAGAAAATCGAAAAGTTGTGGATTTTTTTTATGTATTTAGGACAGGTTCAAAAATTTATAAATGTCAAATAAATTCCCGGGATTAATTTTACTGACTAGTGTTGCCATAGCATCTTTTGTCGTTTCCCACAAATATTTTCACTCTTTCAATCCTTTTTCGTTTTTAGATTTTAAACTATTTTTATTTTTATCACGGGATAGAGACATTGTAATTAAGATGCTTAACGGACTTACCGCGATTGAGAATTTTTAATCAAAATTAAAATTTGATTTTTGTTTCCCTTTTTCGTTTATTTTGGAATTTATTTAGCGAAGTGACAGATTTGGATTTTGGAGTGACTGCATTGGTAGTGGTAAACTTGCTAGCTAATGTCGTTTTCCATTGGTCGTTCGGAAGCCTTCTGAACGCTTCTCAAATCATTCCATTGGCATCAAATGACAGTTCCTCTCCTCGAAAGAAGAGAAATTTGATTCTTGATTTGAAGAAGGAAGCGAAACCAGAAGCACTCACACACTGAAACACTGTTGACGTCAAAATTGACAAATGTGATTTGCCACCTCTAAAAATTGAAAAAAAAGTGACCTGAAAACAATTATTAATTAACTAATTTTGTGAGATGAGTTCTAAAAAAATTTTAAGACATATTCCTGTCGTTTTAAGTGAATTATGAAAAAAATGAAAAAAGGGAATGAAAAAAAAAGCGCTCGACGTTTCACACCGATACACAATACAAGCAACAAAACTTCAAAGTAAATAAAAGTGTTTACTTTGGCATCCCGGATCGGAGAGTTTTTCCGGATTACCAATGGAAAACGACATAAGAAAAAGACCAAAAATCGTTCAATTGAATTTTGAA
Source organism: Melanostoma mellinum (assembly GCA_914767635.1). NCBI lineage: Eukaryota > Metazoa > Arthropoda > Insecta > Diptera > Syrphidae > Melanostoma > Melanostoma mellinum. The sequence continues at coordinate 197,864,832 of OU612058.1, read as the reverse complement.
AATTATTTTATGGTCTTCTAAGGAAAATTTATTTTGCAGCTGACAAAAATTAATTAGAAACTGCGGTTTGCTTTGACAAGCAGTCAGATGAAAGTTTGTTTATGCATTGGTGTTCAATGCTTTGCACCTAAAGCCTGTTACGGATACCTGTATGGGAAAAGAAAAAAAAATGCCATGAAGTAGTGAACACAAAACACAAACAAACTTACCTTGGCAATTGTCGATCCTACGTCGATTGGATATTCTTCTCAAATGCTCCCAAACCGTATAGAAACACCTAAAATACAAAAAGATTAGAAAATTTATTGATATAAACGAATATAAAAAGAAAAACAAATAAAATTGAAGTACCCAACTACCAGCCATAGTTGCTAGTTTCGATGCGACAAGTAAACAACAAACAAGCGTCACTTGTCATAAAGATACAAATAAGAGAAAGCGAACATTGAGTACTGAGTTCCTCTATGGCAAGTGGAACTTGGAACTTATGAAGTGACAGTAGGGTAGAAATTTTTGTGTGACGTTTATGTTTTTTGATATTATATATTTAGGTATTTATGGGTTAGATTTATGTATTTACTATTTATTTATATATATTTATGATAAGTGTTATTTATTTTCGTTATTTATTTATGTTATGTTCTAGTGTATTGTTATGTATTTCTAATGTGCGCATTTATTTATGTATTGTATGTGCATAGGCAGTTTATGTTAAGTTAAGCATTTTATGTATTTACGTAAGTATTTATTATTGTAGTGTAAGTTTATATGCGTACATTATTTAGTGTTTTGTAATTGTTTAGATAGAAATAAAAATTAAAATTTCGAACGCCACCACATCATTCACACTAGCGATGCTACGCCAGACGCCACAGTGAGTCGGCCGGCATCTTTTTAAAGTGGCTGGTGATAGTGATTGATGTGGATGTGGATGGCAAGACAAACCGTTCGACTTTGAACATAGACAAGAAAGTCATGTTCAAACTAAAAACTGGAGTCTATGGACGAATTGCAAAAAAATTAATTTTTATTTTCAATTTTTAATTAAGCAATTTTTTTGTGTAAGTTAGTTTATTTTTGTAGAGATATAGATGTGATTGATTTATTTAAGATATAAAAATTGTTTAGTGCAGTGAGTTATCAGGAGAATAGGGAGAAAAAAAAAACGTACTGACGGCCAAGTGGTGCAGCTACACATATATATGTACATACACTCATATCAAAATACCACGGGTGAGTTAAATTCAATTTTTTTTAGTGCATTATTAAAATAGGATTTTTGTTAGTTCTGGGGGTCTGGCAGAGCATATTTAAAGTCGTCAAAATAAAGTTGATATTGAACACGGTGTAAAGGAACCCATACGAGAGGGAAAATAATTCAATTGCTGGATGTGAGCCTGTGGGTACCCAGGCCAACAAGTAACCCTAAAGTAGATCCCAGAGCCGTGGTTAATTTTTTTGCACCATTGTGTATCTTTTTTGGCTCGAAGTAAATTTTGTTTATATTTATTTAAACATTCAAATCAAGCCAATTGTGCAAAAAAAAAAAAAAACACAAATATATGTATGTCCGTCATGAGAAGATGCATATGAGAGGCCAATACAAAATCAAAACATTGCACTATTGACCAAGTACAAGTGCAAGGCCAGGGCCGGCCTGAGGTGTGAAGCGCCCGCAGGGCCCAAACTTAAAATTTGTTCCTGTGTTCGCTGAATTTAGTGTTAAGTGTTCGGCGTGATTTTTTTTTGTTATTTATTTATTTATTTAATTTTTAGTAATTTTTTTTTATATTTATTTTACATTTTTAATTTTTTTTTATACACCATTTCGCTCAATTTTTTTTACATTTTTGTTGATATTTCTTTTTGTTGCGTGTTGAATTTGTTGTTTTTTTTTAATTCTCGTTTGTTTAGGGCTGTGATCGTTTCCTTGTCGATTCTTAGGCTATTTTGTTTGTACGAGGCCACTTTGCGGCCATATATCCGCTACAGGGAGCTCCTTTTAGGCAGGAAAAGTAGTAGGGTGAAAGCAATCCCAGGTAGCCTAGGTGACAAGGGATCGGTAGCGCGTCCAAAAAAAAGAGAGACCTAGAAGAAAAAGAAAGAGATAGAAAATTAGTTAAAGAAAAACATAAAAACGTTTAAAACTACAAAAAGGTACAAAAACACCAAGAAACATAAAACAACATAAAAATCAAAAATTAAAAAAATCTTAAAAACACAAAAAAAAAACATAAAAACATAAAAATACAAAAAAAAAAAACATAAAAACATATAGAAAAACATAAAAATATAAAATAGTATTAAGGTTAGTTTTAGGATTTTGTTATTTATTCTTTTTTTTGTTATTTATTATATCTTTCTGTTAATTTATTATTTTATGGTTAGTGTTTTGCGTTGTTTAGAGTTTTAATTCATCTTTGTTTAAATCATTTTGGTTTCATTTGAGTTATTTATTGTTCATTTCGATCCATGTTTTCAATTTCTGTTTGTTAGTTTTTTTTTTGTTTAAAATAAATATGTACATCACGCCGATGTTTTGAAGAAGAGGTTTTTCTTTTCGCGGCAAAGTGATGGCGTGCTAAGCACGATTGCAGGGGGATGAGGAGGTTGGCGATGCATCGGTGGTGATGGGTTTTTCCTGGCAGCAGTGATCGTGTACGGGGAACTCGACAACATGGCCGACCGAGTTCCATGGCTGGGTGGGCTACAGGCCACACTGCGACGTCACCATGCAGTGCCTGAAGTGTGGTAAGGTTTTTGTGGTGGTGGTTTTTTGGCACGATATATGTTTTTGTAATGTGGTTTCCGTCTGGCGAAGAGGCAAGATCCCCCCCTAATCCGGCGAGCTAAGCTGAGCATCGCAAGCGTGCCAGGTCTCTTCGTCACGACACTTCCTTTTCCCTTCCTTTTCCAATATCCGTTTCCTTCCTTTTCTTTTTACTTTTCCTTTATTCTTTCCTTTCCTTTTCCATATTCCTTTCCAATCCTATCCTTTTTCCTCTACCTCAACTTTCCCACTACCTAACCCAATCCTCTACCTATCTCAATTCTATTCCTTTTTCCAACTACCTTTCCTCAACATTCAACCCCTACCGTATTACAAGCCTAGTACGCTGCTGAAACGAAAAGAAAAATCCCATACAAAAATGACAGGACGGAATCGTAAACGAAAAATTTCGCTCACCTTTTCGTCGTGCAGTACGCTGCTGCTCTGCGAAAAGGGTTTTATATGTGGATAATTGTAGTAGAATTTTTTACTACAATTTTAAAACTCTCCAAACTTTTCCGTCCATCATTTATCTCCTGGGACAATAAATGCTTGCGAAATTTTGACAGTTCTATTGTTTTTTTTTTTGTTTTGTGTATTTATAGTGCCATTTCTATAGAATTTCATAAAATAGAAGATGGAAGAATTTTATTTAGATAGTGTTTTAAATAAATCGATAAAAGCTGTGAACATGGGCTTTAAAAAAGTAATTGTGAATATTTTAACTACATGGAATTGAATCAATACCAGCAACCGAATTGCTATTCCAACCAAGTATGGTAGGTAGCTTTGAACCTGGCCTTGTTGAATTGATTGACTACGTTTTCAAAATGTTTCACCCCGATGAGCAGCTTCTATTAGCACAGAATGCATTTATGACCGGTGGATGCGCTCAATTGCCAGGTACACTTACTAATAAAGTTAACTTCCAAGTTACAATTTCAAAAAAAAAAATCATTTTCCAGGACTCAAAGATCGGATCTGTCGACAACAACGTAGTTGAAAAAAGTCAACACAAAAAGACTACTATGATTGACGACAATTTATTGTAAAATTAATTAACTAATGATCTACAACGTATTATTAAAATTTATTTGATTTTTAAAATTGTATTTCTTTTTTGTGCTAAATCTCGTGCTGCTTCCTTTGGTTTGTTTGCTCGGCGATGGTTGACTTTGTTCTGCCTATTTTTAGTGTTCTCCTCTTCTAGGTAATAAAAATGGCCGACCTTCTTCGAATTTTCGGTATTAAGAAAATGGTAGCGTTCCCGGTGGTTGGGTTCCAAAGGCTAGCTGATGAATGGCATCGTTCAGACCGATTATGCTGATGTAGCTTTCTACGACATCCCACCCTCCGTGAATCCTAGGCGAGATTCACACACTGATAAAACGGCGAGTTTTGATGCTTCACTAGACAATGACAGTGATTTACTGCAAGAGCTTCTTTAAGTGCGGTATATTCTTGGCTGATGACCTCATGTTGTGTTCGACGGCAAAGGAATCTGTCGGCTGCCTCTATCTCAGCAGCTGTGAGCTCATTTATATGACCAGGGCTCTGTTGCGTCATTGTGGAAGAACCTCGTCCGGTTTGGTTTCGTGTGGTGATTCCTTTTCTGGCACGACTTAGGGCTCCGAGAATACAGAAGGTCCAGGCTATTATTCGCCGCAGTCTAGTAAAAGAAGAAAGGTTGGCTACATTAACTAAAGGACTACTTGCCAGATTTATATGAAACATGCGAGGGCGGATTTCTTCTTCGAGTGCTACAAATGGTTTATAGCGTCGTTTTGAAGATTGGATCCACCAAATTGTTGTCTTGGAGTCACTCCAATAAATCACTCGGTTGATGTTATGGTTAGCACGAATGCTTGCTTGTAGACGGCTTCCCAGAACTGCTGCGTGGAGTTCCAGGCGTGGAACTGATAGTGTCTGCTTTGGCGCACACCTCGTCTTTCCAGACACGAAGGCTACATCAACCTCTCCTTGCGATAAGATTCGAAAATATCCAACTGCTGCGAATGGATCCTCGCTCGAATCCGTAAGTATGTTTAGATCGATTTTCTCTGCTTGACTAAGTTTAGGTGAGTAGCATCGATTCACCAGGAACTGTTTAAGCTTCCATCGGTGATAAATATTTTGTGTAAGTGGCTCATTCCATCCAATGCCGGGTTTCCAAGTCTCTTGAAGAAGTATTTTGGAATAAACGATTAAGTCTCCGAGAAAACCATACGGATCAAATACTGATATGATAATTCCAAACATTTCCAAAACTTTCTCTCCCTGTTGACCAGATTCCAAACTCGATTGCGTTGTATCTATTTTGTTGTTCAGGTACTCTCCTACCTTTGCTACGTTGCTGACGAAATTTCGAAGTTCAAAGCCACCCTCCGCATGAATCTTCTTTACTTCACGGCTGATTCTTAGTGCTTCTGTTTGATTGGGGAAACTGCAGACTAAATCATCCACGTAGTGGTTGTTCACGATTACCTCGACAGCTTCGGGTGCTTCTTTCTTAAATGATGCCGCATTTTTGTTTTTTATATATTCGGCTGCGCATGTGCTCACCGCTCCGAATATCATTGACGTCATGACCAACTCCTTTACTGGGGAATCACTGTTCCCGTCCCTCCATAAAAACCTCTGAGCATTTTGATCATCCGCTCTTATCTGGATTTACGAAAACATTTCCCTGATATCCGCAACAACACCAACTACTCCTTCACGAAACTTCGATAAGATTGTCAAAAGTGGTTTGGCTTGTTCTGGTCCTTTCAACAACATCGAATTAAGTGAGATTCCTCGAACTTCTGCAGCGGCATCAAAAATGATACGAAGTTTTGATGGTTTGTATGTGTTTACGACTCCAAAATGTGGCAGGTGCCAGGTTCGATGATCTCTTGTTTCCTGGTTCTGTTCAAACCTTTTTCCAATTCTTCTAGTAGACCTTTCCAAGATTTGTTTAGCTCTGACGTCGTCCGCAGCCTCTACGGTTTTCACATCATTAATAACTCCAAAATTCTCCAGTGTAAAATAGGGTTCCACAAGCCTTTCCAGCCCATTAAAACCATCCTTTTCTCTGATATGAAGTACCATTGGCGAAACCTCGTTTGGTTGTTGTTGTGGTTGCGTTCGAAAATTATGAATTCTTACTGAAGTATGTGACGTTATTGCTCTGCTTTCATTGTGTAAAAGCTTGTTATGAAACTTACTACACTCCTGTTCTTCACATCTCTTTCGACTGCGACACACTGCAGTCCCATGACCAGATCTCAGGCAAGAGAAACACAGATGTTTACCTTTGACTAGCTTCCAACGATCATCCATCGATAGGCGTTTAAAGGCATCACACTCCCATACTTGGTGATTGGCACTGCAACACTCACACATTTTCCTTGCGATAGTGGTACGATCTCTCCTTTCAGTTTCATTCGTGTTGATGTGTAATACTCGGCGATGGTTTGGTTGTCCTCGACCACTGGTGTTTAAGTTTACTTGAGGTACTAGTTGGGCTATCTTTGCCAGGTCGTTTAACCAAACGCTAAAATCTTTTATGGTTGCAAACGGTTGAATACTTGATGCTTGTCTTGCCCATTCAAATCTATGGCTCATCGGTAGTTTCATAACCAGCTCCTCCAATAGCATTGGGTTCGCTAGATGTTGTTCACATCTTGCTGATCGCAGATAGGCGTCCACGTTGCCAACCATAGTCGAAAAGGCTACCAGCTGTTCTGTGCGTGCGTCCACAATCGCAGGAAAATTTTGCACTCTTTTTAACTGCGCTCTTACCAACTGCTCCGGTCTTCCAAAACGGAATGAGAGCGTTTCAAGTACTTGGTCAACGTTACCGGGATATATTAATAAAGATGAGACTGCTTCTTTAGCTTCGCCCTGCAGGCACTTTTGCAATCTAATTGTGTTTTCCATGGCAGAGTAACCAAAATTTGCCGTTGTTTCCTCATAATTTGCTCGGAAAAGTGGCCAATCCTCCGCCTTTCCTGAAAATATTGGCAAATCATAGAGCTTTTTAAACGGATGTGGTGTAATGGCCCCATTTGAATTTACTGTGGCAATGGACTGTACGTTGGCTGGCGTAAATTGGCTTCCTGCTTGGCGCTCCAATGTTTCTCTTAACCTCTGTGTTTCAATTTGATTTACGCTTGCGTCAGCTCGTAACTGTTCCACCGAGTTCTTTAAAGCAGTTATCTGATCCAAAAGTGCCGCTATATGCTGATTTGTTGCTGATGGTTGTTCACTTGTTTCCGGCATTGTATCCTCCGATTTATAACGAAGTGGAGGAATACCCTTATTTTTGCGGCTACTTACTCGGATTGGTGTTGTCATACGATTTACGTAGACACAATACTTCGCTAATGAAGTCGAATTAACACTGGTTTCCAACTGCTCTTTCCTTTCCTCTTACTTCGATAATTAAAGAAGCTGTAAATACTTTTAAATGTATACAAATAACTTTCGTTTTTATTGAATTAATTGAAATATAATGAAGCAATTTTGGCGGTAATGGTTTTAACCCAACTGATGATGACGGTAATGATGGCGATGGCGGTAACACTTTAAACCAACTGATGATGACGACGAAGGAATGTGACGGTGGCTGTAACAAGCCGGCAAAATGGCGATGACGAAGGAATATGTGTGGCTGTAACAAGCCGGCAAAAATGTCGATGACGAAGAAAACGTGTGTGGCTGTAACAAGCCGGCAAAAATGTCGATGACGAAGAAAACGTGTGTGGCTGTAACAAGCCGGCAAAAATGTCGATGACGAAGAAAACTTGTGTGGCTGTAACAAGCCGGCAAAAATGTCGATGACGAAGAAAACTTGTGTGGCTGTAACAAGCCGGCAAAATATCGATGACGAAGAACACTTGTGTGGCTATGGCAAGCCGGCAAAATATCGATGACGAAGAAAACTTGTGTGGCTATGGCAAGCCGGCAAAATATCGATGACGAAGAAAACTTGTGTGGCTATGGCAAGCCGGCAAAATATCGATGACGAAGAAAACTTGTGTGGCTATGGCAAGCCGGCAAAATATCGATGACGAAGAACACTTGTGTGGCTATGGCAAGCCGGCAAAATATCGATGACGAAGAAAACTTGTGTGGCTATGGCAAGCCGGCAAAATATCGATGACGAAGAACACTTGTGTGGCTATGGCAAGCCGGCAAAATATCGATGACGAAGAAAACTTGTGTGGCTGTAACAAGCCGGCAAAATATCGATGACGAAGAAAACTTGTGTGGCTATGGCAAGCCGGCAAAATATCGATGACGAAGAAAACTTGTGTGGCTATGGCAAGCCGGCAAAATATCGATGACGAAGAACACTTGTGTGGCTATGGCAAGCCGGCAAAATGTCGATGACGAAGAAAACTTGTGTGGCTATGGCAAGCCGGCAAAATATCGATGACGAAGAACACTTGTGGCTATGGCTGTAACAAGCCGGCAATAATTTCGATAAGGATGGCTGTAACACGCCGGCAATAATGGCGATGACGATGAAACAATGTGGCGATGGCTATAACAAGCCGGCAATTCTCACAATGACGATAAAGATGGCTGTAACACGCCGGCAATAATGGCGATGACGATGAAACAATGTGGCGATGGCTATAACAAGCCGGCAATTCTCACAATGACGATAAAGATGGCTGTAACACGCCGGCAGTAATGGCGATGACGATGAAACAATGTGGCGATGGCTATAACAAGCCGGCAATTCTCACAATGACGATAAAGATGGCTTAAAAACGCCGGCAATAATGACGATGACGAAGAAAATTTGTGTAACTATGGCTTAACAAGCCGGCAATAATGTCGATAAAGATGGCTAACACGCCGGCAATAATGGCGATGACGATGAAACAATGTGTGGCTGTAACAAGCCGGCAAAATGGCGATAAAAATGGCTAAAACGCCGGCAATAATGGCGCTGACGACGAAAATGTGACGATGACGATGGTTGCTGACCACAAAATATGGCGGTGACGATGAAACAATGTGGCGATGACGATGGTTGCTGACCACAAAATATGGCGGTGACGAAGAAAATTTGTGTGGCTATAACAAGCCGGCAAAATGGCGATAAAATGTCTAACACACCGGCAATAATGGCGCTGACGACAAAAATTGACGATGACGATGACACATGTGACTGGTTCAATGGCGATGGCGAAGAAATATGTTGCGATGGGCTTCCAACATGTCGGCAACAACGAAATATGTTGTTGAATTTTGTAGGCTGGAAAAAATCCTAGTCGATGATGTGTCCTTTGGTTATTTTTTGCTACTTACAATTTGGCTGCAGCTATTCTAAGCTGCAGCACCAAATTCCAAAGCCAATTCTCCTTTGTTCATCCGCCATTTCTTACAGCAACTGCAGCAGCACGAGGCACTTGTATTTCAAAGAATTTTAAAATTTTAAAAACTTTGTCGTAAACTTCGTAGTTGAAAAAAGTCAACACAAAAAGACTACTATGATTGACGACAATTTATTGTAAAATTAATTAACTAATGATCTACAACGTATTATTAAAATTTATTTGATTTTTAAAATTGTATTTCTTTTTTGTGCTAAATCTCGTGCTGCTTCCTTTGGTTTGTTTGCTCGGCGATGGTTGACTTTGTTCTGCCTATTTTTAGTGTTCTCCTCTTCTAGGTAATAAAAATGGCCGACCTTCTTCGAATTTTCGGTATTAAGAAAATGGTAGCGTTCCCGGTGGTTGGGTTCCAAAGGCTAGCTGATGAATGGCATCGTTCAGACCGATTATGCTGATGTAGCTTTCTACGACAGGATCTCTAAAGAATTACTAGAGATGAGACCTTTCCCACCACTGCAAGCTGATCCATCAAGTTCGGATGCCTGGTTTGGAGCAAGCGACATCGCCAGCAGTGAGAATCTGTACAAGTTTGTTACAACAAAAACCGACAACGAAGAACAAGGTGGCGAGTATTTCAAGGGACACCCAACCAGGACAAGCAAGCACACCAACACCCACTGTAGTCGAAACATCGACCGAATTAATGAAAACTGAATAAAAATTTTTATTTGCTTTTGGATTTTTTATCTTTTATTTAAAAAATAATTGAAAACTGGGAAATTTTGTTCTTGCTGTTCAAGATGATTCCGTCGTATTTTGTTGGAACCACTTCGTGGCGTCTTCCTTTGTCAAACGATGTTGGAATCCAACGTTGATACCCAAATCGATATGTTCCTGGATACCGAAACCGAAGTTTCCTGTGGATAAGAAGTTGTCCCTCCTCAATTCGTACTCAAGGACTTTAAGGCCTAGCTCCAAAATCTCTTCGGCGCTTCGGCCTTAGCGCCATGAACTGTGCAGTGAACAGTGATTTTTCATCGTCGGTATACCGAGTCTTTGAAAACACTGGTTGTTGACCGATACCTGAAAGTGGACAAAAAATGTTTATTCGTTGAGTCTTCATTTAATGCACTTTAAAGTCCTGAGCTTACCTTAGTGGCACGAGTCAACCTATCACCCGATTCACCCACACAAAAGTTCAAGCAGAGTTTTCGAAAGTGTAGTTCGATCCCGAATTAGTTTTATTAACACATTTTATGTAAAAAATATTAATTTGTTTTGCACGTTTGATTTGACTGAATGTCACTTTTTCTAAACAGCTGATTATACTCTACACAAATATTTTCCGCTGAGTGTTCGTTCACGATTTCGACGTGCTCGTGGAGATCAACGAAAAATTCCGTTTCGCATCAGCAGCGTACTAGGCTTAAACAGAAATGGGAGTGAAAAAATCACTCCCAAAATTCACTCCAAACCGCATTTTGGAAAACGTTTTGGAGTGAATTGGAGACTTTATCAAATCTGTCACTCCAATGCACTCCGGATTTTCATTTTGGAAAACGACAAAGGCTAGTTTTACACCAGTTTTACACGTAGATGTGTCCACATAGTAGATACTACAGAGTGTCAACTCGTACCTCCTTTGCCGTAAACGCCCTCGTGTCGCTTTCCATTGGACGAAAAGAACCGTCCGAGGTCCAAGCGTCCAGGAGCATTCTCAAACCGTTCCATTGTTGCAGAAAGATCTCATGATTCTCATGATTTTGAGGAGTGACAGCTGCTTCCCGATTTGAAGTGAGAATCAACTTAAGAAGCACTAACACATGTTTCTCAAATTTCAAAAAATTTCAAGGAATATTATTTAAGAGTCATAGGTGTTTCACTCAAACAAAGGCAATTACGTTAAACTGAATAGTAAAAATGCTGTTCCATCGGTTTTTAAAATGAGTGATTCCCGAGTGTAACCAATTGGAAACGACATTAGCTTGCAGGCAAAATTGCACAGCTTTGCCGTAGTTGACTCTACGTTAAAATATTTCATTTTAGAATCCAAAACCAACAATTTTTGTTTCTTACTTTTGTGCTTTATCAGCCATATCTGTGGTATATCCGTGGACAGACTAACATCCATATCCGCACTCGTATCTGCAGCCGTAGCCACGTTTTAAAGCACATCCATAACCGATTCCGACATCCGTATCCGCACTCGTATCTGCAGCCGTACAGGCCGCCATACCCACCGAGAGCGTATCTGTAGCCATATCCGCTTTCCGCTCTGCAGCTGTATTCGTAGGCGCATACGCAGGCTAGTAACTAGTATACGTCTTTAAGCTTCTCTACTAATATGGAATTTTTCCCGTCCGCTGCAATTAAACCATAAACAAACTAAGCTTGTACACAGTAACTTCGCTTGTGTCTTAACAAATTGCTTTTTATTAGAGGAAATTATAACACTCGCCATACGCGAGTACATCTGCACGGTTTCGTTCATTTCATCTGATTTTTGCAGTATTACCTGAGCATAAACCTCAAATACAGGGGAATTCGCAGATAATTCCGTTACCTGAATATAACTTGGTGGCTTCGTCAATTGAAGGACGGATAAACGAGGTTGATGTATATACACTTTTAGAATTTCCTTTTTTGTACAGCAATGCAAATTCGTAGCTGTTTCCACAGTAAAATTTTTCATTGTAAACAGAACAACAACCGATATATTCGACATAAGCTGCCTTGAGTACCATAGCAGCTAGCCAAGTACCTGAAGTGGCTAAAATTTTCAAACTAGAACAGGAAAAGGAATCCTGTAATACGTGCGGTAAGTCTGATAAGAAATCACCCCTATCACAAGTCCCGTCGTAACAACTTCAGACTACGAATGCCAAAAAGGAAGGACAAAAATATTTTCTACTTGGACGCCTATGACACTCATTCTTTCTTGGAGTTTCGATTCAAGTTCGAGAAAATTGCAATTCGAGATTTAATTTTTTGGAATTCGACCAACTTCGTTAAATCTAAAGCGGGGAATACAGAATATAATTATCGTACCGATAAATCGTTCATCGCATGGTATGATTGTATAGTGTGTATGCAAAAAATTTCAATTTCGACATCGTAAAGTCGAATGCCTTGAACTGAAAACCAAATTCGATCGTATATGATCCAAGTCGCATACGACAATTGCATCGTGTATTCCCCGCTAAAGATAAGCATAACTTCCTTTTGAGCATTCGTGGTCTAAAACTGTTGTGATAGTGGCCAAAAAGTGATAATCACATGTAAAATTAAGTGAAAAGTTTCAATCAAATATCATCACCTTAGGTGTTTGCACAAGCTAAATACCTTGTTTTTCTTAAGACAAAGCACCCGTGCAATTTCATAGTAGTGCACTGACATCAATTATTTGTTGGTTATATCAACCAATTGGAGTAAAGGTTCAATGAATCTGCACATCCCTTTCAAAGTTCAAGTTGTCATAATCATTGCATGGGCACAACAGAAAAGCAAGCACAACTTTAAAGCAGCAGAATTCAATACAATGAGCATTATTTCCTAAATTCCTTTCTGACCTTCAGTTGAATAAAATGTACGTTGATTTACGTTTTCAAATATTTATTTATTTGGTTAGTTCCATTTCGGAGCGGTAATGGCTTTAATTTAATGAAGTAAAACACGATTTACGATATTTTATTATGATACATACATTTAATTGATCTATAATTATGTCCAACAGCAAATTGACAATTTTATAATAATATTTAATAAGTTTATAATTTGTTTAAGTTATTTATACTGATTTGATACTTTTATGAATTTTAAATTATAAAAGGTTGATTTATTTTCTAATAACAACGATTTGTAAATACTAAAAATAATGTTTTAATAAAAGTAGTTTCACATTTTTAAATAATAACAATACAAGAAATGGTTTAAGAAGAAAGAACAAAGTTCACTAAATTTCACAGTTTAACACACAAACGAACTGTTTAATGTTTTATTTTATGATACAAATATTAACTTGTTAGATTTATGATGTTTTTATTTTGAAAAAGTTTAAAATATTTGTATTTAAGAGCATCTCAATAAGTTTAAGTTTTTCAATAAAATGAAGGCCTATTCTGCTAAAGGTTCAAGTGAACGTTCGTATTCTGATATCCGTTTAAGAAAAAAACTATTACACGTTCCAAAGTCAAATTAAACGTACTCAAGTTGCCATAAAAACAAAGATTTGATTACATCCTCTTAAAAGCTTTCCAAATAAACATCGGCAAATCGAATACATTTTTTCGGATAGATCGGGTAGCAGAATAGGCCTGAAATATTTCGATCTAGGAAATGTGCAAATGTTTGGAAGAAAAACTTTCATTACATATTAACTTTTACATACACTACACACAATGAACTCTGAATTTGAAGGCTATTTGATTTTGAAATCACGAGCAACGCGAACATAGATGAGTTTACAGAAAACAAATTGCTTAAGAATTGCATTATATGAAATTTTTAATAGACCACGCTTTTATACTTGACCAAAGTATAAAATGCGAGAGCATTTTCAAACGACTAACGACAGTAGCTTGCGTTTTTGTTTGCTTTACTTATGTTTTACACTTTTGGCATTACATACTTGGCCAAATATTTTTCTTTTATTAGAATACATAGACCCTTATTGCAACAATCGATGCGATACATTTTCTTTTTGGTTTTGTGTTACTAATCGACATATGCAGATCTTATGATGACTCAGACGACGATGAGACGATGAGGAGGAGGACCAAATGATGTACGGATTTGCTTCCATTACTGACTACAGATTTTTCAACTGCATCGTGTTGTTTTCTGTGATAAAAAAAACTTTATCAAAAAGCTCGGTAGATTAATTTAAAAAAAAAATTACTTTTCATCCTGGAAAATTAAGTTTGCTACAAGCAGTCGAATAGAAAAACAAATATCAAAACGAAAAGTATCAAAAATTTCGTTCATAACAAAAATGCGCAAAACGAAATTCAATTTTCGGTAGCCAAATTTGGACAGACGTCGTTTATCGGTAACCATAACCGAAAGACATTCCCAATAAGGGCCATATTTATCACAATTGTTATAAGCATAAATATTAATTAATAAAGTAAAGTATATAGGTATTATTGCATTTGTATTTATATCTTTGAATAAACTTGTCCACCACGACCTTAGTCATTTTAGTTTGTTTTGATTACATATTTCAATTTACCATTTGTTACTATTATTTATTTAAAGAAGGAATGCATTACTTTTATAAACTTTAAAATTCATTTCGGTTTCACATGTCTTTGGTGCTACATATAATTTTATCCCGAATTTTCAGATTGGTAATTTAATCTTCCTTTGAAAGACTTCCTAGATCAGAAAGAAATGTTTCCGGAGTAAGAATATGTGATGAACCAACTATGACTTCCCAGTTTTTAGAAGCATTTGTTACTTCGTATGCACATCGCATTTCGGACATACTGACACCACCCACAACAAAAACAATGAGTCGGGGAACGTTTTTGACAGCTGCTTGAGCCTTATCCTTATGCCAATGACCATAACGTGCGCTAGTTGGGGCATGGTGAGTTGCATTCTGTGCACGACCTCCTTGCAAATAGGTAAAATGCCTTTGATCGAGTTTATCTTCAATGCAATCTTCCATTATGTCTTTTATGACTGGTGTCCAGCGGGACATTTGGTAGGTTTGTTCTGTGATGCGTTCTTTTCTTGGAACAGAGTAAGGCTTCTTACGACTATCTGCAATCACATTTACTCCCAAAAAGCTCAAGTTTCTTACCATGTCTTGTTCTTTTGGACCCAACTGGGCGTGTGTAAACAATTTGGTTAGATTTTCCTCGGATATGCCATTTTTGATCATAACGTAAAGTGCAATGATTCGAACTTTGTCACAATTTGGAACAGTCTGATCAAGGAGTATGGGTACTATGTTTCTCATGTGGTCTTTGATCTTCTCACCTTCAGCATCTGTTCCCATGGCGAGATCTTGCTCAACGCGGCATAGTTTATCCACGTAGTTTTGATATGCTTTCATGCAATCCTCTGCGAGATGCAGATGCGTTGCATATTTGGATAATTCCTTTTGATATTGTGGCATCTTCTTGATCATTTGTGAAAGATCACGCATCGAGGACTTGTCAGTTGATGTCATTCGTTTTGAATCGGTAAATTTCTTCAAATTCTGTGTTACTTGGGTTGAAACAAGAGCTATATGTTGGTGGCGAAGTTCAATCCAAAGTTCATCGTTTTCATCGAGTAATACCTCCTTGTCAGGAGCGTTGGGAGCTGGTGTATACTTGTACACGTCGTTCACTATTTCCAACAAATCATACGCCATGGCTTGCAAAGTGAGTTCGTGTAGCATTGGAGAAACACAGTCAAATCCACGATCCAAAATAATCAGCTGAGATCGGGACTTCTCAGGACCTTCGCCCATGGTTGGCTCATCGGCTTTGTATGCATCCAATTTTTGTTGAACTGATGCAGCAAGGTCCACGTTCTTATCCCAATCAGAACGATAACGCAACATTGGATATTCACCAAGAGTAGCACAGAGAGTGGCTATTTGTTCAGCGATTCGTTCAATATGTTTAGCACGAATTGATGCAAAGGCTGGCGAATAAAGGCATTGAATTGTGTCCGGAGAATCTAGAGAGAAAACTTGACATTCGTAAGGAAGAAAAGCAATGTTTATCTCCTTGAGAGTTTTGATTTTTGATGCAGCGCACGATTTACACAAATCATTGAACAGTTCTTCGGGACAAACTTCAGTGAAGAAAACATGGGCGTATCGATACATTGGACGTGCTGGATTCTCAAAATCACGAATCAGAGCCTTGACAGATTCTTCAGAAGGCGTTATAAGGTAGACTGCTTCCATAGTTGGAAGTGGCTCACGTTTCTTATTGATATCTTCAACAAGAGTAATTCCTTCAGCGCTTATTTCATGCATTTTAGTACATGCTGAAACCATTCGCATAGCTAGCTTATCAACGACAAGTACTCGCCATTCAACCCCATTAGCCCCAGATGGTTTTGCTGCTGCTGCACCCTTTTTGGGTTGGACTGGAGGCTTATACTTAACAACCTCATTCATTATTTTTTGACCAACAAGCACCTTCAGAGCCATTTTGAGAATTGATTATTTTATTTCAATGAGTTATGAGTTATGCGTAATGAGATCACCACTTTAATCAAGCAAAAATATCAACGTACACCTTGCACTCTAAAAAAAACTATCAAGTGTCACAACTTGTTTTATATGAATCGTCTTTTATTCTTGCAATAGTTCTTACAATTGTGGATGTATATTTACTGTGATATTTTATTTTTATGAATGCAAAAATATTTAAGAAATCACACCAGAAGAAAAATGAAATCGATTAAGGAGAGGTTTGGAAAATGAGTAATAATGTCAAATAATTTCCCGGGATCAATTTTAGATACAGTGCTCTCATAGAACTTTTGCACAAACGAAATAGGGTGCATCTAGTTTTGGAATTAAATGATAGTTCAAATTTCTGAAACTTCGTTTCGATAAAGTGACTTTTTTCCAATTCTCCTTCTCTAGGCGTGTTTTTTTTTAACCTAGTATATAGTACAGCATTCGAGTTAAAAAAAAACGATCTGTCCACAGTATTTTCAGTACTATTTTCAGCAACAAGATGGAGCTCAACGTCAAAGCTTGCTGCTACTTTTCAAAGCTCTCTGTGAAATTCAAGATGAAACAAAATCAAATTCATACTAGGTTTGTTTCGTTAATTGTTCTATCAAATGAATAACGATACAAAGCCAGGTATGAATTTGTATTTTTTTTTCTTATTTTCCATACATCAGATTCTCTCTTACAGCTCTTTTTTACTATTTTTGGAGGCATCGTCCAGCAGTGAAGAAAGCTCTATGTCAAAGTCAGCTGTTTTGTTGAAAAAAACTTTCGGGTATGTTCGGGGAGTATGTAAAAAGATTTTAAAAACTAATCTTTGTCTGCTATTATACGGAGAAATTTGTTTCATGAAACTGTTCGAACACCATAAGTGCAAAAGAGAACGAAAGTTCGAAAAAGAGAGATGGACAATGAGCTACCCTGTGTCGCATGGGCTATGGTTTGGTGAAACAGCTTTGACGTTTCTCTTTTAGTGATGTGCCAAACCGTAAAATTTACAAACCGAGTTAACTCGAGTTGGATTTTGATTAACCCGAGTTGTAACTCGAGTTAGCTAACTCGGTTTACAAAAATAAATTTGCGCTTTTTCCTTCAATACTATGTTTTGAAAAATAGAAACAAAGCAAAATTTTCAATCAAAATAAACGGATTTAATCAAAATGAATTAAAAAAAAAGTCAAACAAGAAAGAAATTAACGCAATGCGCAGTCCAACTCGGTTTGACTTGACTCTGGATATTTTACAGACAATTAATTCCTAACTCGAGTAGCAATATGTACCCAAAACAGTCAAACCGTCTACCTATTAACAGACGACAATCAAAAAAACAAAAAAACATCTAGTTTAACAGATGTGTGTGTTTCTGTATGCCTGCGCAAGTAACTCACTTGCTTTGATGCTTTATATACTACTACCGGTCGACTATGGACTTTATTGTATAAGTGCATTGTGTTTGGCACAGACCGCAACTAAAGGAGGGTAGTTTTGATTATGTTCAAGTTAACTCGGTCTGCTTGCATTCATTTCATTTCAACGCTTCGGTTTTTTCTTCGGTTTGCCAACTCGGTTTGAAAAAATGTAAACCGAGTCAACTTGGTTTGGGTTCAACTCGGTTTATGATACCGACACATCACTATTCTCTTTGTCTTTGTTCGTGTTTTTGTTTATTCTGTTTCATTTGGTTCAAAAATAAGTAATAATACTAATAATAATGACTTCTTTGTTTTTCAATTGCCAATAGAAGAGGTTTTGAAGCAACCAGGCACTACTAGATAACTATTTTTCCCCAAAAATAAAAACGCGAATGAAAGATAATGAGAAATGTGAAACTAGTTTCATGAAACTGGATTTCATCGTATAATAGCACTTGCGACACGGAATGACAGAACAAAGAAGAATTTGAAGTTTTTTCATGAAACAAATTTCTCCGTATAATAGCAGACATAGTCCCCTATTACATGATGTCTCACGAGCCCAGTCTCACATGAGTGCGAAAAAGAAAGGAGATGTGAGGAAATGAGATGCACAAAAAAATTCCCGATGAGTACCGTGCCGATTTTTAGCAGTCTCATATTGACGTTTCTCTTTTCCCATATTCGTTTTTGCTGTGTTGCTTTAATGTATTTTTTGTGTTAGTCAAATGAGCGTCATCTGAATGTTTTTTCATTTTCGTTGTGGTCTTGTTTTTTATTTTTCAAATCAAAAGCTGTATAACCAATTTGTTATTTTTGTAATTTTATCAAGCAACTTACTTTATTTAGAGAAAAATAAAACTTTGAAAGTTATAAAGTGACAACAAGAAAAGGATTGAAAGAGAAATGAAGAATTGTCAATTTTGAGACGTGAGCCTGCAAAATTGAACATGTAAGTCCCCTATTACATGATGTCTCACGAGCCCAGTCTCACATGAGTGCGAAAAAGAAAGGAGATGTGAGGAAATGAGATGCACAAAAAAATTCCCGATGAGTACCGTGCCGATTTTTAGCAGTCTCATATTGACGTTTCTCTTTTCCCATATTCGTTTTTGCTATGTTGCTTTGTATTTTTTTCCTTGTGCTATAGGCTGGTTTGGATTTTGGTAAGTATTTTTATTGCTATTCTTTTACTTTGTTATTGAAATAACTAATAACTTCAATTTTAATAGGAGTGCCACTTTGGTAAAAGAAAAAATGTGATTCTTCGTCGAAAGGTTAGGCTGGAAACCTTCCTGAAAATAACAGATGATGATGTCTTAAATGCACCCGTATACATTCAGGTAGGTTTTTTGTGCCAATGGTAAACCCATTTTAATTCTTCTATCCAAAAACACACAGAAAGAAAGTGAAGCCGCAGCGTTTGGAGCTGCCTACCGTGTCAAATATTGCCTCTACCTAGAACAATTCAAAAGCGAACAATTATCCGGTCAGACACCAAAACACTATCGGGACTATATCATGGAGTTTGTTCCAAATCTCTTTGAAAGAGTTTCTAATCTCTTTTTAATATCTTTCGGTTTGTTTTCAGCAACGAAAAGTGAAATGTAAAACTACTATTTAAAAATCGTTCCGACAATGTACGTCAAACTGAATAAGCCTCCTATCCATACCAGCCAGTTCTCAGTGACGCGCTACAGAAAGGACCTAACCGACAAGGAGCGTGGTATGCCTGGGATCTTTTTCTCATACGAACTGTCTCCTCTAATGGTCAAATATGAAGAAAAGTCCAGGTGAGTTCAATTTAATGGCTACCAGACGAAAAGAAAAGTAAACATTACCATTCTTCTTCTAGATCCTTTGGCCACTTTGCCACTAACTGCTGCTCCATCATTGGAGGTGTTTTTACTGTCGCCGGCATCATCGCTGTCTTCCTAAACAATTCGCTCGAAGTGATAAAACGGAAGTTTGAAATCGGCAAATTGACACATTAGTTTGTTGATTCTTTCGTGCCTCATTCCATGAATTAGAATAATTAGATTTTCAGCTCAAAGACAAAAGGAGAGCTAATCTCACAACAAAATATATGAAGAATGTATTTTTATTGTTTTCTTTTATTCAGCGAAACTGTGGCTTTTTTTTATAAATGCGAATTGTGTATTTCTCTTTAGAATTTTGCAAATAAAACAGAAATTAAATATTTAAGTAGTTCTTTTGGTCCCCTATTATACGATGTCTCACGAGACATGTCTCATTTTTGACGTTCCTTTTAAATTTCCATCCCGTGAGACAATCGCAATTACATGTGAACTTAAGTCTGCGTCTCAAATTTGACAATTTATTATTATTTTGTTGTTGTAAAAAAACTGAATCAAATAAACACTACTCAAAAGCGAACAAGAGTAAAGAGAAACGTCAAGGTGAGACTACTAAAAATCGGCACGGTACTCATCGGGAATTTTTTTGTGCATCTCATTTCCTCACATCTCCTTTCTTTTTCGCACTCATGTGAGACTGGGCTCGTGAGACATCGTATAATAGGGGACTTGCCAACAGACAGGAAACCGGAAGTGTTCGAGAAGTATTTTGCGTTCATTTCGGAGATATATCTTTCTGCAGCTTGGGGATTTCCAATTTCAAGTCCTTGCAATGGAGTGAAAGCAACACTAGAGGCTGTACCAGAAATTTAGCGTTTGACGGTCGTGCTGCCTCCATAGACTTGCTGTTTTTGTAAATTCTTTTGAAGAGTTTTACTGATGCGCACTTTTGTTTTCTCATCGACTTAGACGGATGCGTCCTGTGCCTGTTTTGCCAATCGTACCACGAGTGTAACCAAGATCACCTTGGTAAGCGTCTTCCTCAATCTAAAAGGATGACCAATATAAATTTTGGATTGTGATTTGAAGTAGAAAAACTGTTGAACTTACATCACCTAAATTCATGCGGTTAGCATGTTTCCTAAACTCTGTGAGTGCATATCTTTCCTTCATTTTACGCACTCGTTTACCACGACGCTTCTTCTTGCTGCTTTCGATGGGTTTTGGTAGGGGCTTTATGAACTTCACTGGTGGTGGTTCTTGTAGTTTGTTTAATTTCTTCTCAATGTCTTAGTTGAAACGCAAACCGATTTCTCCGTGAACACTTTCGTGGCAGGCATCGACTCTGGCGGCGAGGACACTTTTGGCAGCTACCAAGCGAGCGGCTTTGCGACGAACGTCCTATTAAGAAGAAGAAGGTTCAGATAAGATGAAATCGAATTGAAAGCTGATACGACGTTTTGACAAATCACAAAAAACTTACTGGTGGATTGTCCTGAACTATTTGCGAGTAGTAAATGTATCCCGTGTGTGGCAACATCTGTGTCTTTGAGAAGCCTGATAGTGTTTTCTTCTGATTCAACATTGCCAACCATTTCGGCGAGGACCTCTGTCTTGAAGCATAGTCTTCAATTTGTTTAAGAATGTTCTGCAATCTTTCAGAATCACGAAGTTTACACAATCCACGAATAGAAGAATAACAATAATTATAGAATAACCATGGATCGATGCGCGTAGATGGTGACATATTGAAACTTTTGTTGGTGTTTCATTTAAGTTTTTGGACATGGAACTGCTTTTGTCAGCGAAAGAATGTGATTCATAATGTATTTTTTGTGTTGGTCAAATGAGCGTCAACTGAATGTTTTTTCATTTTCGTTGTGGTCTTGTTTTTTTATTTTTCAAATCAAAAGTTGTAAAACCAATTTGTTATTTTTGTAATTTTATCAAGCAACTTACTTTATTTAGAGAAAAATAAAACTTTGAAATTTATAAAGTAACAACAAGAAAAGGATTGAAAGAGAAATGAAGAATTGTCAAATTTGAGACGTGAGCCTTCAAAATTGAACATGTAATAGTGATTGTCTCACGGGATGGAAATTTAAAAGGAACGTCAAAAATGAGACATGTCTCGTGAGACATCGTATAATAGGGGACATAGGGATTTGACTTATCGCAATCGCATCGCACGCACTCACCGCGTTGGTTTGTGCAAGGCTTTATTCCTTCCTCTACGCATCACATTATGTGATGTAGATCCACCATAAACTATAAAAGTTAAACGCCTGAACGCGCATTTGTTTGCTTTCGCTTTACAAAGCTCAAATAAAAGATAACCAACACAATTTGACATTACATCAATATATTTTTGATATTTTGTGCAAAAATGCAGAAAAACCTCTCCAAGGTGTTCATTTGTGATGCAAAAATGATTTAAAATCACAAAAACGGGAAAATAAATTTATCAATAATTGAGAATTGCAGATTTTTCAATCGACCAGTGTTTTATTCAATCAACCCTGGTCAGCCAGTACCATCATGAATTGGAATCAAGTGTAAATTTAAAACGAAAAGTTAACTCAACCCTCTACCCGCAAAGCACAAGGTAAGTTTTTTTTTTATTCTTTAAACTAGGAGTGTAGTAGGCGTTTGCCTCGCGTGTCCTTCAGTAATAACTTTTAATTCCTACTTTTAGAGAACAATCAGCACAAAAGTTTTTTTTTTTATCTAATAATGACATACATTAAGTACAAGGCCGAAATAAGACCACTACTCTCTGAGGAAGATGAAGAATTCAAAAGACTCGATGAGGACGACAGTTTGGAAGTGGAAATGCTGCCGGCAAATCAACGCCATCAAATTCACAGGGGCGCTCGCAAATTGACCCGATTTGTTTTTGTGTCCTTAACATTTGTGTCATTTTTCCTGCTGGTTTACATAGCGATTTATAATAGTGTAATAGCTCGCAGAGGTAATTAAATCTAATTTCTTTTATTTATTGTGCAGTGGCCTGGGCGAGTTTTTAACAGAATTGTGTGTGTGTTTTTTTTTTGTAGTTCCTTTGCCTGGCTGGGGCTACAATACGTCTCGGAACACCGCTGAGTATGTCTTACCAGATGAAGACACTGACTTGATAAAGCCGCAGCGCGTTTGCACGAGTAGATTTTTTCTACTCATTGTTGTTTGCTCGGCAGTGAACAACTTTGAAGCCAGGTGAGTCTTATTAAAACAAAACAAAAATGAAAAGTATGAAGAAATAATTTGCGGCTGGCAGTGTAGGAATTATCTTTTTTTTTTTTTACAATATTTACATATTTTGTGGTTGCACTTGACTTCAATTGAATACATTATTAGAGTGATTACATATCAATCAAGTGATGATAACTAAACCTTATTCAACAGCTTTGGCTTGATAAACGGGTCAGCGCGTAGGGGTTTATTCTGAAAAAGTGAAAGAGTTTTTTGACCCTGCGGGTGCATACAATTTATTTTCAAACTTGAAAGAATCAGCATATGATTGAACATTTTTTATGCTTGATTCTAGTTTTTTTATCTTTAGCAAACAAATGGCGCAGAGATTAGTATCAGAACTATCATTCAATGGACCAATAACAGCAATGGTCACTCAACAATCCTGAACTTGTTCGGATCAAAGTAAAGTCACTCTGACTACAACATTCCCCATTGGTCTTTGAAAACAAGTTCCAAGTCTCTATCCACCGAAGAATTTTTAAGAGATGATTCAGTGCAAAGACCATTCCGCCTTCCAGACCACTATAGCGTGTTCCAAGCGGAAGTTCTGGCGATCGAAGAAGTCAGCGTGGCTAAAAAAAACGTCAATCACACGGTGCTGTTTTCACGAACTCGTAACCGCACTCAATTGTCGACCATCTCCCATAGAGATGGCTGAATAGTTCAACATTTAATTTTTTAGGTGACGGGGCATAGAGACATTCTAGGAAACTGCAAAGCCGATAACAGAAATGGAACCGCTATACTGATCTAGGCAGGTTGAACATTGATACACCAATCGCTGCATGCAAACTCGTTCTAAAGCAAGATGCCTTCGACTTGTATGGCAACAAAGTTGATATGGCCAAAACAAGATCTAAAACGCACAAGATACTTGCTATCCACATGCAAATTACGCATTTTCTCCACAACCGGTGTCATTATCGGACATTGCCTCATAGGTCCACAAAACTCGGCGTTCCATCAAACGACTTCTACAGAAGATGCTTAGTCGAGGAGGCCTCTTCTGTTCATGTACTGCACCTTATGTTGGTCTAAATGTGTCAGTTGGTTTCCTGACAGCCATTCAAACCTAACCTTTTCTAATCTAAAGTCTTTGAAAATGGCTCCATTAAATTAAAATATTACGTTTTGTATCATGCAGATGGCATTCTGGTTGCCAGCATAACGAACGAACGAAGTATCAAAGACATTAAAACTTTATTTCTTATCATTTCTACCATATTCTTCTAAGCAAATAAACAAATTGTGTATTTACTAAAATCATCAACAAAACTGAGAATATATCTCTTTCCACTAGGCATTATCGTACCACAAACATAACTAAGATAAGATAACAAGATTTAAAGGTGCAGTGGAGAGTACCCACTGTTTGTTTTATTTGATTTACTGTCTAGTCTAGACTCTAGAGTATAGACATTTCTTGTTAATATTTGAACATGTTAATAAAACAGACATGCCCTCTGATTCAAAACCAAAGAGTTGCTTCATATAACTGCATTTGGTTTTGTGATAAGAAATGCAAACTTTGCATCAAATTGTAAATTTCCATTTGTCGTTGTCCACATTTTGAAAGAAGTTTTGTGAATGTTGATAGTCTAAACCGGTGCGAACATTTTGTCATAATCGTAACCATACTTTATACTCCTACTTTAAACAACATTTTTAAAGTTTCCAATTATATTTTAAACAGATTGAAGATAAAGATTAAAACAAAAAACTAATAAGTTTTAAAGCCTCCTTGCAATAAAGTTCACATGAGCACCGTGTAATGTGTTGGTTACACTATTTCGATAGAAAAAACTTTTAACCGATAAGAACAGTATCTTATCAAACTACGCTGTTTTATATTCGATTTTCTAAGCTGGTTGTGAAGTCAAAATTCCGATGTTTTAATTCCTATGTTAATGCTTCTATCTGATTGAAAGGGAAACAGCTCGTTATCGGTAGCTTAATTTGGCATTCTTGGAGTTGCCACTACACCATTGAAAACGCATAGTTGGCCCATACATTTATACATTTGGTCTGAAGGTCATTCATATTAGGCTGTCATATTTTCAACTCAATAAAACCGAAAAATATTTTTAATTATTTGTTTGCTTTGTTAAATATTTGTTCATGACTCATGAGCTATAACAACAAATGTTATTCTTGCTTTAAGAATAGTGTGGAATTCTTTTTATTATGAGTAAGTGTGTAGTTTGTCGGTGGTCCCCATTCTAACATCAACATAAAGTTTGGTAAATTCGATGTCAAACGAAACGTTCTTTCAATTTACTACTGAGTCGATTTTAGTAAAATTTTGCACACTCTGTTCAATTTCATCCAACTTGAAAGGTTGTATAGTTTACATCGCAATTCATAATCGCAAGACATATTATTTTGTTTCTAATTACACTTTGTTCACGATTAATCTCTTAACTGTTAGCTTGAATGAAAAGGTAATGACAATGAGTGATATGTATATTTAAATGTTCGTAATATATGCGGTATTTTTTATGTCCTGTTTTTGATTTAATCTTTATTTATAATTAACGCGCACATCAAGGGTGATGAATAGACTTATAATGTTATAGAAAACAGTGCCAGCATTTAGGAAAGTAGGAGAGGATTTGAAAGGAGACACCGATGTACATTGCTTTTTTATTTATTTTTAATGTAGGGGAAAAATAGAGCCGAGTAGAGCGTTAGACATTCGAGTGGTGCGACTAAAATAAGAATCTCTATACTTGACTGTACGCCCGCAGGTACGCTCAAGGTAAAACTGATGAGAATTCCTAGCGAGGTGGGTGTTGCAGCTAAATTGTTTCAGGGGAAGAATGCAACTGGCTATTTCACTAGAGCACTGTTTGTGAAAAAGCGATAAAAGAGAGTGATACAGGTAACGTTTCCACGATGTTCAAGAGAATCAATCGATTCTACGCCTGACCAGATATGGGAGTTATACTCCAGTTTTGGGTGGATGGAGGCCTTATAAATTGTAGCCAGATCAGAAGGGGTGAAGAACTTCCTGCATCGTCTTAAGCATTTAGCAGCGTTTTTGGCGACTTCAAATACGGGGTCATTCCCACGAAGATCATCAGCTTTTCGGTTTCTTGGATGCAGGCTCCATTCATGGATAATGGAAATGGGGGAATGTAAAGCTTCAACGACAAGAGACAGCATTGAGTTTTCGAAGCATTGAATTCTACTCGGTTTTTATTACCCCATGTAACAATGCTGTCAAGGTCAGCTTATCATACGCAACCGTTCCAGTTCCATATTCGAAGAGCAGGGACGTGAATTTGGAAACGAATCTGAAAAGCTGAGGGTTGAGTCGTCAGTAAAACAGTTAAGCGGATTAGGAGTTTCAGACAAGAGATCCATTAGCAGATTCATTACTGTGTTAGAAAAGCAAAAATGACCAAACATTGAAATGATATTCATGTTACGGTCTGCTCCGTGAAGGAATGTGCAAAGCATGAATTATGGCATGGAAATAGAAGATTTCCCATGTAAAGAATTAAAGGTATCCGGATCCGCTAACCGGATATCTAATAATGATATGGATAAATGTACATGTTTTCGTTTGGGAAAAAGGAGTACCCTAAGGGTACTCTTTTTGCTGTCAGAGTTACTTTGTGTTCGTTTGGCAACTCTCAGGGTGATCTGAAATTACCCTCAGAGCAAGTTTTCCTACTCTAGAAATTTTTTCAGAGTAAACTCACACCAACATCAATGACATTTCTCGTTTGTCATTCTTGCCATCTCATTTCGAATTTTGCGTTCAACGGGCGAGCTTATGTTATTATTTTGTGGTAACGATATCAACGCGGGCCTTCACAAACCTATCGTTTTTGTTTTGCATAATTTGTCCATGCTGTTTTTCTTGTTATCCGAGCTCAAAAAATGTCTTATTGCTTAAAATTACCTTTGTATACAAACAATCTGGGCATTTATGAAGTTTATTACGTATCTTTTTTAGTTATAAGTTCTTTTTGTCAGTTTTTACTCCATACAAAAAATGTTTAATTAATTGCTCATGAAATACGCAGAGATATGTTTCTGAACGATGTCAATTGCATTGAAAGCAAACTATATGTCAAACGTACACATGCATTGACAAAAACGGAGTACTCTGATTTCATGTTCGTCTGAGTTGTCAAAAATCAGGGTACTCTAAAAAAAGAAGGGTACTCTAGTTTTACCAAACGAAAACGGCATTAGGAATTATTTTTGCTTAGCATTAGACTTGCAAGGCTTGCGTTTAGGAATTCCCCAACTGTATTGATAAGAAAAAAAAATCAAATCAAAAGAAATGTATGCAGAGGCCAAGGCTACGGAAGTGGTGTAGGTTAGGAGAAGATAAGGAGGTGAGTCGCACTATGTGTTTGTAGGGGGGTCTTTTTTCGGTTTATTTTTATTTTATTTTATTAATTATACGGGCTTTGCAACTGAATTTTTTTTAATGCTATTGAATGGGTTATTGTTTTGTTCACGGCACGATGTGATTAAAATTTTGGATTCAATTTATGAATGAAAAATTATTGTGCATTATATGTGAAGAGTAAATTGCACGAAAAGAGAACTGGATTCGAATGTTTACTACTAGCCTCACTTTAGATGCAAGGTCTTTAGAAATTGATTTAGATAAAATTTGAAAGACATTTTGAATACATAATTTTTCATCAAAATGTTATTCAAATAATACTAAAAAAAAAAATTATCCAAAACAAGTAGTTTTTGACTTGGTTCTCTCCATTGATTTTCATTCTCTCGGATCATAACTCATTGGTTACCCACTTAATAAGAACGGGCATTGGCATATCCGACTTATGTAGCGGGTGCCAAGACGAAGAGGCAGATGAAAGATCATTCTTCTTCTTCTGTGAGTGTTCAAGCTTAACTCATCCTAGTAAATACTCCTTCGACAAACTGAGCGGCATGTCTAACTTTCCACTAAACAGCATCCTTACTTTCTTCAGAGCTCCAATAGTCACCATAGAAATCCTCCCCTTTTCATCACTAGCCGGGCCCCAACACCTCCTTCTTCTGGGGAAGCAAAATGGAATTTTGAGATCCGAGTGACCTCCCTTGTTGGTTTTAATATTTAATATAATTTATAACATTCTTAGCGAAGAAAAATGGGATGTATTGGAAAGAAAATTTCTATGATAGAAAAGAAATAAGTTTAATAAATAAGTGTGTTTAATGACCTGCTCTAGATCGATCTAGAGCAGAAAAAAGCAGCTTTTTGGTGTTTAATGACAATTTTTCAACTCCGAGCAAGAACTTTTTGTGTTTAATGACCTGCTCTAGATCACTTTAGAGCAGAATTTTCTGCACTTGCTTTTGAGTAAGAGCAGAGCAAAGTGTCAAAATCAGCTGTTGACATTTGATTCAAATATTTTTATTTATATTTTGCGTTTTGCAATCTACTTGCAATCGAATTAAACTTAAAATCAATTGAATTAACATCGGATGTTAGTTAAGCTTTGATTCCAATGTTTCCGAATATAGATTTTTATTATAATAGGATACCAAACATAATTTTGCAAACCAGCTAAGGTCAGAAAATGTTTGTTGCTTTCTTATCAGCTGATTTTTGGCACCAGCTGACTCTTCTCTAAGTTGCCTGACATTTTTCATGTTTCTTGCTCTGCTCTGAGCTGCGCTGCTCTGCTTTTTTTTCATTAAACACACTTAATAAGAAAAAATTTTTCTATGAACAAAGAGACATGATGACATTTAGAAAATTTAAATTTTGAAGTTATTATTAACATTTTTAAAATTTTGATTTATTTTATATTTTCAAAATGGTGTCTTTAATTTTCAATTGTTTTCAAACATCTTTTTACAATAGTCCTGAAACTTGCATCCTTGACTTTTTAAACAAATTGTTTTTTTTTTTTAAAAGAGGAGATAAAAACTGGTTTAAAAAAAAACTTGTCTAACGATATTACGAATTACGAAACGCAAGGCATAGACATATTATGTTTTACGATAATAGATCCACAAAAATGTCAGAACAATAACAAAACGACCACCGAAAGCAATCGTAAATGCCCGTGAGTATCGTGAAAAGTTATCTCAACGTAACGATAACGATAAAGTTTTTTGCGAGTATCATTATTTGTAATACGAAAAACGTAAGAAATAGAACTAGGCCCTCTATTCCGTAACCTAGAGAAATAATTAAAAAAGTTTACCAAATTTTTTAAGACGATAGTAGGTTCTAGTTGAACGTTAGGATGTTGTTCAGTGGAAGGTTAGAACAGAAGGTTAAAGAAGTATGCTACAAAGTCTTTTATCCTAATGTTGGCTTGGGAACTCGCAAGGGAAGTGGAATGATATATCCTCTGCCTCGTGTCGTGCACTCCTGTACCTAAGTCGGATGTGCTAATGTCAATTCTCATCATGTGTGTACCCAACTAACTGATTGTTTTTTAAATAATTTTACTGATGTTATCTAAAGCCAGTGCCCCTGTTCTGTACTATTGCCTCGATAAAAGCAAGCGATAGTTACAGAACAGGGGCACAGGAGAGCGATAGGCAGCTTGCTTGCCTGGCAGCTTAGAGGAATAAAGAACAAAAAGCATTACTTCTCTTGCCCCGTAACTTCCATTGTGTCTGTGAAATTACTAACACGACTTTATTTTCGGATGCAGTGGTGTCTGGTTTGGCCTCTTGTTGTATCTCCTCTGAGCCTGGCATCTAGCCCCGAACTCCCATGTTAAACTGGCTGCGGCAACCTAGCTAATAAAAATGATCCTTATAAATTACCAATAACATAGATAGATTTTCATTTTGTTTAAGATATATACAATGGTTTTAGTTACCGCACAATTTGAATTTCAGAGAATCGATACAATTTCTATTACTACTAGAATATTAAATTAAATCAATAAGTTTTAACGCTCGGGTTATAAAAAGTATTTGAGTGGCAACACGATTCAATAAAATACCATTTAGCAGTGCAGTTATTTTAAAGAGCGAATTTTTGTTTATTTTTTCCAGACAAAACATACGTGAAACGTGGGGAAATGCATCGGAATTCAACTACAATATGTTTGGATCGATGCACGCGCATATGAATGGCCATTACTTAGATAAAAAAACTGAAAACTTTAACCATTACAAAGAATATCTAAATGTACGTGCAATGATTTTATATTATCCTTAAAACTAAATAATTAAAAATTCAAACTTGAAATTCATTTCTAGGACACTTCCAACTACGGTTATCCAGTGCGAGTTGTGTTTTTAATCGGACGCAGTGAGTCCGAGCAACATTTAGGCAACGAAAGCAAAGTCCGGCTCAAACAAGAAGCTGATCAATATGATGATTTGATCCAGGAAAACTTTGTCGACACCTACAACAATCTAACAGTGAAATCAGTGATGATGCTTAAATGGGTGAACAAGCATTGTAGCGGTAAAAGTCAATTTTTGATGAAATGTGACGATGATACGTTTGTAAATGTCCCCAATTTGTTGCATTATCTTCTTGGAGGCACAATTCCAATTTACAATGCCACCATACAATATCATGACGTTATATCATACAAAGTAATGTCACCTTCGAATAGACTGAGCATGATACGTAACTTTCTGATTGGTTATATGTTTTGCTTTGTCAAGCCAGTAGCGAACATAAGTAGTAAGTGGTATGCTCCATTCTACATGTACCCAGGAGACACTTATCCAAAGTACTTGTCTGGGGCAAGTTATCTTATGTCAAGTGATGTTATTGATCGGCTCTATGATGCTGCATTGAATACGTCATTGTTTCATTTGGAAGATGTTTATATAACCGGTATCTGTGCGGAACACATTAATCTACCGCGTCATCACAATGCTTTGTTTTGCTTCGATCACTCGAAGAATGTATGCAGCTTCAAAGGAACCATCACACAGCACTATGTCAAAGGTGATTCAATGCGTGAGGCATACGCTTTTGTGACGAACATCACCAACAAATGTCCCCCACCAGATAAGTATTTCAAAACAAATAGATTGCGAAAACGTGCCAAGAATTGCAGTTAAATATTTTTTTTTTATATATTTTTATTTGTTCCCTTCT
Source organism: Melanostoma mellinum (assembly GCA_914767635.1). Lineage (NCBI taxonomy): Eukaryota > Metazoa > Arthropoda > Insecta > Diptera > Syrphidae > Melanostoma > Melanostoma mellinum. The sequence goes on along the minus strand of OU612058.1, from coordinate 197,833,998 downwards.
CCTTGTCCCTTGCCCTTTTTTTGTCCTTTTATTTTAAATTATGGTTGCTATATGACGTAAAAGGCTGAAGAGCATTCTGTTGTTGTAATTGTTAAGTCTAATGTCTATAACATCTTCTGTGTTAGTTCTACACTGGTACCAATATAAACTTTCAGCACTTTAAAAAACAAAATTCCAACAAATAGATACAGTTATACAGTTTTCTCGTTTGCACCGAAATGGATGCCTAGAATCTAACGGCCATGTATCTCTGTAGGGGACCAGTAATATTTCAAATTTTAAGACAATGGGCTTGAAATGGTACCAAAATGAAGCTTATCAATTTTAACATTTTATAATTCCAAAAACTATTTTGTCTAGAACTTTTCTTTAAATCCGCTTTAAAAAAAAAAAAACAGTCGATTTTCTTTTATATAATTCAAAACAAAGTTGTTGATGTCATACTTGCTTTGCAGGATCAGTTTTGATCTCGAACAATAAAAGCTCTGTTAATTTCAATAACAGGGCCACAGAGGAGATGTACCAATAGGAAAAGGCTCACACACACAAAATCATTTCCACAAGCTTATTTTACAAACACCACTTTATTTTCGGATTTCCAAATCAGTTTAAAATCCAAAATTAAATGGTATCTTTAATTTCACTAACACCACTCTATATTCAGCTGATTGGTTGTATGACAAATATTTTTTTATTTTTATTTTATTTAATTATTTATTATTATTTCTGTATACCTCTATGAACAGGACAGATAATTTTTCATTGTTTGCTATAACCGAATTGTCAAAAAAAAAAAAAAAATACTCATTCCAATGATTTGTTTCGATGCTATAACTGGCCTCTGAAACTCATTTGAAGTCCCAACAATTCATTGGACATATTTAATGTTTTGATGTACATATATGTTTTATTATTATTCACCTTTTATTGGGGCGATCAGACTATCCAATTTGTTTGTAAAGAATCTAGTTTGTCAAGCAAGTTGGATGGATTTCCAAATTTTTTGATATTTTTGTAAGTTGGACAACAAGTTTGACAATGTGAACGCTACTCGTCAAACTTGCAAGAAATTTCATTTCCCAAATGTGCCCCAACACGCTTTCTTTTGTTTTTCTTACTTTTCTAAAACTGCATCCCTAATAAGCGCTGCTACTACTATGTACTCCCTGGTTGAAATTCATATCAAAACTGAAGTTTGATGATTTGTTAGAAGAGTGAGAACGGTATGGGTATTTTTCCGTCAAACTTTCATTTTACAAATTTGATAAGCAAATTTGATAGTCTGAGCGCCCCTTATTACAATAGTCAATTCACTTATGGCACTTTCCATTGGACGAAAAGAACCGTCCAGGAGCGTCCAGAAGCATTCTCAAACCGTTCCATTGGTACAAAAAGATCGCTTCTCATGATTCTTAGGAGTGACAGCCGCTTCTCGAATTGAAGTGAGAATCGACTCAGAAGCACTAACACATGTTACTCAAATGTCAAAATGAAAAATTTCTTCAAGGAATATTTTTTAAGAGCCATAGGTGTTTCACTCACACAAAGGAAATTACGTTAATCTGAGTAGAAACAATTTTGGGTGTTCCATTGGTTTTTAAAATGAGTGCTTCCCCGAGTGAAACCAATGGAAAGCGCCATTATGTTCCGTTGGTTTCACTCGGGAAGCACTCATTTTGAAAACCAATGGAACAGCTAAAATTGTTTCTGATCAATTTAACTTGTTGTCTTTGTATGAGTGAAACGCCTAGGGCACAAAAAAAATATCTGCGTCACTTTCCATTGGTTTCACTCGGGGAAGCACTCATTTCAAAAACCAATGGATAACTCAAAATCGTTTCTATGTCCACTATTCCACGGCGCATTTCTCTGCAAGCGAGAAAAAAATCGAGATAGAAATACAGCTGCCCGGACATGCACGGGTAGCATTTGTCGTGCATTTTTTCATGTTTCTCTTTATCTCTATTCGTTGTTTTTCGTAGTTGCTTTATTCTTGATTTGAACTTAGTTGGGAAATCACTTTGTATTATGGCGGAAGAATTCAAGTGATCAATGGAATTGACTTGTGAGTTAATAGTTCACTACGAACTAAATTCAATATAATACGATCGCTGCCACCCTGACTATGTATATAAATCGGGTTGAGAAAGCAGATGCTTTTCAAGTTATTTAAGATCTATTGAAATTGAATGACCCATTGATTAATATAAACTTTATAAAAAGAAAAATAAACATTTTGCGAGCTCAGTTTTCTAAAGAGTTTCGTGAAATGGGAAAATCGAAAAAAGTAGAGCTGGTGCGAAACTCTGGTGCTTTGACCAGTTAATGTTTTTAAGAAACTACTGCAAAACCAGGTGTCCATGTTCAACATATCATTAACTTCTTCTTTATTCATTTTTACAACAGCTTAACAACTGTTTCAATGGAACTTTAAAACTGCAAGACTGAGCGTAGAAATCAATGTGAAAGAAAATAAAGGAGTGGTGTAAAATTCTCTCAGAAAATCTCTGAATAAAACGTTACTGTCTCAAAAGTAAAGAAGTCTTGTGCAAAACATTCGCAGCAACGCTTGAAAAAAACATCTGTTTGACAGTTGTTGTATTTGTTTTAGTATTTAGTATTTAGTATTTAGTATTTATTATTTCAATCTACGATCTCTCAATCAACAGATTTTTACAAAGCAATATTCATTACAAAAATTCAATTATAACTTAATTTAGAAATGATTATTTTCCATTAAAATATTTTTAAATTGTTCTCTGGGCATGCAAATATCAACATCTTCATAGACTAAATTGAACAGCCTTACACAACGAGAGATAGGCTCACGTTGTCCATACAAAGTTTCATGGCGAACATCATATAAAAGTGGCCTTGTTCTTAAAGACCTCAAAGGAGCATAAAAATAAATAAGAGAAAGCAAACACTCACTTTTTATAGAAAAACACAAGATATCACGTATAAACATTACGCTATAAACCTTTCTTCGCCTTTCTAGAGTTTTAACTCCCAACAGTAAGCATCTCTTCTTATAACTTAAAATCGCATTATCTGTCAATGTAAAATTCCTTAAAGCGAACCGCAAAAAATTTTTTTGAACTCTTTCAATCCGGTTGATATTTTTTAATGTACTGGGATACCAAACAATGGAACAGTATTCAAGGGAAGGACGAACTAGTGAACAAAAAAGAGATTTTACTGTATACGGATCCTTAAAATCTACAGAATTTCTTTTTACGAATCCCAAAAGGGAATTCGCTTTGGATACAACATAATCAATATGGAGATCAAATGACAGTTTCTTATCAAAAACTATTCCAAGGTCTTTTAAACTATCAACTCTTGATAAATTATTTCCATTGAGAACATAGTTATTCATAATTGGATGCAAAATTCGACCATAAGTCATAACCGCACATTTTGCAATATTGATTTCAAGATCATTAGATCTGCACCAGGTTTCAAATATGTTGAGATCATTTTGAAAATCAAAACAATCATTTAAATTTGAAATAATCTTGAAAAATTTGATATCGTCTGCAAAAATCAGAATTCGACAGTTTTCCACAAGGTTGACGATGTCATTTATATACAATGAGAACATGGGGGGACCTAAATGGCTGCCCTCAGGAACTCCCGAATAAACTTGAATTTCTTTCGAATGGTAGTTTCCTATGGTAACTACTTGCTTACGCCCGATCAAATAAGATTCGAACCATTTTAGGATTGTGCCATCAAAGCCATATGCTTTGAGTTTATCCAATAAAATGTTTAAATTGGTTCTGCTAAATGCTTTCACAAAGTCAGTGTAGACAGTATCAACTTGAACACCCTTTTCCATAGCCGAGGAACAAAAATTAGTGAACTCAGCCAAATTTGTACATGTAGATCGTCCCTTATAAAAACCATGCTGAACGGGGGAAATACAGTTTTCAATAATATTGAAAAACTTTTTCTGCACAAGTTTATCAAGCAATTTGGGCACGGTAGGCATTTGGCTTATCGGCCTATAATTAACTACTTGTTCTTTTTTCCCTGACTTAAAAAGAGGAGTAATGCAGGAAATTTTCCATTCCTCTAAAAACTCCCCAGAAGACAAGGATTTGTTGAAAATTATTTGAAGCGGCAAACTTAAAATACCAACACACGATTTTAGAACATTAGGAAAAATTCCATGGAGATCGGGACAAAAGGTGGTTTTCAGTTCATTGACTGCAGCAATTAACTCCCAACAGTAAGCATCTCTTCTTATAACTTAAAATCGCATTATCTGTCAATGTAAAATTCCTTAAAGCGAACCGCAAAAAATTTTTTTGAACTCTTTCAATCCGGTTGATATTTTTTAATGTACTGGGATACCAAACAATGGAACAGTATTCAAGGGAAGGACGAACTAGTGAACAAAAAAGAGATTTTACTGTATACGGATCCTTAAAATCTACAGAATTTCTTTTTACGAATCCCAAAAGGGAATTCGCTTTGGATACAACATAATCAATATGGAGATCAAATGACAGTTTCTTATCAAAAACTATTCCAAGGTCTTTTAAACTATCAACTCTTGATAAATTATTTCCATTGAGAACATAGTTATTCATAATTGGATGCAAAATTCGACCATAAGTCATAACCGCACATTTTGCAATATTGATTTCAAGATCATTAGATCTGCACCAGGTTTCAAATATGTTGAGATCATTTTGAAAATCAAAACAATCATTTAAATTTGAAATAATCTTGAAAAATTTGATATCGTCTGCAAAAATCAGAATTCGACAGTTTTCCACAAGGTTGACGATGTCATTTATATACAATGAGAACATGGGGGGACCTAAATGGCTGCCCTCAGGAACTCCCGAATAAACTTGAATTTCTTTCGAATGGTAGTTTCCTATGGTAACTACTTGCTTACGCCCGATCAAATAAGATTCGAACCATTTTAGGATTGTGCCATCAAAGCCATATGCTTTGAGTTTATCCAATAAAATGTTTAAATTGGTTCTGCTAAATGCTTTCACAAAGTCAGTGTAGACAGTATCAACTTGAACACCCTTTTCCATAGCCGAGGAACAAAAATTAGTGAACTCAGCCAAATTTGTACATGTAGATCGTCCCTTATAAAAACCATGCTGAACGGGGGAAATACAGTTTTCAATAATATTGAAAAACTTTTTCTGCACAAGTTTATCAAGCAATTTGGGCACGGTAGGCATTTGGCTTATCGGCCTATAATTAACTACTTGTTCTTTTTTCCCTGACTTAAAAAGAGGAGTAATGCAGGAAATTTTCCATTCCTCTAAAAACTCCCCAGAAGACAAGGATTTGTTGAAAATTATTTGAAGCGGCAAACTTAAAATACCAACACACGATTTTAGAACATTAGGAAAAATTCCATGGAGATCGGGACAAAAGGTGGTTTTCAGTTCATTGACTGCAGCAATTAACTCCCAACAGTAAGCATCTCTTCTTATAACTTAAAATCGCATTATCTGTCAATGTAAAATTCCTTAAAGCGAACCGCAAAAAATTTTTTTGAACTCTTTCAATCCGGTTGATATTTTTTAATGTACTGGGATACCAAACAATGGAACAGTATTCAAGGGAAGGACGAACTAGTGAACAAAAAAGAGATTTTACTGTATACGGATCCTTAAAATCTACAGAATTTCTTTTTACGAATCCCAAAAGGGAATTCGCTTTGGATACAACATAATCAATATGGAGATCAAATGACAGTTTCTTATCAAAAACTATTCCAAGGTCTTTTAAACTATCAACTCTTGATAAATTATTTCCATTGAGAACATAGTTATTCATAATTGGATGCAAAATTCGACCATAAGTCATAACCGCACATTTTGCAATATTGATTTCAAGATCATTAGATCTGCACCAGGTTTCAAATATGTTGAGATCATTTTGAAAATCAAAACAATCAAAGCGGCGTACCCCACAGGCGGAACACTAGTGTGAAGCAGCAAAGTGGGAGAGTTGTGATCGCTTCAAGATCACTACTCGTAACGCCGAAAATGAAGAAGAAGAAGAAGAAGACTGCAGCAATTACCTCATCAATTTCACAAAACATACTACAACAGTCTGTTATTGACGCAAAATTATAAATCTGGCCTGCAGGTATGTTCGAAGGACTATACATATTTTGGAAATGGTCAGCAAACATTTCAACGATTTCAGAAGATTCCGTTGATGATATCCCATTATATTGCATCAGAACTGGTCCACACAAATTTTGGTGGCAAAAATTCGCGAGGTGAGGAAATTTTTTACTTTCCCGTGAGCACTCTCTTTTGTGCACAGCTACGAAAAATCGCTGACTTTCGTCGAATTTCGGTGCATTTTTCGATATTTTTCAGGAAAGAAACACAACTACAATATTTTCCTTTCGGAATTACATGAGTCAAAATGTTGAATTTCGGTGATAAGTTTTTTGAAAAACATTTTTGCTATCTTTTCCCATTTCTTTCCGTTTTAGTTCTAATACAGGGTGATTTGCATCAGATGCGGCAAAAGCTGAGAGCGGATAGGTGGGTTCGAGACAAGAAAAAAAATCATATGGGAAGGTGGGGTTATGTGTTCCCCCGTTTAGGAGGGAGAGGCAAATTTGTAAAAATATGTCTCAATATCAATCATATTTTGAAAATATGATTTACAATCAATTAAGTCTACATTACATGCAATAGTGTATTGAAAGCTAATACATTGTGCTTCAATTAAATTTTTAGTTTAAGTTTTTTCAACTAATCAAGTCTCAAAGTCAAAATTTTGAAAAAAAAAAATATAAAAGTTTCTTTTTAATTGAGTTTTTACATTATTTTGCATTATTAAAGGTCACTTTTTTCTAATAAACAATGCTCTTATCAATTCTGAGTTAAACAATGAAAACCGATTGTAAAAATCTTTCTTTGTTTTTAAAAACCTCTTTTTTGCTCAGAGAATAAAGTCCAATAAGAAGAAAACCCACAAATTCGAGTTTTTGAAAAAAGTACGTTTCGTTTTTTTTTTTAATTTTTCAAAAACAAAGAAAGAATTTTTTCATTCAGTTTTCTGTGTTTGTAAAAATTTCATTTAAAAAATGTTGATTTTTTTTTTCAAAATTTTGATTTTGAGACTCGATTACTTTACAACTATTCGTTAAAACAACTTAAACTAAAAATCTAATTGAAGAACAATGTACTGGCTCTTAAAACCACTATAGCATGTGATTGTTATTGGCTTTATTGTTTCTAAATAATTTTTAAGGTTTGAAGCAGTTCTTACAATATTACCCCTCCCGTCTAAATTAAGGTTCATAGAACCACCGCTCCCATAAGATTTTTCTCGACTTCACCTATCCGCTCTAAGCTTTTGTCACATCTTATGCATCTTTCGCTGTAATGAAATGAGTGCAACATTTTGAAATACTTTTTGGCTTATGCTATGTTAAACTTATTATTAGAACAAGGCAAACGAATAAGTTCGGCGAACATGTTCCTGAAGATGAGGACTGAAGTGTGGCATGGAAAATGTGAATTGATACTACATTTACAATTTAAATATATACTTAGAATATTATCACATTTACAATTTAAATATATACTTAGAATACTATTTCCTACCTTCGAAATTATTCCGAACGTTCTTTTCCATCAATATAGGTACGGTATTTAGTTGCCGATAGTTACCTTTACCATTGATAGTGTAATGATAAGATTCGCAAATTGTAATAACCTACTATGGTTTTTCCACATTTAATGGTCGATCTTATCTTCAACAGAATGAAGATGTTACACTATACAATACCAACATGCAAATCATTCCATTGAATCGGCAATTGTCGTGTCACTTAATGGTCGACAGCGAAATAGAGCCGCATGGTATGACGAATGTTTTTAAAAACGCTAACTGCCTTGTAAAAAATAATCGTTTATGTTGAATTTTTATACATAGCTTTTCTTAAACAACTGTTGTTTATAATTTACATTTTTCTTTCCACATAAAATAACACAGAATAATATTGTGTGACAGCTTTAAATTTTTAGTAAGTGGTTGTGGGTAGTTTAATCTCGATTGTTTCGTAGAACGTTAATCTATTTTTCAAACAATCGACAACTTTTTGACGTAAACCTTAAATGTAAATAAAAGGAGTTTACAAACACCACAAACTGAAATAACCATTAGCAATAAACTCATAGCGGGGAATTGGTAGACCAGGCCTTTATTTCATGTACGCTTATAACAACCAACAACAAACAATCGAATGCTCAAAACATCAAATGCTTCTTAACACGAAAAGCTGACTGCTTGAAAGTTAGTAAAATTCCTTTTATAATTTTAGTAATTTTACAGTAATTCGTGATAACATCCCATTCCCACCACTTTAACTTTAGATCAATATTTTTGTAATTTAGTTCAAAATATAAAAAAACAAAAACAATAATTAACAAAAAAAATATTACAAAAAAAAAAACATTGAGACGAGAAAAGTAGATGTGCCTTGTTAGTTTGAGAAAGCTATTGTCATTTGTGTAAACTCATTAATCCACTAATTCTGTAACCCAAAACCATTGTATAATTTACCAAGAAAAAGAGTGGATCTATAAAGTAGAAGCAAACCAAGTGTATATAATAATCAAATTCGAATTTTTGTAAACAAAAACACATATGTACCCACTTGTAATCATGCTATGTATTTCATAATTGTAGCGCACTGATATTTATTTCTATAAGTGCTAATTTGTTTATATTATTGTTTTTTAAATTTTTTTTTACAAAGAAATGTATGTGATTTGCTGTAGAACAAAACAATGAATGTATTAGATTTTAAGATTCGCAAGACTTTATTTATTTTCTTTTGTTTTAGAATTTCTCTATCCTCGCAGAAATTATTATTATGTTTTACTTTTAGAAGCAAACACTTTTTGTTTTGTTGTTTATAGACTTTTACATTGGAAATTCTAGTTCTTCTCCTTGTATCGACTATCCTCGCTTTAGGAGTGCCAATAAAGTAATTAAAGTCTCCTTTTGCTAAAGCGAAGTCAGAGAAATAAAACAAATTTAGTGTAAGCACCATGATATTTCGTTGTATAAATTAAGTTACTTAGAATCTTCATTTTTTTTTTAAATATAGAAAATAAATAGGTACTAGAAGTAAAATGAATATAAAAATATAGTGATACTCATAAAATTTTTTTGAAATTGTTGTTATTTTAATTGGTTGTTGTTTTGAAGTTTTCATGAAACTATACATGTAGCAAATTTTTTTGATAACTAGATGACGTTAACCTTGGCTCAACTCTAACTTTGATACTGAAGACGCCATGGTTTGACACATACGATCCGAAACCTGAGCAAAATGAAGAATTATCTAAGACTTCAAGTAATATTATCATATAGTGAAATTGACTCATCCATGTCCACAATAATTGTGGTACCCGTGACGTGATGGTTAGCATGTCTACCGGTTAACCCAGTGGTTCGAATCTCAATAGAGTCAGAAATTTTTTTTCCACGGGTATCAGCTTTCGCGAGAAATTGGCAAGTCCTCCGTTACTAAATTCATTGCCATGAAAAGAGCTCTCTCGATTAGATGATCGGAACCGCCAGAAAATTGTTGTGAGAAATGCGCTAGGCCCTGGTGCTCCTAGCTCTGTTGGGCCACCCTATTTATTTATTTATTATTTAACTTCAATAAAAAACAATTAACACTATATACTTTCAGGTTTATTTTGTAGAGGAAAAACGTGTCGGGCAAAAACCAAAAATACACTCGATATTACAAGTGTTCTATCGCGATTTATAAATTCTAATGGAAGATAGTCGGGACTATAGAAGTAACCTTTGGGCAGGAGTTTTTTTTTCCGCAACGCATCCTTTTTTAGAGATTAAATTTCGCTTCGGAGTAGTTGTCGTCGTAAGAAATTATTTTACAAATGCGACTATACATTGCAATTGATATAAATTTCTTACCGATAAGTGCTAATTAACCGATATATGAAAATGCAATATCTTTTCGACAATTTCTTATAAAATTAACACCATAAGCGTTTTCAGCTATGAAAAATCGTAAGAGAGTGTTATTTTTTTATATAAAAAGTAATTTTTTCAGATTACTGAAAGGGTTTTCAGACAGAAACTTGCAAGGCTGAAGTCAAAAAAAAAAGTGATTGAATTGATTGGGTTTCTGGGTTACATGTTCTATGACATCATAAGATGTTCCATTAAGGGGAATGTAAAAAATCGTGAGGATCTGATATTTTGTGGGTTAGTGTTGTAAGAGATAAGATCAAAAAGAGGGGAGCAATTGGTGACACCTGTAATGAGTCAATGAAAGAATAATAAGTTGAACACATCCCTTCGGACTTCAAAGGTGTGATAATGGAAGACATTCAAAATAAACGGGCAGGGAATAGAAGTCGTTGAGGGCATAGAGACTCTGAAGAGCAAGGCAGATTTAGCACTTAACATGATTTCTTCGATATGATAGTTGAAATTTGGTTTACAATTAAAGAAGACGCGTAAATCACGGATAAGCTGAACACGGTTTATGGGCAGATTCTGAATATGATAAGATCCGAATTGAGGCCTGTTACTTCTTAACATTGGCGGACTTTCAATACTACGATACGTCGATACATGTTAAATATTTAGTTAAGACCATAAACGGATTTCTACCAAAAAGCCATTTAGGGTATCCGAGATGTTTGATCACGGGTATCATAGATAGTTATCCATCCGATAGGTTCTTAAATGCGTCAATTAACTTGCATTTGGGCATTTGAAGTTCAAGAAAATTCTTTCTGTAGAAAGTCCTGTCCTGTTTAATTTAGTGATCGGTCAACAATAGTTAAAACATTGGTTTTTGGAATCTTTTATATGAAAGGGTTGTAACATTGGAAGGGTCAGTATTAAGGCAGGTGGAAAAAATTACTGTTTGGAATAATTGCGATGGTTGACGAATTATTCGACATTTGGCTGTCGCATAGGAGATAATAGAAAGATCAAATCATTCAACAAAGTAGAACGCAAGTAGCGAAAAGAAAGTTATTTTGCTTACAGCGCTATTAATGATTCTAGGAAGGAAAACTATGTAGTAATTTGATGAGGTTCGCTAAAACGGTCGCTTCTGGTCGAACTTTCGATTCGTTCTTCATATTACCGATAGAGCGATGAACCCGAAAAAGTATATCACCCCTGTTCTGATTTTCGTTCGGATACCATATTCTCCCGTTTTAGAATTTTTGCGGTTCTCAATTCCGAATCCGTACGTTTTCAATTCGCTTATCATTTTGTTAGCGGAATTGAATCCGGTTAATGAATTCTGTAGAGCATTATTTATTGCTAGAAATGAAAAATAATAAACTATATTAGCACTAACATGCAATAAAGCTGTAAATAGTTCCAATAAACACACAAATTTTATTTCCAACACGTTTTTGTGACAAAAAATCAGTAGTGAATCCGTTCGTAAATAAGAACACACTTTTTAAATCCGTACGGATTCAATTTCGGTTTCCGTTTTGAATCCGTACGAAAATCAGAACAGCCATGTATATCCTAAAGTTATAACAAAAGACCCACTCGAGGTCCTGGATTCCACAAAACTGCAAGAAGGATTGGACTTCAATTGTGCCAAAGCAAAGCAATGCTTATAAATCGGTTTATAATAGAGCTATTGAGAGGGTGGGTTTTAAAACAGTAGGTTCAAAGAACAGCTAAAAAGATGATTGAAGCAGTTCTGTTCATTGCCCCACAATGATTAGAAATAAGCGAAAAGCCAACATATGCAATTTTTCGAGGTCCGTTGATACCACTTTACCATCTAATGAAAAAAAAAACAAAGCGACTGGACTTTTAAGTACACGTAACACCCTAGTGTCTTAAAGCAAACAATGACTGCTTTTTTGCTTCCACTTGTTCAGGATGTTTGGTATACCGTAACCTATCCAGATTATGTGGAGTATTTGTAAAGAAACGAAATATTAAAATTAAAATAACTGGGACTATTACTTGTTTAAGTTCTCAAAAGTAATAGCAACTGTTGTTTTCGAGCGGATATAAGAAATGGCAAAGCCATTCATTACAAGTTTGGTGCGTTGGATACTGCAATGGCCAATTTTGTTTCAAACTCATTAGCACCCTGCAAATAATTCTTTAAAAATCAATTTAATACTAGTAGCCTCTCTAATGCTAGCCAGAGATAATCGCTAATACTTTGGAGAGCAGAAGCACGTATCACGAAAGTTATACTTAGAAACATAGCATTCTTAAAAAATGAAAAAATAACGCTAGGTGTTTCTTGCACAAAAGAAAGCTTTTCAATTTATTCAAGGAGATTTGTGGAAAGTGTTGTTAAAAATTTTGGCAACGCATTCACTTGCACCAATTGATACGAAAGACCAAAAAATCTACATGCTATATCCTTGGTCTTTACAGAAAGTTCAAAAATTTATTATTAAAAAAGTGTATACAATCTTTTAAAATATATTTTATTTAGGCCCCAATCAGAACTGATCTTTCCAAGTCCTCTGTTATGTGCCGAAGATTCTTCTTTATTTTCTTTGCTGTTTTGTGAGCCTTTTTGGCATCTTTGTCTATACCATGTTTGCATTTTTTAGCTTTTTTCTTCGGTTCGATGTTAATTTCTTCGCCGATTTGGATACCTAAAGATTGATTTGCCTCCTCTTCGAAGATATTCTCCATCGATTCGTTTACTTCCCGATATGTTTCTGTCGAGTCAACGTTTTCCCTTCTTTTAGATTTCTTGCTCCGCTTTTCTTTTTTAATTGTCTTAGAATTATCACACAAACCCAAAAAAGTCTTTTGTTCCTTTTCTGTTTGCAAGGAACATGATACGAGGGATTCTGAGAGTTCTTCTTCGGTTTTTTTCTTCTCTTTCCTTTTTTTCTTTGATTTTATGCAGTATTCTGCTGTGAAGAGGAGGTTGTTTAACTTTGATTCTTCATCATCTTCAGGTACTGAGACTTCGTTTTTAAAAGTATCCTTCTCCTCTGTTTTTTCTTTATTTTTCTTCTTTTTCTTGTTCTTTACCACAGTCCACGACGAAGATGTCTCTTCGGATATTATGTCGTTTTCCATTTTTAACAACATTTCTTTTTCTTGTTGTTCTATTCTTGCCAATTTACCGGACAATTTGAGCCCATGACGGGCACCCTTGTGAGCTGTTCTTCCTCCACAAGCAGCAAATAACTCTTCGTCTGTGAGAGGCTTATACGCAGCTACTTTAATATCATCAACTTCAATTTTGTCGACCTTTTCCACTTCGTCTCCAGTATTGGTACGGGTTGCTGATGACAAAAAATTTTCATATGCGTCACGCTTGTGCTTTTTAATGTTGAATTCCTTTCACCAAAAGTATCGATTCGCCATCGATTCGGCGGCGATATTTTTTGCTTAAAAATGTTCCTTTGGAGAAATATCGATTCGGCGGCTATTCTTTTTTTGAGACGAATCTACACCGATTTACACTGTTTGGAATAATTGCGATGGTTGACGAATTATTCGACATTTGGCTGTCGCAGAGGAGATAATAGAAAGATCAAATCATTCAACAAAGTAGAACACAAGTAGCGAAAAGAAAGTTATTTTGCTTACAGCGCTATTAATGATTCTAGAAAGGAAAACTATGTAGTAATTTGATGAGGTTCGCTAAAACGGTCGCTTCTGGTCGAACTTTCGATTCGTTCTTCATATTACCGAAAGAGCGATGAACCCGAAAAAGTATATATCCTAAAGTTATCACAAGAGAACCACTCGAGGTCCTGGATTCCACAAAACTGCAAGAAGGATTGGACTTCAATTGTGCCAAAGCAAAGCAATGCTTATAAATCGGTTTATAATAGAGCTATTGAGAGGGTGGGTTTTAAAACAAAGAAGGTTCAAAGAACAGCTAAAAATATGATTGAAGCAGTTCTGTTCATTGCCCCACAATGATTAGAAATAAGCGAAAAGCCAACATATGCAATTTTTCGAGGTCCGTTGATACCACTTTACCATCTAATGGAAAAAAAAGCGACTGGACTTTTAAGTACACGTAACACCCTAGTGTCTTAAAGCAAACAATGACTGCTTTTTTGCTTCCACTTGTTCAGGATGTTTGGTATACCGTAACCTATCCACATTATGTGGAGTAATTGTAAAGAAACGAAATCTTAAAATTAAAATAACTGGAACTATTACTTGTTTAAGTTCTCAAAAGTAATAGCAACTGTTGTTTTCGAGCGGATATAAGAAATGGCAAAGCCATTCATTACAAGTTTGGTGCGTTGGATACTGCAATGGCCAATTTTGTTTCAAACTCATTAGCACCCTGCAAATAATTCTTTAAAAATCAATTTAATACTAGTAGCCTCTCTAATGCTAGCCAGAGATAATCGCTAATACTTTGGAGAGCAGAAGCACGTATCACGAAAGTTATACTTAGAAACATAGCATTCTTAAAAAATGAAAAAATAACGCTAGGTGTTTCTTGCACAAAAGAAAGCTTTTCAATTTATTCAAGGAGATTTGTGGAAAGTGTTGTTAAAAATTTTGGCAACGCATTCACTTGCACCAATTGATACGAAAGACCAAAAAATCTACATGCTATATCCTTGGTCTTTACAGAAAGTTCAAAAATTTATTATTAAAAAAGTGTATACAATCTTTTAAAATATATTTTATTTAGGCCCCAATCAGAACTGATCTTTCCAAGTCCTCTGTTATGTGCCGAAGATTCTTCTTTATTTTCTTTGCTGTTTTGTGAGCCTTTTTGGCATCTTTGTCTATACCATGTTTGCATTTTTTAGCTTTTTTCTTCGGTTCGATGTTAATTTCTTCGCCGATTTGGATACCTAAAGATTGATTTGCCTCCTCTTCGAAGATATTCTCCATCGATTCGTTTACTTCCCGATATGTTTCTGTCGAGTCAACGTTTTCCCTTCTTTTAGATTTCTTGCTCCGCTTTTCTTTTTTAATTGTCTTAGAATTATCACACAAACCCAAAAAAGTCTTTTGTTCCTTTTCTGTTTGCAAGGAACATGATACGAGGGATTCTGAGAGTTCTTCTTCGGTTTTTTTCTTCTCTTTCCTTTTTTTCTTTGATTTTATGCAGTATTCTGCTGTGAAGAGGAGGTTGTTTAACTTTGATTCTTCATCATCTTCAGGTACTGAGACTTCGTTTTTAAAAGTATCCTTCTCCTCTGTTTTTTCTTTATTTTTCTTCTTTTTCTTGTTCTTTACCACAGTCCACGACGAAGATGTCTCTTCGGATATTATGTCGTTTTCCATTTTTAACAACATTTCTTTTTCTTGTTGTTCTATTCTTGCCAATTTACCGGACAATTTGAGCCCATGACGGGCACCCTTGTGAGCTGTTCTTCCTCCACAAGCAGCAAATAACTCTTCGTCTGTGAGAGGCTTATACGCAGCTACTTTAATATCATCAACTTCAATTTTGTCGACCTTTTCCACTTCGTCTCCAGTATTGGTACGGGTTGCTGATGACAAAAAATTTTCATATGCGTCACGCTTGTGCTTTTTAATGTTGAATTCCTTTCACCAAAAGTATCGATTCGCCATCGATTCGGCGGCGATATTTTTTGCTTAAAAATGTTCCTTTGGAGAAATATCGATTCGGCGGCTATTCTTTTTTTGAGACGAATCTACACCGATTTACACTGTTTGGAATAATTGCGATGGTTGACGAATTATTCGACATTTGGCTGTCGCAGAGGAGATAATAGAAAGATCAAATCATTCAACAAAGTAGAACACAAGTAGCGAAAAGAAAGTTATTTTGCTTACAGCGCTATTAATGATTCTAGAAAGGAAAACTATGTAGTAATTTGATGAGGTTCGCTAAAACGGTCGCTTCTGGTCGAACTTTCGATTCGTTCTTCATATTACCGAAAGAGCGATGAACCCGAAAAAGTATATATCCTAAAGTTATCACAAGAGAACCACTCGAGGTCCTGGATTCCACAAAACTGCAAGAAGGATTGGACTTCAATTGTGCCAAAGCAAAGCAATGCTTATAAATCGGTTTATAATAGAGCTATTGAGAGGGTGGGTTTTAAAACAAAGAAGGTTCAAAGAACAGCTAAAAATATGATTGAAGCAGTTCTGTTCATTGCCCCACAATGATTAGAAATAAGCGAAAAGCCAACATATGCAATTTTTCGAGGTCCGTTGATACCACTTTACCATCTAATGGAAAAAAAAGCGACTGGACTTTTAAGTACACGTAACACCCTAGTGTCTTAAAGCAAACAATGACTGCTTTTTTGCTTCCACTTGTTCAGGATGTTTGGTATACCGTAACCTATCCACATTATGTGGAGTAATTGTAAAGAAACGAAATCTTAAAATTAAAATAACTGGAACTATTACTTGTTTAAGTTCTCGAAAGTAATAGCAACTGTTGTTTTCGAGCGGATATAAGAAATGGCAAAGCCATTCATTACAAGTTTAGTGCGTTGGATACTGCAATGGCCAATTTTGTTTCAAACTCATTAGCACCCTGCAAATAATTCTTTAAAAATCAATTTAATACTAGTAGCCTCTCTAATGCTAGCCAGAGATAATCGCTAATACTTTGGAGAGCAGAAGCACGTATCACGAAAGTTATACTTATGTCGATTTCCTTTCACCAATTTGCAGTCGACTGCAGTCGCTACTAAACTCGATTCTTTTTTGGGTATTTAGGAAATTAAAAAAGTAGCGATTTTCTTTTTTATGAATGTATGTGTGTCCAACTGACTAATGAAGAAAAACAAGTACCATGGAACAAAATAATTACATTCATATTGTTAAGCACACAATTTTTATATTTTTTTTTCACGAAATGTTTTCCAAATTTTCAACTAAATACAAAACAATCAGGCTTCCTTTAATTTTTTTCATATGCTGATGTTTTTGTTTGCCGTTTTCGATCTGTCAAAACTGTTGTGTGTGTGAAAATCTGTGTGCAAATCCGTCTCAAAAAAGAGATCGACTGCAGTCGATTTTTTTTCCCTCCTAAATGAATTCCATTGAAAAAAAAATTGACTGCAGTCGACTGCAGTCGATTTTTTTGTTGAAAGGAATTCGACATTAGAAACATAGCATTCTTAAAAAATTAAAAAATAACGCTAGGTGTTTCTTGCACAAAAGAAAGCATTTCAATTTATTCAAGGAGTTTTGTGGAAAGCGCTGTTAAAAATTTTGGCAACGCATTTACTTGCACCACGATTGATACGAAAGACCTAAAAACCTTCTTGATTGACGTAATCGGGCTGCTACATGCTATATCCTTGGTCTTTACAGAAAGTTGAAAATTTTATTATTAAAAAATAGTGTATACAATCTTTTAAAATATATTTTATTCAGGCCCCAATCAGAACTGATCTTTCCAAGTCCTCTGTTATGTGCCGAAGATTCTTCTTTATTTTCTTTGCTGTTTTGTGAGCCTTTTTGGCATCTTTGTCTATACCATGTTTGCATTTTTTAGTTTTTTTCTTCGGTTCCATGTCAATTTCTTCGCCGATTTGAATACCTAAAGATTGATTTTCCTCCTCTTCGAAGCTATTCTCCATCGATTCGTTTACTTCCCGATATGTTTCTGTCGAGTCAACGTTTTCCCTTCTTTTAGATTTCTTGTTCCGCTTTTCTTTCTTAATTGTCTTAGAATTATCACACAAACCCAAAAGAGCCTCATGTTCCTTTTCTGTTTGCAAGGTACATGATACGAGGGATTCTGAGAGTTCTTCTTCGGTTTTTTTCTTCTCTTTCCTTTTTTGCTTTGATTTTATGCAGTATTCTGCTGTGAAGAGGAGGTTGTTTAACCTTGATTCTTCATCATCTTCAGGTACTGAGACTTCGTTTTTAAAAGTATCCTTCTCCTCTGTTTTTTCTTTATTTTTCTTCTTTTTCTTGTTCTTTACCACAGTCCACGACGAAGATGTTTCTTCGGATATGTCGTTTTCCATTTTTAACAACATTTCTTTTTCTTGTTGTTCTATTCTTGCCAATTTACCGGACAGTTTGAGCCCATGACGGGCACCCTTGTGAGCTGTTCTTCCTCCACAAGCAGCAAATAACTCTTCGTCTGTGAGAGGCTTATACGCAGCTACTTTAATATCATCAACTTCAATTTTGTCGACCTTTTCCACTTCGTCTCCAGTATTGGTACGGGTTGCTGATGACAAAAAATTCTCATACGAATCACGTTTGTGCTTTTTAAGTTTCCGTACAGAGTACTGCTTGGTAGTTATCTAAAAGAGAAGATCATTTTATCGCTGTTCATAGAAGTCTGAAATGTTTCCTACCTCAACTGATTCTTCATCCTTTCTATTAACGCAAATCTTGTCGCCATCTTTCTTAACTTCAACATTATTGGCAGCTTCGTTGAAAACACGTTCCCACCAGTGGTTATTGAATTCATCGGCCCTGTCCACTCCAAGGCCAGCATTGTCGAACTTGAGATTGGCCTTTAGTGGTTCAACTATTCCATTACTGTTCTTTCCTAAACCATCTCCTAAAAAGTAATTTGTCAAAGGAACAATTTTTTAATGCAGTGAAGAAATATTTAATTACCTTCTTTCCATCCATATTTTTCAAGTATTTTTTGTGCAAAACTCATATTTCTGAGTTTAGTTTTAGCAAAATAATTATTTTTAGCAAAATAAAAACATAACATATGACATTTGATCACACATGTGCGAGCTGCGAGCTGTAGACAGGTGTCCTTTCGATGCCGCGTTCGTAGAGTAAACTTAATGGCAGACTCACAATAATTCAGAATGAAAAATTTATTTTCATACAGCATCTGATTGGGACCAAATATTTGAAAACTAATTTCGGCAGCACATTATAGCCAATTATGAAAGTTGAATTTTAGTAAGTGAAAAAATTAGATTAACTTTCGGTCTTTTACTTAATGATTGTAGTAATGAACAACTAAGCTTACATTGATAGTCCCGAAAATTTTGTAAGAATTGCTACCGCACTCACAGAATGAAAACGTAAGCTTAGTCATGACATAAAAATGTGCCCATTGATGCGTATTTACACTATGATTCTACCAAAAAGACACAAGTCACCACGTTGCAACCCACTGAAAACCACACATTACAATTTGACTGGAAATTTTTTTTGTTACTCTACAGGAAAGTTGTGACATGACAGAGTGTGTTGGTTCCTACAGAGCATATATCATTAAAAATGGAATCTTTTTTACTGTTGGAAAAATTGTAATAAGAACCAGGGATGGTAGCTGGAATACTGCACTTTCAATGCTTAAAAAACACTACTTATAAATATTTTTAATTCCTTTCTTTGGAACACACCCTGCTGAGAGTAGAAGTAGTTAAAAGTCAAAGTAGGCTTGATTTTTTCATTTCCGCAACCACTATGACCATAAAAACTGAAAGAAAGTAAAGTGAGATCGTACGATGCGATTGCGATAAGTCAAATCCCTATGCATTAAGTCAAACGTCCATAAACGCATTGGTTTGCGCAAGGCTTAAATATTTTTCTCAAATTTTATAATTTTACACAATTATAACTTTCATAATTTGTTTTTTCACTGTGACTTAGCCATTCCTTTTTTAAGTGCTGATGTAGCGCACACCTTACCTTATCTTTGGCAGCGCTTAGCCGTAAGTCTTTTGACAAACTTCATATGGGAGGAAAAGGCTTTTCCGAAAGCTCATAGACCTAAAAAAGTGCATGATGTGTGGTCTGTGGTGTTTCTGTTTCGTTCGTGTTTACGATTTCGTCTGTGGGTGATGTTGCTGTAAAAGAAAAGTTCAATTTCTTGCAAAACAAATATTTTCCTCATTAAAGTAAATACATTTAAATACCAAGCCAAAGTGTTTATAAACAAAATTGTTATGTCCCAATCAAACCATTTGTGATTTTGTACTTTAAAACTTGAAAACATTGCTAATTAAAACCAATTGTGTCCAAAGTTCATTGAGCTGTGCTGACTTTTTGTAGAACAATCAACGAAACCTCAAAGTAGATTTTTACTTAACGCTGTCGTGATAACACCTACATACTTCAGATAAGCAAAAGTTCGCCATTTGTTTAATCCAGATTCCAACAATCAACAGTGACCCTTGGAAAGTGTTTGCTGTGAAGAAATAATCGCACCATGTCATCGATCGAGGAGAGGTTCAATGCGGCCGTGAATGTTATTAAGAATCTCCCAAAGAATGGTAATTAATTTTACATGGGTAATGGCTTATTGCGTAATGTAAGAAAAAATTTAAAAAGTTATAGCCACAGAAGTGCCTGTAATACTTGGCTCGGCAATTTTGCATAATTATTTTCGCGACAATTAGTCACTCGATTGCTAGACTATTATGTTGTAATTAAATAGTTCATGCTCGGCTGCTTGGAAACCAGTAGTTCCCTTTGATTTAAATCGTTATGTGAGCGCATATTGAGTGTATCCACCATATGGGACGGATTAATGCGGGGACGTGGTTACGTTTTAGTCGAAATATCAGCAAGCAGCATAAAGACGGTTATTCTCGGACAAGATGGATAAACACTTTCGATTGAAAGATGTGTGACGAGTGATAGTATCTATTTCACAGACGGAAAGTGATAGTTGTTGTCAAACAAGTACTTTAGCTACACAGTTAACGACTGAGTAGTTGAGCTTGCTTTTTCCAAAGAAAGTGGTTTAGATCTACGGTGCTTAGTTGAAAAGCTTAATGAGCGGACATGTCGAGTCTGACTGGACTCGGTGGGCACTTCCCCATCAACACATGGCTTTCGGATCATCAAAAGGTCGTTAGTCCCTTGGTTTTGATCTTTCGGATTAATTCCATTCAAATTTATTACAAAATTTGTTAAGCAAAAACACTTAACCCTGAAAAAAGTAATAAAAATAGCTAATTGACTTAACGACTTATACATTCCGGTGGCTGCTATGACGAAGTTTGTTTAACGACGGTGCAAGGTTCAAAGCTGCGAACAAATATTTACCTAAAAAAATTTATAAAAATAACAATTTCTCTGACCTTGGTACACAATTGACGGTAACTCTGTGAATAATACGAACCTCAGCAGGTACCAGGTAGACGGTACGGTAAAAAATAAAAAAAAAGTGAAGGTAATTAAGCTTCCTACTGTCCTCATTGCATAGTTATCTATAAAATATTAACAAGTTGTTCTTTGGTATACGTACTGTTTTATTTGCTCTTCTGCAAAAAACCTGAAGTAGGTAACTGAAGGTAACTTAGCAAAAAATTGAGAGTCTATCGACAGACAGATTATTATTACACCTTAGTTACCTAGTTTCTAACCATTCCATGAAAACTCTTAAATTAAGTTGATATTTGATACTGAATGTCGATTTAGGTCTCGTTCTGCGAGAAAAAAATATGGTATCTTTGAAAGGTTAATGCAATTTTGGGCTCAAAGGTGCGAGCCATAATTGTTTTTGTTTGCTCAGCATAACCCACCTAGTCATCCTCTTTGCATATCCTGATTGCTTTTTATGCTAGCCTGATAGCCGTTCAATTTTACATTGAAAGGAAAAAGAAAAAAAAATTGCTTAAAGTATTTTTCCTTAATTGTCGGCTTGAAATCAGTCCGCTGATTTTACTTCTTGCCTTTCAACGCTACGAGCATCGTGATCTTAAAGAGATCTGTCTCAATAAGCCCATCATGCTCTATTTTTTTCGTACTTCTAATCAAGCTTTGTTACTTAAGCTGTCATGCTTACTTCCTTACTTAGGCGGGTATTACAGTTCGGGGTGAACCTGGGCCTCAACCAACATCCTTCTACAACGACTTCGATTTCGGGCGAGCTCTCTCCAATTTTGCACTCTTAAGTCGGTTGAGGTCTTCATCCACTTGATTACGCCACCTAAGACGAGGTCTTCCCCTTCCGCGATTTCCCTGTAATGTGCTTTCGAAAACCCGTCGAGCCGGAGCGTTTGGGTCCATCCGCTCTACATGACCCAACCATCGTAGCCTCGCGATGCGTACTCTTCTGGCTATGCCCATGTCGCGGTACAGCTCATACAGCTCGTTGTTGTATCTTCTTCTCCACACGTTGTCTTCGCGTACGGGACCAAAGATCGTTCGGAGAATTTTTCTTTCGAAACGACCTCCGCTTTCGATAAGGTCTATGCTTCCGCAAGCAGATAGATAGATAAGTTCTTTATTTTATTATTACTTACTCAGGTGGTCATTAGTTCGAGGTGAACCTGAGCCTCAACCAACATCTTTCGCCAACAAGTTCGAGGTCTTCTTCCACTTGATTTCGCAACCTAAGACAAGGTCTTCTCCTTCGGCCTTTACCCTAGAATTTGGTTTCAAAAACCCGTCGAGTCGAGGCATTAATGTCCATTGTACTCTTCTAGCTATGCCCATGTTGCGGTGCTGCTCATACAGCCTGTTGTTCTATCTTCTTTTCCAGACATTGTCTTCGCAAACGGGATCAAACATCATTCGGAGTACTTTTCTTTCGAAACGAGTAATAGTTTTCTAATTTGCTTTCGATAAGGTCCGTCCACGCTTCCGGGATGTAAAGCAGGACTAGCATGATTAAGATCTTATAAGGGGTTACCTTGGTTTTTCTAGAGAGTGTTTTGTTTCCCGATTGCCTTCTTTACACAAAGAAGCAACGGTTGGCAAGAGTTATTCTCCGTTTTATCTCGCACTGATGTTGTTATTCGTGTCTATAGCGGATCCTAGGTAGACGAAGTCCTGTACTACCTCGAAGTTGAGTCTGTCTATTGTGAGGTTTCTCGCAATTCATCGATGTTCGCTGTCTTTGTTTGATGACAACATATACATCGTTTTGCTTCTGTTTCAATACTCTTTTTTCTTCCCATTACGTCAGTACCGTCAGCGAGTAATTGTACCGACTTTTGAAAGATTATGCCTCTGGTGTTGACGTTTGAGTTTTGTACAATCGTTTCAAATCGTCAAAGGTCTCGGTGAGTTTTCTACCGACCTTGACGGAGCAGATTTAATTCTACAAATTCATCCTGCATAGTCGTACGGGTTTTACAAAAAAGTCGAAACTAGACATGGCTCTGTACAGCTCGCCTCAATAAATAATGTCATACGTGGCCTTGAAATCTATAAAAAGATGGTGTATTATGGACATCATATGATTTTTTCAAGATCTGCAGTAATGTGAAAATTTGGTCTATTGTGGATTCTTCTGGTCTAAAATCACATTTTAAATTGTTGATGTGGGGTTTCAGGCAGCCGCATATTACAGCAGACAAGATCTTATATAGAGAAGAAATATCAAAAACTACACCAATAGCGGCCTTTAGAGAGTTTCGAGTTCCTCTCACAACTCTTCATGATAGGGTAAGGTTAAGGGTAGAGCTCCTGATGAACTCCAAAGACCAGGTCTAGAAACTGTCATAACAAAGACAGAAGATCATAGATTCGTAGAAGGGCTAGTGAATATCGCTAAATGTGTGTTAGCACAGAAACTACGGGTGCTTTTAGATGTTGTGCGGGAAATAATTTAGGAAGAAAACACCATCTGATTCGGCTGTTGTGTCCGTGGAGCAACAGTTAGCATGTTTGGCTGTTACACGTGAGGTTCGTGGTTCGAATTCCAACAGAAAACAAAAATGTTTTTCCGCCGGTATCAGTTTCCCTGAAGAATTGGAAAGCTCTCTGATAGTAAATTCATTTTCATCATTCTCGATTACCCGTTCGGAATCGGCAGAAAATTGTAAGTCCCCTCCATTCCTTCAAAATACATGGTTGTGGGAAATGGTCTAGGCCGCAGTACTCCCCGTTCTATTGCGCCACCCTATGTATGCATGTCTGTAGACCCGATTAGAAATGGTATTGCATATTCTTAAAACGACATAGCGAGAAAATAGTTCAGTGATTTGAAGAAGCACCTAGAAAACTGTAGAGACATTTTAGATTATCCGATCCTTATTTTCAATGGCGACGAAACTCTTTTAACCTTACATCGAGAACTGAAAGTCTTCCCCAAGAGTTGTCAAAAAATCTGGGTTTTCGATTCTCAAAAAACTTCAAACCACGAAATCGTGTATAGCGATCCTGTCATTTGAAGAAAAATACATGCCATTTGACAGCCTTATTCATTAACTAAACTTGGCCTAGCAAAAACCTCGGGCGATTTGAGGGTAAACCCAGGGTTCAAAAAACATTCAGTTTTTAGCATAAAGGCTGGTTTAGGTTTTTAATTTGCTTTTTGTAATGCCAGCATAGTTACAATAACAATGGGGTAGTGACCATTAATGGATGGGCGTTGTACTATTCGGGTAGGCTCTGATTGGTGCTAACTTGGCGGCGCCCAGATGCTGTAACTTATAGTACACGTCAAGTGTGATTACTATACTTCCAAGCGGTATACACTGGGACCTGGGAGCTGACCTGCTAAACTAGTAAGTGCGAGTGTTGATAAGGGAATCCGGAACAAAGAATTGTGATCGATCAACACTATAATTGCTCTGCGAACAATGACTGACTGCACGAATCTCAGTGGTCTACGAGAGCTTTCGTGTAAATGTCCCAGCGGATGAATTCGAAGGACAGAATCAACGGTGGACTTCAGCAGCCATAAAAGCAGAAACCCCTGAAAGAGCTACTCCAACATATTTGGTTTAAAGGTCTTTTGGGGTCTTTCAATACTAGGACAGGGTATTGAAGTAGAGATGGTGGCGGAAGAGCTCCTGGTGAGCCAACGGCAGCACTCACACCCCTGCAGCAGGGTACTGACTCTGGATACTCCAGCCCTTTGTGTCCGAAGGGATCCAAAAGGACCTGGCCCTCCAGGTTGGCGTTGTGCGTAGGGTTAACTACCCAACCACGTAAAAAAAGCCCAGTTCCGAAACAATCAACAGCCTCGGATAACGATAATGATTTCAAAGTTGACGACCCATGCAAACGAAAAAAGGACAACGACCTCCGGATCTGCATTTGGAACGTAAGATCTCTTAACGGACTAGGTGCAGCTGGAGAATTAGCGGACGCCCTGGACTGCTGCAAAGCAGACATAACCGCCATCCAAGAAGTGCGATGGAGTGGACCGGGCATAAAGAAGATGAAAAACTGTGACATATACTATGGCGACTGCTACAGACAACAGAAAAAGCGTTTATTTGGGTGCGGATTTGTCGTTAGAGGTAGACTCAGGGATAAGGTGATTAGCCAAAATCCAGTCAATGAGCGTATAATGACCATCCGCATCAGGGCTAAATTCGCCAACATTAGCCTTATATGCGCCCACGCCCCCACAGAAGAGAAAGACGACGATTCCAAAGACTGTTTCTACGAGCTCCTCGAAGAAACATATGAGCAATGCCCTAGATACGACGTGAAATCGTTCTTGGCGATTTCAACTCAAAACTAGGGAAGGAGGACATCTTTGGAAACACAATCGGTAAGCATAGCCTCCACGACAAAACCTCCGAAAACGGATTGAGGCTAATCGATTTTGCTGCGGGGCTAAATCTTGTTGTAAGTAGTACACGCTTCCCGCATCTCAAAATTCATAAAGGCACATGACGATCCCCAGATCAATTAACCGTCAACCAAATTGACCATGTTGCGATCGACGCAAGGCACTCTTCCAGTGTGCTAGATGTCCGAACTTTCCGAGGGGCCAACTTTGACTCGGACCACTACCTTGTTGTAGCCAAGGTACGAATGAGGATATCTTGTTCACGACCAGCACGAACTAACGCTGTGAAGAGATATGACGTCGGAAAGCTACAATCGCAAGAGATTGCCAATGCCTTCTCCAATCGAGTGTCCCTTCAATTATCCTTGAATCCCATGCCGCCAGCATTAAACATTGAAGACCAGTGGCAGCAATGGCAAGAAGCCATCAGAACCGCTGCCTCTGAGGTTCTGGGTTTCACTCGGCCACCAAAACGAAACCCATGGTTAGATGAAGAATGTAGGCAGGCAAATGCAGCCAAGCAAAGAGCACGACAAATGCTTTTGCAAACACGAACGAGGGCTGCTTACGATCAGTATAACGAGATTTACAAGGAGAGAAGAAGGGAAGAACACCGACTTCTCAAAAAGAAAAAGAAGCAGCATGAGAAGCGCTCGTTTGAGGAAATAGAGAGGTGCCATGACAGGAACGAGACTCGGAAGTTTTACCAGAAGGTAAAAAGATCCTGCCAGGGTGGCAAACCCCGAACTCAAGCCTGTAAAGACCAGCAGGGAAACATAGTTATAGAGTCACAGTCGCTACTGAGGATCTGGAAAGATCATTTCTGCAGACTGCTTAACGGCGATGAGGACACAAATTCCGCTGTCAGGCAGACTGCCCCATTCAGCCTGGACGATGATCAAGAATGCCGTCCTCCCGACCTAGAAGAAGTTAAGCTTGCTATATGCAAACTTAAATCAAATAAGACTGCAGGTGCAGATGGCCTTGATGCCGAACTTTTCAAGGCAGCTGGAGATCAGTTGGAAAGGAGCATGCACCAGCTGATCTGCATGATATGGTCGAAAGAAAGCATGCCCGATGAATGGAACCTCAGTATCGTATGCCCGATCCTAAAGAAAGGAGACCCTCACAACTGCGCCAATTATAGAGGGATAAGCCTCCTTAACGTCGCTTATAAGATCTTGTCTGCTGTAATATGTGAACGTCTGAAACCCCACGTCAACAACTTGATAGGTCCTTATCAATGTGGTTTTAGACCGGAGAAGTCCACAATAGACCAAATTTTCACATTACGGCAGATCTTGGAAAAAACCCGAGAACATAATATCGATATTCACCATCTCTTTATCGATTTCAAGGCCGCGTATGACATCTATCTACCTGTATCTACAGAGACGAGCTGTACAGAGCCATGTCTAGTTTCGGCATCCCTGCAAAACTCGTACGACTATGCAGGATGACTTTGGAGAATTCACGCTGCTCCGTCAAGGTCGGTAAAGAACTCACCGAGACCTTTAATGTCGAAAAAGGTTTTAGGCAAGGCGATAAACTGTCGTGCGATTTCTTCAACATCATACTTGAACAGATTGTAAGAAACTCAAACGTCAACACCAGAGGAACAATCTTTCAAAAGTCTGTGCAATTGCTCGCATATGCAGACGATATTGACGTAATGGGAAGAAAAAAGTGTCATAGGTGCTTTTGCGAGTATTGAAACAGAAGCGGCAAAAATGGGTTTTTTGGTTAATGGGCAAAACGAAGTATATGCTGTCATCAAACAAGGACACAGAACATCGACGACAAAACGTCACAATAGACAGACATAACTTCGAAGTAGTACAGGACTTCGTCTACCTAGGATCCGCTGTAGACACTGACAACAACATCAGTGCGGAGATCAAACGGAGAATAACTCTTGCCAACCGTTGCTTCTTTGGGTTAAGAAGGCAATTGAGAAACAAAACCCTCTCCAGAAAAACCAAGGTAACCTTATATAAGACCTTAATCATCCCAGTCCTGCTTTATGGCGCGGAAGCATGGACCTTATCGAAAGCGGATGAGGAAACCCTTGGTCGTTTCGAAAGAAAAATTCTCCGAATGATCTTTGGTCCCGTATGCGAAGGCAATGTGTGGAGAAGAAGATACAACAACGAGCTGTATGAGCTGTACCGCGACATGGGCATAGCCAGAAGAGTACGCATCGCGAGGCTACGATGGTTGGGCCATGTTGAGCGGATGGACCCAACTGCTCCGGCTCGTCGGGTGTTCAAAAGCACATTGCAGGGAAATCGCGGAAGGGGAAGACCTCGTCTTATGTGGCGCAATCAAGTGGAGGATGACCTCAACCGACTTGGAGTGCGAAACTGGAGAGAGCTCGCCCGAAATCGAAGTCGTTATCGAAGGATGTTGGTTTAGGCCCAGGTTCACCCCGAAATGTAATGCCCACCTAAGTAAGTAAGTAAGTGACCATTAATTAGTATGCAGCAAAGTTGGCTCTTCCCAAATAAAAGCAACTGCAATGGTTGCACGAAACAGCTCTACACTTTCTTACCACTGATCCCGTCCTGTTCGAAGAAATAGTACGATATACGATAATTTATATTATCTACCCATTTATGCTTTTCGTGTAAAGCTATAATCTTTTTAAAAATTTGATTCCGGCAACATAAAGCTGTCTAGATGACTTGAAATACAAATTTAAATTAATCAATTGGTAGCCTTGATGAAATTTCATGAACAAAGATTTCTTTAGGCACAAAAAATGGCTGTAAATCTAATCTACAAAAAAGCTATGCTTTATTACTAGGTGTTATTTGTTTTTATTGCAGTGTTTTGAGTAAAAAATAATAAAAGCTAATCGTTAATCGTTAGCTGCTTAGCAAAAAATCAACAGTAAATAATACTCGATGATAAGAGAAAGATGGATGCCCCGTAGGGAAACGTCCAAAGTTTGTCAAGCTAACTTATATGAGTAGCTTAGGTATCGTTAAAACTTCTAGGGTTTTATGATGGGGAAAACATTTTTTTGTGAAACCCATAAATATGTTGCGTTTACCGGACGGATAATTTCAAATACTTTTGATTCATCATTCTGATGCTGTGATGAGTCTTCTGTTTACTAAAGCGTTGCAAAAGTTTCCTAAGAAAAAAACTCATCCCCTTAAGACATTTTAATCACGAAGTATTTATTGTTACTACAAAAGCTTGAGAGACCTAAAGAACATGACTACTTGTACAGAATTCACTGGAAACTTAGTTGAAGATTTAAGTAGTCCGTTAGTAGGTTTATTCGTTGAAATCCTGAAACCTCAACTCGCTCAATGTCAAACTGAGTGTTTTTTGAGCCCCGAATTGTGCTGTCCAATGGCACGGTTTAACAAAACGCTGATTCTGTTCAAATTTCATTGGCATAAATTCATGTTTTCTTTTATTTCAGGATCTTACCAGCCGAGCAATGCAATGATGCTGTCCTTTTATGGATACTTCAAGCAAGCAACTGTTGGTCCATGCAAGCAGAAGAAACCTCAATTCTGGGATGTTGTGCGCAAGTATGAATGAATTTTTTTCATTTATAAAGAAGTTTTTTCTAAAACTAACACCTCTTTTTTAGAGCAAAGTGGGACGCCTGGTCGTGTCTCGGGGATTTGCCCAGGGAACGAGCAATGGAACTTTACGTAGACGAATTGCGTAAAATCATCGAAACAATGTCATATACTGAAAATGTTGCCAACTTCATGGGCAGTATAAGCGAACTAGACAGCATCAATTTGGACGATCTAGAAGCTGTTGCTCCGGGCATTATGAAGGTTGCCAAGTCCCATCCGAATTCACCATTCAGCTCTCGATGCAACAGTCCAACACCAAATGGAGATATCCATCTCAATGGACACGCAAATGGATCTGGAGGCGAAAGCGAAACGGATACGTTTATGGTATCTAAGTCACATAGTCAAACTGTCGACCAATCTGACGACGAATACACAGATACCGTTGAGGTGAGTTTAGTAAAACTATAAATTGAAAGAAAAAAGTTTTCTTTTCAAAATTTGCTTTCCCATCTGATTTACAATTGAATTGCTTCTTCCTCTCACGCTATCTCTCTGTTCGATTGGGTGATTTCGTTTGAAGGATAATCTTGAGATGCCTTCATTTCGAAAGCAAGTTAAATCACAGTACGTTCATCCGTATCATAGTGTAAGTCGCATTTTGCCGTTTCTTTTTTGGTTGAGGTTTTTGGTTTTTGGGTTTCTCTTTATTTTGTTAATTTTTGTGTAATGGATGATGAGTTGAATAGTCGTTCACATTTCAGACACAAAACGAACTTAGTGATGTACCTATTCTTGAAAACGGTGGAACTCGCCGTACTGCCGATACTAATCAGCAATTAGTTTTGGAGCAAATTCAAACAAGCGTTCGTCGAATGAGCGTAGAATTTGCTACCATAAACCAGCGCATGAGTGTGATCGAAAAAAACCTTTCCGAAGTCAGCTTTGTACTGAAAAAAGTGAGTTTTTCTTTTATTTTGTGCCTGAGTGATTAACGAATGTTCCTTACAGATGCGACTTCAAAGGAAACCCGAATGGTGGCCATTCCAAGACATTTCACCACAGTGGTTTGTATTCCTAATATTATGGCCGTTTTTGGCCAATCGCTTGTCACGTATGATTCAACGAAGAAAGTAAATAGTGTCTATGGGTCAAGGTCAAGTTTAAAGTTCTTGAGATGGAATCATTAAAATTGTGATTATTTTTTAAATCCTTTTCTGTTTATTATTAAATTTTTGTTTGTTATATATTTTGTATATTTTTTTTACATAAAATTTGCATTTTTTGTGCTGATCCTCTTTATCACATACATAAATATATCTTGGTTGTTAGAATTATTTACTTGAAAGGGGAATATGACATGCAATTATTGAAGAGACATGACCATTGATGGTAAAGAGTAGTTTCAATTATTGCAAGAAAACGGTATATTTAAATGTTAAATGTATACTTTTAAGTTAGCTCGGGTGAACAAATATAAGAAAAAATAAAACAAATAAAGCAACTTCTTAACTATTTTAAGGGTTTTTTTTGCGGATAAGAGAAAATATTTAAAAACTTTTATTTTTACACATAAAATATTTTATTTTTCTGTATTTTGAGGTAAATAATAAATTCTTTTGTATTAGAACGAAAAATAAAATTTTTAATTCAAGACGAAGAAGAAGTTTAATACTTTTGCAAATTGGAAAAAAGGAGTTTTCCCAGAATTCGCTAGCTACAAAGTGTTTTTTTATTTTTTGTTGAGAAGGAGCTAAAGGTTCCATTAGCCTCTAGATACACACGTTATCATTCATGGGAGTATGAAATTTGTACGAAAAAACCACTTCCTTGGTTCTCAACTGCAGCGAAATGAGAACTTTCATAAACAACAAGTCAAATGAATATGAATTTAGTTTTAAATAAAATAAATAAATAAGAAGGGGTGGTGCAACAGAGCGAAATGTGAGGGAATTCAGGGGACCTTCAATTTTCTGCCGGTTCCGAACGGCTAATCGAGAAAACGCTTTTCATGGCAATGAACTCACTATCGGTGGACCTGCCAATCCCTCGCGAAAGTTTTGATTTGCACTCATGAATCCAAATAGAGGCAAACATGTTTTTCCACGGGTATTACCTTTCGCGAGGAATTATTTTATTTATTTACTAATGAAACCTTCTGTTGACATTTCCTTCAAGTGGTTTTGTGTGTTGTAAACAATCTGAAATCAAATTGAACATAAAACCAGCTGAACTAACATCAGGGGCCGAATTACGGCACACGCTATCGAATAAGTCGTATCGGAATTATGGGAATTTGGTATTACCGCTCACGATATCGAGTCATCTAGTACCACAATTCGGCATTTTCTCATCAGTTATCGATCGGAATTTCATTCGATGCATAAAGTGCTCTCTAAATCATACATGAAAGACTATCGAAACCATCTATTATCAATATTTCATTTAATAACACCATCCGAGTGTATTTTATGTTTGAATTTTCCGAAATTCTTACTAAATATTGTCTTTTTTTTACAAAGGCATGAATTTTACCTACCAAAAAATAATGAAATAAGTATAAAGAGACACCAGCGACATCTATGAATTAATAGAAACTCGAAATTTACTAGTGAATATTCGATGATACTAGTACAATTTTAAATAGCAATACGATACGAGAGGTCACGTATGCTGTAATTCCAAAATGGTTACTCACTCACTCGATCTCTAATGCCACTCACTCACTCGATATCGTGAGCTGTAATTCGGCCCCTGCTCTAGACCGATCTAGAGCAGAAAATAGCAACCTTTTTGTGTTAAATGAGAATTTTTCTGTATGTATGTCCGGGGTAAACTCCTAAACCACCCAACGGATTTTTATGAAATTTTCAGGGTAGACATAGTTTAGTTCAGAGATGATTCCTGTCAAGGTTTGATCCCCATGTTCCCACAGGAACGGGGTTGGGAATGGAAAATTAGAAGCTACTCCACAGATTTCAAAATTTTGTTTAGCACTAGGGGTGCTACATTATCTGCCTTCATCAGTAACTTAAACTATATTTCATCCCTATAATCCCACGGGAACAGAAACGGGAACGAGAACGGGAACCATAAAGTTACTTGATCGTATTCAAAAATTCTTTCAACTCTAGGGTGTTGCATTATTCCTCTGTGAGATGGACTTACATTTCATTCACATATTTCCATGAGAACGGATTATTCCCACAGGAACGGGGTTGGGAACGAAAACTTAGAAACTACTGGACAGATTTCAAAAATTCTTTCAGCACTGGGATGCCACATAATCCCTCAGTAACTTGGCGTGTACTTCATCCCTATTATAACATGGGAACAGAAACGGGAACGAGAACGGGAACCTTAAAGTTACTTATCCGATTTCAAAAATTCTTTCAACTCTAGGATATTACATTATCCCTTAGTGACATAGACTTATATTTCATTCAGGAACGGAACGGGAACTTAGAAACTACTGGATAGATTTCAAAAAAATGTTCAACATTAGGTGTGCTACATTATCCCCCTTCACCCTTTGTCAGTAACTTAGGCTATATTTTTCATCCCTATAATCCGACAGGATCAGAAACAGGAACGAGAACGGGAACATTAAAGTTACTTGACCGATCTCGAAAATTCTTTCAGTGAAATAGATTTACATATATTTGATTCACATATTTCAACGGGAACAGAAGTTTCCAGCAGGAATGGGTTGGGAACGGAAACTTAGGAACTACTGGACAGACTTCAAAAATTCTTTCAGCATTAGGATGCCCACAGTAAGAAAGATTATATTTCATCCCCAAATTCCCACGGAAAAGGAAAAACGAGAACGCGAAATTTAGAACTAAAGACCCGAGCAAAGCCGGGCGGCTCAGCTAGTATTATAATAAAAGGATACCAAATATATTTTTGCAAGCTAGCTAGGTCACAAAATGTTTGTTGTTTTTTTAAGCTGACTTTTGGCACGAACTGACTCTGCTCTAAGTTGCCTGACATTTTTCATGTTTCTTGCTCTGCTCTGCTCTGAGCTGATCTGCTTTGTTTTTTTCTCATTAAACACACTTACTGGTACAAACATCCTTTTAAATTTTTAAATCGAAATTTGATTAGGTATTATAACGGGTGATTTTTTAAGAGGTTTAGAACTTTTTTTAAAAAAAAAAACACAAAAAATTCGAAAAAATGAATGAAATATTTATTTGAATCGATGGTTTGAACCTTGCAATTTAATGTTTAAAGATAATTTCATGCAAATGTTGACCGCGGCTGCGTCTCAGGTAGCCCATCTGCTGAGTCCAATTTTGGCATACTCTTTCACACATATCGGCCGGTATCTCACGAATGAATGCATGGATGTTGGCTTCCAATGCGTCAATCGAAGCGGGCTTGTCCCTATAGACATAAGCCTTGACATACCCCCACAAAAATAGTCTAATGGTGTCAAATCGCACGATCGTGCGAAATTTGGTCACAATCTTCCGAATAGACTGCTCAGAAGGTCGAGAATGCCGACCATAAAATGGAAGTAGCGCGCGATGAACATTTCGAACCGAGCACGAATTTTGATAGTAATGTCGTTTTCCATTGGTAATCCGGAAAAACTCTCCGATCCGGAATGCCAAAGAAACACTTTTATTTGCTTTGAAGTTTCGTTGCTTGCATTGTGTATCGGTGTGAAACGTCGAGCGCTATTTTTTTTTCATTCGCTTTTTTAATTTTTTTCATAATTCACTTAAAACGACACGAATATGTCTTAAAATGTTTTTAGAACTCATCTCACAAAATTAATTAACTAATAATTATTTTCAGGTCACTTTTTTCAATTTTTAGGGGTGGCAAATCACATTTGTCAACTTTGACTTCAACAGTGTTTCAGTGTGTGAGTGCTTCTGGTTTCGCTTCCTTTTTCAAATCAAGAATCAAATTTCTCTTCTTTCGAGGAGAGGAACTGTCATTTGATGCCAATGGAATGATTTGAGAAGCGTTCAGAAGGCTTCCGAACGACCAATGGAAAACGACATAAAATTCAATAATTTGCAAGCGTTGTTCATTTGTAAGACGATCCATGGTTAAATTGCAAACCAAACTGAAGCTGTTTGACAGTGACACAAGGTACTAAACACACGTCAGCTGTCAAAACCAGTGTTGCCAAAACCAAACCAGCTAAAAAATCACCCGTTATTTTCGTCCCTCTGGTCGTTCAACCGTTATTCCTTTTGATCGGTATTCAGTTCTTTAAATCGGTTGAAGGTATACTCCTGGCTCGTTGGGAAGCCAAGCATTTCAGTATATTTTTGGCATTCACTATGGATGAACAAGCTATCGATTTCAAATTTCAGATTAAAATTGAGCCCAGACACCGATTAGGACTCTTTTTTTTAACAACATTTTTGATAATGAATAAAAATAATAATAAATAAAAAAATCACCGCAACAAACATTTTGTATTTTTCATCGTAGCTTCACTCTGGCTTCTCTTCAATGTCGAATAAATCTTTCGCCTTTTACTAAAGATTTCCGTGGAGAGGGGTACTCTAATGAGTCTAAAAAAGAATTTTTGTCTGTGCCCGGCGAAAGCTGGGCCATATTAAAAAGGGGCGGCCGTGGTGCAGTGGTAGAGTGTTCAGTAGGTAGGCCGGATGCGTGGGTTCGAATCCCGCTCTGGGCATCTACTTTTCTTTCAGCCTCCTAGTTTCGCCGCCCTGGAGGTTATATGTGAAATAACTAACACCTTTTTTCCACTACTGCAACACAGAAAAAAGGGAAGGCTGCTACCCTGGTAGTACAATGGACCGGTAATTAAGTCTGAGTTCTCCAGGTTAGCATATAAGCCTCTTCTTTTATATATAAAAAAAAAAAAAAAAAGCTTCAATTTATTTAAAAAACACCAGACCTATTAGAATATCCTCACCATGTAAAAAAATCGCGAAAATCAGTGATTTCGGGCGGTCACACTGAGATGATTCCTTAAGTGTGTTCAATGGGCTGTTCAGTTTAGCAAAACGTTTTTTGAACCTTTTTTTGAGCAAGATCAAGTTTGGTGAAAACTGTCAAAAGCAGCTCTTGAATTTTTGCTCGTAGTTTTTTCAGTGTAAGGTAATAATTTTAATTTGCTTTGAAAAGTTCAAAAATATAAAAAAAATCAGAAAAATAATTCCTAATCTTGTGCTTAATTAAAATAGAATTACTTATTCGTGACGAAAATACACTAAATTGAGCTGATTCCAGAAAAAGGAAGATTGGTGGTTGTTTTTCTTTTGATTTTGCTGTTGCTTTTTTCGACAGTTTGCTTGTACTACTTGCGTGACGTTTTTCAATGATTCTGTGCTGTGTAGTTCTGATCTAAAAAATTGCAGCTAAACACATTTTATGAAATTTTTCAGACTTTTCGCAAACTGAAAAGGGTTACTTAAATTTTCAATCCGTTTGTAATGTAATGTGGTTTATACAATTTTTTGATGAAAGCAGTCAGTAGTTAAATGTTTCGACGTCTTTTTATGAACCGTTTTCAAATGATTCGCTGCAGACTACGTGAGTAATAGCGTTTTTCATTGAAGTTTTAAAGATTTACTCTCAAATCGAACACTACTCCTTTCAATAGGTTTGTTGAAGCCCTGGGGTTGCCCTATGGTCGCCACAAAGCGTTTTTTGAGAAACCTAATTTCACCCTGAATGTCAAATTGAGTGTTTTTTGAGCCATAGGTTTGCCATAGGTTTTCCCCAAACTCGCCCTAGCTTTTTGGTGTGGCGATTTGAGGGCTGTCAAATGGCATGTATTTTTTTTTTAATGACAGGGATGTATGGTGATTTGTTTTAAAGCGTTTTTTGAGGACTGGTAAACCCAGGTTTTTTTTTGATAATTCACAGGGTTGTCAAGAAAACCTGGGTCAACCCTGGGGAAAGTTCAACGAACAGACCTAATGAAACCTGTTTTCAAGTTTTCATCGGTGTTGGTGGTATGCGGTAAGGGTGACGAACACATTAATGGGTAAAGCAACTGTAACAGCCTTTAAAAAACGTGTTTTTTTGTAATTTTTTTTTGGGTGGAAGGAAAGGTAATAAAGTTATAATATTGGAGGAAGTTATCTAGCGTATATTTAAGTAAAAAAATTTTTCCTTAAATAAATATATTGCCTTTCGCGTGAAATTGGCAAGTAATTTAATTGCACTGCGATGAAAAAGCTTCCTCACTTAGCTGTTCGGAATTGGAAAACAATTATAGTTAAGAGTCGGTTGAGAGAATACGCTAAGCTAAAGGGCTGGCCGAGCTCTGTTGCTCCACCCTATTAATTTTTACATGTGCTGCAATCCTGTTGTTTAAGTGACCTTAACTCCAATGTGTGTCTTAGCCAGATACGACAGTAGGCTTATAAGTGAGATCTTGCAGTATTCTTCTTATATGGAATATTTGGCCAGATTGCAACTACAAATATTTAAATTACGACACACTTATATTTGGACGTATAACACATTGAAGTTGAGACTGAGCCGCTGAGGTCACTCTTCTATTTTGCGTCAAATTCAAATCGGTCGACTTAAATAAAACATGAAAAATTATTTTTTTTATTCCGTTGTGTTTTCCATTTACATTTGTGTCCCTCGTTTTTGAGAATGGTTTTTATTTGCGCTATTTCGAATAATCTCTCCAGTTCAAAAATTTACACTGTGTGAAATCGGAATCTTGTAAGCAGCCCCTATTCCAGTTCAATTAAAGGTTCGTTCGTGGAAGCCCTGGGTCGTAAGAAAGCGTTTTTGAAAAACCCAAACTCGCCCTGAATGTCAAACCGAGTGTTTTTTAGCCTTGGGTTTGCCCTGGGTTTTCCCTCAACTCATTCACTTTTTGCTGGGGAAAGTTTAGGTAATGAACTGGGTTGTCAAATGGATGGTGATTTCAGGATTAAGCGTTTTTTGAGAACTGGAAAACCCAGATTTTTTTGACAACTCTTAAGGGTTGTCAAGGAAACCTGTTTCAATCCTTGCTAAAGTTCAACGAACAAACTTTTCGTTAGTTGTTGAATCTTCCATGGGAGATTTATCTTTCGTATTACTTGTTTCGCATTCACAACATTTATGTTCGCTTTTTTATTTTGAAAATTTTATGAGTATAAACATTTGTTCCGTGAGAAATTCATTTTGAAAGAGGTTCACAATCGCAAGTATTGAAAAAATGAAAACAAAATATTACGTGGGAAACAAGATTCCGATAGGACAATTTTTTATCGGGCGGCTTTTTACAGAATCGCAGAGAACTATTCACCCTTGTCCATGTTACGGAATTGTTTAGGTAAAACAGTAAAAGGAGAGCGCTTCAAACGATACAATTGATTTTTAAATAAATTTTTGCAGTATTCCATTTGCTTTTCATTTCTCATGCGATTGTAAAAGCAATCATTTTACTTAAACGTCCATTTTCACGCCAGATGCACTATCATTTTAGTAAAACGACAATCGTAACAGGGACACGGGTGATAAGTTCTCTGCTACTCTGCAAAATGGCGCCCAATGCAATGTTTTCCATTATAGGAAATCACCCAAAAAATTTTCTAGTGAATAAATGTATCTTAAGCAGCAGAGGCGCTTAAAAATTTCAGATTCTTTCTGAAACAATGAACTGAAAGGTGTTTCTTTAACCCAAGTGCAATGACTATGAGGATTTCAAAAGTTAGTCTGATTCGAAAAAATTGCATTGATCGTTTCGAAAATTCGCGTGTTAGCTTTCCAAACAATCAAATCTCAAAACGCATTTCTTCGCAATCGAATAATGTAGAAATAGAATAAGAGTCTATCTCAAAAGAAGCACAAACAAATTGAGCATCACATGACAACCAGTTGAAACGCTATAAACATGTTTTAACAACCCTTAAATTGCTTCTGCGTTGTCCGTTGTAAACCACACATTCCTTTTGATTCTTCTCAACAAATCGAATTACAATGCTCAAAAATAATTTTAATTTTTTTATTTGGTCAAAAAATCATAGATTCTTAAGTTTACAACCATTTGAATAAATAGAGCAACAAAAACTGATTAATAAATATAAAAATAAATATAAAATATTACTTACATTTACACAACCTAACTTCTAAACACTTTATACACCAAACACAATTGAGTTTTAATAAACAACATTTACTCTGTTATCTGGCGGGGGTCTATAGCACCAATAGGATCCAACCACTCCAAGTCCGATGAAAAATATGGTAAAAGCAGAAAGACCAAGTATCACACCAGTTGTAACGTCATGCAGTGGGAATCCTGGATATGGATTTAGTGCCAGTAAAACCAGCAATCCACAGCACTTTAATAAACAAAACATGGTAACCAACACATAACCAGACGTGTAGCTGCGATTGGGCAGCCATTCGCTGTGGCGAGATCGGAAACCAAGGAATCCAAGGCCAACTCCACAAAATGCTGCTGCTAGGCTGAACTGCAGATAGAAGGATTTACCCATCTGAAAATTTAAAAGTTTCACTATAATTATGGTCTGCTGAAAATGATATTGAAGTGAAGAACTTACATGAGCAATCATGTAGATGCAAAGTCCGGAATTCATAGCACTACCGAGGATCAGCATCAGTGACACAACGGCTAAAGTTGCGGTGGCATTTGCAACCTTCTGCGGGTAGGAATTGTTCCAAGTTTTGTTGAGACTATCATCGTCTGGATTGGCCATGGCCACTCTAGGCTGGATTACAGCTGTTGTTCTGGAATCTGCTTGACAATGCACACGAAGCTGTTGGGGGCACTCGTACTGAAGTCTATGGGGTGATAGCTCCTTCTTACGTTCCGGTTGGGTGGGGTATATCTGTTGACTTTGGTAATAACGTGGTGTGTTCGGGTTGCTGTGTTTTGGGGTGGACATCGTCCGCTTGATTGGAGTCTTTCTTGGAGTAGACAAAAGTTCATGCAGCTTCCGTGTCGCAGCAGGATTCTTTAATGGAGTATTGGGATAGGACGAAATGATTGTTCCCTTCTGAGGCGTAGATGTCTGTAATGGTGTCCGAGATGCTGGATCGTGGTTACTCTGACTTTGATTCAAATCCGATGTACTGAGGCAGGTTTCTTCCTCTTCTGTCGGAATCACTGCATACCGATGAGCCCGTCCGTTGTGCATTTGGATGATCTCATGATTATCATCCACCAGTTCCTCATCCTCTGCTGTTGGAACCATTGCATAGCGCTGGTTGCTTTTCTGGTCAACCAATACGAATGTCTTACTGCCAAAGTCACTGGAAAATGCTGGTTTCATGCGAGGTTGCTCCTCGTACATGGGAATCGGTGGGAGGCTGGTGTACTGTTCCGATGAGTCCTCATGAAGTGATGTAGGTTCATGGGCCTCGGGCAGATGAACATATCGATCAAGATTATCCTGGCTCTTTGCAAATCGTCGAGGTGTGACATTCTCTGATGGTTCTGGGCCAGGAACAATAGCATAGCGATCTTTACGTGCCGTTGGTAACTCCTCGACAGGCACCAAAGCGTAACGCCCGCTTCCTGAACGCGTTTCGAAGGGACCAGTTGTTCGATTTAAATGCACTGCTGGCTTAGGGCCAGGTCTTGGTGGTGATGCCACTTCAAAGCGTCTATCAATGGTGTTGTTTTTATGAGACAACGTTCGTACCGAACGTGTAGATACGCTTCGCTGAATGCGAAGTGGACCGTCGCGAGCATTTTTCACTGACCCCCCGGTAGGGGAAAAGTTTAAACTCCGATTGTAAAACGACTGTTGGTCTGATGAAACTGGATAAAATTCACTGTTTTGGCAAAAAGCCGGGTTGGTATAGTTGTGACGAGACATTTTTAAAAACAAATCACTCAAAGCACATTTATTAAGCAGGGGAATGGTTTATTTTAATTTTAAAAATTTTTCTTGAATAAAATTGAACTTCTTTCCGAGAGCACAATATTTGAACTTTTCACGTTGAGATCCTTTCTTGAACTAAACAGTAAACACGATACACGAGCACGCGATCGAGTCGAATACCTCATCAGACATCAGTGGTTCAGTGGCTTTGCCTCCCTACAAAACCAATGAATTGTGTATTCAATTCAGCTTGGAGTTGTATGTGGAAACATCTGCTCCTGCTGCTGGTTTGTGTTCAAAATGCTGGTTGAGAGGGTTTTTTTTTTTTTTTTTTAAATATTTTTCTTTAATAACGAGGGGTGAAAATGTAATGTAAAGTAACAGCAAACAGCCGTTTAGATATAGACGTACACATACACCAATGCACACGGGGGTAATGTGACTTAGTTAATTATACAATTGCTTAGAATAATAGTTGTGCGCCGCTTAGCACACGTATGGGTATAAAACCGAGTATAGAAATTTTGGCCGTTACAATTTTGGGTCTCGTAGAATTGTTGTTTTTGTATTAGTTTGGATGTGGGTTGCTTCATTGGCGCAAGGCGTCACTGTAAGCAATCCATTAGAAAAGTGACAAATCCATGGAACTAATGCGGTCCGAAGAAAAATATTTTCAAGCTAAAGATGGGACGAGGAGGGGAGTGGTAAGAGCAAAAAACCTAATCATAATCGAAATGATTGGTTATCTTCAATTAAAATATTCACATTAATTGGAGGGGAAAGTTTTTGGGGAAATAATTAGACGACCTTTATAAATTATTTTCGAACTTTAAGAAGGGAATTAGAACGAGGGTTGCTTACAACTCCTTGGATGGTATAGATATGCTTAAATGGTTACAACAGTCGAAAGTTCTATCCATAAAATTTATACTTTCATTTGACACTGGTGTTACTTGATCGGGCTTCAATTGAGTTATTGCTAAACAAACCGGTTGCAAAAACAGGGTTTTTGTAAGAAATAAAACTAATGGCGTCTTGTGACCTTCAGATGTCTTAAGAGTTCTGTGATTGTGATTATGAGCAGTGGAATATTGAGTTTTTGAAAAAACGTGTTTCAATGTCGTCTCTTGAAGCTGGATAGAAAGTAATTTATCAAACATCACCTGATGAAAGCGGATGATTTCAGCTTGGGGTAAGTTCAAAAACATTTTTATTAATAAAATTTGGAAAGTACACTGTCGAATTTCTGGATTCCTAGCTTGGTAAGAAAATGTTCACATTTCAAAACATTTTCATTTGCACGTTATAGTCTTTGTCATTGTGACATTGGTTTAGAAGGATGAGTTAAAGATAGAGGAAGGGACATAGCTTTGCATAAATGATTTAAGAGTCAGACAGCTTTTCCCAACAGAGAATATCGCCTGTTTGATGTAGAAACATCGTTATGAATATAAGATGATTAAATTTTTTCTTATCCTTAAGCACTACATACTTATATGTAATGCAAAGTTGGAGTTTCGAGTCCGAGAAATATCCATTTGTTGTTGCTTGGATGTCCTTTCGCGGGAAGTAATGTTAAAAAACCTCCAATGAATTTTGTATAAGCTGCATGGACGAGTAAAGGAGGAAATACTTCAACATCTCCTTTGTTCATGACCTGCGCTGGCTAATAGACGAAAAACTCACATAGGTGAACACATTTTAGATGACACCAACGATTTAGCTAACAAAGACCCTAAAAGTTTCTCCCTTTTCATAAAAAGTTCTAAATGGTTTGACTAACAGATGATCAACTTGCTAGTCCAGGTTCGATTAGAGAGTAATCAACTCTCTAATCCCATTGATGGGGCCCAGAAGATAAACAACCTTCTGTTCTCACTGGTATCACAATAGATACTTAGCGGCCTTAGTGTGTCTCTGTCTCCATATCCTGGCAGCAACATCTAACCTAAGCTTACCTAATCTAACCTAGAAGTGCAGATGGAAAGGTAGTTGTAAGCATATTTATGCACATTCCAGTTCTTCTTTTCCATTTCCGGCGTTACGAGTAGTGATCTTGAAGCGATCACAACTCTCCCACTTTTCTGCTTCACACTAGTGATCCGCCTGTGGGGTACGCCGCGTTGACCTCAGAAAGCGTCGGCAAGCCTCCCGGTTTTGGACTGTTTCATGTCTGAGGCCAACCAAATGCTGCTGTTTTTGCATTTGCTTGTACCAGGAGTGTTTTGGCCTGCCTTTTCTTTTTCGTCGCGAATTTGTTGAAACGTTGTTCGATATTGCCTTTTGAACAGGGTTCTGTGGATCTCTCCTTTGAACATGACAAAACCAACTGAGCCGGTCGTGCTGAATTTTGTCCAAGATAGTGCTTTTGACATGAAGGCTTTATAATTTATTGTCCGTTACTTTTCCATCGAGCAAATAATCCAGAACAGCAATAAAGAGCAGTGGACTCAAGACACTTCCCTGATGTACACCTACTGTTATTTGGAATTCTTCGGTGACATTCCATATGACATAACATATGACATAATTGAGTTTATAAGAACAAATTTTCTGGCAGTTTTCTCTTTTAAATGATACTTCCTAGGATATCGAAGACCAGCTGAAGAATGTTCTGATTTAAACACGGGACACGGCTGCTTGCCAGCGTACAATCGAGTAGCCGCTACTGCCAGCCGCTGATCAGCTTTGTATGCCCACAAAATTCATCACACTTGCTGCCAGGTGCCTGGCAAAACAAAAAAAAAAAAAATTGTTACACGTAGCATTTAGTAATTTTTTTTTTCAAAATTTCTTTCAGATAGCTGAGCCGCCTGGTGTTCGTTGCTCGGGTCTGTAATTTTAATGTTTCCATTCTCGTTTTTCCGTTCCCGTACGAATTTGGGGATCAAATATAGTCTATGTTACTGAGTGATAATGCAACATCCTAAAGCTGAAAAAATTTTTGAAATCCATCAAGTAGTTTTAAAGTTCCCGATCTCGTTCTCTTTTCTGTTCCCGTAGGAATTTAGGGATGAAATACAGTGTAAGTTAAAATAAAAATAAATAAATAGGGTGGCGCAACAGAGCGAGCAGCCCCTGGGCCTAGCGCATTTCTCACAACAATGCCTTGTGAGGGAATGGAAGGGACCTACAATTGTCTGCCGGTTCCGAACGGCTAATCGAGAAAGCGCTTTTATTCTATCAGCTGATCACGTGAATAGAAAGGTATACCAAAAATTCTCGGATACTTTTATATAGCTTTTTGGAAGAAATGAGGTTGTGTCTCTGCTAAGTGCTGAGCACGTAAACAACAACAAAAAGCTATCTATCCGGATACGATTATTGACCGCCCTCTTGGACATTCTTCTCCGGACCTCTCCTTTGAACTTGACAATACCAATTGAGGTGGTCGTGCTCTATTTTCTGTAAGTTAAATTTCTTTATTCAATTCTATAAAACTTATTCCTACTGTCATACAAACCACCTCAATCTCTACTGGAGTAACTCCACTCACATACAATTTGTTAAGAACGAACGTTAGCGTTGGAGTGGAGAGTGTTTCGTGTAGTAATTCCCTTAGCTTACAAGACATTTTCCCTCGCAGGAGATCAATCTAAAACAATGGTATCCAATTGAGTAGTAGGTATACAAACAAGTCACCCCTCAAACTTTCTGCTATTGGCATACTGTCAATTCTACTAACAGGAAAC
Source organism: Melanostoma mellinum (assembly GCA_914767635.1). Taxonomy (NCBI): domain Eukaryota; kingdom Metazoa; phylum Arthropoda; class Insecta; order Diptera; family Syrphidae; genus Melanostoma; species Melanostoma mellinum. Next base: position 197,790,554 of record OU612058.1, on the reverse strand, counting down.
TTTTTAAAATTTTGAAATTAGCCTGTACTGAAATATGTCCAATCGACATAACGATTTGGGAATTTGGTGGTCGATAGTTACAGAACAGGGGCACTGGTCATGCTCCTGTTCCGTTCCCTTCCCGTTGAAATGTTGCGATGAAACATAGCTTATACATTTATACATTTTATTTCTCAGACTCTAGATCATCTTTGCATCAAATATGTATTACTCAATTCGGCTCAGTAGTTTTGGAGCCTATCAAATACAAACTCTAAGTTTTCGTTTACGTTGCCGTTTCTGTTCCCGAAGGAATATGGAGATATGCTACTTTCGAGGACCTAGACTATTTCTATTATAAATTTCATTCAAATCGGTTCAGTAGCTTTGGAGCCTATTAAATACAAACAAACAAACAATCTAAGAAATACAAAGATTTTTGTTTGTTTTTCTTTGATTTTAGAAATAAGTTTTTTGTGATCAACAAGGAATTTTTATTTTAAAGCAAAATAAAATAAGCAAACAAATCTTTCCTCGCTATAATAGTGTAAAGATTTGCTTAAAATAGTAATTAAGTAAAAATTACATAGCAGGGATGCTTACAAAACTCAGTAATTTCCTCTTGTCTTTACCATTCACAAGCGATAAGATTGTCTCATATTTAATATCAATTCCAAGCCCTATCTTCTATTGAATGTGTCTTTGCAAATTTGTTTATTTAAATCGAAACTCAAAATCGGCTGTCGATCTGTGATAAATTACAATCAAAAAATGAACTGCAGACACAGGCTCTCTTATTGGCATGCATTCAACAATGGAACCAACTGTCACCTTGGCATGTGGCAGGACAGATACTTTGTTGTAATAACATCTCTACGTTAAGCCGGCACGATGATGATAACTCAAGACTCAAGAGTGGCGCACACCTTTTTTTTCGTTCGCTTTCTTAACAAAGGTGACCAAGATTCCAGCACGAGCCAAAATCGAGAACAGCTGCGTCAACTGAATTCTTTTCGATTCATCATTTTATTCAACACACATGAGACATGACTATACGAAGACAGAGTAGGGGTATGATTGCATGTAAATGTGAGGAACTTAAATATTTTCATACGTAGGTACTTAAGTATGTAGGTATATGTGAAAAAGAAATTAAAACCCGAAATGAGTTAGAAACTCCAGATCCCTGATATCGTTTTGGTTGCAAGGATATTTTGTAATGCCTATTCTTAGACAGTCAGTAGGTTATTCCTGTTTCCGATTTATAGAACTTCGTAATACGAGACTTATGTGGATTTGAGTAAAGGAAAGGGCGAGAACTCAGAATGGCAAACAAAGTTGCAGTGCAATCAACCCTTAATAATGGAGTTCCTTTGGGTTGTGCCTGTAGACCGAGTTGAATTTGTAAATTCAAAAAGTGAGACCGGCTGCTGCTTGATGATGCTTTGTAAGGAAGTCCTTTGTATTGGAGCACTCGTCATCTTTTTTTTTTGTTGTGTTATTTGATTTACCTATTCTCTTTTTAGGTTGCATTTTATTTTAATTTTTAGTCCCCCATTGTGATTAAAATGAACTTGATGTTGGTGATTGTAAGAAAAAAAAAGTCCATGTCTGAGTCTGGCGTTTGCATTCTTCATCGCATGTGCACTTCTAATTTCTCATTTCCGATTGGAGAAACCGGTAGAACGGAAATTAATTCGGATCTCGGATGTTGGCCTTAAGAATTTTAATTACATGTGATGATGTTTTTTACTTTTTTTTTTACGAAAATGCAGTGTGTCTGCAGAATTGTTTTTTTTTAAGTTGGCCATTTCTTTTTATGCATATGAAACACCGGAAACGCTGAGGTGTTTTGAATGTGTTGTGTGTTGATGAAGAAATGAAAGGACCACTACTGGTCCCTAAAATTGGTACAAGGTTGTGGTTCGATTATTATGGAAAAAGATATTTGAACATTTAGGTAGTGTTGATTTTTTTTTGTATGTTCAGTGAGAATCAAGTTTATAACTGCAGTTTTATTATTATTATTATTATATTATTATATTTATTATTATTATTATTATTATTATTTATTTTTATAAGTAAAAAGATAAATTTTCCTTAAGTTTATACCTATGAAAGTATCGATATAAACAAGACTTGGCCAAGACTTATTGGTTTTGTTATCTGGCCTAGCAACTTGGTATTTATGTATTTCGTATTTGTATTTTACCATGTTATCAACTTCACCTCTAGCTATCTCTATATTCTGTTCGAAATATATTTTGAATTAGCATTTACCTCGAAAAAATAAAACTTATCCAAAACAGAAGAAGTTACCCTTGCGTCGTCGGTAACTATGGATATGCTAGAAATTTTCTGAACGGGTTTTTCAGTCCTAGCGCACTTCTCACAACCATTGCCTTTGTGAGGGAAATGAGGGACCTACAATTTTTTGCCAGTTCCTAACGGCTAATCTAGAAAGCACTCTTCATGTCAATGAATTTTTTAGTCTCGGAGGCCTTTTTTGGTTTATATTTTTGGTTTACAAGCTAAATTAGACTGGGGATCCTCAACCGGGAACCCTCGTCGCCATTTTTTGTCGGTTGATTTGAAATCAACGTTTTCGATGTTTTTAGTTTTGTAGCAGAGGACAATGTTGAAAACTTAATTTAAAACTGCCGCAATAAACATTCTTTGCCACCACAGCGAAAATAGCATTAAAAAGGTGGAAATTATGAAACTCAATTGTAGTCGGATATAGCACAGAAAAACGGATTGTGTTTCAGGCAAAGGGGTACAAGTTGTGTCTCTGTATATTGTCTACTCTGTTCGTATAGGTTATGTAAGTTTTTATAGGGTTAACCAAATGAGAAATTTCATGGGAAACGCCGCCGCCGCGCCGTCCTAATTTGATCCTGTTATTGAAACAAAAACAAAGGCATCAGCGATTTCTTAAAGATAACAGCGAAACCCACACTACTGTAAACGACGGAGTAGAACCAAGTAATCAAGGTAGTGTCATTTTGTCCACAAGCTAAAATCGAACGATAACGAATGATGAGGGTTCCCGTTCTCACTCGACATTTTCTTGTCAATTTGATTTCTATTTAAAAAAGTTAATGTGTTTCCGATATTCTTGTGTTTGTCACAGTAGAGAATACTGAAAGTTTCTTTCGAAAATCATGCCTTGTGAGGGAATGGAGAGGACCTACATATTTTCGTCGGTTTCCAAAGGCTTATCGAGAAAGTGCTTTTCATGGCAATGAATTTACTATCGAAGGACTTACCGATTCCTAACAAAAGCGATACCCATGCGAAAACATTTTTGGTATCTGATGGGATTCGAACCACGAACCTCCCTCGTAACTGGCAGACATGCTAACCATCCCGCCACAGATAAATTATGTGGCATCACAGGGGTGGAAATAAGAAACTCATATTTGTAGCCGGTACGAGTTGGTTCTCTAATGATGATATATCTAAAGAAAATAGCGCATTAACCATGTTAGTTTTGTAACAACAAATAGAGCAGTATAGACTGCTAATAGCCAGTTTGTTTTGTGTTTCAATTTTCAAGCCAATGCCGTGTTTTAGTAAAAGGGCCTGTGGAAAACATTCGCATTCTTGGAACAACAGTAAATGAATTGGGCATCTGGATTGATGTCTTTATGTACGCCTGCCGTTTGAACAAATTTGTAAAATCCATTTTATTTGAATCAAATAAAAGCTCAACTTTCTCTTGGGACAAAACTCAAGCAACACAACAACTTATCATAAAACACTTGTTTTCAGTAACTGTCCAGTAATTACTATTTGATCATGCGTCATAACCTTCTTTTCTGTATAAATGCATACGTACAAATACAAAGATACCTATTTCAGTTTTTACTCAACTGTAATCATTTCAGTTAGTATTTGAATCAAAAATGCCGAACACAATTGTACTAGAATATTTACTTTAAAAACCAAGCGTTAAAATGATAGCATAACATTAGACGCACGTAAATAAAAATTATGGCAACAACGTTAATCGAAAACAAAATTAAAGCATACATTAGGGGTTGTATTTGACGATGTTTTTATTTAAAAATGTTCGATGTGTGATTAGCGCAGTTCACACTGTACAAACAATTTTGGATGGTCTGTTATTGCTAGCGTTCACATTAGCCTTGTGTGTTAAGCCAGTAGATAATATAGTAAAAATATCCTTTGTGGAACAACAACAAAGCTTTTTACTGTTGTTATTTATTACACTAAAAAAAGATGGTATTTCTGTGAATAGAAAGTTTCCATTTCTGATTTGAAGATGGGGCCACGATTGTTTTTGAAACTATTTTTATTTTTGTAAGAGTTGGCAGAATTACTTTTGAAAGGATAAGTTAATTAAAAATGTGAAGTTTAGAAAGACATTTTTCTCTGTATTAAAAACTATAAAAATACAGTTAATATCATATTCATGCCTGTTCTGATTTTCGTACGGATTCAAAACGAAAACCGAAATTGAATCCGTACGGATTTAAAAAGTGTGTTCTTATTTCCGAACGGATTCACTACTGATTTTTTGTCACAAAAACGTGTTGGATATTAAATTTTTGTGTTTATTGGAACTATTTACAGTTTTATTGAATGTTAGTGCTAATATAGTTTATTATTTTTCATTTCTAGCAATAAATAATGCTCTACAGAATTCATTAACCGGATTCAATTCCGCTAACAAAATGATAAGCGAATTGAAAACGTACGGATTCGGAATTGAGAACCGCAAAAATTCTAAAACGGGAGAATATGGTATCCGAACGAAAATCAGAACAGGGGTGATTGATTTTTTTTTTACTTGCTTGTATAAAATCGGATTTTGTACCAATTCTTTTTTTTTTTTTACTTTTGATGTGAAAGATATGTGAATGAAAATCAAACACTCCCCCATAAAAATTCATATTTCGAATCAAAGTATGTATTTCCAAGTAATTCATTTGGCAGTTTATTTATTTACGCAGTTAAATACTCGCTACTCCATTTCAAAGTTTATTGGAAAAAAGAAGTTATTTTCCATCCAAATATGTACATATATCGAAAAGACAGTTAACGACATTTCGTTAGCACTCAGCAATCATGTCAACCATCAAAACACAAATTTAAATGCACTCTACATCACAGATCAGAATTTACACTCATAAAAACTACGTTCACTCCAAAAATTTCAATCTTACACCATTAAAAACTTCAAATATTTGAAACTTTCAATGAATTGGGAGTGACGCAGTATTTATCACTAGGCTCAATTTGACTTTAAGTTAAAGAGGCACATAAATGGAAAAAATGAAAAAAAATGTCATCATCATTACGAGCAAGGAACAGCTGATTTTAATAAAATTGTTTAGTCAAATCGTAGTTTAAATTAGAAAGTTCTAGTGCAATTGTTCATTGAGGTCAAAACGTTAGTGTTATAAACTAGCTGACCCGTCCGGCGTAGCTCAGGCCCTACGCTTATCAAATTGAAGGTCAAGTAAAGTAGTTTCAAAGTTCCCATTCTAGTGGGAGTGTGAGGATGAAATATAGTCTATGCTAATCAGGGACAATTAAGAACTCTAACAATGACAGAATTTTTGGAATCGGTTCAATATTTTCCAAATTTCACGATATGTTCCAGTCCCCGTTCCGTTCCCGTGTGGGAATGTAATATAGTCTATGTAACACTGTATTGTAATAGTCAAAACCGTATTGAAATCGGTACAGTGATTTTTGAACTCTCTTTCCCGTTTTTTGGGAAAATGGTGATGAAATATAGTTTATACCTATTACTCAGGGGCAATTAGGCGCACTAACAATGAAAGAATTTTTAATATCGGTTCAATGCTTTCCAGGTTGCTGCTGAAGTCACCATTCCCGTTTCCGTCCCTGAAAGAATATGGAAAGGATGTATAAATTTTGTTACCCAGGAGCAATGAACTACTCTAACGTTCAATTTTTTTTGGAATTAGTCCAGTATTTTCCAAGCTCCCAATTATGTTCTTGTTCACGTCTCGTTCTTTTAGGATTATGGGGATAAAATATAGTTTAAGCCATTTGGGGATAACATCGTATTGTAATAGCGGCAAGAATTTCAAATCGTACCAGTGGTTTTTGAAGTCTCGATTCAGTTCCCATTCTCGTTCCTCTTAGAACTTTGTAATGAAATATAGTCTTTGGTACTCAGCGACAATGAAGAACTCAAACGGTTAAAGAATTTTTGGAATCAGTCTACTATTATGCAAGTTCCCGGTTATGTTTCCGTTTCCGAGACTAATTGATATGAAAAATAGGTAGTAACCGATTCTCAGACCTACTCAATATGCATATAAAATTTGCATAAAAATCGGTCTAGCTGTTTCGGAGGATTATGGTAACTAACCCTGTGACACGAGAATGTCATTTGTATACATATAAAGATTACACTTTAAATTAAAAAAATTAAATCTTTATTTTTACCAGTCAAAAAATAAAAATTCAATTAAAAGAATTCAAACAATCCAATGATCTTATTATTCGTTATTTATTATTTTAATTTTTTGTTGTCAAAAACGATTGAATAAAAAACAAAAGCATTGTTTTAGTTTAATTTTTAACTCATTACAGCTAGGAATAACGAAATTGTTATTTTTGCTATATTCCAATCCTTTTTTATATTACTAACCTTATTTAAACCTTCCCTGGACTTCTACAAATCATTCAAAACCAAAATTTGCCAAATCAGTTTAGCAGTTCTCGAGTTATAGCGAGACTAACGCATTGATTTTTATATAAACAAAAAAATGGAAAAATATAGAAATTAAGTTCAAAATAGTGAGTTTTTTGTTTTGTTTGGATCTTGAAAGTAGACAATTTTAAATTTGACACTGTTGCTGTTTGACTAAAAAAACCTTTCCTTATTGAGTATTATTTTTGAGTTGAAAAACTCTAAAATCATGTAGAGTGGATGGATGCTCTCCCATTCCGGCTCAGCGAGTTTTCGAAGGCATACTGGAGGGAAATCGCAGAAAAAAGAGGCTATGTTTTTGTGGAGTAATCAAGTGGAACGGGACCCCTGCCGATTTAAACTAAGACGGGTTATTTATGCAGCTATGTTATAATTTTCAGGGTTTTGTGATAAAGACTTACTAAGAACTTTGCTGTTTGATGTGGGTACTCTGGTATAACATGATAAAATGTTTCGAAAAAAGGTTCGCCCGAAGAGGCTTGACAAATTTTGTTGTATTCTTCAAGTAGCATATGCTCGACCGGGTCTCTAAAAAGCTGGTGTTCATTCTACAAAATAGTTCCAGACTAAAAAATGTCAGTTTTCCATGCAAGTTTATAGTTTGTCATTATTGTATCCTCGGCCCAGATTCTTAAAGAGTTCACACTCACGGCCCACCTATCTCACTTTGAAAAAGACAGTAAATACATTTGAAGTATTGGGTACAAAGCTTTTCAGTTTGAATTCACTTTTGCGGAATCTGAACCTTGGGTAAGTTTAGATTTTATGACAGGAGAGCTGAGTGCCTTAAATGTATCTTGGCTGTTGGCTGTCTGAGAAAATAAAGATTATTTTGGTTTTGCGCTCGAAGAATTTATCATTTATCTTTGCATATTCATTGATACCAAAGACTTCGTTAGGTTAAAATGGTTGTCAGGAAAACAACTGACACACTTAGACCGGTATTAGGTCCATTGTGATACCAGAGTTAAGCGAGGAAGAACCCCACTTAACAAAACCATTTGGAGCTTTTGATGAAGCGAAAGAGATGCAGGATATCTGTGTTCGCCAGATCGTTTAGATCATCGAGGAAATATTTTCCTAGATGCCGTTTTCTTTTAAAGGAGAGTGCAGAATATGAGCAGAAGAGGTGTGGAATAGTTTCTTCCTCCTCCTCATCTAAGCAACTTCTGCAGAAGTCATTAGAGGGAACGCCAAGTCTTATGGCGTGTCTACCTATTAGAAAATGTCCGGTAATTACATTGGTTACGGAGCTAAAGTGCAATATGGTTATGGATAGCAAATGTCTTGTGCGTTTTGGATCTAGTCCTGGCCATAGCTGTTTTGTTGCCACACACGTGGTGATACTGTTCCACCAATAGTTTGTTCTATCCATACCAAAGACTTCACAATGAATTAAAACGAATGATGGCCAAGGTTTGTTGAGAAGCTCCATCTGGGTAATTTACCAAAGATTTTTGAACCAGGACCAGTTTTTCTTAGAACCGTCAGTATACCAGACAAGAGAAAAGATCTAGTCTATTAAAAAATTAGTTGATGACTAAGAAATTCAGTTTGAAGTGGTAGTATATAAGTTGAATCATAACATCTAAGCACATAAGAGCTTTGATGGAAGAGACGGGGACTCATCAGTCGTGCTTCAATTTCAATAAATTTGTGGATGAAAAATGAAATTTTGAGTAAATTAAGGTGTAGTATGCATTCAGCTAGTTTTGCATTTTGGTACTGCTCGTTGATGTTTAGCTCGTAAACATCACTTAAAATTTCAAGACGGTTTGCTGTTCAGGACTAACTCCAGGTACATCAATTCTGTCGAAAATAGTTTTATTTTACCATAAAAACAAGGACACAAAGAGGACCTACTTTTCTTCTTTTTACTAATGGAATACTGGACTGTATTTTGAGGTTCAAGTAAGTCATTTTACGAACTCAATTGCTTTAGATACCTTTAACAGCAAATATTGCTCTCTTAGGTGTTTTAAAACTTAAAATTATTTGGCCTTGTATGCAGGATGCTACTAAAAAAAGCCGAGGAAGAACTTAATTCCTTTCACCAACCAAACAATACTCCATACACACTTAAAAAAAACTAATCCTAAGTGGATCTCATGCTGCTGCTGCAAACGTAGCCTTTATTGTATTATATTCTATGCCGATTCCTGACTTAAAAGTTGTTGTTCTGTTAATTATTTTCCCTCGACACCAAACGTATAACAAGTTGCATATCTAGGACAAGAACCATAACAGGGATCAACATCAACATATTATTCGCACAGCGCTGAGTGCATCGTACACAGCATAACAACTTTCGTTTCTGTTTTGCGAGTTACAAAATAATTTAATAAAATACACTTGCATAGCTCCAGGCCCACAAGACACCATACAAATTAAAAATTCAACCGGATCACTGTTGAAACCATCTCGGAAGCGCTTTTCCCGAATGGCATTGCCCTTGCTCATTGGCTCCAGGATGACTCTTGAGTTCAACTCCCATAGCACATAAATACAAATTCCAGCCCTTCCGTATAGCATCAGTTGAAGGAGGTATCCGGAAAATCCGATTGAAGAAAAGTTTACCTACTTATGCAACCTCGTTTCACTCACAGCCCACAGGACATTATAATAATACTGGTTGTTGAGAGAAAAGGAATGTAAATATAGGTATAGGTACTCCTCTCGTAGTTATACATTATTTGGTACATCATCAAACTGCGCCACACTGGTGAGGAAACTATCTTTCCATATCACTTCCCTGTTGCGCTGCATTTGACAAGCACTACAGTCACAGTAAAGAGAAAAGAAAGCAAAAAAAAGTAAGAGTTGAAAACGCTTTACATGATTTCCCTGATATGCAATGCAAATAGCTACCACAATAAGAATGTCTTCGAGGGCTGGCTGAATAGGGGGTAGCCGTGTGTGCTATCCCTTTGCCACACTACTGGTGTATCCTGTGGCATTGCTGTGAACTAAATTTCAAAAATCTTTACACCCGCACCCATACACCGCATTGGCTGTTGTAGCAGTTAACTGCGAGTGAGTTTGAGTTTGGCGAAACAATGTGCATAATATAATATTCAAGTATTCCGTATCCAACGTTGCACGTGTAAAAAGATACATCAGCTGCCGCAACAACTACTCGTACCGTACCTACTGGCAGTTATCAGAAGAGCGAAATAAATGGGTTTCTATTTGAGGAAGACGGCAACCGGCAACGCCAACGCAGCGCAAAGGGGTGCTAAGGGGAGAAATTGATGGTGGCCATTGTTGCAGCTCAGTAGAACGGAAGTAGTTTGTGATGATTGTTTGCCCACTTATTACTCCCTTGGTGTTGGTATAAATATGGATTCTTTTCTCTACCATTCTACCACTCACTATACATTTCATGACCTCTACTTTTTCTATTGACTTTGGTTGGTGCTAGTGCGGTATTGCGTTTAGGAAGAAATGAGGTTCACATAGAAAGGCATCGAAGCACCATCAGGATCCTTTTAAAAAGGTTAACCGTGAGCGTGACACATGTACTAATTGGCAAGTGAAAAGCTATATTTGTTTCAGTTTTCCGCCTTTGGTTGTATATAATTAGTGTTTTCTAAAAAAGGGACACTTAACGGTTAAAAATGCATAAAGCAAAATAAATACTCTCAACTGTGTGACCAGAAGAAATATTTGGTTTTATTTTTTATGTTGGTCTGTTGACTTATTCCTTTTAATTAACAAAGTTTGTTCTATCTTTCATACAAGGGTTTTGTGTGATTCTATTAAATGTTGTATTCGAAAGCCCTTTCACTGTAATTGGGTGCTTTGTGCTAGAAATGGAAAAAAGTTATTAAAAATCATGTTATAGGTTATAGGAGTTGCACTTAAAATTGTAGAACAATAACTGTGGACGAAGGACGGCTAATAAAAAAAAGGTAAAGTTCAAATTGCCAAATTGAAACAAAATATTTGATGTTTATCTAAAAAATGGGTACCATTTGCTTTGGTTTTTTAACTTAATTTTTTTTTTGCATTTTCGTTAAAAGTAAAATTTATTATTCAAAAGCTTGTTATCTTGCTAACGGTTTCTTTTGCATATTGTCTTTATAGTCTGAGAACTGACTACTAATTTTCAAATTGACTCGGTATAAAAAAAATTTTAGCAGGGAGGTTTACCCCAATTTTCCTGCAGTGTGCTTCCGCTGAATTCTAGCGTTGATGCCCATCCGCTCTACATGTCCCACAACGCAATGCCTGCTTTTCTATCTATTATATATAAAAAAAAAGCCTTTTTTTTTTGAAAAATTCATAAATCTTTATAGATTGTACAAAAAAATTTGAAAAAATGGTTTTCAAAGGGTAGAAAAAGATGGAAAAGTTTCAGCAAAATCTAAAGGGCTCGTGTTCAAAAGTGGTCGATTTGGTATGGAATACCCCATATATATATATATTTGCCTCTTCCATTTCGATTTTTGCAAAAACCTATGACATCACGTTTCCTTCTTTCCATTGACATAATTATTACAGCAGACAAGATCTTATAAGCGACGCGACGTTAAGGAGGAGTTTTCCTCTATGATTGGCGCAACTTTGGGGGTCTCCATTGTTTAGGATCGGTTATACAATATCATGCATATGATCGGTCATACAATATCATGCATGGTTGGCATGTTCCTTTCAAACTGATCTTTAACTGCCTTGAAAAGGTCGACGTTAAGATCATCACAGAGCAAGGAGCCCCAGGACCTAGCGCATTTATCACAGCCATGCCTTGTGTTTGTGAGGGAATGGAGGGGATCTACAGTCTTCTGCTGGTTCCGAACAACTAATAGCGAAAGTGCTTTTCATGGCAATGAATTGACAATGGGAGGACTTGGCAATTTCTCGTAAAAATCCATACCCGTGAAAAAACATTTGTGGTTTCTGTTGAGATTAGAACCACAAATCTCTGGTTTAACAGACAGACATGCTAACCACCAAGCCGTGGATTCTAACTTACTTAAGGCAAGCTTCACTTCTAGGTCGCTATGTTTCCCCGCTAGTCTTTACAGGTTTGAATTCGGGCATTCGGGGCTTGCCACTTTACCAGAAGTTTTCACCACCAGGAATGTTTTAATACAAGAAAACTCAAAGATTCCACAAGCCCAAGTAAAAAGTTATCACTGCAGTATCTAAGTGCAAATAAAAAATATGTAGAGCTCTGCAGAGAGAAAAGTGAAATCTCTTATAGATCCTTAGCGGCGGAGCTTTTAGTTACGACCAACACATACGGTAAACTAGAAAAAAAAAAAAAAAAAATGAAAGCCCTTAAGGGTAAAGACTATGTACGTAGAGTTGATATGTCTGTAGCCGAGTATTTTAAGTAACTATTCAATCCAACAGACATCACCGAAACCTTGAAATTCTCCAAACCGTTTGCTATTAATGACATGCTTGATTCAGAAATTCATTTAAGCAAATTAGAGCGGAGTATCTACAATACTACAATGCCAAAAGTAGTGTTTGGCCGAAGCTTCCGCTTCGGCCACATTCGACTAAAAAAACTACAATCGGCTAAACCTTCGGCTTCGGCCAAAACAAGCCGAAGTTTTATTTTTTGGCTGTCGTGCGTTGTGGTAGGGGCTGAAAAGAAATTCAATTGCGTTTTTCGTAGAACATAGAACCGTGTTGAGTTATTTGTTGCTCTTTTCCTTAATTTCAATATAAGAACTAATTCAATTTGTTATTATTTTTGAAACGTTAATTTAATGTAGGTATCCCGTTAATTTGGTTACTGCATGCATACGTTAGATTCGTTTAGAGCTTTACCCAGAGTTGATTTCCTTGAGAACTCTATGAGTCTTCAGAAAACACTAAACCACAAAATCACCACACATTGCTGTCATTTGAATAAAAATACATGTCATTTGACAGCCCTCAACTCGCCCAAGCAGAAACCCAGGGCGAATCTTTTTGCACCAAAACCAGACTCAAAAAACACTCAGTTTGACATTCAGGACGAGTTTAGGTTTTTCAAAAAACACTCAGTTTGACATTCAGGACGAGTTTAGGTTTTTCAAAAAATGCTTTGTGGCAACCACAGAGCGGCCCCAGAGCTTCAAAAAAAAAAATCCAAAAAATCATTATTTTTTTCATTTTTAGTCAATCTGGAACGAAAATTCTTCAATTTATTGAAGCTTTGGCTTCGGCTTCGGCCGGACACTAGCCAAAAGTAATAAAGCACCGGGCCAGATTTTTACTATATTTTTAGAATAGGAGATGTGTCTCAAGAGTTTAAAGTTGCAATGGTTAATCCGATTTACAAATCGTTGATGTCAATTCTCCGAGTAATTAGCGAAGCATTTCTTTTATACACTCAAACTGTTCTGCCAAACTGTTCTGCGCCATTCTTTTGAGTAGATTCAATGCATGGGTGGAGAATAATCATATACTAAGCGAATATCAGGCAGATTACCGTAAAGGGTATTCTACTATTGTTTTTTATAGACTTTATAGCAGCATTCGATTCTATACAGGGTGTTTCGTAATTCATGTTACATACTTTGTGATGTGATTCTTAGTCATATTCTAAGAAAAAATTGTTTTACAGTAAAGTCCGTTTCTCAACTTTTTGTCAATTTAAATAAAGGCTAACTTTAATGTACCGTGGCCTGTGTTAAATTCGATTTCTCTGTCAAAACTGATGGTAGAGACCTAATTTTAGACTTAATCTTTTTTTTTAAATAATAATGTTCAAAACTGCGTTTAAATTGGGCTATAAGCTTAGGGTTGCCAGATTCTCTTTTTTTAATGAGTGTTAAAATTTTCCCCCCAGCAAAGTTTTGACTTTGAGTTAGGTCTTTTTTAGAAAATGCTTGTTTCTTAATTTTTTTTTCAGACGAAGAAAACAATATTAAAAAAAAACTCATAATATATGCACTAAAAAACCCATAATTTTTATGATATTTGAAAAAATCTAAAGCTGGTAAAAAATCTAATTTTGGGGTTCTTACGGACTTTTATTGCAACAGAGTAGTTGCTTGCAATGGGAGTAGTTTTAAGGTAATTTTTATGACTGTGTACTGATGAAAAGGGTAAAAAGTGTATTTGACCTGCTACCAAAATCCAAACGGACTTACATGCTCTCAGGGAGATTTAAGTTTAGGGTATGAATGTTCAATGAGTAAATAAATCGCATTAAAGAATAAGAAAACAAATTTGTACACCAGTTTATCAAAATAATTTGATAATTAAAATTCTTTTTAAAATTCAAAATCTGGCAAACCTAAGCATATTGATTTCAATCCAGTGGCCCTAACAGTATAGTATAGTATATTTATTATTTATTTCCTTAACAATTTTTCTGATATATGTTTAAAAATACAAATAAATTAAAAGAAGAGAAATAAATCAGAAGCATTTGAAATTTTTTAAAAATTGTTTTAAATGCCCCTTCAAATTCATGAAAAAGTATATATATAGCAAAATATTGGGTGGGGTGACCCTTCAAAAAACTACAAGAATTTTATAATGAAAAAAGATATGAAAAAAAAAATAAAAAGTACATAACATCAATTTTATTTAAGTTAATCACAAATTACATAAGAAGTGATTCAATGCATGCATGATCTAAATTGAACAACCACAATTTCAAGTTCTTTAAAAATTTAGACTTTGAAGTTTCTGATCTAAGATATAGTGGCAATTTATTAAAAATTCTACAAGATGCCACACTAAAGAATCTACGATAAGCAGTGGTGCGTGAGTGAGGAATGTTTACCAAAAATGAATGGTTTCCACGTACGTTGTGGTTTCTGAGAACTCTTAGATTGCGATGACCAGATTTCATAAAGAATATTTTTAATACCTTAAAGCAATAAAGGTGGCGTAAAGGAAGAACCCTCAAACTCTGAAATAATGGAAAACTATGATCCCAACGTGACTTTTTTAGTATTTTTCTTATCATGTTTTTTTGTAGTATAAAAAGTGGTTGAATTTTGTTGGAATAGGTTCCACCCCAGCAGGATATTGCATATTGCATCTTAGAATGGAAAATTCCGTAATATATATTTTTTAAGAGTTCGTCCTTACACACAGAACGTAGATAAAAAAAATGCCTGAGAACGGAACGAAAGTACTGCCTCAACTTTTCCGTATGGGTAGAGAAGTTCATTTTCGAGTTCAGATGTAAGCCTAAATATTTGAATTCATCTACATTTTCTATTTGAAAGCAATTCATATTACACCGTGAACTGTCATCAAAAGTATTTTCTTCGGATAGAGAACTGTCACACTTACAGTGTTCTAATTTAAAACGCTGACAATCGGGAGAGTGGTAAAACACGTCAACTAAAGGGATATTAGCGTTAGACAAACTAAAAAACATTAATTTCGTTTTAGAGCTAATCACTAGATTGTGGTTAGCAAACCAGACTCTTAGAATACTAAGGTCCCAGTTAATTTCAGATGTCAAGTCTAATAGGCTTTTTGTCCCGTATGCAAATCCTATGTCATCTGCAAAAGCTGTTAACGCACCCTTGAAAGGCAGCTCGAACACAGAATTAATATAAATTAAAAACAGTAAAGGTCCCATGACAGATCCTTGTGGCACGCCCATATTCGTATTTTCCTTACTGCTTCTAGTCCTATTAATTTTAACCTTTTGAGATCGATTCTCAAGATAAGACGTGAGCCATAAGAGTATAGAACCCCTAAAGCCTGCACACTCTAGCTTTTCTACTAAAATTTTGTGGTTGACCATATCAAATGCCTTTGTTATATCTACAAATAAGCCTGCTGTAAATTTTTTGTCATCCAAGCTTTTGAAAACCATAGAACAAAAATTCAAGAGTGCATCTTCTGTTGATTGTCTTTCGCGAAACCCATACTGAGCAGAAGCAAAGAAATTTTTTTTATCGAGGAATTTCACGATCCTTTTTTTGACAAGTTTTTCAAAAATTTTGCTTATAGATGGGAGCAGCGAGATGGGTCTATAGTTAAAAACTTTATCCTTATCACCTTTTTTGAAAAGTGGTACTACATCAGCACACTTCATTGCATCGGGAAAAATACCAGATGTCACGCTTTTATTGAATATGTGTGCTAAGATGTCAATAACATTCCATTTAATGTTTTTTAATAGAAGGTTAGAAATACCATCGTTCCCACAGCTATAAGTATTTTTAAGACTTGTTATAGCTTTCGACACTTCAATTGCTGTTAAAGGTTCAAAGAAAAAACTATTACTGTTTCTATTGTAAACACTCCGATTGCAATTCTGACAAAATTGTGTTCTAACATTTGGAACGGTATTATCAGCTAAATTAACAAAATAGTTATTAAACTTATCAGCTACTTCGCTTTCACTCTTATAAACAGTGTTGTTGATGCACAGTTCGATAGGGTTGTTTAATGAAGACGTTTTGTTAATAATACTGTTCACAACTTGCCATTCACGCCTGGAATTACCTTTCGCAGAACTAAATTGATTTCTATAATAAGAATCTTTACATAATTTAATCTCCTTTTTAAGTTCACAGCAGAGTTTTTGGTATTTCTTCTTTAATTTTCTTTTTTGCTTGTGCCTGTTGCACTTTATCCTTAGTTTGTTCTTAGCTTTAATTCTTTTCACTAACCTTAAGGAAATCCAGGGCTTTAATCTTTTGTTTATGTTTTTGTTATTTGGCTTGTATGAACATATTTCCATGTTACGTTTTAAGATCTCTATAAAAAGATCATACGACCTTGATACATCGTTCTCATTATAGACTTGTTCCCAAGTTTCAAACAAAAGCATGTTGTTTAATTTACTATGATCAACTCTTGGAGATTCATTGTCAACATCTTGCTTAGTGTATTTCTTAGATTTAATTGTATTTTCGCATTGCAGAAGTAAACCAGTCATTGAATGATCTGTAATTTGAAAATTGAATACGCATTTTTCTAAACACGAATAATCCTTATTTGCGATACGAACAAAAACATGATCAAGACACTTGCCCGATATAACCCGAGTGGGCTCATTTATCAAGGAAACTAGCCCATGCAAGGCTATTAGATCTAAAAAAGAAGAAACTACATCGTTTTTCTCCAGAATATCTATGTTAAAATCACCTAGGACCAACAAATTTTTTGATTTTTCATCATCTAACAACCTTGAAAATTCTTCATAAAACACCGAAAAAACATAATTATGAAATCTGTATGGACATAAAAAGACAAAGTCCTCGCTATTCACTTTAAATTCAATTTTTAAAACATCAGCACTAACCAGATTAATAGCTGAGAAGTCATAACAAAAATCATTCCTAATAAAGCACCCAACACCACCAGCAGCATAATCTTCATTAGTATTAGCTATAAAATTATAACCAGGAAGCGAATAATCACTAGCTTCGAAATTGTAAATCCATATTTCGGAAATAAAAATAAGATCAGGCATGCAAAGAAAGGAATCTAAATGTGCAATTAGAGCGGAAAAGTTTTCTCTTAGGCTTCTGATGTTTTGATGCACAAAAAAGAGTTTGTTATTACAATAAGATTCATTTAAAAATACATTTTCTCCATTCGAGTAATCATTAAAAGTGAAGGTAGGAACATCATTTTCAAGATCATAACGATCATCAAAATTCATTTTAAATAAAAAGAGAGAAAAAGAAAAGTGAATACAAAACTTTTTTTTTTTATATTTTTGATAGGTCATCAAACGATTTGATCACAATGACGTTACTACCTTCTTCTTTTCTCATAAGAACATTATTATTAGAGTACCATACATATTTATAGTTTTTTTCCTTCCTCATCCCTTTAGCTCGCATAAGAAGTGCTTGCGTGTACTTGGTTAATGCATCGTTGATGTAAACATTTCCCCCTTTGCCGCCAAGAATGCAAGAGTTGATGTTCTCTTTTTTCGTTTTCTTTTCCTTCATTATTCGTTTCTTCACTGCGTGGTCCAAGAAACTTACGCATAAAATAGACTTGCGCTCGGTGGAGTTGTGCGCTCTGATGTTTTGATTGTTGTTGTTTGCTTGTTTGACAAAGCATTTGTCGATGTCTTTATCGGTAATATTCAAAGACAAAGCAGAGGTAAAAATTTGAAGTGCAACAGTTTGTGCATTGGTGTCATTGACATCGGGGACTCCAGTTATTTCAATGCATTTCTTTTTTTGATTTTGGTTCTGCCAATTTAATTTGCTTTCGAGAGTGTTCACTTTCGATTTCAGATCAGCATTTTCTTTACGAAGTTCCTTGATAGTTTCCAAAAATTCCTTTTGTAGGGTTTCCATACTTAAAAGTTTTTGATAAACCATTTGCAAAGTCGGTTCACCATCAGCGCAACTAAGATAAGATGTTTTTGGAGAAATCTGTTCACTGATGTTTTGATTGTTTGAAGGTGGTAGATTTGCATTTTCTTCAGTTGGTTGAGGTGTTACTGGGTTAGGATGGTGCAAACTGCGACGCTTTAAGACTGTGCATCTATCACACCGATATGATTTTTTATTAGCTTTCATGTATTCAATGTCTTCAAGTTTTAGGTTTATGCAGTTAATATGGAAAAAGCACTTGCAGTCACTACATGAAACTTTGGATTTAGATCCTCTATCAATTTTATCTTTACACACTGGACAATTCATTTTTAATTTAAATTTTTTTTCTTTTTACTTTTAATTTTGAACTTGACTTGTAGTGAGTATAATGTAAACTTGTAGTTTCTTTAAGAGAGATGCGCACCCCACGACACTCAGAGAGAAACAGTCTTTCCGACTAGAGAAAGCTGGGAGGAAAACAGGGTTATAAAAGAAAATCACATTTCCGTCTTCACAGATGGTTCCAAAACGGACGAAGGGGTAGGATCAGGTATCTTTTCAGACTACCCTAACATGAATAGATCAATAAAGCTTCCCGACTTCTGCAGTGTCTTTCAAGCAGAAGTACTCGCAGTGTGCGAAGCCGCGAAGCACCTTGCTACGCAAAACTTGATCAACAAAAATATTGACTTCTTCATAGACAGCCAGGCGGCCATTAAAGCTATCTCATCCATTATCACAAAATCCAGGCTAGTAGACAGCTGTCGCAGTAACCTTAGACTGCTCAGTGAGACAAACACAGTTAGTTTAACCTGGGTTCCTGGACATCGTGACATTATCGGTAATGAAATGGCGGATAAGCTGGCAAAAATCGGGTCAGCACTCGAATCCAGCGAAGCGAACACTTCAGTTCTAAGGCCACTAGAGCAAGAAAAAAGCAGAATCAAACACAATTTTCTAAAAATCGCCAATGACAGGTGGTCATCTTTAGAAACATGCCGGGTCTCTAGAAACCTTTGGCCAGATATTTCCAAGAAAAAAACAGAATTTCTACTCCAGCTAAGCAGACCTCGGCTCTCTCTGTTGATTGGCATTCTCACGGGTCACAACTCGTTGGGTACCCACATGATGAGAATGGGCATTAGCACATCCGACTTATGTAGAGGATGCCAAGATGAGGAGGCAGAGGAGGGATCTTTCCACTTCTTCTGTGAGTGTCCTAGCTTAGCCCACACTCGGAAAAAAACCCTCGGAGAATACTTCTTCGACGAACTGGGCGACATCTCTAACCTCCCACTGAGCAACGTCCTGAAATTTACTCAGGGCTCCAAATGGTTCAGTGGGAGTTCCTACCACAATAACCATCCACCTCTCCAATCCTCCCATTTCCTCATCCTATGATTTCCCGGGGAGCACAATGGATCCTCGAGATCCGAGTGAGGTGTTGCCACTTGTGGCTGCACCCCCCATTCAACCTAACCTAACCTAACCTATAGGAGAACAATTTAAATTCCTTTAAATACAACACAAGATTATTATTTCTAAAAAAAAGTTAAGTCTAAAATTAGATCTCTACCATCAGTATTGACGGAGAAATCGAATTTAAGGCTGGTCAGGGTACATCAAAATTAAATGATCAAAAAGTGATGTCAAAGTTGAGTAACGGACCTTACTGTGAAACAATTTTTTTCTTAGAATATGACCAAGAATCACATCACAAAGTATGTAACTCGAATCACACGGGACACCATGTAAAACGTCCAATTTTTAATATACCTAGGTCCAGTAGTACTTAAGCTCCTGTTTCCGGTCCCGTTCTCTTGGGAGTATGGGGAGCGTACCAACTCAGAAACCTTGGCCGATATTTAATCGAAGCTACAAAAATGCTTGATCCTGAATTTGAGACGTTCAATTTGTAGGTATAAGTATGACGATTCCTTAAAAGTGACTTAACGCCAAACCTCTCCAAGAGGTAAATTTAACAAAGGAAATCAATAAAACGCATCAGTGCAACTTACTTACTCGAATGACAAGAGTGGAGTCGGGTTATGGAACCAAAAGACAAATCCTTCTCTTAATTTAATTTGAAAGAGAGAAAATCACAGCCATCCACGAAGAGCCAGCACCCACACTCAAATACATTGTTGACTATACCTGCTAGCTGCAATGCAACGGCATGCACCTATTCTCTGAAAAAAACCTCCCAAGTGCCAAGAAACACCAAATACAAGTGAACCCCGTCTGAATGAATCACACAAAAATCATCAAAACACCGGTTTAGCCAGTAACCCCTTGTTGCATCTAACAGAGAATACAGAAATATGCTGCACATAGGGACACCTTCTGCCTCACCATCGCCAGAAAAGATGAACAACCAGCCTTAAAAGCCATAGCAGCATCACTCAATAACGACCACACCGCTCCGCATTCGAATTTTCTGTTCGATTTGGTGTTTCTCGTTTCTTAGGGCGAAAACCTGATTTTCTCAAACAAAATAAGAAAGAAAAAACCCAACTCTTATAAATACAAGAGGGCACCGCTGGTCAAGCCGATCATTTCTGTCTACTTTTTTTTTTCTTTACCTGCAAACCGTAGGTGTAACCGTGGAACAAGAAGAACAACAACAACCACTCAGGTGTTTCTCAACTTCAAGTTGGGCCTTGTCTAGCGATACTTGTGTAGGTAACAGGTAAAAATTCTCTCTCCTCAATTCGGAGCTCACGGATCAGTTGAGATTGAATAGCGTTCAAGCGCGAATGGAGTATTACTGCACGCGGATAATCGGTTTCAGTTTTAGATTTTTTATTCCATTTTCAGGAATCAAAAAGATTCGAATTATTAACCTAGTTCATCGTCGGATTGAATATTTTTGTTTTTATCGAGTGCGGGTACTTTCAAAGCTTCATCAGCAATTCAATTGGGTTTCAGCAGGCAACCGAAAAAAAATTCTTTGATTTCGGCAAATTTCAAAGATACAAAAACAAAAAAATCTCAAAAATTCCGGTAACCTTTGTGTGAGGCTGTGTGTGTTTGTGATTTTCTTTATGAAAAATTGAGAAAGAAAAGAAAACCAGCTGGGGAGAGAGATAGAGATGAATCTGAAGAATCAGTTTTTGGTCTTTGTGTACCCATCTGTGGGATACATGCAGTGA
This sequence comes from Melanostoma mellinum, assembly GCA_914767635.1. Taxonomy (NCBI): domain Eukaryota; kingdom Metazoa; phylum Arthropoda; class Insecta; order Diptera; family Syrphidae; genus Melanostoma; species Melanostoma mellinum. Next base: position 197,769,444 of record OU612058.1, on the reverse strand, counting down.
TTCTGTACATAAATACGCATTTCCGTGAATTTTCCCATTTTTATTTTTGTTCGTCAGATAGTTTTTCCAAGCCTAACGATAACGAGAGTAAAAATTGATTTGTTTAATATCGGGACGAAGTGCTTAACGAGTGACTGGCAGCCTTTTTTGTGGTTTTGCTGCTCCTCCTGGCTGCAGATGCGGTTAACTCGCTTTGGGGCATTTAGTATCGTGTTACTCTGTTGTGAACAGCTTATTCACTTTTTTTCTCGCTTGTGAATCTTTGTCAGCTGGTGGTGCGTTAGTTAACAACATGCATCTCATCGATTAACGAGCTAAAAGAACAAAACACCACACAACATATCGAAGAACAAAAACAACAACAACAACTTTAGAATGAACAACCTTGGATCTCATTACTATGCCGAACAACGCAGCTGAACAAGGTGCTTGTACTCTAGCCTGCCACAAGGATTATGATTCTGAAAGAAGAAATGGTAATTTTAATTTAGTTTTTTACGTGAAGAAAAAGAACGCTGCTCTTAACCGTGTTGACTTACAATATCAACGGGGAATAGTTACGGTTTGTTGAATTGCACTTTGTGGCGAATGAATATTATAAAATGTTAGCCATGCACGAATGGATGCGCGAGTTTGCGTGCGCTTTGTGTATTTTTCATGAGTGGTAAATATGAGGCACATGTTGCATGCATTATCCATGAGAACCAACGGGCGGGCGAAGGCAATCTGCTGGTGGATTCATTTGAGAATTTCCCATGTGCAGTACGATGAGCAAATGATGGTTTACATTGATCAATTTATTTTTTATCTCGGATTCTCTTATTCAATAGGTATACTCGTATGTACATATGTTCGATTTGTTCAAAAAGGCAGAGGCAGGCGAAGGCTTATTCTTCACATAAACGAGCTCTGGGAATGTGGACAAATGAAGAATTGTTGAAAAATCAGTTTCGTATCTATAAATAACTCATTTGTGCCTTTTTTCAACATTAAACTGGTGGCGATCTTGTTTTTTTTTTCGGATACAAAAGTGGCGTTGTTCTTTTATTGAAAAAATCTTTCAATATTCTGAAATGTAAATGCATGGCTTGGAAGATTTATCAGGTGCTAACAATGTGGCTTGTTTGAGAGCTAACAGCAAACTTTGAATTATAACCATGCTCTTTGCAACTTGCTGAACTCTAAGAAGTTGCACCGAATAGTAGATTCGTCGGAGGGATGCGTTTCTGCAGTTGGAAATCCTCATTTACTGGGAATACTACGCTCTTCTAGCTTAAGTTTTGTTTTAATTGAATAAAAAGTAATTAGCTCACACAAACAATCAGCCCTATCAAAGATTCCACAGTAGAAAACTTCCACACGGAAAGCTAAGTTACGAACTACGAAAATTTGTGATCCCAAAATCCGAATGGAATCGGGGAAAGCATTTCCAGTTGCCACACTAAATACCGCCATGCTGGTTATTGAAATCAGCTGTTTTACGCCAAATGTGCAAGATCATTCACATTTTTCTGCAAAACACAACTTCTTTCGAATATAAATACGACGATTTTACATTCCACTTGGATTTGGTGATACCGAATCTACGAATTTCGAAATTTGTTCCACTCCGAATAGATTATGTGATAGTTATATCGGGAAACTTAGACTTTTTTCGATTACGATGGAATCTGTGATAAGGCTGAATATTTGGCAAGCCATTTACAATACAATTAAACTTTTTTACATACACAATCAATTTTTTCGAAATTGAAAACCGACTGGTATATGGAATATTCCAAGCCAGCTGAAAAGCAATTGAGTGACCTTTTAATTGAAAACTAAATCAAATCACTCTAAAAAATAAAAATGAAGAAATAAAATTAAAGCCGCTCTAAAAGCAAAAAGGCTGTACAAAAAATTAGTTATGCATTTTCGTTTGCGCTATTTTGAAAATTAGTATTAAAAAATGTCTGCAAGCTTGCCTGGCAAATCATAAGTCGCCTACGCCACATTTGAAAAACAGATAAGAATTTGAAAGATTATGTATGTGTGTCGATGGCTTGCCATGTCTTGATCATGTAGCGGCAGGGTTAGAAATTACTTTCAAAGTAATCAAAGTTCACTTTGAAAGTAATCACTGGCTTACTATGAAATTTTCTTTTTAAAACCGAAAAATGTATGAAAATCAAAAAAGTCATCTTCGCGTACAATATTTGGATATAAACAGCGTGTCATGTTCGCATCATTACTAAAGTGAATTCTGAGGAAGCTGTCGAGACAGAAAGATGTTGAAATCTTGAAGGTTTTTTTTTCTCTTGCTTTGCTTTTTTAGCTCATGTTATTTTCAACCATACAAATTGAAGTTTTAGCTGCTTACCAGCTTAAGGTACGCGTTTGCTATTTCAAAAAATCACAGTCTGAAAAAAGGTGTAATTTACAGATTTTATAATTTGGTTCAACAATTCTCGTGGGTTTAAAATGAACCCGATAACTTATGGTTGGTACGAGAACGCAAATGTAAGCCATTGACCAAAGACTTCTATTCTTGCTTTAAAAATGAAAATTGTTTTTTCCAAGAAAGAATTTGTGTTGCAGTTCAACGACAAGACAAGAATCAAATTGTTAAAATGGCAACAGCGGAAATTCTTTTCTCAAGAATGCGTTGCTATTAAAATTTTAGAATTAATTTTTAATTAAATATTAGTTTTTTAAGCATATAAATTGCTGGAAAACGAATAAATAGTTGACACCTATTAAACACTGCCAATCATCAGATTAGCACATCCAATATGAGCTGAAAAAAAAAATTATTATTTAGTTATTTCGGTAAAAGTATGGACCCATGGTTTTGTAATGCATTTTTCTTCTCATGTATGCACTTTCACTGGGCAAATCTGTTTTCTGTGGAATTGTGCTATTAATTGGACTGTTAACTATACTTTTTTAAATTACTAACCCAAAACTATGTATACCTTTTTTTCAATCACCAGGTTAGCACATGCATTTTGATATTAATTTACCATAAAAATTTGATCGCCAATGACAGTTCCGTTTGTTTTCTATTTAAATCAATAAGGGTAAATGAAAATCACTAACTTTGGAGAAAAGGTCAAAAATTGAAGCTTATGAGGAGTTGGGTCTTTCAATCATGTCTATTTCAAAAAAAGTCGGGAGAAGTTTAAAAGCAATATCTTCTTTTTTGTCCAATAAGTCTCAATATGGTAAGAATAACAAAGGAGGAAAAAACAAAGTCCTTTTGAATGCTGATAGAAGAGCAATTTTAAGAGAAGCATCTAATTCTCATCAATCCGCTGCAAAAATTAGACATAATGTTGGTATTGCGGCATGTTTGTCCACTGTAATAAGAAATGCCCAACATGTAAGAAGACAAAAATTGAAGAAAAAACCGCCCCTTAATGTCTCTAGGAAAAAAATTCGCCTAGAATTTGGGCGAACGCATAGAATGATGAGTGGCGAAACGTAGTCTTTTCGGATTGAAAGAAGTTTAATTTGGAAGGGTCGGATGGATTTAACTATTACTTCCATGATCTACGCAAAGAGGAACACCGCATTTGGATCGTCTTCATAGTCGGGTCGGAGGTTTCATGGTGTGGGGAGCCATTTCTTTTTATGGAACCAGCGAGTTATTTCTATCATCAACTAGGAATGGAAATGCTTACAGAATTTTACTCAAAACTGCGTTTCCTCATTTTCAAAATTTATTTGGAAACTTGCCATAGCATTTTCAACACGACCAGTGGCGGATCCAGGATTTGGTCAAGGGGGGGGGGGGGGGGGGGGGGTCTATTACTCAAGCGTTAAATTTGCTATAAGAATTGCTATTGGTGAACATGATTTGTTCTTTGTTTCATGATGAAAAGGCACCTTCTAGGCAAAAGTGAGAGCTTACACGGCACACTTTGAAAGGCGCTGATGTACCATTCAAACCCATTGAAATTATATTTTGTGAAATAATAGCGATGTTACAATTTCTGATTGCGCTTCATGAATATTCATTAAAATAACTTATCTAATTATCCAGCAACCGATTTTTTGCCTAGTAAGTCCCTTTTATCGGATCGAGTCACATATGCAAACATCAATCTGACGAAATTTTTGAGGTTATCAATAGCTAGTCGTTCAAGAATGTCGATTATATTTTGCGAGTCTTGGCAGTACTACCTGTAACTACAGCAACTCCAGAACGATCATTTTTGACGTTGAGGAGGATAAAAACTTATCTGAGAAATACGATGGGACAGGAACGACTAAATGGTTTTGCTTCCTTGAATATCCATACCCATATTGAACTAACCGAGGACGAAATTCTAGTAGAATTTTTCAAAAAACCTCGAAAATTTACTAGTGTTTGAGGTATAGTCCGGGATCCCTGGTCCAAATCTTTTTGTGATTACTATCAAGCTAATTTTCCCTGAGTGGCTTCATTTTGTTGAGACGCCCAATAATTTTCTAACGAAAACTTTCGACTGTGGTAGTTAACAGAGTTACTAAGGATAAAATATGTCGATTTCATGATACTAAAAAATTTTATAGTAACAGTTTCTTTCTTAGTTAAACTTCAAGATAATTATCTGGATTATGTGAAAAAATTTTTCTACTACAAATTGTATGGTTTGATCCCTATAGTCCACTTCTCCAAACATGTATCGATTACGAGGTCAAAGAAAGTGATTACTAACAAGCTGATTTTTTGGTTTTTACTTATTTAACATTTATATAATTTAACAGTCAGATTGTCCTACAAATTCCGTGATACGTTTTTTCAGTCCTACGCTCAGAAAATATCAAAACCACCAGATCCTTTTTTTCATTACTAACTGTAGGACAAAAATATTACATTATAGGTTAGTGTGTTCTCTGCCCAATTCAAACAATGTCATACAAGAAAATGCGTATGTATCGCTAGTCCGACAAGAACTGTCATTTTTTTTGTTTGTTTATTTGTAACATATGGTACAAGCGTACAAGGTCCGTTCGATGAACTTTCTTCAGGGTTGACGCAGGTTTTTTTGACAAACTAATAAACATAAATTATAACATAACAGGAATAAGGTAACAACTTTTCTCCTTTAACGTACTAAAAACTATGGTTTCCTTTCTAGGGTTAAATTTATCTTGAAATATTTAATTGCAATCTATTTTGTTCACACCAAGTTGTTAGTCTTTTTGCAGTTTTAAACAATCACATATGTATATTATTAATCGTGCAGTAAATTTTCAAATCATCAGCATACATAAGACATTGAGACTGAACAAAAACATTTGGACTATCATTAACAACTAACAGAAGTAATAATGGCCCAAGATGGCTTCCTTGAGAAACGCCGGATGTCACATTCATGGCATGCGATAAGCACTTATCTTCATGAACATATTGAGTTCGACCACAAGCTATGAACTGAAACTTTCCAACATATTTGAGTGGAAGCCCAGTGTTAAGAACCTTTGGGTTTACTTCAGATCTAATTTAGTCCTTACACCAAATATCAACTTTATTGTTAGGTATGAGGATTCAATGCTAGGCTTTATTAAAATATTAACCAAGGAGTTTACGAACCCCTACGTCACTCTTTCGCTGTTCAACTGTCATGTTCGCCACATCTTGAATATGTTTCTCAAAGATGGTCTCCTTATTATATGCAGCTCACAATTCAAAGATAGAAAGTATACAGCGAAGATTAGATATGCTGTCAAGGGACTTCCTTGGTTTGATTCTTATGACCTTCCACCGTCATAACTTCTGCATATGCACCTCCTTTCGCATCTGGCGGCGTATAAATAATGATTTAGTTTTTCTTTACCAGCTTATAAATGGAGAAATAGATGCTCCTGCCTTGCTCTCATGCATGGGTACTAGCTACCGAGGAGGGTCATACCTTTCATACCTCATACCAATTGCGCAACTTGGAGTTACTTCACTGTCTTCATCAGATAACTAATTATAGCTTGAATGAACCTTTTCGTCTTATGATAAAAGCCTTAAACTCAAATTCAATAGATTTTCATGTTAGTTAAGCTAGCTAAAAGTGCTTATTTCGAACCAGAGCTGAAACTGTCTTGAGTATGTTTTTGTTTTAATGTTCGTTCTCTCCTTGTAATTGTGATTAAATTTAATTTTGTATAATAATCCGGTCAAATTAAACCAAAAATTGATAGTGAAGTTACATAAATTCGCACCAAGCTGAAAGTTGGTGAGATCGTTTAAAATATGATTCCAAATAAAACTTGAAAGTTCCCCAACTTTCCCCTGCATGCAAAAAATTTTATTCGAGGTCAAAGGTCAAAAATGTGACTTTTTTCCGATTTTTTGCGATTTTCAGCAAAACGGTAAGATTTATAATAAAAATATATCAGACGCAATTGTAGATTATACATTTATCTATAAAAAATGTTATGCTACTTTTTTTCTTACGAGTCACTGTTTCGGAGATATAGCGATTCAAAAATTTAGAAAAGTTAAAGTAGTTATAATAAGCGCACCATTTCACGCCACCTAAGAGGTAAAGTATAGCGTGTTTTTTAACTTGGTTTCCCAAGTATTCCATTCTATATGTCCGTTATGAATTATGATCCTAATTAATAAAAAACAAAATATCAAAAATTGGAAAAGACTGCAAAACAAAAATACGAAGTAAATTAAAACAAAGTAGTGAAGTTTATTCTTCTTCTTGTTCTTCTTCTTCATCTTCATGCTGGATGCAAGCAAATTTCGTCAAAAGCGATGTTTCGGATGTCACCTCATTGGAATCATTGGTGATTCAACATTAGAACATGACCGCGGCCTTGACAATTGGTACATGCCATAGAACAAAACAGTCCAACTTTTTTGCAACCACATCTAGCACTGCATCCCTTTTTGCTGTTACAAAAAATTGTGTTCAGAAGTTTTTCCGGCGCAGGTGGAAGTGCAGTTTGAATTGGTTCTAAAGTGTTGTTGCCGTTGCAACGGCGCGGCATTCGCTTTCTTCTTTCTTTGTACTTTATTGTTTTTAAATACTTCAGCACATTGAAGTAGATCTTGCTTTTTAAACATTTTGAAAACTGTTACTTTACCCCTCCTGTAAAATGCTGATGTCGTTTCGCAGCCACTTATTCCGTGTAAAAAAAGGACATGATTTAGACACTTTGCAAAAGTAGATTAGATAAGCTTTGTGATGAATAGATTTCTGATTGATTTCGATATTGTTATTGCTAAAGCAAGCTGAAGCAGTGTATGAGCTCGAACAGCTCTTGCGTACGCATGACCATTGAACATTTTTTCTAATGATTTTACCGCATAGATCTCTGCGAGCACTTCTTTCATGCCGCTTCCTTGCATAATATAACCAATTGCTCCCAGAAAGGACATCAGTAGATGAAATCCTCCGAGTCTGATGATGATTTTTGATACTTCAGACCGCTCAGGTGCAGCTGATACAATTTCTCGTGCCTTAGCGTACAGGGGCTGATCGAAAGTAACGATGCATACAGTGTCACCATACCCTTTTTGCATTTTTTGTTGAAAAGGAAAAACTATTTAATCACATATTACAACTTTGGAAATGCAAAGACGAGGCGTACTCTACTCATGCATATTTTAAAAACGATCACAACTTTTCAAAATTTTTGAAACGTTATATCTGCTAAACAGTAGCTCGTAAGAAAAAATGTAGCTTTACATTTTTTTTAGATAAATTTATAATCTACAATGGCGTCTGATATATTTTTATGATAAATCTTACCGTTTTGCTAAAATCGCAAAAATCGGAAAAAAGTCACCTTTTTGACCTTTGACCTCGAATAAAATTTTTTGCATGCAGGGGAAAGTTGGGGAACTTTCAAGTTTTATTTGGAATCATATTTTAAACGATCTCACCAACTTTCAGCTTGGTGCGAATTTATGTAACTTCAAATGTCTAGATTGACCGGACTATAAGTTTGCCAATAATTTTGTAATATGATTGTGTTTTGTTGTTAAGAGTGTGTTAGACTTACATTTTTGCTAATTCACAACTAACACCTCGCTAAATGATGACAGTGACACATGTTTCTAGGTACTTAAGGGTGAAAAAACTCTTAAAGAACGGTACTTTGTTCACAAGCTTGAAATAAGCGTTTTGATAGCGTAAAAAAAGTAACTATGTATTTTGTATGTCATAATTAATGCTATATCGCATTGGTCAACGTCTTTCTACTTTCGCTCTGAAGAACTGGGCTTTGAAGAACATGCGGTTGGAGTGGTATAGTACAACCATACAAACAGTAAATAATTTAGGAGCTACAATATCATGTTTTGCACCTTGTATTTTATTCGTCGTGTATGACATTATATCTCTTGCATAAGATTGGCTGTTTTAATAAGTTACATTTCTTTATTCAAACGTTGTTTGAATGTGTTCTACGGCGCCAAAACTCTAATGCTTTTAATTATATTTTGATTGGATATATTAACTTCAACCATGGAAAGTCCATTTATTTTCTCAAAAGCTCAAAAGAATCATCAAAGTTGATCGCACTGACGATCACTTCTATGGGAAATAGAAAAAACCGAAAAGCACAAATAACGGAAAAACTTTATGAGGTCGAAGCGAAGCGGTAACTACGCAAAGCAAGCTAAGAACCCCCTTCACCTGAAGTATTATTGTTAGAAATTTAATTTGATTTGAGAAAACATTCAATCCACATAATATTTTATGGGTCACCCTCAGACAACGAACATTTCCGGTGGCATATGTGCAGATGATCGGATATATTATGTGTGAAGAAACAGTGACAAAGCTAAGATGTCTAGCTGGAATCATCGAAGCATTTCTAGTTGTAGTAGGTGTACCACAGGAAAGCGTCTTGAACACTTTGCTCTTTACTACAGTCCTTGACTACATTTTCGAAGGTTAAGTATCGGACACCAAAGTACAGCTCCTTTTTGCGCTGACAATGAATTCATAATAAGAGAGCGAGCATCGAACGTTAGACTTTTTAGACAGAAATGGGTACCGTATTACTCCAACAAAGACTTATTCCAGACATTTATTTGAATTGAAATATGCTTCCCAAGTGAGATCTATGATTGTGATGATAATATCGATTATATAGTATGGAAGAGTGGATGAAGTGGCTAGAAAACCCTACTATCTTCTGTTGTAGGAAAATGCCCTTTGAGCTTATGGGAAGCCTTTGCACCTTGTTTTTGCGTTCAGCTTCACATACTGCTCACAACGTTAGACAATGCACAAAAAGTATGAGAGTAAGTTAATGGTAGCTGAGATGAAAATGCTTTACATGACAGCAGGAATAACAACGCCTCATGGTTTTGGATGCGTAGTCCAAGCCTGCACGTTATAAATCTTGCAGAAGCTGTAGCACGACCAGCTCAGCTGGCATTGCCATATGCTCCGTAGAGATCCGGAGAATCTTGTCAAAAATGCAATATCATTCGACGTTCTGACACGATCGCTACTAGGAAAGAAGAAGGGTACACCGAAAAGCCTCTGGCAGTCACCAGTAACAAAAAAAAGGTGTCCTCAAACATGGGATAACCAAAATCTGGTAGGTTTGCCTATAGTATCGAAGCAAGCGCAGCGTACGTCGCAGGCAGATCACTAGTGATCAACTGAAGATCGCATAGTGCTCATTACAATTTCTCGACTTCGACTTCTTTTTTCAATATTTGGAATCTAACTTTTCCTATTACGAATATATCAATGACATGACACCATCTTTGTGTAAAAAGACTTATATTTCCAAACCTTCATTTAGTTGTTGTATTCAGCCATACTCAAAGCATGGGCGCCAAAAAACATCTCATTTTCACAGACTTAACAAAGCCACGGATCAATCAATCGGAAAACGATTTATTTTCATCTATCACTTGGCAACACTACACAAAAGAATTCAACACAAAAAGGACAAAAAAGTCAGACCTTAATAAAACCGCTGTATCGAATACCTCCATTTAAAAATAGATTAGGCATACCCAGTTAGGATTAAAGTACCATCACATCATACTTAATTACCTTAATTTCCATAACAACGCCAGAATTCAATAAAAGAAAATGATATTTTATTGAGTGGGCAATAAAAGTAAAACATCTGCAATGATCATGTCACTTCGACGTCGTAATTTACATCCCACCTGACAATAAAAATGCATCCCGTCCAACCGGGGGCAATAAATACATATTTCTCCGTGTCCAGTGGATACAAATATACGATCGGGCATTTCTCTCCAGAAATCGAACAGACAAAGACGAACAAGTGTTTGAACAAGAATCAGGTTCGTTAAAGCAGCACAGCGCAGCGAGGCGGCTGCGGGGCGTTCTACTTAAACCTGGAATTTATTTGTATGGAGATTTTTGACACGTTCTCGATCAAAAGACGCTAACGCCAGCCGATGCAACACCAACAATCTGCATAAAGATATCAAAAGATAAAACCATTTCCATGTTATGATTTTTTTCTTTTCCTCTCATCTGCACACCCAAAGAAGAAAGAGGTACCGGAATACCAACGAACCACCTGCATTAGAGTCAATTAAAAATGTATCAAATGGTCAAAGTCAAAATCAATCATCCACTGATGGACTATTAATCCCTAGAGGAATATGTTCTTTTAAATTTTAATCCTTTTGGACTGTGACTGGGCTCATGATTATCTGGATATCTTGCATGTCAACAGCTTCAACCTCCCACCACTGCAAGAGATCATCATCACATTACCATCTTCCAGTCAGTTAGTAGTTGTGGTTGAGGCGCAACTATTTTCGTTTTCAATAGAACTCGACTAAGCGGAACAAAAACCAACAAACAACCAACCAACAATCCTGAGAGTGGCTAACATGGAAACCAGTTTTGTATCTTTTCGTGAGTACTCATCACCCGCGAAACTGGTTACCTCAGATTATGTACCTAACTTAGTGTATCGGATCTGTATCATCACATCATGGGAAGAACTCATGATTAAGTGGTGTGGCTTGGCACGGTTTCATGGTTCGTGTGGCATGCATTGAATTGAAGCGGCATTGGTTAATCCGTTGAAGAATGAATAGTCAGTCCATGGCGCTTTCCCCAAAAATAAATAAAAAAGAGTATTTTATTGGTCCACATATTTCATTTTTGAAACACAGTTAATCTTTCGGATTTATTTGGATTCTCTTTGATCAATGAAGAAAAATCTAAGATGTGGTCTTCTCTTCGGTGTCTGCCATATTCAAATTTGTTTTAATTCTAGCGGTTTTTTTCTGTTTACACAAAACACTAAGTGAGTAATTGGTGTGTAAGCATTCTTTGACATTTAACATCAAATCTTAATGGTTTTGAAATGGAGAATCAAATTTTTTTTTTTACTAAATAAATAGTTTGCTTTGAAGTTGAACGCACATTTTTAAGACGGTTTTTAGCGGGTTGACGTCAACAAATATTCCACTGAACACCATTTTGTGTTCAGTATTAGCCGTGTTCACACTGTACAATTAGTAGGACATTCTTTGGCTTGAACGACCAATGCTTGATAGTGTGAACCCTCAGACGACCGCGTTTCCAACTTGTTGGATGGTTTTCAAATATTTTTGAAAATCTAAAAGTTGGATGGAGTGTGACATACGTGACATAAAGTTGGACGACCAGCTTGATGAGTGTGAACGCAAACTCATCCGACAAAAGAAATCTGTCCAACTAATTGTACAGTGTGAACTGGGCTATTAACGTTGATAACATTTATTTAAGATCATAACCTCAATGCCTTCTCCTTTAGTATACTCTGTTATCGTCTGCTACAGTTCAGTGATTTCTGTTAATGAAATTGAAAAAGTTTGTCTACAGATGGCGCCACCAGTCAGCAGCCTTTAAAGAACTACTTTATGAATTTACGTGCAAATGAAGTGCGAAATTCCTTGGATGTTAGAAAAGTTACACAACGTGAGAATGCCATCTGTGGTAGTGCTCTTGACAGATTCCATCGTTGATACAGGGCCTCGAAAAATGATACGGTATAGCGTATAGGGCTAGCACTGGTTCAGGTCCGAAGAGAGCTGTCTGAGATTTTTTTCTAAAGTAGTGGTTTTGCAATCATTCGTAAAAATCCGATAAGAATTTTCCGATACAGGTTAATTTTTGGAGCATTTCAGCCTTGTGAATGCTCTCAACGAACGGCGCCGGCATGGCTTGGCGAATTCATTTGATATGTGAGACAAAAGAAAAAGGTATGCTGCTAAAACTTCCAGTCCGTCGCGCCGTCGGCGACGTCAGCATATGCCTAAGCGTGGACCCTAGATCCATTGCGCATTTCAAGTGGAGAGTCTATCCTCGGCGGCGTCTATCACCGTTAAAAATGTGTAATTTCTTTGCAAATTTTTTTCAATCAGTTTTTAAGCCTCTATGTACTGAGACCACATCAGTTATAGATGATTCACCTGAGCTAGTCAACATTGAGGACTTGCGTATCAATAAAAGTGAAATCAAAGAAGGATTGAAAAAGTTGAAGGAAGACACACAGGCAGGGTTTGATGGGCTTGCACCAATTGTATTAAAAAAATGTGCTTGCGCCTTAGCAGTTCCACTTGAAGTGATTTTTAATCGCTCTCTCCAAGAAAGTGTTTTCCTGACCGTATGGAAAAGTTCGTTTGTAACCCCTATTTTTAAGTCAGGGTCAAAAAACCTGGTTACTAACTACCGTCCTATTTGCAAGATATCTGCGATTCCAAAACATTTTGAAAAAATTGTATATAATAAACTTGCTTTTCTTTTGAAAGAAGTTATTTCCCTATTGCAACATGGTTTCATTAGTAAAAGATCAACAACAACCAACTTAACTATATTTAGCAATTACGTGCTATGTTCCCTTGAGCAAGGTTTCCAATGTGATGCTATCTATACCGATTTCTCAAAGGCATTTGACAGAGTTGATCATAAAATTTTGGTTTCTAAGTTGAATAAGTTAGGTTTTCACTCTAATTTGTTAAAATGGCTTGAATCGTACCTTACTGACAGAATTCAGTACGTTCGAATAAATAACGTTCTTTCGAGTCCCATAAATGTGACTTCCGGCGTCCCCCAAGGTAGCCACTTAGGACCTCTTCTCTTTTTAATTTTTGTAAATGACGTTCAAAGATTTTTAAAGAATTGTCGTTGCTGGATGTACGCCGACGCCGACGATCTAAAATTGTTTTTAAGCATAAAATCTATCCATGATTGCATTAATCTACAGAAAGATTTATCGAATTTATCTGTTTGGTGTAGTAACAACGATCTTCACCTAAATGTTTCAAAGTGTAACAGTATTACTTTTTCAAGAAGTGCTTCACCAATTACTTTTGAGTATAATATGAGTGGAACTTCCCTATCTAAATTAAAGTTAAAAAAAGATCTTGGTGTTATATTTGATGTTAAGTTCAGTTTTTCTAGTCATGTCGACTATATTGTGTCTAAGGCGAGCTCAATGCTGGGATTTATTTACAGAAATCCCAAGGACTTTTCAGATCCGTTTACTCTTAGATCACTTTACTTCTCATATGTCAGAACTGTATTAGAATATTGTTGTACTATTTGGAACCCAATATATGCGGTTTATTCAGTGAGAATCGAAAGAATACAAAGACGTTTCACGAGAATGGCTATCAGAATCTTACATTGGAATATCGATATGCCCTCTTATAATTCAAGGTGTTTTTTACTAGGCATCCAAACTTTGGAAACTCGACGTAAATATTTCGAGGTAATGTTCGTGAGAGATGTTATAAATTATAAAATCAATTGCCCCTATTTACTATCCATGTTGAGTTTATTTGTTCCCAGTTATGAACTCCGACAAAGTCGAATGTTTCAATTATCCTTTCATAGAGTAAACTATGGCAATAATGAGCCTATAACTCGCTGTTTAAGACAGGCAAATTCAGTATGTGGAGTTCTTGATTTTAACATGTACTTAAGTAGAGACTGTTTTAAGAAAAAATTATTGTTTTTATTGAACAATGGTGGCTAGGTATTTATTATAATTACTATCCAATTATTGTTATTAGTAGTCAATAAGAGTCTTTGTGCTCTACTTGATGAGAAATAAAAAAATTAAAAAAAATTTAAAGAAATGCTCAACAGAAGAGGAGATAGAAACTTTGTGGGCAGCCCTTTTGTAACACATTGTGCACCGCTTCAACGATTACTCTTCTTATCATTGGCATTGCTTGAATCCGCAAGACTGATGATTTGGCAACATCATGTTCATGTACCCACTGAAAAATCCCTCTTGTCTTGTAGGGCTAGAATGCTTATGGGAATGTTTTTATGAGTCGATAGCATTCAATCTATTCATTCTTACAACATAAATTAATAAACAGTAGTGCCAGGTGATCAAATGATTAAATAACATGGCACCAAAAAGCTCGAATAGCTTTAGGATCTGACGTATTTTCTAGAAATTTTAATTTTATTTTTTGCGAGAAAGTTGCCGATTCCGAGTGTTTTTAGTTAAAAAGCGCTTTTCATGGCATTCTCTGAGGACTTGTCAATTGCACGCGGAAGGTGATACCACATGTGATGAGACACATGTTTTTTCTTTATTGTTCCTGGGATTTGAACCTTGAACCTCCATCTTAATGGGCAGATATGCTAACCATTATACCACTGGAACCTTAAAGCTTAAATGAAAAGCAAAACTTACGTTAAAATCTTACACATTCTGCTTTTTTGAAACCTTTGTAGAGTTTTTTTTGGGGCTATCCTATACCATAATAATATAATCAATAGTGTCTAGTTGTTATCTGAGGATTCATTGTAACCATCAACAAGATCACACTTTTAGGTTAGGTGGAAGTGGCTGTTAGCCAATGAGTACACACTTAGGCCGCAATGGCCCATTGTGATACCACAGAGATCAGCAAGTTAATCACCTACTGATCTCAGAAACCCGATGTAATCTTCCATTACGGAACTAGCCTAAGCTAAGTTGCTAGTATCATCGAAGAAGAATTCACCGAGATAAGTTTTCCTCCTATGAAGTAGTGCAGGGCATGAGCAAAGAAGGTGTTGAACGGTTTCCTCCTCCTCTTCGTCCATGCAGCTTCTGCAGAAATCATTGGAAAGCACACCAAGTCTTTTGGCGTGTCTTCTTATTAGCCAGTGTCCCGTAAGAACACCTATGGTAGAACCTAGATACAGGCGCCTGGTATGTCCCTGTGCCCTGGCACCCATGAAAGGTGAATGTTAAACTGATTTGACATCTCCCTCAGAGACATCTGACAATTTTGGACCGTGATGGATTTTGTAGAGACAGAGGCAAGAGATTTAAGGACGTTTTCTTTGAGCCAAGACAGCACCTTCGCCAGAATTTCCGCTTGGAACACACTACAATGATCGGGTAGGCGGAAAGGCAAAGGGACACTTTTAAGTTGCAACTGAATATATCAATGATCCGATAGTGAAGCATTCAACAGAATTTTCCAGAACTTTTTCCTTCTCTAATCTTTTCGAGAGTGTTAAGACGACTAACTCCTGTCTTTTTGTTTGTCAAAAAGAAGGTTGAGAAGGTTGTAGAAGTAGTATTCGATATAATAAGAAAAGTTCCAGTTGAATTGAACATCCATCAGCCCAGATCAAGAACGCGACCTTTCTAGCCACATGGCTCCTGGATGGTATGAGTTAATTTTTTTTTATTTATTCAACATGCAAAGTCTGCTACAAAGAAGTGCCTTAGAGTGTTGGAGGCTGATCAAATAACTAAAATAAATAAAAAGGGTGGCGCAACAGAGCGAGGAGCCCGTGGGCCTAGCGCATTTCTCACAACCATGCCTTGTGAGGGAATGGAGGGGACCTACAATTTTCTGGCGGTTCTGAACGGCTTTTTGAGAAAGCGCTTTTCTTCTTTTTTAGGCTGATAAGGGGGACCAATATCTGTAGACGAAGCTTGCAGCTCACAACTTTGATTTTATTTCAGTCGGACCATCACATATTTCTATGCTGGTTATTAATTTCAGCTCCTTTTTTTTTTTTTTTTTTTTAAAGGGGACACCGATACACACTGCTGTTAAACTTTTGTGAGTTGTAATGTTGGGGAAAAGCAAAAGCCAAAGCATTCCACATTCGGGTTGTGCGAGAAAAATATGAATATATTATATATACTTGACTGTACGTCCGATGTTGGGCTCAAGGTAAAACTGATGGGTGTTCCTAGCGAGGCGGGTGTTGCCGCTAAATTGTTTCAAGGGAGGAATGCAACTGGAAAAGTGACAAAAGAGAGAGAGAGAGAGACAGTTAACTTTTCTACGATGTTTAAGAGAATCGATCGATTCTACAATTGACTTATAACTTATCAATCTTAAAGCTCTGTTTTGTACCCTATCGAGTAGGCGCAAAGATGCTTGAGAGGCACCTGACCAAATATGGGAGTTGAACGCATCTGGAAGCCTTGTCGTTTACATCACCTGTTTCATTCTCATGGCGTTTCGGTTGAACAATCAAATGAAATAACATAAACAGGGCTTAGCGCTTTTGTCACAACCATTCCCCGTGACGAATTGGAGGGAACCTACAATTTTCAGCCGGTTCTGAAAGGCTCATTGAGAAAGCACTTTTCATGGCAATGAATTTACTACCGGAGGACTTGGCAATTCATCGCAAAATGGTTGGGTTATTAAGAGCGCTTCAAAAGGGTGGGGATTGTATGAGAGATTTTACCTTCAGTTTTCTTGGTATCTTCCCGATTGAACGAGTGGAGAGTAAAAATTTATTTAATTCTCCTCAATCGAATGTATGGACCATCTTTTAGTTTTTTTTATTATTTTTCTATACGTCTCTTAAAAACCTAAAGGCAAATGACGAAGTTGAAAACCCTAAGCATCACTTTTCAGTTCTTAAAGCTTCATAGAACGTTTCACTCAAAAGTGAATACATTACTGATTGTTCATTTTCATAAGTAAAAAGTGGTATTTTTATGAAAAGACGTGAAGGTGGTACTCTTGTTTGGAGCTTTGAATCGATCTTTTGCTTTGTCTCACGATAATGGACTCTCGAGAGGAAATGACAAGTCTGTTACGGTTTTGCTACCGAAACAATAAGTCAAAATGTTCAATTCTGTCTAAAAAAGAGAATTCTTGCACAAGTTTGCACTTTGCACTATTCGAGATGTGTATCACTTTTTACTCCAAGGAAACTTAGTATTTCCGCCATATCGTTCATTCTGATAAGCAGCGGGATCTTATCAAAATGTCCATTTGTCTGCTGCTTTTTGTCTGTTATCCTTTTGGCTGTTAGTTGAGTGATATTCATTCGTCTTCTTAACTTTTAACTCTTTAACTCTTTTATTTTGTTGGGCTTCAACATGACGAGCACTCTGTGTCGACTCTTTAATCCTTTGAGTTAGCTGTATAGCGACCATTCTTTTATCTACTCATTTCAACACTATTCTATGTTCTACTTCAATGTTCTCCTTAATCGATAAGGAGAACATTGAAGTATGCGGTGAAATGAGTCAGAAAATCCTTAAAACTAAGATGCTTTCCTTGTCCAAATGAATTTCCAGTCTTTTCAGGTATTTTACAAAATAATCAGCCACAAAAGTCCACATCTATTTGACATTTTCCAATCCTTGGTCATAAACTTAAATTTCCCATGTGCAATGTGCATCCAGCTTAATCTAAAGCCCACACTCTCCATAAAATTTAGCCACATGCTAACAAAAACATATTTTCGTTTTCTCTTGCAGGAAGGACAGCTATAACTCTCAGCAATCTAAAGCATGGATAACAAAACTAAGTACAAAATGTCTTCGCAAATGCGACTAAACGAAATTTCTCGTCCGAATGCCAATATCCAATGTGACCACCATCACCGCATGTCCATGTATCGACCTCTTTCACCAGGTTGCCATTGCCATCATACGCCGGCTGCAGCTCAAGCAGCGCCCATCCACCCACCATCGTCATCTAGTCTCGGCGACAGTAGTTCCTGCATTTGCTCCCACCACTATCATTACATTCAACACCACAGGCCAAACAGCCCGAATAGGACTTCGACACCACCTCTGCCGCCGCCTTTGTTGCCTGAGCGTGTTGGCTGCTGCCAATCCACTTGTGAGGATAACAATGACAGGCAAATTAGTGGTGCAACTCATGTTGCTGTTACAGTACACCAACACCATACAACACCAGCAACACCCGCAACACAATCCTCTCAACATTCGCTACACCATCAGTACCAGGCGCTGGATGAGACCACAAACGATGAGCACGAGGATTGCGAGTGCTGTGAAGCGAACGCGCATAACGCTAACACTGACCATCCCAGTGGACGCAGCTCCTCTCGACTGGTTTCTGCGGATGAGATTATTCCTAGCGGTTCGGAAGACAATACTGCCATTCTGCAGAGATGCTGCCAGCACAATCACAGAAAAAGCCACAGGTATAGCAATATTCGAACTCGAATAGGCCATCCGAGTTGTTCTCACGTCACACATCCATCTTGCAGGAACAGATTAGGGGATCAGATGCTTAGCTCGAAGGCAAGGGCCGGCAGCATGCAGAAGCGTTCACGAATTGATGAGGAGAATTATTCGACCGGCATTGAGGTTTACAGCGATGGAGCGGACTCAGGAGTGAAGGTAACAGATGGTGCTACATCGGAAGAGGATCAGGGTCCACCACTACCGCCCCGACCACCACCACGTCCAAGAAATGTGCCGGCCAATTTCAATCGTAAGTAGAGCATTATTTCGAAGAAGAATACCGAATAAGCATTGGATAGACAAGTTGAAGAGCAATTAAATTGAAAGTGTCCTCCTTCCAAGTCCATACGAGGAGATAGTGATTCAGTATAGTAGGGGGGTGGTATGGGAGGGTAATTGAAAGCTTGTGTTATTTGTGGATGGTGTGGAAGTCCTTGGACTGAAGATTCAGCGAATTTGGGACACTGGCGTTGTATTGATTAATGGACAACACTTTACAAAATTTCAAAAGGAATAAAGTTGTCGTCAAAAATTTCCTTGAAGACCTGGCCTAGTTGTATGACTGTTTTAATTGCAATTGTGCTACTTTTCAAGAGAGTTTTACTAGTTCTTTTAATTATCATTTTTGTGTTCTTATGCTTCTTATATCGTTTTCCCTTCGTTTATTTGATTGTTGTCTTACTTCGTAAAACGATTAGGGCATTTGTTGGGGCCTTATACTTAGTAAGGATCACCTCACCAGTCGACTAAAATTTCGAGGAACTGGAAAATTAAATTAAATTTTGAATATAATAAAAATGAACGTTTCATACGTAGAGTTATGAAATTTTGTCCACATACTCGTACTGAGATTAGGCTTTTACACATTTATTGAAGTTTTATTAAAAAAGGTTCAGCGAAGAAATGTAATGCCAGTTTTCTAAAATTTTACAAAAAATAGGCAATTAAATCTGAATCATGGTTTAGGGAGCTATAAGACTTTGCACAAGTATGAAGCAGGTTTGAAGAAAACTTCGCAAACATTTTTTCATTAAAATAGAATTTAAGAAATATTTAAAAAAAATTGCACATTTTTGCGATAAAACGGTATAAAATCTAAACCACGGTCCGTAGAGCAATGACATTTTGCTAATGCGTTAAAACTACGAAACGTACACATGCTAAGGCTAGGCTTTTACGCATTATGTAAACATTTAATCAAAATACGTTGAGTCAAAAAATGTTTTTCTGTTTTAGTTGGTAGTCAGAATTTTCATAAAATGGATTTTTTTATTGCATTTTCTTAAAGTATCTTAAAAACATTATCTGAAAGCTTGAAGTGAATCCGTCAAATATCTTTTGAGTTATTCAGCGAAGACTAAGACGCTCTCGTGCGGTCTGGTATGGACTGTAAAACCTTAAATGCGTTTTTCTCAAAACTATGTTTTATGAACTGGTCGTGACCACTGTAACTCAAAAACCGCTCGATAGATTTGAATGAAACTTATACAGCTTTTAGAAAATATAAAAAGCTAGTGCCTGATCGAAGGTTTTTTTTTTTTAATTCGATTTTTTATAAACAACTAGCTGAGCCGCCTGGCGTTGCTCGGGTCTGTAGTTTTAAGGTTCCCGTTCTCGTTCTTTCGCTTAAGTGGAAATTTGGGGATGAAAAATAATCGTTTTAACTTTAGGACTATATGACATCCTAATGCTGAAAGGGATTATGTGGCGTCCCAATGCCGAAAGAAATTTTGAAATCTGTCCAGTAGTTTCTAAGTTTCCGTTCCCAACCCCGTTCCTGTGGAAATATGTGAATGCAATATAAGTCTACTATCAGCACAAAAGATCTTTCAGGTCGACGTGCTTGTAAAGGTAATTTTCACCTTCACCCTACATAATTTTTAAAAAAAATGTCACTGAGGAATGTAACATCTTAGAGTTGAAAGAATTTTTCAAACCGGTCAAGTTGCTTAAAGGTTTCCGTTATCGTTCCTTTTTCTGTTCCCGTAGGATTATACGGATGAAATATAGTCTAGTATACTGATGGAGGGGGATAATGTAGCACTCCTAATGCCGAAAGAATTTTAGAAATCTGTCCAGTGGTTTCTAAGTTTCCGTTCCCCACCCCGTTCCTTTGGGAATATGGGGATCAAACCTTGACAGGAACCATTTATAAGTCTATGTCACTGAGGGATGAATGTAACATCCAAGAGTTGAAAGAATTTTTGAAATCGGTCAAGTAACTTTAAGGGTTCGGTTCTCGTTCCCGTGAGATTAAAGGGATGAAATAAAGTCTAGGGAGGGGTATAATTTAGCACCTCTAATGCTGGAATAGTTTTAGAAAACTGTCTAGCAGTTTCCCAAACCCATTCCTTTCGGAACATCCGGGTCTTTTTTTTAAATTTTTTATGTCATGAGAACCTTCTACTGAAAATGATAAACACAACAACACCTGGCCAAATTGGTCCAGGTGTTGTTGAGTTATGCGCTTACCAACACATTTTGCGGTTCATTTTCATATATATAAGATTAATTGTTGTTGTTGTTGTTAATTTTGAAAAAATCAAAAAAAAATTTCGATTAAGCACTAGCTTTTCTGTTTTCTAAAAACTGTATAAGTTTTATTCAAATCTGTTGAGCGGTTTCTGAGTTACAGTGGGCACCGCAAGGACCCATTATTAAAACCTGTTCGACTTAAACCGCCATAGCTTGTAAAATAAATAATATTTTTTTTTTTAGTTTTAGTCAAGTAATGTTAAAGTATGATGAAATGATACTATTAAAAACATAATTATGTGAAATAAACCTAATTACTATTAAATTTTTTTCTTTAAAATTGCATTTTTTCACGCTCCTGACTACACCTAACCCCATAATGACTGACACCATTTTGACGAAATTTTGTATTTAAGAAGTCTTAGGAAGTTTGAGAAAGATAGCATATTAACATGTGGAAAATTTTTACTTTTGAAATTTTTATTAATTTTATAAAAACTTTAGATTTTTTTAAATAACTGTAAACTGTATTTTTGATTTTTTTCAAATAATTTGTCCAAGGAACTTCTGGCAAGATCTCAAACTTTGCTTGCTTGACTTTCGAAAAACTCGTTTAAAAAAATTAATAGTATAAACCCGTTTTTTTAAAAACTGGTCCAACGATTGTGATTAAGTTTTAAGCGTTTATATGAACAATGTACATATAAGCAATTGTAAAAGAATGGCTTTTTTAGATTTTCGCTTAAAACCTATGGAATATTTAATTTAAATTTTTTCAATATTTTGTGTGATTTAATTCCATTTTCATAACTAATGTTTAGTTCGCACATATTATTAAGATCGTGAAACCTTGTACTCAGCCTCAAAACTTTGATATTGTATCTAACACACAATCGCAAGTTCGTGCGACCCGGTCAGTCATTTTTTTTAAAGGCAGGGTCTGTGCACGATCTCAATCGACTCACAAGTAAGGATTGCAATCCCGGGAGGTTTTTTCAATCCCGGGATTTCGGGATTCAGATACAGGACTAGTCCCGGGATTGGTTCAATATTTTAGACAGTTAAAAAAACTACTTGGTTGATGACTGATTCATATTTAAATATATTTTTTTTTGTAGTTCGATGACAAATAGATGTGAAAACCTTTTGCTTCTACTTTCTAATGATTTTAAATCTTTTTTGCAGAGCTTGCATTGGGTTTTTGTAGTTATTTAACTAGCTTCAAACTTCTTTTTATCTGCGTCATTTTATGAGGACTTCTTATAATTAAGAAAAACGTAAAATATTATGAAGGAAATGCACATAAACTAAGTGGTTTTTTGTTTTGAAATTAAGTTTAAATTTAGACCATCCTTGAACACAGCGATATTAGCACTCAAAAATACAAAAGAAAAAACAATGTAGAAAGGAGTTAAGAAAACGATAAAGGATACCCCAAAAACTAGTTTACTATTTTTTTTCCTTCTTAGAATAGTCAAATAGATCAAAAACAATGAAAAGAATGGGTCTCGTAAAACATACGACGTAACATACGAACTAGTTTGAAAGTTCTCAAAACACAATCTTGTTTTCAACCATTTTTAAGCCAATGATAAATGTCTAGTAGATACTCAAAATATGTTCTTGCAATTAGGATGCTTTAGCCTTTTATAAATCGAAAATCTGCTCTCACAAATGAAAACAAAATATTTATTCACAAAGCTATTTTTATGCAATATGGAGATCCAATTAGAGACAAAAAGCATTTAGTTAACTGCAAGTAGCTTTTTGCAATAAAATAAATTACAATTATCACAAAATAAAGCTTTGAAAAAAATGCTAAATCTCCCTTGGTACACTTCAAACCTAGATCTCCGCAGAAAAGTGAATGTTGAGTCGATTTTTGAAAGAATTGAAAACTTTCACTTATTTTTTAATTAATCTTTTCATTTTGAATACTTCACCCTATACTGATTGTGTGTTTCTCTTTTCCTTTAAATATTATTTTCATTTTGAATATTTGAATACAATCTTCATGTGTTCTATTCATAATGTATTGCCATCATTATTAGTACTTCTCTTGTTATTATTTACCTGAGAATATTATAACGATATAAAGAGCTATACACACAGGAACGACAAACTTTTTAACTTTGTTTTGGAATACACCCAAAGAATGTATTGACAGTGAAAAAAATTGTTGTTAATTATTATTATTAATTCAAAACCAAGTGGAATCCAATTTAAAAATTTTTTAACGGAAAAGTTTCACGTAGATAAAAATAATAAGCCAAAATAATCAACAAATCAATCCCGAAAATCCCGGGATTCTACGATTCCAGTCCCGGGATTTTCGGGACCGAAAAAAGACTCGGGATCCCGGGATTCGAGATCCCGGGATCCCGGGATTGCAATCCCTACTCACAAGGGGGTCAAAATACATCGTGTTGTTTCATTTCGTGTTGAAGTCTCTCATATTCCTATTTGCAATCTAAACAGTTTTTCAGTTTTTTTTTCAGTTTCAAAATGTCTTTCTTTTTACAATATTTCGTTTTATTGTAGTCGTTTGTGGTGCGCTTCTCGATCTTTAACCTATTTTAAGTTTTATCATTACTTTTTAGTCACATAACTGGCAGTTAGAAAAATAATAGCTTGGAATTTCATTTAAATCTTTCTTATTTAGCTTTCGCTTGGTAAAAGGGAAAAACTGTTTTAGTGTTAATTCCGTGTTTCGATACAACACCAAATGGCCATATCTAACATAAACTGCTTAGCTATTCGAGTTAATTTAAGCCACATCATGACGTTTTCAACTCAAATGATTGCTATAAGCACGTTTTGGAATAACGGATAGGAGACGGTGCTAATTTTTATTTTATCCAAAATGATAGATTGATTTCGTTTTAAACGGACCAATACGAGCTACACGATTTGCATTTTCCCTCAACTTACCCGACAAAGTAGAGGTACACTCCAAGGAGGAGTGTTATCCCCGCTACTCTAGCTCCTAGTAGTTAACCGAATCCTTGTTAAACTTAACATGAGCGGAATGAAAGCCGTAACCTATGCTGATGACATCGTCATCATGACTTCGGGAAAATTCACAACAACCCCTTGTGAACTCCTTCAGGCACCTCTAAACAAGCTCATCAGCTGGGCTAAAATCTGTGGAAAAATGGGGACCTGGTCCCAAAACTATTCACTGGATGTATGTATACATCCATAATAGAACCAATCCTCACATATGATTGTCTGGTCTAGTGGCCATCATTAGAGAAGACTTCAAACCTCAAGAACATGACCAAAATCCAAAGGCTTGCATGCTCAACTAGTGCCATGAGAACGACACCAACTGCAGCTCTGGAAACCTTCCTGTCGCTAGCCCCCCTAGATCTCTTTTGTAAGGAGATGGTGGAAGGAGCGCACTGCGACTCAAACAATGCAACAATTCGAAAACAGGCATATCAGGCCATAGAACCATACAGATACAGACACTCAAACAGACTATACCGTATACCCCCTTGCATATTGACTTCAATCCAGTGAGTGGCTCTTACAGTCTTTCCGACAAGAGAAAGCTGGGAGAAAAACAGGGTTATAAAAGAAAATCCAATTTCCGTCTTCACAGATCTTTCCAAAACGGACGAAGTGGTAGGGTCAGGTAACTTCTCAGATCACCCTACTATGAATAGATCAATAAAGCTTCCCTGCTTGTGCAGTGTCATTCAAGCAGAAGTACTCGCAGTTTGCGAAGCCGCAAAGCACCTAGCTACGCAAAACTTGATCAACAAAAAAATTGACTTCTTCATAGGCGGTCAGGCGGCCATTAAAGCTATCTCATCCATTATAACAAAACCCAGTATAGTAGACAGCTGTCGCAGTAATCTAAGACTGCTCAGCTCAACAAACACCGTAAGTTTAACATGGGTTCCAGGACATCGTGACATAATCGGTAGTGAAATTGCGGATAAGCTGGCTAAAATCGGGTCAGCACTCGAATCCAGCGAAACGAACACCTCAGTTCTAACGTCACTAGAACAAGAGAAAAACAGAATTTTACACAAATTTCTAAAAACCGCCAACGACAGGTGTCATCTTTAGTAACATGCCGAGCTTCCAGAAACCTTTGGCTAGATATTTAAAAAAAAAAAAACAAAATTTCTACTCCAGCCTAGCAGACCTTCGCTCTCTCTGTTGATTGGCATTCTCACGGGCTACAACACGTTGGGTAGGCAAATGATGAGAATGGGCATTAGCACGTCCGACTTATGCAGAGGATGCCATGATGAAGAGGCAGAGGAAGGATCATTCCACTTTCTCTGTGAGTGTCTTAGCTTGGCCCACACTAGGAAAAAAGCCCTCGGAGAATACTTCATCGACGAACTGGGTGACATCTCTAACCTCCCAATGAGTAACGTCCTGAAACTTACTCAGGGCTCCAAAGGGTTCAGTGGGGGTTGCCTACCCCAAAATACCAACCACCAGCCAAACCCTCTACCTCTCCAATCCTCCCACCTCCTCATCCTCTGTTTTCCGGGGTAGCACAATCAATCCTTGAGATCCACAAGTGGCAGCACCTCACTCGGGTCTCAAGGTGCTTCTCAAATATCTTCTCAAATATCTTTGCGCCTACTTGAGGGTACAAAACTGAGCGTTAAGACTGATAGGTGATACTTCAATAGTAGGATCGATTGATTCTCTTGAACATCGTCGAAACGTTACATGTCTCACTCTCTATTATAGCTTTTTCACAAACAGCGCTCTAGTGAAATAGCCAGTTGCATTCCTCTCCTGACAGTTAGCCATAAAACTCATTGCATCGGTAGGAATACCCATCAGCCTTACCTTGAGACTAACTTCGGATGTACAGTTAAGTATAGAGATTAATATTTTAGTCGCTCCACCCGCATATGGAATACTCTACCTAACTCTGCTTTACCCTTAAATTACGATTCACAAAAATTCAAAAGAAACGTTCATTGGTTTCTCCTTTCGAATCCTTTCCTATTTTCATAATTGTGTTTTAAAACATTAATTTATTAATTAGTTAATAAATTAATTATAAAAATATAAAAAATACTTGATAAAATACTCGTATCATCAGAAGTAGAAAATACTCGTGAAGCGGAAGATGATTTATTCGGAAGTCATGATACTTCTGCATCATTTGTGCATTTGAGGTTTTAGAACGTCGCCGTTATCATGAGCAACAATGTCTTTTGAAATCTGTTCGTTATCGAAAATTGACGAAGACTACCTTTTGCGTTTATTTAACGACTTTCATCATTCTGTAGTTAGTTTTTTTACTGAAACCTTAATTTTTTATCGACTCTTTTCTTCATTTGCACACTGTTGCTAAATACACATTTTCCTAGAGTTACAAAAAAAAAAACTAACTAAACATTTTTTGAATAAAAGCTCTTTCAAATAATTCATTGAAAAAAATTGCCAATATATTCTATTTCACCACCATTTGCAAATATGCATTCTCGCACAAAATGAAAAGAAGTTGTTCTAAGTAAAACACCCTGTGTATTTTACTATCCATCCTATGAATTCCATCCGGAATTCTATGAAGCATTAATCAACACCAATAACAACGATGTAAACGAACAAGTTAAGTTAATCGGTTAACAATAAAAATTTGCGTATTCCAAACTAACCATGCAAATCACCCTTTTCTTCGATTTAAAAGCACAACGTTGATGCATGCCCGATTGAATAATATTTTTCCTCTCCGCCCACACCTACGCACTGCACGGATGTGTATAAAAATTCATAAGCAACCTCTCCCCAAAATAAATACATAAAATTTAACTTAGCATTCAAAACCATTTAAAAATTAACCCTCATCCTTTAATGCAATGACCTTATGCACTGTTTAGCATTTTAAAGAGCCAAGCCCGCCACATTAAAAAAAAAGAAAACCTTATACAGTTAGTCCAGCTAGACACCTGCTGCCGCTTTCTGCTTACAAAACAGCCTACGCGTGATGGCATTTACCAACAAAAATACCCTCATCTATTTTAGAAACCACTAGATGGGGGTTATGCTCGTGTCCTTTCTGTCTATTTTGTTTATAAGCCAGCACCTGCGCATGCCACACCATCAAGCATCTACAGGGTGATAGTGTGAAAGCTTTCTGCCAAGTTTTCTTTGCCCGAAATTGAGAGAAATTCAGTCCTGTGAAGGCTTGTGACTACATCCTGAAGGAAATTAGAAACTAGTCACTGTCGAGACGAGTAACACTTCAAATAACGACGGACGACTCACGCGCGGGACGGAAACTGTGAAAAAAAAGAAGAAACATAAGAGGTCCCTACACACAAACCAAAAATGGAAAGATAGTTTCTCGATTTAAATACAAAGAAACACCAACTATGTTAAGTTTTAAATAAAGTGCAGTGCTAAAACGAAACAATTTAACAAATTTTCACAACATCCCTTCAACACTATCTCGCCAATTCGCCATTGAATCCATCATCATCGCGCTGTCGTCGTTGTCTTCGTCCTACAAACTCCTCCTAGTTGTTGTCCTCTTAGAAGCTTTTTCTCTGTTTTGTCATCGAATTTGTTAAACGAAGTAAGAGAACCGCTCGAAAGTGAGAAGAGATCTACCGCAAATATAAACAAAAAAATCCGATTTATTTTGCAAACTATCTGCTGCCATCCATCGCGCGGCGAACTTCCCCAAAAATTGTCCTTCACAATCCTACGGAGTGTTGTGGTAGAAAGTAAAATTCGTTTGTGTGATTTTCGAATTTTTGTGTTTACCCAGACGAATAAATTAAGACCAAAACGCGAATGGTATACGAAAGTAAACAAAGTTTTCCACTCCTCGAAACCACGGTAGTCATACCTGATTCTGAAGGAACTAACAAGGATACTTAATTCATTACTTCAAATAAAATAGGAAAAGAAAGAAAAACCTGCTCTTCCTTCAAACAGGATATAAAGGAAAAGCTTCCCCAAACAAGTTCTTCACTGGAGGACAATACTATTGGCGGTTGGTGGGTGGTGTTCGGTGTTTGGTTCGTTTTTGTGACAAGCTTCCATATGGACACGTACAGGACTTCTGTTTTTTTCTCTTTAAGGGTGGGAATTATTGATTCCTTCGGGAAGTTCATAGCACGATAACAAAAAAAAAAAAAAAAAAGAAGAAAATATCAAATCAGTTTGTTTGTTAAGAGTTTTCGAGTAGTAAACACACGTGGCTCGGCTTAAATGGCTTAAAGCAAAGTGCTTCTCGATAAAGAGTGCGTTCGTTGATTAAACCAAATTCCGACCAAAAACGTAAAGAGGGTACCTAATTAAAGGATTCAGTGAAAATGCATGGATATCCAGTTATGCAGTTTGTGCAGTACAGTGTGCCACCGCCATGTACTTGGGTGCCACCATCGGATCCACATCGTCCGCCATCAGCAGGTTAGTCCCTCATTCTGAAATTAAATAATATAAACGATAGCCATTGGGGACAGAACATTTGTTACGATATAAATTTCCAAACGGTTGGCCTTCTAATTCGATCGAATAGAGCGTTTTTCTTCTTCATCTTGTTTCGTTGCTACTGTAGGAGTAGGTACTGTGTGTGTGTGTCTTTTCCTTTTGTCCTTTTGTACGGCTCATGAAATACGATGATTATGAATTAGTCATGCGATACTTGAACGCCTTCTTGTACAGCGACCGACAACGCTCTACTAATACTAGAATGGTCTCCATTGGGTTTGAGTTGAGATTCGTTTTACTTTTTTCACGTCTCGTCGTCTTGATATATGAAAAGTCATTATTTTATCCGTTTCCTTGAGGCTATGCTATGTTCTAACCAAAAGAACATGCCTATTGTTTTATATGCACAAGTGTTTTCTGTTGTCCATCGCATGTAGATGGAGATGGAGAATTGGGGGCAAGAAATGGGAGTATGCTGATGATATTGGCAGTGATATCTACTTTAAGTGTATATTGTATAGATAAATTTTGTGCAAGTGCTTTTGTGTGAACCTTGACCATTTTACGGGGAATCAACTGAAAGGTTAGGCTTCAACTAGGTAGACACAGAAGGGCACCGCACAGAGCACATTGTTCTGTCTTTAGTAAAAAGTAGAAAGGGGGTAATGAAAAAAGCTTTTAAATTACACTTAAGACAGATTTAGTTTGTGATGAATGTTTTAGGATAGGACGAACAAGAAGCAGGCAGCTTCAGGAGCATTTAATTGCCTGAAAACACGTCACGTACACAAGGTTAGGAATTGCCTTAACTTCCTTGGAAGTTGTTTTTTTTTTTTTGGTAAATTTATGTGCGTACGAGATACGCTTAGACAGCACTAATTTCCAGATGCACATAAACAGGATTTTTGTATAATATGTACATTATTTTGTTTAACGTTTGTATCTGAATTGGTGTTGGGATGTTAGGGAAAAGGTTTTCCATTTTTAACAACCAAAATCACTCTTGCTGGGCTCCAGGGTTTTGTCTTGATGTTACGTCAACAAAGTTGAGGTGTGTGGTTTTGAACTTTGTGAAGTTCCCTAAACAACTAACTCATCGTGTGTAGTTTGAAATAAGTTACGGCGGGGTTTTCTGATTGTTTTCAACGAGTTAATCACAGTTAAGGGAGATTTCTTATTTCATCTTCGTTTAGTGGGAAATGGTTCAAATTCTGTGTTTTTCACCCTTGCCAATGCCCGAAGAATTAATTTATCGTTTTGTTTAGTTTTTTGAAACAATGAGCTCTCACTCATTTTGTAAGTCGCCAGGAGTATGGTTTATATTTTAAGTTGTTTGGAAATAGCTCCGTCCTTGTATCACTTCAGTAATAATTGCAGTCCTACATTTCTTGGTTTGCAAAATACTTCCTCTCGCTTTCCTTTAATCTGTGGGCATGGTATCGTGAGAAGGGACAAGGCCATGGAAGCCAGTTATGCAATTTTGGCGAATTAAATTTCGGTGACATTGATAGACTTACTTACTCAGGAGGGAGGGCATTACAGTTCGCGGTGAAACTAAGCCTCAACCAACATCTTTCACCAACAATATCGATTTCGGGCGAGCTCTCTTCAGTTTTACACTCAAAGTCAGTTGAGGTCTTCTTCCATTTGAGGTCTTGCGCAACTTAAGACGAGGTCTTTCCCTTCCGCGAGCGTGATGTCCATCCGCTCTACATGGTTTTGTGATCGTAGCCTCGCGATGCGTACTCTTATAGCTATGACCATTATGTCTATGATTATCATGTCACAAAGATGTCTTCCTTCCCTTAATTTCCGTTAAAATCGCCAAGATTTAATTTAACATCATGTCTAGGACACTGCTCATATGTGTTTTCTAGAAGCTCGTTGAGACAGCCTTTGGAGTTCTCGTCTTTCTATCCTGTGGGGGCGCGTGCGCATATTACGCTAATGTTGTTGAATTGAGCCCTGATGTGGATGGTCATTATACGCTCATTGACTGGATTTTGGCTGATAACCAGAGTCTGCATCTGACGACAAATCCGCACCCAAATAAGCGTTGTTTTTGTGGTCTGTAGCAGTCGTCAGTAGATGTTGCAGTTTTTGACTTTATTTATGCCCTGTCCAATCCATCGCACTTCTTAGATGACAATTTTGTCTGCATTGTAGCAGTCTATGGCGTTCGTTATCCCATAAGGATCAACGTTCAACGTACACATCCGAAGGTCTTTTGCTCCTTTTTCGTTTGCTTGGGTCTTTAACGTTGGATTGGTCTTCAACCGTGGTTGCTGGTAGTTTTGGAACCATGTAGTTTTTACGTAGTTAGGAAGTAAAACCCTCGCACAACCCCCAACCTCAGGTCCTTTCGATATCCCCTTGCAAATAAAGGGCCGGATAATCCGAAAGCAGTAACCTGCTGACCTTTAAACCAAATATGTCGGAGGAGCTCATTCAGGGGTTTCTGTTTTTTTGACTGCTGAAGTGCACCGTTTATTCTGTAAGTCGAATTTATCCAATGAGACATTCCCAAAAAGCTCTGGTAGACCACTGAGGTACAGAGCAGAGCATTATTGTATTGATCTATTTCTTCTTCGTCCCTTTGTCAACACTCGCACATACTAGTTTAGCAGGTCCTTTCCGGACGGAGTATCCCAGTTCCCAGTGGCTACCGCGTGGAGGTATGGTAAGCACAATTGTCGTGTACTATAACTTTTAACATCAAGTTGGCATCAAACAGAGCCTTCATGAATAGTAAACGCGCAACCCAAAGATTGCATTGGGACGTGTCTGGGTTTTAGGGAATTCCTCTTTACCAGTCCGGAAAGGAATAGAGCGGATATATACAAATCCCAGATGAACTAGGTGAGGAGCACTTTCCATGGCCATATTATTATGGGAGATCCACTTTGCATCTTATTGATATTCAAACTTCATACTCCCATACTAAAGATCTATACTTTGACCATTACATGACAAGTACTACCATTAGAATCATAACTTCAAAAATAGTATATGGCGTACGAAATATTTTTTCATTGAACTTCGATTTTGGAAATTTTACTTCAAATGTAGCTGTTGGAGTTTTCGTGTTTTAAAGTTAAAAAAAAAAAATTTAACGATCAGGTTTTTGATAGGCCTACGTTCAGAAGGCAAATAAGTGGAGGCAAAACTTCTGCAAAAGTATAGACAATCTCCACTCTTGAGCTAAGAATTCAAAAAAGCTATTGTATTGAAATGGTTAGTCTTGATACTGAGCCGATTTGAATGAAATTTGGAAAAAATGTTCTAGAACCAGGCTATAGTTCCTTTCCATATTCCTTTGGGAACGGAATTGGGGACGGAGACATAACCGGGAACTTGGAAAATACTGTAACGATTCTTAAAATTCTTTCACCGTTAGATAGCTTTATTATTCCTGAGTAATATGGACAATATTTCATCCCCATTTTCCCACTGGAATGGAGACTTGGAAACTATTTTGCTAAATTTACTCTTGATACCGTAGAGCCCGAGCTACGCCGGTCAGGGGGTCAATTCCCGATCTGTGAAGCTGAAAAGTGAAAAATTTTATCACAGCTTCACTAAAAACTCGATTCTCGATAAATGAAAACCAAACCTCAAATGTAAATTTTTTTCATATGATAAATTTCTTTTCATACGGCATATGAGTCGGTGAAAAAATTCAATTATGAAAAATGGCAGCAAAACTCAAGCGTGGAGCGAGCCTCAGAGATTCATTTTTAATGGAGAACGTCTCAATATCCTGAATCCATTTCCAAGAAAGAAATAAAGTGTAATTACTCGCAAGAAATTGAAAAAACCTACATATGTTAGGTGGAAGTGGCTGTCAGCCAATGAGTACATTGCCTGACACACTTAAACCCATTGTGATACCACAGAGATCAGCAAGTCAATCACCTACTGCTCTCAGAAACCCGATGTAAGATTAACGAGCTGATCACACATTTATCTTCCATTCCGGATTCCGGGACGAGCCGGTGAATCACCCGCTAGTCGAACCACACGGAACTTTTAATGTATTTCGAAAGACTTTTAGGGTCAATGTAAGCTAAGTCGCTAATATCATCGAAGAAGAACTCACTGAGATGAGTTTTCCTCCTATGAAGTTGTGCAGGGCATGAGCAAAGAAGGTGTTGAACGGTTTCTTCGTCTTCTTCGTCCATGCAGCTTCTGCAGAGATCATTGGAAAACACACCAAAAAAGCCTACAGATAAAAACAAAAAATAAATCTGAAAAATAACTTTTAGAACGTTTTAGTAATTTTTGGAACTCAGTTTGAGAGCTACTTTTCATTTTGAGAGCGGGAATCGCTTAGAATGGGTTCGTGAAGTGACAAAATGAAAAAACTGTGTGAAAACTGAAATGATATTTGTTTCACTTCACAGCTTCACACATCGGAAATAGACCACCAGATCAGCTAGTTTGTTTTTAATTTGTCGTTCAATCCTTAGAACGTCCCCGGGTGTCTTATTTCAAACACAGTAATGGCATTTGGCTTTTCAAAAATTGGAACAAATGAAAGCTGAAGAAAGATTGTCCACTGGGCTGTGTGTCATCGCTTATCTTCTATTGACCAGAACTTACATGACCTCAAAAACCCTGGCTTAAGTTACTCAAAGTTTTACTAATGACCTGGTCTGTAGGCAGAAATAACTTTATTATTATCGTTAACAATGCCAATCACTTTGAATAAAGTCAATAAATAAACAAAAATTCCAACACAGCAATTTTAGGGAGGACCATGGCCAACACTATAGAGCATTTCTCTAATCTTCATCTTGTAATGAAGGGCTTACGATTTTTTTTTTCTACTCCGAACGGCTTAGTGAGAAAGTGCTTTTAATGGCAGTGTAGTTACTCTCGGAGAAATATTGAAAGACACCCTCAAAAAAGAGTTGTTAAACCTATAGAAACATGCTTCACTGCATTCACCGCAGCCTCAAACTAAAGAGCTTCACGCACTTTGGTGTTCAAATAAACTAACGTCAGCTTAAATGTCTTCGGCTGAATCTATCTAGAAAATCTAGAAATACTCTTGAATTGTTCATTAAATTTGGGAACTCTTGATGATTTATTGAAACAACTTGACAATTATTTATCATATGGGCCTTGTCTGTGCTAAAGCAACGAAAACCCGAACATGAACGCAGAAGTGTTTTAGAAAAGTTTCAGATAGATAATGCTCCTTATGTGTTACCTGGGCATCTGCACAACCTGATCGTTGTACCAATGTTTCCATCGCTTCACAAGAATATCAAGAAGACTGCCGCTTTAGATCGAAGAAATTCCATATTTTCATTTAAATCGTGTTAAAACGAACTAATTGTATATGGTAACCACAAAATATGGTAAGCACCTTCAGCAGCTAAAGCTGTTTATATTTATTCTGAACATACACATAATAAATGCTTGACCAAAAGCTCGTCATGGACATCTTCACGACCTTGTGCACGCTCAACTGTCTCATTCTCGAAATACAAGTAAGGTCCCGACAAAACACAAATATTTAATATCAAAAATAATTGGCAAATCCTTCTCACAATAGAAACTCAACAGAGTTGAACATCCTTAGTTCATTGCAGGACCTTAATTAAGATTGAGCTAGATTAGATTTGATTAGATTTAGGGGACGGGTAGGGCCTGCTCAGCTCCGGGCACTGCGGTGTTTGAATGAAACCTATTGTGCCAGCCCATGTGAGGTTTCAGGACAGTTCTTCTGCTCCTGAATTGAACCAGAAGTTAGCAATCTTCTGTGGGTGAATGAGTTTGAGTTTATCTAGGGGATAATCTCATGGTCAAGTATTTGTTTTCTAAGGCGGAAAAGTGCTGGACATTCTGTAATAATGTGCAGAGATGTTTCTTCATTTTCGATGCATAGTCTGCAGATGAGGTCCGCTACCAGCCTCATTTGATGAAGATGTTTCTTTAAAGAACAGTGACCGGTTAGTAGTCCTGTGCAAAGTTTAAGGGTTTTCCTATTGAGTTTCAGTAGGAATTTTGAAATTTTTTCAGTATATTCTGGCAAAAAGAGTTTTGAACAGATTTGGCCAGATGAGTAACTCCAAGCTTTATTTGATTCCTCCAGTAGGATGTTCTTGGCAGTATGTTTTGAAGGTGCTTTTATTAACACCACAGAAGGGTTCAGGACCGACGAATGGCTTAGATGCGCCGTCTTTAGCTACCATCATAGCCTTCTGCCTTCTAGTTACCATCATAGCCTTTGTGTGCTGGGATCCAGTGGAGGATTACAGTGTGTTTCCTTACTAGTTCAGAGAGTGACATGAGTGTCTCTTGGATTAGTTTGGATCTTTTGACAGGTGAGCTTAACGCCTTTAGTGCAGCTTGGCTGTCTGAAAAAATGAATATATTTTTTTGTTTCTCGTGTTCAATGAACATATTATTCTCGAACATTCGTTAATGGCAAAGACTTCAGCTTGGAAAATGGACGAGTGACTGCCCAGACTTATTGAGAAATTCGTTCTGGGACAGTCGCTGAAAATTCACAAACCTATATACCAGTTTCCATTTTCGAGCCGTCCATATCCATATCTTGCCTTGAAGGATGAGGTTTTGTGTTCTCCCAGTCTTCCCTCAGGGGGATGATAATGGAGAAGTTGAGTTTAAAGTTGTACATGTGAATAATAGCATCCGAGCACATACTAAAGGTATTAGGTTTTTCTAGACTTTCCATTATCGACAGATGTCCTAGATTGAGCTAATTTTCACATCTAATGTTACATTGGTCAGTGCATATGTCGTGTCCTTCCCGCAAAACCATCGTAAGCGACATAAACAAAATAGTTTTTTTTAACCAATTCAAAAGTTTACATTGTTTCGCAATTTTCTGCATTTTTAGTTTTACATTATAACTGTTTAACGAAAAGTTACAGCGAAAATAAATTTTATCGTAAGCGACTGACTTCTGATCCTTTCCTTTTGAATGATTTTGATAAAAACCAAAAAAAAAAACGTCTTCCTGTAAAACTTTCTTTTTGTCGCTTATGATAAAATGGCGGGAAGGGCTCTATTGTCCTTTCAAGTTTGAAAAAAGGAGTTTCTTCTGTCCGTTGAGTTTTCCTTACGTCCACAAGTTTGTCAGTAACTTTCCAAGAGACTTTGACTTCTTCATGTTATGATATTCTTAAAAAACACGACTTTTATGTAATCAATTCGTAAAGCTTCGTAAAGCTTCGTTAAGTGATTAATTCAGTGCACTTCTTTCGTTGTATAATATTTCCCGCTTTAACAAGCCTGCAGAGTCACACCGAATTCAAAAGATATCAATATAAATAAGTGTCAAGAAAGAAACCGTCTGTTATAAATTCTCACAACTGACAAAGGCCAGCAATTATTCTTCTTTGGATCATTGGTTGTCATTCTTTTGAAAATGTCTCCAACTTGTGTGGAATTTCTTTTTTGAAAAACCATTGATTATTTTTTATTTTTATCTTTCTCTCGGTCTTGTTATGGATTGGAGAGCCCAATTGACACATTATTATTTATTGATATGGGTGTAACTAACAGTTCCTTATTGTTTTTGTTTATTGTTTTTAAGAGTGTGTCCTTCCATCTGCCAATAAGGGTTACATCACTAATTTCGAATAACTTGACCCATTTCAATCACTGTCCTTCGTTCGAACTCTTTATTTTCTCTGAACGGACAGGGAGGGGGATGGGGCATGATATCTTTTTCTTTGCACAGTAGAGTGAGTGCGTCATCTGTGTTGATACAATAGATTCTTAATGTGTTGCTGAGGATGGAGGATGATGTCAACAATGTTTAATGCAACAAATATTTCATTGATTTCTTCTTTTGCTCTGCCATGGCTGGTTATTGGAATGTAGTTACGGAAATTTACACAAAAACACTATTAATGTCCTTTTAAAGATAATTTGAAGACTGATAGAGATACAATAGAATTAGTTTTGCAGAACGCAGAAGTTCTCCATTTGTCTTAATTGCCACAGAAAATGCTCGTAAGTAGCAGCAGAAGCAGAAGCAGCAGGAGTTTATGTAACTGCAAATCACTTTCTCATTAAGGAAGACAATAACTACAACTGCAGGAGTAAAATCCATTAACAAAATAAAAGGGTTTTTATTCAAATAACTAAATATACGTTTATGTTCCAAACAACACAAGCCAGCACGCCAAGCCAAGCAGAAGTGAAGAAGAATGATGCATTTTCCATGAATATTTTCCTCTAAATGTAGGAGGAACCTTTTGTAGCCAAGAAATAATTCCATCTAATTGCAGTGCAGTTAGTGAAAAACTGGAAAACTACTTCTCGTCGTCGCCATCATCATCATCACCGTCGTCGTATTGTTGCTTCAATGTATAAACATCAGCCAAACCAGGAAATCTCTTCCTCGTCTGCAATGTTTTAATTAGGGATATACCTACCTACACAGTTTTATATACTTTCATGTGGTAGGAATTTTTGTTCGTTCATCTCAATTTTATATTTGTGTGCATTGGTTTTAATGGAAAACCAATTTGTTTAAGAATTGAAAAAAAGTCCAGCGAAATTAAAATCTTAAACGGTTTTAAATTCTTTTTTAAATGCACCAGGCAAAAACTCGAAAACGTAAATGATTTTTTTTTATATTTTTCTTCTTTTCAGTGCCTAATTCGACTGGCATCAAAAAGTACGTGGTATGGTGCTTAATTTGTGGAGGATTCTCATGCCTTTTAGGGGTGCTATTTTTGGGAGTCTATTTCCTGCTACACTCGTACACCATAACGGTGGGGAATTTCGAGACCGTGCCCACATTTGTACCTGCAACTCTGGTAAGTACTGAAAGCAAAAGTTTAATTAATTATGGTGTGCTGTCTGTCCTTGGTCTAGATCTGATTTTATTGTGTATCTTATGGCTCTTCAAATGAAAAATAAAATCAAAGGTCTCATCTAACTCACGAGATTTTGGGTAGAAAATTTAAAATGTTATTCAAAATCTAGGGAAATTAAAATTTGGAAAAGCGATGGGGGTTGCCCTTCTTTCTACTTTTTCGCAAGCGAAGGGAGTTTGGTAGCTCTTTTTTGTCTGTCAGACAGAAGTAGTAGACAATAATTAAGTAGCTGTGCAACATGTCGTAATAGTTCGCATGTCTGCCTTTTACGTGGAAGATTTAAAGTTCGAATCCCAGAAGCATGAAACGCGAAGAACTGACAATGCACCCGAAAATATTACTTAATCACGGCTATGGAAACAGCTTTTTAACCTAGCCATTCGCAATCGTCATAAAATTGTTGGTCCTTGGAATGTGTAAGGCCGTAAGGTTTCCAGAGCTTTATTACGCTGTCTTTTGTAAATTTACTCATCGAAAGTAACGATATCTGGTGGAACCTTCGATGAGTTTTTTCAGCTCTTGGTCCGTCGAATTCAAAATCTGTCTTTTTTTTCATATGATTGAGAAAGGAATCTTCAGATCCAATCTTATAAGTTCAATAAAGCGACATATGCTAGTAATTTACCGATAAATTAAAATTGCTGCTGATATTTGTTGCGAAAATGCGTGGGAAGCACGCATTTACTTTCGTGAACAGTCATTACACCTTTCTTTGTGGACTTCAAAGCTTCAACAATTAATAACAACCCAGACGAAGAGTACCTTCAGTTAGTTGGAAAGATTCTGCTTCTATAACTTTCTACAGTGCCATGGTAACGAGCAATCGAGTAAACAAGGCTTTGTGAATTCGTCTTAAACTATTCATATTTTTTTTTATATTTTTGGATGAGATCGGAAGGTAATATTGAGAAATCCTTAGCGAAGCTTTGATTTCGTAACAGAAGAAAGTATCGTCGCCACTAGTTTTGCTTGGCATTTGTTTTGTTTAAAGCCACAGCCATTAGCATACATAAGGGGTCGAATCACCACATCAGTGATCGAGTGAGTAAGTACTATTTTTCTTTCAAAACTCACTCGCTATTACACAACATCAGTCTGCTATTCATTCATCGACTTCAATGCGTTCAAATGCTGATGAAAGAATGTGATACTAAAGTGCTCGATGATGTGAGATGTAATACCAAAAACACATAATTCAGTCACGTATTACTCGATCACGTGTGTGGTAATTCGGCCGCAGCACTGTTGCCCTGATGATGCCTAGCTAGTATAAGATTTTAAATAAATCAATCTTCATAAACGATGAAGTGAGATGAATCACTTGACAATAGCGCAACTCTCATTAGTTTTGCTTCTTTCCTGTTAAAAAAAAACATTTAAAATGATTAAGTTCTTACGCTAGTAAAAAATCCTGTCAAAGGCCTTGTCTTTCTCAGATACAGATGTGCGCGTTTCCTACCAACTCTTCTCTACTTGAAGAACTATAGAACTATCAGCCGAGACAAAGCGCTAAATGGAGTCGAATCCTCACTTCTTTGGAATTTTGTC
This sequence comes from Melanostoma mellinum, assembly GCA_914767635.1. Lineage (NCBI taxonomy): Eukaryota > Metazoa > Arthropoda > Insecta > Diptera > Syrphidae > Melanostoma > Melanostoma mellinum. The sequence continues at coordinate 197,730,721 of OU612058.1, read as the reverse complement.
GTTATGAACTTGGAAGCTGGGGAGCTCAAAGTAGTCGTATACGCTGGAAACGTCGCCATAAGAGTTTTATGAAAACATGTTGAAATTCTCATTGAGCTTATGCTAACTGCTCTCAACAAACTACAAAACAATGTGAGCTAAATGTAAATGCCCACAAAACTGAACTCGTCTTCTTCACAAAGAAATACAAAATTCCACAAATGACTGCTCCAATACTAAATGGAACTCTACCAACTGTCTCATCTGGGTCTTATCTTTGATACAAAGATAAACTGAAAACCAAAAGTACAAGAAAGAGTGAAAAAAGCCACAGTGGCTCTCTTCTGCTGCCAAAAAAACAATTGAAAAAAAATATGGGGCGAACCTTCACAGTTACTCACAGGTTAAGTTGCAAAAGGTAATACCCGTGAGTATCTGGGACTCGAACCACGACCATCTCATTTAACAGACAGACATACTAATTATTATGCTATCGGCCAAACACGGAGAAATAGTAATGAATAGCTTATCTTCCTGTTACGCCCGCGCGCCGGAGGTTCGTGGTTCGAGTCCCAACAGAAAACCTTTTGTGAGGAACTGGCAAGTTCTCGGAAAGTGGATTCATTGCCATGAAAAGCTTTTTCTCAAGTAGCCGTTTGTGATTGACAGAAAATTGTAGGTCCCCTCCATTCCCTCACAAGGTACGGTTGCGAAAATTGCGCTAGATTCCGGTCTACCTTCGCACCCTTTGTATGTGTGTTAAGGCACAGAGACATAATTGGTTACTGCAAATCCGATGAACGATAAATGAACAAACATCACCACCTGTCTAACTACCAAAAAGATCTGGCCGTGTCTGGATTCAAAAATTTATCAGCCTCGTCTTTTCATTTGTGTTATTGATTTCGCGTCCGTCCCTCACCTTCTTTGTTACCCCCGCTGTCTCTCAAAGCCGTTTATGGCATACATTTTGGATAAATTCTTATCAATGACCTAAGGGATCTTATGAAAATAGACACTCGTTGTCTCCATCACTCTATAGAAAGCTCTATTTTGTTTAAATAGTGAGCTCATCCCTTGCATTTTTATGTATACCACAATAAACCTGTTATTGATTTAAGCGCGCCATGACATCCACTTTTAACCTAACCATCATTAACGTAACTTATTTGAAATGTGTTTTAAAATCGCAGTTAAAACTGTGTCAATAGGAATCCCCAATCGAAGCTTTTGTTAGAAGGAGCTCTTAGATTAAACTTTAATCAATAGATTTAAAGTCTACATTCAGTCATATGCCAACGCAGTGCATCTTGCTTTGTGTTGGACCGCTCAGCTCTATTAAGATTATAACTGTTTTCTTCACGAATCGAAGAGAACTTCCTCGGTCAGTTTCACATAGATTGCACTCAAAATCGTCAACATTCCTTTATAACATGAAGTCAAACATCTTGTGGTGCTTGTATAGACACAGGGTTTTTTTTTGGACAAAATAAATCGACGTGAGCATTCTTGTTAGGGCATGCTGTTTCTCAACGTGAAGCAAGGAAGCATATCTTTTGATCTTATGTAGGTATAAAAGGTACGACTGCGGAACATACCTACAGCGAACCCCTTTACTTCAAGATTGTTCAAAATTAGAAGCTTCATGCGTTAGAAGACCAAAGCGATGTAATGCTGCCATTTTTTAAAAATATCAATATCATAAAGCTGTTCACCACGTAAAGCAACTACACCACCAACCCGTTCAATTGGGAAAAGGTCAAAAAGTAGTTTAATGGTGTTAACTATACAATTCTTCAAAAGTTTTAAAAGCGCTACTGAAGTTGCCAGTCAATAATTTAAGACACTTTTCTCAGGACCTGAACTAGAGCTTCGTCTGGAAGGATTCTTTGTGCGAGGCTTCTGTCGACACGACAATAAGAACTGAAAATAGATCTTATGTAAGTGGGCACACATCCATAAGATGTAAACATGGTTAAAGTCCACAATAATTCTCAGAAATGGTTTAGAGAAATGTATAAAATTTTGACCTATTCCGAGTTTTTTTTTCGACAAAATAATTTTTCAAGGAAAAAACTTAGTTGGTTTTCAATTTAATTTATTTCTTGTCTAAATAAAAACTGATTTGGCAGTGGAAATCTCATTAAAGTAAACTTTTTGGAGCATATTTTCTTTATATTCTTGGCACTAGTTATTCATCTACATTGGATGCTCATTTTTTGCTTACGAGTATCATTTCTCAAAAAGATGTCAGAGCACTTCAATTCTACAAAAGTATTTTGGCAAATTTTAAGGACGAGATGCTTTTGATGCCAGAAGCATTTAGTTGCATTTCCTTGGGTAAGGACTTGACAAGTCTTTCGAAAGTAACAACACTGCCATAGAAAGCGTTTTCTCACTAAGCCATCAGAAATCAGCAAACATTTGTAGGTCTGCCCTATTTCTAACAGGGTCCACTCCATTCCTCACACTGGACCACGAGGCTGAAAAAGTTACTCTTGCCAATCGCTGATTTTTTGGGTAAAGAAGACAATTCAAAAATAAAACCCTTTATAAAAACCCTTAAGCCCTTTATAAAAAAAAACCCTTATTCTGCTATGCGGAGGTGAATATGCATATCGTCAGTTGAAATGCAGGACCAACTTCAGTCAAAGAAATCAACAAAACTATTTATTAAAAAAAATAAGAAAAGTCAGAGTCACCTTTTGTCATTTTTTGTGTATCTATGTTGTTCTACCTGTGGCGTAATAGTAAGCATGTCTGTTGTGTTAACCCACAGGTTCGTAGTTAGAATCCCAATAAGGACAAAAATGATTTTCACTCTTGGGTATCGATTTTCGCGAGGAATTGGCAAGTCCTCTGTTAGTAAATTCTTTGCCATGAAAAGCGCTTTCCCGATTACCTCTTCGGAACCGGGAAAAATTGTGGGTCTCCTTCATTCCCTTACAAGGCATAGTTGTGAGAAATGCGCTAGCCCCTGGGGCTCCTCGCTCTGTTGCGCCACCCTCTTTATTTATATATTCTTTTTTTTTATTCCACGAACACACCAGGTGTTTCTAGGTTCTTAGCGATTCCTGCAAAATATGGTTAAAATACTTACGAAGTCCCACACTTTCATGGACATGGACATATTCAAAGACAAGTTCTAAGGCCCTGATATAAAACTTGGTCGTTTCGAAAGAAAAGTGGCACCAAACGTCCTTGGTGTCGTTTGTATAGAAGAAGATTCAACAACAAACTGCGGTACCGCTACATGGGCATATTAGGCTAGGATATGTAGGACCAGGACGGATAGACATCAGCGCTCCGGCTTGACGGGTATTCAAAGCCACATTGTAGAGAAGTCGTGGAAAAAGGAAACATATTCTTAGGTGACGCAATCCAGTGAAAGAGGATCTTAACAGACTTGGAGTTCTAAACACGAGAAATCTCACCCAAAATCAAAGTTATTGGCAAAAGATGTTTTTTCCTACTGCACAATGAGTTAGGAAGTAAGATGATTTCGGAAAAATCTACATGTAGAATAGTCTAAGATACACAAGCAAATTGCTTCATAGCACCAGTAACGTCTGGCGAATTGTTTCCATCATTTTACAACGTTACATAGTCAGTGAGACAGTCATTAGCGTGTTGTACTAACGCTCTTTTTTTCATGAAGAAACTTTCTGTGAACCCAAAGAGTTGAGATAAGTTCCAGAATTGTACTATTACAATTCTTCCAATCAAATCTTAATGTGGTACCCCAATCAACAGCAATCTGAAATTGACCCAACTACGTGTTTTGTTTCTCTTTCTTGTTGAAGTCCTCATTTATGTGCGTATGTGTCTTTTGTGATAAATCTGTGAAATTAGAAATCAAAACATTCTATAGCCGACTGCTGGTGAAGTGTCGGGCTGGTCTGTTTTCGGAAGTGGTTGCGTCTGTTGGAAAAACTTGAAATAAACGTAAACATCTCTTTCTCTCTGAAACTGCTGAATTATGCTTGCGCTTCAAAAGAACCAAGCGAAGCAAATAAAAGCAACTTATTTCCATTCATAGACAAATTTAATTTCCAAAATATTCAACAAAGGTATTTCATATCTAACCTCCCAAGTACCACCCTGACATTACGCTTGGCATTCAATTTGAATGGAACTCCTTTCAATTACCTTTTTCAAAGTCCTTCTATTCAGCGTTGACATGACGAAAGCTTTCTTTTAAATTTGAGTTGATCAGGCATTTCAAAGATGAAAACATTTTCCCCAAATTGACTTCCCAGTAGGTACATATATATGACGTCGTGGGAGAAACTTATCTTCTTTCTCTCAAAGCCAACATAACTCAATCAATTAGAAGTTTTTGTTTCTTTTGAAAGCAATATCAAATTAAACTCATAGAGCAGTTCTTTCATACATACTTTTTAGTCTATAGTCTGTACGAATGTTACACGCACACACAAATACCTCTCACCATAACCTACATTCACTCACATACCTCTGTTGTGTTTAAAAATTCTACCGGAAATTATCTCTGACATGATGGTTCTTTTTTTTGTAACTTTTTTTCGAGTTCCCTGAACCATATCTACACTAGACAGCCAACCATACAACTCGTCATAACGTGCACTTGGTGCACTTCTTTGCTGCAATTACCCGAACAAGTGCCCGTTAATGGTGACCCATTGCAGTACAGTCCATTTCCCTTAAGACAACTCATCTCCACCAGAAAATATTTTTTAAACTTTTTTTCCACCATTCTCTTAACATTCGTCCTAAATATTCACTAAGGCATCCTTCTCATTTCAATTCTCCACTTAAATTTTTAATTAAATAACACAAGTGTCCGGCAGCGGAAGCATCGCAGTACAGGAGCAAGGATGATGACTGAGAGAGAATAAAAAACAACGAGAAAAAAATTAAGAAAATCCTTGCACCCAGCAACTGGAAAACCTAAATCCAGGCTCACGAAAGGATAAACAAAAACAAACCAGACTTGAGGAAGGCAAAAAGAAAGAAAAAAACAGAAAATGGACAAAAAGTAGGAAAAAAACAATAAGTGGGGATTACGTCGTCGTTCGGACACAACAGGACGAAATCCGTGATGCTGCTGGTGATGATGATGATGCAAGGCAGGATGGATGTGGATGACTGTAGTAGAGGGATACATCACTGATGGCTATGATGATGATGATGCAATGTTGTTGTGCCCCAGTTGTGTTGTTGGCAAACATAGCAGCTGCCTTGGGTGCGATGCCTTGTATCCTTATTTAAATGTATTATACGGATTGTTTTCCAGGGAAAAAAAGTCAAAAAAACAAAAGGATTTCTCTTTGGCTTTAGCTTTTTGTTTTAAGTAAGAACAAGGTGTGTGTATGTGTGTTGTTGTTTCCTCAAGCAAAGACTCCCACAATTCACTGCAAAAACGATGCCAAATAATTGTTCAATTTAGAATCCTTGCCGCGAATGCTCGCGTATTGTGTTCGTGGTATATTTTCTCTACCCGAGAGAAATGTAATTAAAGGGAATGACACCTATCACTGGAAATAACTTTAATATCCGCAATCCTTTCAAGGATTTGCTTGGTTGAGCACAGAGCTCTACAAGAAATTTATATCGCATCTTTACTCAACCAACCATACTTCACTCTTCTTCCGAGCTGTCTATCTATATCACTATTTGTGTAACGTATATCCTTCCTTAAGAAATCGTTTTTCGTTTTATGTTGAAAATCCCTGATTCTTCCTCTCGTTGGTTTAGTTTGTGGAAAAAGAATCGCAATTACAAAGTTTGTTATACGCATCCTGTATGTGGATCAACGTCTTAAAATCCTTATTCTTATTCAAGTGTATACCTCCTACATATGTGTGTAGAGTTTATCGTTCCTATGGGGAATATTGTTGCCAACAACAAAAAATAGGATTATTTGCATTTAATTCATAAAACAGATCTAGTTTCGGTTAAGGGATCCCTATGGCTTAAATTTTGTTCACTTTTATTGTAAAAACTGCAAAATTACTCTCATAAGTCGAATTGTCCTTGTGTTAAGGATTTCTTTTTTGTATATATTTTTTTTTGTGTTGTGTTCAGTAGCGCAGTGTTCAACGTTCAGCGTACCGTGGAGGGGGAGAGATGAAAAGATTCTTTTTGTTATGTTCAGCATTTGCATTTCTTAGTTTTGGGATTTGCTGTTGTTGTGTAAAGAATTACTCACACATTCCTTCAGCTTACTTTGTTTTTTCTCCAACTATGTGTGTTTTGTAGAAAACATACAGTGTTGAGTTATTGTGTGTGTTTTTTGTTGTTGTTTTTTTTTACTCTTTTACGCTGACAGAAAAACAATAAGACATTTTTCTAGGCCATGGTTAGAAAGAGGAGAGAAAACTACAAAGAGTTTTTCTACTTTAGCAAGGGAAGGGATCATGGTTGAAACTATCATCGCAAAAAATGTGCTAACATATTTTTTTTTAAATTTTTTATCATTGAAACTGTTGGCTTGTAGTTGTGTGGTTATGGTGTATGAGTATGTATGAACGTACACTATGTTTCATTTTCTTTAAAAAAAAAAAAACAAGTCAAGAAGGATACAATGGGTCATGGGAGAAGTTCTGTGCGTTACAAGTTGGGCTTGCGATGTAGTCCTTCAACGCATTTTGCTTTCATGTGTTTTAGTTTTTCTATCGCTTCACAAAACATCCTCCTACACATGCAAAAGTCATTTTTAGTCCTGGTACCCAGATTCTCTTTGAATTAAAAAGTTTCATGCAAGGAGTCATGCTACAATTTAAATTTGACTCAATGGCTGGAAATTCAATTTGTAAAAGTTTCTTTTTCTCTGAATTGCATGGGGCTCGTATGCTTAACATAGCCTCAGCTATAATTTGAAATTTAGTGTTTAAAACGGTAGTTTTTTTTTATAAATCTAACATTGTTTCCGAACCTTTAATTGTTCTCATTTCTCGTGTGAGTAGTTACGTGGATGGAGTGATAAGGACTAAACCTAAACGTAAAAATTTACTGTTAAAGAAAACTTAAGTTGTTGCTTTCTTAAATGTTTATAATTAAGTAAAAGGTGTTTTTTTAAGACGTTTGGTGTGGTTTTCTATTTGGCACTACTTTTTTTGAAGTTACTCTTTTTGACAGCTGTCACTTGATTTATGCTCAGTTTGATTTACTTTTCATGGCGGTAGAAACGAAATCTGACGACCACTGGGCGTTGCGTTCATTCGGTAAATTGTCTTGAAACTGTATCGGTGTTGACGTCGATTTTTATATAATTTCGATTTCGACTTTAAACGTGTGAGTTACCTCCAAGATCACGCGATTTAACACCGCTTGACTATTTGTCTACGCAAATGGGTGATTCTTATACAACTGTGATTTTTGCAGCTCAAAATTTTTTAAAATCAAAAATGCTTTAAGACTTGTGATCTGGGTGTTTTTGGTCTTTTATTATACTCAAAATTAAGCCTGTAACGTAGCTCTACTACAACTGCAATAGAAAAGAAGCTAGAACAAAAATTAGAAATTTCAGTACCACGGTACTGACATCAAAATGAAATATTCTGAATATTTGGCTAAATCTCTTAAAATAATAAAGCAAATGATAAATTATAGGATTTTGATAATCATACAGAGACATTTACTGTATTTTCTTTCTTGATTTTAACAATCTTTAAAATTTATTAACAGTAGAATTAAAATAAATTTTTTTATAATACTCAATAAACAAAGTTTAACATTAGTTAAATATTGAAATTCTTTGAAGTTTTTAACAAAATAAAATTTTAATTTTATAACACTAGATCAATTAAGTATCATGATAAATTAAAACATCAAGGAAATATTCATTTAAATATTATTTGCTTTGTTTGCCATGGTACTGACATCCACGGTACTGACAAATGTCAGTACCGTGGATGTATAATTAACCTACTAAAATTCTCACACGTAATTTAAATGATTGGCCACATAATTTTGAATTCACACTTGAATTTATATAATTATTCAGTATAATTGACCTAATCATTCTATTAACACGCCTGAATTTCAATACCATGGTACTGACCGGTAATTTTATGACATACCTTTTAAAAAACACAACAAATTATTTTAATTTTAACGTCGAGTCTAAAAACAACCACACAGCAATGAATTGTACACAAATAGTCATTCTTCAGAATGCCACTAGAGCGAGCAACAGAAACTGAAAAAAAGATGGCGGTTAAGCGGGAAATACTTTAGTTTGAAAATTTAAGAAAATTCCAGGACATGAATCAATGACCATTATTCCTTTCTACTAGTCAATATTGGGATACAATTGTAGCATAATTTGATGAAATGAACAATAGGTTTTAGGTATAAAAGCAAAACTTTTCATTATAATACGACTATTCATAGAAATATATGTATTTAGTTCGAAAAACGAGATTCGGACATGCCAATTTACTGACATTTTGGATATAATCTTGCAAATTATTCGTGATCCATCAATACTTATGCTTCAATATACATTGTCGACAGTAAAAAACTATCAAATTCATCATAATTATCATTTTTTAATAAAAAAAAAAACATACCAAAGAATAAATACAGTACTAGACATAAAAAATCACAGTTGTATAAGAATCACCCAAATAAGCAAGAAGCAATTGACGCTTAAGAAAATTTTCGGAGCATTTTTGCTGAAACCAAACCCCGAGTGTTGCAAAAATATGGTCGAGAATTATACCGCGGCGGCCACTTATCCAAAATCATTTTTTAAAACATAAACCAAAGTCCTTATCGTAACTAATTTTTTGCCATAACATTGTTCTCTTTGAAAACCACACGTCTAAAAGAAAACATAAAAATGAGTAAAGCGAAATTGTAACATGCAGTAATGGGTTTGAAAAGAAGTTCCCAGTCCACCGGGAGCAGTGCTGCAACAATGTTTTTCCACGTAGCCGTTGGGAACCGACATAAAAATTTTTTGGTATTCTTGAGGACCAAACTGGGAATCTGAACTATGAAAGGATTGCTATCGAACCTTCACCAGTGATGAATATGGCTTCGTGGATAGCGAAGACATGAGAGAGCAGATTTCATTAGACACTGCCGTACTCCAAGCGGAGACGTCTAATATGCTAATGGCAGCAAGAATGGCTGGATCTGAATAGTACTTTAAAGCTCTCATCAACTCTCTAAATATTTTGAAAGTGGTCCAAATAGGTAAAACTTCTCTGAACGTGGTTGAAAGTCAAAATTTCTTGAGTCTTGTTGGGATTCAAAGCCATCATGGTACTATGCTAGGAATTAGATAGTTAATAAACTTGCAAGGCAAAGATCCTAAACAGCTTTCTCAGTAGGTACCTGCTTGGTCTGCTAAGGTCCTCTGTGATGGCTTCAATCAACGATTGTATCTGTGAAGATCGCACAACCGTAGAAGGCATGCCACTGTTGGATGCATTCAAACTTAACGTGTGTTCCCCAATGTTTTTAAAAAAAAAACTAAAATATTTTTGCAAAACTGGCCGAAAATTCTATTCCCTCACAAGGCATAGTAGCCACGAGGCTCCTCTCTGTCTTGCACCACCCCATCTATTTATTTTTATTTTAGACAAAAATTACAAAAGGAAGGGTCCTCAACTTTTTTATGATATTTCTCTTAAACTTTCTCGGCTGGTATAAACACTGTAAGAGGTGTTTTCTAAGGCATACAAATTCAAAATAAATTACGAATAAAATACGTAAAAATAAGTTTCATTATTATGGTTTTTATTGTGAATAAAAGAAATTCTTATTTCATTCGTAATTAAATCGATTTGAAACATAATCGGGAAGTTCAATTTTCGTCCAATTTTTTGGGGCCGGCATAACAATTTGCAAGCTTTTCTCTTGTAAAAAACTCGAGTCTCAAAGTCAAAATTTTGAAGAGAAAAAAATTAAAATTTTTTTTAAATGAAAACAAAATTTTTGCATTATTAATGGTCACTTTTTTTCTAATAATCAATGCTCTTATTTATTTTAAATTCAACTCAGGAAACCAAACAAAAAAGTCTTTCTTAGTTTTGGAAAATTAAGAAAGGAAATCTTCTATAAAATTGAATTCTGTGGGTTTTCTGCTGATTGGGCTTTATTCTCTAAGCAAGCAACTAATTTTCTGGACAAAGAACCTTACATTTTTTGTTAATTTTTTTAAAATCGAAGAAAGATTTCTTACAATCGATTTTCTGTGTTTGACTTAGAATTAATAACGACATTCAATCTTTAAAAGGGTAATTTTTTGTAATTTTTTTTTCTCCAAAATATTGAGTCTAATCGAAACTATTTGTTGAAAAAACATAAACTATTATAATTGAAGAGCAACTTATTAGCTGTTAGACATATAAACACAAACACATGCATGTGATATATAGCATGTGATTGTAAGTGATTTAATTGCTTCTTAATAATTTTATCAGGATTTCAAGCTAATTTTTTTACAATACTACTCCTTTTGCTTAAACATAGGGACGTATATAACCCCCCTCTCCCCACACGATCATTTTCTTGCCTCCACTCCACCTAGCTGCTCTGCACCTTTGTCGCATCCTATGCAAATCACCCTGTATATTCATTGAGACATATGGCAAAACGTACTGACGACAATTATTTCCGCAATTGTCAAATTGATAATAATCACTCGGAACAGTGTTGCCAATTTATAAAGCAAACCTTTATAAAACCACCCTTTACCTGTCAAATTGTCTGTCTTTACATTTTCTAAAAAAGGGATTGCATTTTTCATAAGCATATATATGTAAGTTTCAGTTTTTATAGCTTGAAACTTATATGGTTTTAATCAGTCCAATAGGTTAATAACGACACAAGTTGATGTAGAACAGAACTATTAAAATTTAATTATAGATTAATAAAATAATTTAACAATAATTTTTGAATTACCTAAATCAACAATTATGTCGGTTTAGGGTTCCGTAACCCAACTCCTTGAACAATTGAAAACGAATGAACAATTATATATCAAAACAAAATATTAATTATTGAAAAGTAAGATCATTTACACTAGTTATTAATAAAGCAAGTAGTTTTTAACAAACAAAACAAAGAGATGTGGCAAATGTAGTCATAATGGTGGCTAAGTTTGTATGTTAGATGGCAACAAACTTACATTATATTTATAAGTACTATACAAAAACTTCATATAGATCCGATCAGTTAAACTGTAGATACTTTTGGGTGACTTAATATCACGATTTTTCGTTAAGAAAACTTTGAACGCGTTTTTCTTGGAATTACTTTTTGGGCGGCTCATTGATAGAATCTCCTTACTTACTTAAAATTTGACCACATGTATTGACAGGATTATATTTATAGCGCATATCATGCAAATTTTGGAATTTAGAGTGTTACCATTTTTGTTTGCAAAAAATGATAAAAAAGCGTGCTTTTTTGAAGTTTTTAGAGAAATGTAATTTTTTTGCACCAGTCTTCTCCCTCTTTTTTTGTACAAAAATTGAGTAAAATATAAGTATATAAAAACTTTATTGTGTATTGCATTCCGATTTTTTTTAAGCCTATAACACTTTTTATATTCATAGTCATAACTTACACAAAAACAATCGTGAAAATACCTTTTTTTACCAGTCCAAAGAGGGTAGACCCCTAAAGCCTCAATGAAAATATTTGTGACAAGTATAATTGGTTCTTGAGTTGCTCTTACTCTCCTTAAAAAAAAAAATGTGCGCCTCGCGTAAGGATTTATTGTAAATTCCAGTTGATAATTCAAAAACTTTCAGTACAAAGTCATTACCTTCCACTTTGAGACGTTCAGTGATATTTTTTTTGTTTATTCATGAACAAATTGGCTCCAAATGTTAAAGTAGTCATCAAAACTAATGTGGAAGTCAAGTTTTTGCGACTAGACCTAAACACAAACCCTCATGTTTGTTCTACTTCAAAAGCAAACGTTTCGCCACATGTGTTTTCATCAGGGTAAAATTGACTTCAACTTCACAAGTACAATTTTTGTCGATCGTTCTACAACTTTTTACAATCATTTTTTTTTTGGTTTTGAAGCAATGTTACAATCGCCGGTTACCTTATTTTTCTAACTAAGGCAAAACAGCCAAAAAAGTACGTATACGCCACAGTGAATTCCTATTTATTTGTCTCAATTGGTGGATATTGTTGGTCTAACGTACAGTCCATTTGGAAAGGGTGAATTTGCCTTGCTATATCTTAGAAAATGAGTACGTAGAAATGTAAGTAAGCTAGATAAATGATCACGAGGTGAGGTAAACATAAATGACTACTTTTCATTCCAAATGTTTGTTGGTAAGCTTTTTTGTAGTAAGAAGGTTTTGACAATTGCGTGTCCGCAAAAGTTCTAATTAACTTATACCTATCTAAATTTTTGAATCAGTATTTATGCAATTTAAAAAGTCTGCGCTTAGCTTATATCAATATATCTAAGTTCCCAAACACAATAACTTCAAAAAAAAAAAAAAAAAATATCAATAAACCAGCTTTCTTAAGAGGATGTTTGTGGCAGGTTTCATTTTTTAAAAACTTCAAACTCTCTTTCTATTGCATATTCCCATTGCTAGCGATGAACCACAATTTCGAAATACATAAAATAGGACCAATTTTTTGAATGTCCAAAAAATATTGATTTTGTTTGTATATAGTATAAAGTTAAAATAATTTCTGGTTTCTTATTAGAAAATTATGAGCTCCACTACTTTATTGGTTCTAAGCGTTCAACTTTATTGAACCTTCTGAATCTTTCAATTACGGCACAAAAATCCCTTCTTTCCAAGGCCAATGAAACTTTGAACACGAAACATTACACACTGCAGCACTGGTTATAAACACCGTCGACTAATACACCAGAGACACAACAGAACAATTGACTTTGAAACTTTGATAAACGTTCAACTTATGAAGAATCTTGAAAAATGAATGCTTTTCCATCACCGTCTAAACAGCTTTTATAGTAAAAGGTTTACCGGGGGTATGAAGGGAAGATTGTTACTCCTGACATTTTCTGTTTTGTAATTTCCATAAGCAACAACTGTCTGTGTGAAACTTCTAACCCTATTAAAAGTCGTGCTGACCACTCAACCCCCAGCCTCCCAATTTTTTCTTTTTCAACTTAACGTCCCTGTTGGTGCGGATTTCAGGACACCTAAAATTTTTGGAAAGTATGCTTTTCATGACAGTTAATTACTCACGGAAGACTCTCTTAATCCCGCGATAACAGTGGAAAAGCAATCGGAATTTTCTGGAATTCGAACTTTGAACTCCTATGTAACAGGCAAACATTCTAATCGTAAACATTGCTCCACGGGCACCACAGTTGGATACGAAATGCGTTATTCTTGAGCTCTGGGTTATGCCACTCTTTTTATTTGCTTAAATTAAAGCACACGCTAGCTAACGTCCTGCGAATACTTTTAATATGTTTTCCTTAAAAAGCGATACACAATTCAACGTTTTTTCTTTTAATACAAACAATACAGCTGAGTAGGACCAATTGGATCTAGTCAACCATTAAATTTGGGAATTCGATTAAATTCTGTTTGTATTACTTCCCTGTTTTAAATTATATCCACAAAAAAAAAGGACCAGCGCAAACGTCACGAATCATAAGTTTCTGTATTCATCTGCTTAAGCGATTTTTCATTTAATTCTTTGTTTCTGGTTTGAGTCAAAGTTTCATTTGTCGAAGACAAAACGAAATTAATTGGATGGGACAACAACTGTGTCCGGCCGGTCGGTGCTTTAATCCCACAAGCTCTCCGCTGCACGTGTACATACTACTCAATAGGTTTTGTGCTGACACAAGCTTTTTTTCTCTCACACAAAATTGATTTAACCACAATTTAATTAACTTTCCGATCACCGAACGTTGACAACATGAAAACCAAAACATGAGTTTAAATCTGTGGTGGTATAAATACTTTCCATTGAATGTGGTCAAAATTTCTGGCATTGCTTTAGCCATCCAAATATAAGCACTAGGAGGAAGTACAAAAAAAAAAGTTTAAAAAAAAACTTACCATAACCAATCAACCACCATCTAACCGACCTCACGAACAATTTTAATTAAAAACTTTCGAGCTAGAAATATACGTACACTCGTTCATTTTCTCTTTCTCGCTTTCATCCTCCCAGGGGATTGGTTTTCGTATTCCAAGTGGATCACAACTACGACTACAATAAAATCATGAATGTTTACTTTTTATTCACAGTAGAAACCAATAGAACCAGACCCAGTTCCAGTTCTAGTTCTAGCAGAAGTTCCTCTCCATTGGGATAGCCCATAGTTACATGACAAGAAATTGAATTAACAACAAAAGAATGAGTTTTCATCACAGAGTATAATGCTATCAAGAGTAAATTACAACGGAGGAGTTTCCTCTTCCGCAATTTAACCACCTCCACATAAACACACAATCGTTTAGTGTTTTGTTTTTGTTTTTGTTTTGTTGTTTTTCTGTTCAAAGTTAGTTCTGGGAATTAGTTGTTTTTATAATCAATTTTTAAAAATGAGTTTTTGGCTTGGAGGATTGTTTATAGTTTGTTAAATCTCAACAAATTACGAACTCTTAATGAGAACGTAGATGTTTTAGGTGAGTCTGATGGAATCAGAAGTAATTATTAAAATGTTTGCTATTGAAGGTTTTGGTGAACGCTCTGGCATAAGTTTTGAGTTTTCTTTAAATTGAAAAAAGTTTCGTATGGGAAAAACGATAAGAAGTTCGAAAAGTGAGCGTGTTATTAAATCCATAGATGAGCTGTTAAAAGCAAAACCCTAAGTCGGATTCGACCTGTGGGCGTTAAAACTATTCGGCAAAGTATAATTCAAAAAAGTCTAATTTTTTCGAGCCCTGTTTTGCAGCGATATTTGCAGACTTCTTAGCCTCGCTTCATGAAAACGGAAGGGAGGTCGAAAATGCTGGGCTACTGCATAAGGTGGTGGTTGTGAATTTTTTCGACGGTGTTCGGAATGGTTGGTAAATGGAACTCACAAATTAACAAGGTTTCATGACTTCTCCTTTTTGTACCTACAACAAACCCCGAAATATTATGAAACACACAAAAATGACAAATTTTTTTGTTTTATCGACTTCAAAGCACAATTTATCGTTAAAAGAAAAACCTTAAAATCGTAGTGTCCAATATTTTGTAAAATGCACTGACACACAAATCGCATCATGTTACATTCTTCATTTTACCACCAATGCAATCGGTCAAGGGCAAAATATTCAATTGATTTTGCCCATTAAGTGTTATGTCATACAAATTCGCTTAAAAGGAATCAAATTACGAATAAATGATACGCATCGCAATTTGATGTGTGCAGGATTTTGGGTTACGTAAAATACATTAGTCGCCCCATAGCAGTGGTGTGATGGTAGAATTTGATGGACGCCATTAATGAAATGCATTGCGAAAACCGAGATTTGTAGAAAGGACAGAGCCATGATAGTAAATAATCTTTAAACTACATTATGCATTTAAGTGCAATTAATCCTCTCAGCTTTTCCTGTGAATGGCGACGTTCACTTTTCTGCAGGTGAGAAAACACTTTTGATGGCAGTACTGGGACGCCATGCCGAAAACACGCGGAAGCCTATCCAACCCTGATTCGTATGATTTAGAAAAGACGGATTTGCTAGGCTGTTAACAGAAAAATGTAAACTTACGTGTTTTGTTTACACCAAACAAAATCACTGGTTTTCATTTTCGAGTCTGAAAGTGAATTTGACTCAAATAAACTAAAATAAAACAAAAATGGTTAACAAAACTTTTCGGTAAATTTTTTGCCTTACACAAGTCAATTTTACATAACATTTTCTTTTTATTTTGGCTAAATTAAGGTTCATTGATTGTTCAATTGCGGGGCGGGGCATATCTTATCAGAGATATCCCCCAAAAAAAATCGTTAAAACTTAAAAAAAAAAGATGTTTCCGGCAAAAGTCTAGCACTTCTGGTTTCACATTTATATTGAAGACATATGTCAAAATATTGATTATTGGATTCGATTGAATAAGATTTTATATGATGGGTTAAGCTTGCGGTGCCTTAATGAAACCTATTGCGAAGTTTCAGAGCATATCTCCTGCTCTTCAGTTGAACCAGCAGTTAACAATCATCTGTGGGTCTTCATAGTCAAGTGTTTGGTTTCTAAGGCGGAAAAGTGCTGGACATACTGTAATAATGTGCAGAGATGTTTCTTAATTTTCGAGCACAGCTTGGCTGTCTGAGAAAATGATTATTGTTTTGTTTTTTGTATTCGATGAACATATTTCTCTCGAACATTTGTTAATGGTATAGACTTCAGCTTGAAAAATTGACAAGTGACTATTAAGACTTACTGAAAGTGCGTTATAGGAGAGTCGTTGAAAATGCAGGAACCTGTACTAACATTCGATTTTTGAACAGTAAGTATATATCAGACCATGTTTTATCTTGATGGGTGAGACTTTGTGTTCTGTCACGATTCCCTAGGGAGAATGACAATGGAGAAGTTGAGTTTGAAGTTGTACATGGGAATAATATTAGTTTTTTTAGACTGTCCCTTATCTACAGGTGTCCTTCCGGGCTTGGGTACTAGGTGATGTGTTCTTGATGGAGGAGAGAGTGGGTCGCCAGTCTAGCTACCATTTTTATAAAGAGTTGAATTGGAGGTAGTCCTACAATGAAGTTTAGAGCGTATGTAAAAGTTGTTCGCATGAATACAGTAATGTATGTTGTTGATAGTCTAAGAAACATTTCTTGCTTTTTTTGGATTGCCGTTTTCTCTTTTCTTTTTGACCACCAGCTGCATACGTTATTGTTGGTTTGATTATCAACATACGAGTTTATAGAGCGTACATCATTTTAGGTTTTAGTCTCCAGTTTTTTCCGCAAATGCTGCGACAAGTCCATACAGACTTGGTTGCTCTCTTGGAAATGCGTTCTAGTTTTGCTTCCATTACATTTTGCTGTCTAGGATGATCCCAAGGTATTTTGACTCTTTTGAGAATGGTATTGTTTCCCCATAGAGAGAGGAGAGTATTAGAAGACCAGGTTTTCCTCTGTTTGGGAATGATGGGGGTTGACGGAGAGTGCTTCATCTGAACACCAACTTTGTACTGTGTTCAGAGCTGACTGAAACCTTCTTGATATTGGTATTTCTGATGAGTCTTGTATGACAATCGCTAGATCGTTTGATGAATAGAATACAGACCTCCCAAACTTTTGCCGAAGCAGAAGATACTAGGCGAAACTCAAACAATGCTTTAAAAAAAAACACTCATTTTCAAACCGCGTAGGAAATTTAAATATTTTTTTATAATTTTTAAAAATGTTCACATCTTTACCTTTCTTGTACATTTTTTGGTTTTTTAATCGCACAATAAATGCAAAGCTATTGAAAAAACAGTGTGAACTACTTTTTATATATTTTCCGTGTTGCAAATTTTGCATCGCTTGACTAAAATAGTGCAAAAGATAAAATCAAAACAAAATTCCATTTTTCTTATCAGAAACATAACAGAAAAGTAACACTTTTTGCGCCCTGATCTTTATGGAGCTGACCCAGTGTGGGTTGCCTAAAACATTATTGTTTATAATGTGTGGAGCAATGTTGTAGGCAAAAACGCTTTCCACGGGTATTGTCTTTCGCGAGGAATTGGAAAGTCCTCCGTTAGTTAAGTCATTGCCATGAAAAGCGCTTTCTGTCAAAGCAGTTTAGTTTTTTTTTTTACGATTCGATTCTCGAACTTTCAAACCTCAAATTACAAAAAGAATTAAATTTTCGAAAAGAAGAAAAGAATCTTTTTGAACATAAAAGTCATTCAACGATCCTAGTTTCAGTGTTAAACAGATTTGAGAGGAAGATGAGAATATTTTGTTGGTCTTATACGGTTAAACCAACGAACGGTTAATATCTTGCTGCTCATTCTCATTCTTCAACCCTTTTTACCCTCAAAGAAATGAATTCTTTATGCTATGTCCACATCGCACAATACCAAACCAAAAGGATAACCAAGTGGTTTGCCATACAAAATGAAACCTTTTTAGTCACTGGATTTCGTGATAACGTACTGGAATATTTCATCGAATTTGACATTTAAGAGAGTGGAAGTGAGTGGAGAGAGAATGAGTTCTCTCATACGTCGTAGTCGTTGACGTTCTGCACACACTTTATATCTGTCTCTTTTTAACTTAAGACAAAAAGATAAACTCAAAACCTTTTTTCATATGCGGACACTACTTGGTTTACCCAAGCCATCCTCGAATGAAACCCAGTTTAACTTCAGGTGTGGACATAGCTTAACTTAACTGCTGATGCGTGCGGTGTACTTAACTAGGAATTGGAGTAGCAAGTTGGAATATTGGAAGTAAAGGGTATTCCAATCGGGAAGTGACAATTTTGAATTCAATTTGTGAACGCACCCTTTCACTAATCATCGAACTGTCATTGTCAATTTATACAAGTACACATACGAGTAACGTTTGCAATCTATTTAATGCAAAAATTTGAGTCTACATATTCGTTGTGTGATGTTGCCATGTCAGTGAGACAACGGGTTGGTCGATGTGTCGATGCGTCGCGTCAGTAGCAACCGATCCAAATCAGTCAATTGTATAACTAACCCAGAATTGGGCATCGCTCAGGCCACATTACGGCGTATATTTTTCGTAAGGATCTCGGTTTACACCCATACAAGATTAAGCTGACTCAAGAACTGAAGCCGATGAACCTGACAACGTGAGTTCCCCAATTGGGGTCTGAAGAAGATGCACCAGGATGATGAATTTCTTCTCAAAATCATCTTCAGTGGCGAAGCTCATTTTTGGTTTAATTAGTTCGTCTACGAGGAAAATATTTATTTTATTGGTTGGGTGAAAATTCACATGTACTTCATGAACCACCACTTCATCCCAAAAAAATAACTGTTTGGTGCGTTTTGGATGCCGTGGACGTAATTGGTAATATGTTTTCGTCGACAATAGCGATCATCACGTTTCTGTGAACAGCAAGAGTTATAGCGCAATGTCAAAAGCCATACAGCACACGTTACAATGGATTTATTTAAGAGTAAGTTTGGTAAGCGTGCTATCTCAAGAATTGAGCCAATCAATTAGCGCCTTATAAGTCTCTAGACTATTTTCTTTGGGTCAGCGTTAGCTGATTGGCTTATGCCAACAAGCGGACGACGTTGGAAGAGCTGAGAGCCAACATTGAACCCGAAATAGCGGCCGTTTCGGCCGAATTATGTGGCCTAGTAATAGAACATTGAGTCCAACGAATTGTCCGCGCAAACGTGCCCGCGGTGGTCATATGAACGAAGTCGGGTTCCATTCATTATTTAGATTGCACTTCAAGCTGATATTAAACTTTTTGAAAAAACTCAAAAAGTTTTTGAAATATGAGAAAAACTTACTCACTCTCTAAAATTTCTCAATAAATACGACCACAAGTACTCAGAAAACGATCATTCACAGTGACTCAAAGTCTGGTTTATTTAAGCACATTGTTTTAGTTGTTGTGTTGTAATTTAAGATCTCCTGATTTGATTTAAACTACATTCCTTGTGGAAAAATCAGGAAAGCTAATTGTAGAAATTTTATTTCATGGCGCACCAAGTGTTCTTCAATTGGACATCCAACTTGGTCAAGAATCATCAATCAACTAGAAACTTGAATATTTTATCGAAGGTACATATATTATAATTCAGAATAAATTGAGATGACATTCTTATGTCAACTAAAGCGTATCTATTAACAAAGAACACCGATGTTTTACTCAACTGACTTCCTGACTTAGACGGAGCCTTTATCGATTCTCGCTCTAGGTATACACACCACTCCTTAACCTTTCCATTTTCCTTGTGACATTTTCGCCATTCCTTTTCTCTGCTAATCTTGCAGCTTAAAAAAAAAACACCTAATCGCAAAAGAAAATAAATTATAATTAAACTTATGCATCTCATCAGGAATGACCCAATTAGCCGTGATTTCAACCAGCTAACGGATCGGACCAACGAACGCCCCATCCTTGCTTTTTCGTGCTATTTTATGAGTTTTCTGAATCCATAAACAAAACCTGGGAGCGTATAAAGCTGGTCTCCTCGAATGCAATTATTTATCCATCATCTTGTTTGTCCTCACCAAAGGCATGGGAGACAATTTTGCTTAATCCTTAATGCTAAACAAATACTGTACACATTTGTGTTTAAGTGGCCATTAAAAAATCTCCTCAAATATCATTGAACCGGGCCGACAGCGACAATGCACAGATATGTAGATACAGAGAGAAAGAGGGAAAGGCAGAGAGAAGAGTAGTTGTTGTCGTTAGTCCTTTTTGTAAAATTGGTAGCAATGTTTGTGCATTGCACAGGGTGCTGTGTAAACATTATTATACTTTTAGAACAGATGCGGGGTAGGAATAGAGACGATGACGATGATATATCTCATCATGAAGCGGAAGGCTTTTTGTGCCGGCACATGTCGAATTATAAAATAGATGGGTGGCATTTGGCCACCATTCTTGGATTTTTTCTTGCAGAATCCTTGCAAAGGCACAACAAAAACAGCAACAAATTCAACAAGAAGAAATAATTTATCTGCCTTAGAAGAGAGAAAAGAAAGCAACAGCGGTTGAGTGGGAGCAAAAGCACCACAGTTCGTTGCCTTGTGAGTTGTGACACGTCCTATACAACTCATGTGTGAGGCAATCTCTTCTTCTCTGTGTTTTTTTTTATTTTCGCCCTATTCTATGGATAGATAGAGGTGTGTATACTGTTGTATGTAAGACATTTTATATGAGTCTCCTTTATTTTCTGTCATCCTCGACCTTCTTGTATACCTATACACAGTATTTATAAAGTAATAGCAGCAAGGAGCATTTTGCCATGAGGATGCGTTTGCCCTAGAGAAATTGTTATCCTTTTACGATATGGCAGACGTTTTGAAACTGCCTGTCATCTTTTATAGGGTTTTTCTCCACTGGGAAAATTATGCGCTGTGCGGTTATTGTAAATTTCGCTTGGGCGAACCTTAAGTACATTTCCACTTGTTGGCTTTGGCCATCTGACTCCTGCCATTATGCACTTTGAATTGTGATGTGACGTAAATTGAGTACGGATTTTGAAATAATTGTGAATATGTATGCAATGGAATGCCTGTGTATTATCTCTGATTTTATAAAGCCTCTTATGTTGTTATTTATTTATTTGCAGTTAATCCTAACTGGATTGTGTATCATGAGTTTGGCGAGGAGGCGTAATCGTTACAGCTACTTGGTGAGTATTTTATGTTATGCTTTATATTTATTGTCTGTGCTTTGTATAGGAATTTATGATTCAATAAATCCAAATGGTTTCTGTTGAAATAATCGAGCTATGAAAGGGTTGGTGTAAGGCTTGTTTTGTTTTGTTCTGTTTTTTAACCAACAACTTGAAAGTTGAGTTTTGTTGCTGTTAATTGGCACCGTATATAATAACAGTCCAGTGGGAAAGGATTTAAAAAGTTATCCAATTGACTCTGAAAAATCAATCATTTGGTTTTCTTAGCCGCATTTTGTAAATCGCGTTTTCATAAGCGAGCAGACGCGACGTGTTATGTTTCCCAACAGTAAAAGCTGCTGCTGAGGCTTTCTACAGCATGACTAAAATATGGGATAACAAATTACGTATTAATTTCGAAGAATTATCGAACAATTTTATTGACAAGTCAACAGCAACAACTTTACCTTTCAGTCAAACTCAGGAAATATCTCCTCATTTTTTTGTTCTTAAAATGTCACAAAAAGTTTGGCAAGGTGGTGCCCGTAAATATTTTCTCAGGCAGAGGTACAATTGGAATGAGGAAAAAGAAGAATAAATGCGTAAGCAAGACTAAGTTGAAAAATGTATTTTCAATTCATTTGATGTTCTTAGAAACTTGAAAAAACATGAAACATTTATGGAGTGTGACTGTGTATGGCAAAGAAAAAAAGAAATACTTAGTATGAGTGTTTATTTTCATTCAAAAACTTTAGATTGATGTTTCTTTTTTAATTCAAAACCAATCATTTCAAATTTTGTTTTTGAGCAGTGACAAATGGAAGTTACGATGTCCCTGCAGGTGCTTCGTATTCCCATTTTTCTATGTCAGTTTTAAAGAGAAACTCATATGAAATGCCAGCTGTGTGTGAAAATCAAAGAGAACTTCTTTCTAAATTCTTGGAAAAAAATAACTTCAGGGTCAAGAGTAATTCTTTTCGAGTGGAAAGTTCATTGCTACATTTTTGAGTTCATTTACCATTTGTTTCTTAGTTTCTCCAGTAACTTTTTCGTAGAAAGACACCACAGGTATCCCAAAAACTTCTTCATTTCTGTTTTGATTAACGCGGTACTAAACTGGACTAATGTATTCACATTCACTTTGGTCATTGAAAAATGTGAGGCTATTTAAATGGGCTGTTCCGAAATTGAAATTCTTTCTGTTCTTTTTTTTTAGTATACTACTTGAAATGTGTGCTAAATCAATAGATCTTGAAAGAATAACTAGACTTTGGTATCCATCGAGCACTGTGAAGCACAACAAGAGTTCGAAAGCACAAATCTTTATCGGGATCACCACCTAAGAAGAAGATATAGAATTGATTCAAAGCGAAGCAGTTAACAGTTTTTGATTTCTCTCATTGTTTGGAAATGTTATCCTTAAAGTCCAGCCTTTTAATGATAACTTGAAAAGTAAAGCACCTTGCCCAGGAGAACATTCAATCGATACATTCCAACATTATTTTCAACATGTAAGTGTGGCAAGCAAGTTTCTTGAACTAGTGTTCACAGCTGATATCTAAGCACATCCATTTTATTTGTTCAGAAAGCTGATGCTTGTGCTTTAGCTAGTTAATATTCTTACCTAAAACCAAAGCATGAGATGATCAACAGACTAATGACCCTCAATGTATTCTATTATCTTTCCGTCCTAGTGAACAGTAATATTTTCAGAGACTTTTTCTTGACTTCGATTTCAGGCGTCATGAGGACAAATTGAGAGAATTTTTCTTTCGGAACGACCGAAGGTTTCCTCATCCGCTTTCGATAAGGTACTCGCTTCCGCGCAGTAAAGCATGAATCCTATAAAGATTTCTTTGGTTTTTCTGGAGGGGGTTTTGTTTTTGAGTTCTATTCTTTACCCAAAGAAAAAAAAAGTTGTTATTTTCCGTTTGATCTCCGCACTGATCTTGTTTTCCGTGGCTATAGCGAATGTTAGGTAGATGAAGTATGTACCTACTTCCTTGAAATTATTTCCATATATTGTGACGCTTTGTCCAATTCGTCGATGTTCGGTGTCCTCATTTGATGACAACATATAATTCGTTTCACCTTTTCTAACCATCAAACCCACTTTTGCCGCTTTCTTCCCATTACGTCAATGACGTCTGCATAAGCGAACATGTTGAGACTTTTGAAAGTGTTGACGTTTGAGTTTTGTAGAATCTTTTCAAGAAACCCATCAGAAACCAAAAATGTTTTTCAAGTTGTTGACGTGGGTCTTCAGCTAGGTGGTTGTCATCCTAGCACGATTTTTGTACCTTTTAATAAAACTTCCGAATCTTATTCCTGTTATGTCATCTTTCAATTTAATCCAAAAAGCGCATTTCATGTTGCTTTTTTCAAGACAAAAAGCTTATAAATGATTCCAACCAGTGTCTTAAGATAGCTAGCAAAACCTTCCTTTTTGAATCATTGCAATATCTTTGGAGACAACTTATTCTTCATTCAAAATTTTCTTTCTTTTTTAAGGCAGTTCTTGATTTGGAAATTATAATAGTTACACATGATGTTTTTTTAGATACTTACAATAAAAAAAATTGTCTTCGCGTTCCCTTTTATTGTACACCCCAAATAATGTTTTTTTTTTTTACTTCGCTGTGAGGCTTGCATTTAAGTGCTCACCGATCTCCTGTGATTTCTACAATTTTGTGTTTATCCATAAAATAATTCCTTTGTTCCAGAGTCAGGACGATTACTGTTTGCCTGAATAGAGAGTTCAATGCTTGACACTCATATTTAAGACTGTAGTTCACCCAGCCTTTGATTAGATCCAGTTCCATAGTTTGCCATAATCACAAAGTCTTTACTCTTATGCAGAATGGTTTCCGATAAGTATGTCAATAGCAAAAAAGGCTTTAATTTGTATATCAGTATACTCCATACATCAAGGTAGACAGTCAACTAAGTCATCCATTAAAGGAGTAAATAAACTTGGACTGATTTCGCATCCCTCTCTTACTATTGTCTTAGTTTAGATCCATTCGAATTTGTATGCAGCACCATTCCATTCTGCTGGTTTCGTATCAGTATTCCAGTTTGAGAAGTGGGTGATCAGCACTTTTCAACACGAAAATAATATGGTCGGTATTGTAATATCCTGATCAATTTAATCTACCTAACATTTCTCCAAATATTATTTAACTCTATTTACAATTTGATTTTGCGGAACAGCGAAGAGAAAATTTATACTTTTGCAGTATTTTTTGCCTAAGTTCTTTGTTTATAACAAATGTTCCTCCACTTAGGTTTCGTACATGATTCTGAAACTCGGAAGGGATCTTAGCTAAGATTGATTTTCGTGCCTCCAATTTCAATTTTTTAATTTAACAGTTCACAATTTTCTGATTATTTGGGTGTCATTCCTGAGTATATAAAAAGAGAAAATGATGTGATTATCAAGCGCTGTCCGTTTTTTTAAGACTGTATCTCACCACTGGTGGAGGAAAGTAGTAGAACAATTTCAGTATCTTAAATTAAATTAATTAGCAAGGCCTGCGTTTAGGAATTCGCCCATTGTTTTTGCTTCACAATTTCGCATTTGACATTCCTTCAAATCGTCTCAACTCTGCATCTGAGAGAGAAATTCCCTCACAGGAAGTTGCGGAGAACTTAATTTCATATTTTACGTTTGAAAAATAAACTCACATGTGAGGTGAGTAATTAAAATAATTCTCATTGTTTTCACTCTCAATGGCATAATTGTAAAATTTCTCTGACTCCACGTTTTAATTGTCGTTGACTGGATCCTGGCAGTGGAGCTTCGTGGTTAGCCTACTTGTTCTCATGGGTAGGTGGTTCTTTGTCAAGTGTCTCTGCTGTCGTGGTTGTCGTCCACAGCATTGTACCATTGTCACGACGCTTTGGAACTGGCAGCATTTTGTAGCTGTTAATTTACTGACAGAAAGAATTTTTATAAATATTGTTGAATTTAACAGGAATATTGCCCATATACTTGTATAATTGTACGGGCCTCCCTTTTTTTTAAGAACGGGCAAACTATACTGAGAATCTATTCATCCGGCATATATTTTTTACCATACCATGTAGATTAGTTGGTGAATGATCCTTCATTTCCCAGGTGATACCCTGCTGCATTCGACTAGTTGACATCTTCGTCAATGGCTTTTTGATTCTTTGATACTTTGAACAGAAAGCAACGTCTTAATGGTCCGGTGACAGAATTCTGGGTCATCGTTCACGTTGAATGGGTCATTCTGCCTGACAGCGGGATTTATGTATGTCATCACTGCCATTTAGGAGTCGGCAGGTCTCTGCAGATTCTCAGTAGCTTCATACCAACTAACATTATACTGTGATGTTTCTCACCTAAATTTTACAGGCTTGAACTCAAGGCGTACTACACTGGTGTGTTCTTTTGCCCTTTGCTAAAACCTTCAAATAACCAAATCTGTTACAGCTTCTATGAATCTCATCAAATTAGCCCTTCTCATGGTCTTCCCTTTTACTATATCTGAGACTAAGATGTGGTTCCAATCCCATCTTTTTTATATTTGCACACAAGGCAGTTCCAAACTGCTTGCATATGTGAGAAAGCTTTTCAACTGAATTACGTGGCCTCAGAAAGTACTGAGCCCAAATCTCAGAGGTATAACAACTTCAATACTTATCTGCTTCCCCCTAGTTAGTGATCTGCGATGTCATTGCATAAAACATACGGCCAAGACCTATCGCGTTTCTCTCAACCAAAACTTGTGAGCAATACAAGAAAACCTACAACTTATAGATTAGGAATATCTCATAGTCTCTTTTTTTTTTAGTATCTAAAGGTTTCACCGTGTGAATTTGGCTCAAAAACAATCATAGATTTAGAAAATAAAAACTTGTTTCGTCTATACTTAGCTACGTTATGCTGAGAAAATGATCGAATTTTCAGAAATGAATGACATAAAGTTGAAGTTGTTTATTTTTTGGAGACAGACACACCCGTTCGCTATTAACGAAGTGCTTATAAGTGAAAATCGGTGTCTTGTATGAAACTTGTTAAGGACAAGGTCACAATATGTCAATGTCACTCAAAACTTTTCACCCTCCAAAGGGGTGCATGCGATGTGCTCTCGGGCAATTTCTTAATTAAATTTCTATGTTGAGTAGCGCGACTTCAAGGCCCTTATGCCATTCAATCTGCCTTCATTATTCAATTGGATTATCTACGTTTCCGTCTACTTAATCACGCAAACAAGTTCAATGCTCAGTTTGAAGCAAAATAAAACATTAATTTCACCGAAATGGATGGAGGAAAAACTTTTGCCTCTTGTTGATGTATCCCTCCCGTAGTGAAGGGACTTACAAACTTCTAACGAGGTCCCATATGCTCAACCCTGTTCTACCTATCACAAGTTCTTCTTTTATTTTTTATTGTTGCTCCTTGTCCTTGGTTCATGTGGAGAGGATAAATCAGTGCATGATGCCACCCAACATACTTTTTGTTCGAATGTTGTAAGCCCTATTTTTACTTCAGTAGGTACTTGTACATATATATTCGAGTATGTAGCAAAGGCGATGTCGCGTGTTGTTCATTGAATAACAACAAATGGAACAACACAATATTGCGAATAACAAAGTCTTGAAAAGTTATTTTCGAATGAAATCGATGATTTTCAATTTGGTGCTTATTCCTTGACAAGGCTCACATACTCACACAGGCCGTACGGCGGGTGGCATCCTCTCTCCCCTCTGATTGTGTATGTGTATGTGCTTGAACGTGTTTTTCAATTTTTCTTCCTCTTACAGATAAAACTGTCGGGAGCGTGTGGCTTAGTGTCAGCCCTGACATGTGCCTTGGTAACTGTGACAACGACTGTCCTCCATATGAGTCGCTTACAAGCGTTGCGGGAATGTGAGTACGCACAAAAGACCCGGACATGTACATGCTATTCCGACATGATTGAGTCACAAGTCGAACGAGTGGATAAAGGTAAGAATCAAAGCCCATCAAGTCGATCATTGTAATGACGACAGCTATGATGATGACGATGACGACAAGGAATATCACCGATGACGACTAAAGAACGACAAGGACGAAAATACTTTTAACGGGCTGAATGCGATGAGTGTGTGGAGCTCGATTTCGTATCGAATCTCGGCCGCCATCCAGAGCCTTCCCTTTTATAATATCCTAATGTGTTTCTATTTTTTCCTTGTCTCTTATCTATTTCCGTCTGCCACCATCGTTGGGCACCATCTATTGGAATCATCCATTGGAAATGAACAAAGAGGGTGTACGGTTGGTTTTTGATTCACTGTCGGACTGTGGGGTTGTTCATGGATCGTTGTATTCATGCCTGCGAGCCATATTTGGATTGTCGGTGGCTGGTGTCCTGGTAGCTGTATTTAGCTGCATGCTCGTCTATCAACTGCTGAGGTGGGTGGAACTTTAAAACAAAAAACTTTCGATTGTCCTGTTCAATGCATTTTTTTTCTTTTATTTTTTTCCAATAGCCACGAACGTAAAAAGATGTATTGGGAGCAATTGGAACTGCGATGTCGGTCACTGTACACCACAAGCCAGCAAGGACCGCCGCCAAATGGACCGATGCCACCAAACGGGCCGGCAGGAGTAATTAGTGGACCGCGAGCGAACATGTGTCGTTGTTGTGAACAATGTCATGCTCATCGACAGGCATTAGCCCCTACCGCTTATCCCTGGGATGCTGGTGCCGATGGAAGATTCTGGACGGGTCAACCACCGGGAAATTTCTATTCTCCCAATCCAGGTGGAGATGATTTAAACACTGGTGGAGGGACAAATCGAGGACTGAATCAGAACAGCCAACGCGCTCGGGTCGCAGGATGGAGTTGGCCTCGAATGCCTTGGCAGAGAAGCTCACCTGATCCCAATGCAAGGTATCGACAGACACCCTCGAGCCCGGACTCACAATATGGGTTTTCGAACAATGCACCAAATGGAGGTGATGCTGGTGGGGTTATAAACGATGAGCGGGTTAGTTGCAGTATGGCCCACCAAAATCAGCAGGCCGCTTTTAATGTCATGGCAAATGGTTTGCCGTATGGCGTTTGGGGGCCACCACCACCTTACAGTGATCCTAACAGCCCGGCACGACGAGGTCGATATCAATACATGCATTCTCACTCGAATCAGTGTCAGAGCATGATGATGGAGCGGCAGATAGCGGGGGCTCCTCCATCTACGCACTCACAAATTCCAATAATTGAATGCCACCAGCATAGTTCATCGACAGATAGTCACTCCATGGAGCCATTCTGCTCTCAGCAAGCAACAAGAAACATGATTAAACGACAAAGTGGTTCTGGAGCTAATGGTGCATTCAAAACCCCAAAGGACACATACGAAAACACCCCATCTGATAGCGACGGACCAAGAGACCGATTCTCTAACACCTTACCTGTTCGTAAGACAAAAAAGCGAGTCGTTGAAGTTGGTGCAAAGAGCATTGGTCCAAACTCGCATCCAACTCAGCGAGTGAACGTGCAGAACGTCTTTATGGAACATGAGTACCATGAACCGAATCCAGTTGGAGGCGGTCACCACGAGCCGATGAACTCGACTTCAAGCGGTCAATCTTCGACGTGTCAGCCAAAAATCAAGAGACTGAAAACATGTGGAGTGGAGAACTCCGGGTTCCAGAACAACGGAGAGAATTTGCCTGACTCCACAGAAGAAGGTGGAAGTGCCGTCCGCAATGGTGATCCAACCGAATCGGAAGTTTATTTTGCTGACGTGAGTAGCTGCTGCAATGTTTCGGTGAAAAATGACAACTATTACGACGACGCCAATCAACACCACACGTCCAACAAGGACAAAACAACAAATCAACCGACTGTCCAACAAGAAAGCAATGAAAACGAAGACTACTTAGCCCAACGGTTCGGTCAGCGAGAAAATTCTGTCCGCTGTCGTCTCCCCTTTCCACAGCAAGCACGAGTCGAGCATGATCAACTGAATCTTGCCGTCCCATCTAGACAAAGTCTTATCCCCAAAGATATATCCCGACAAAGCATGTGCTCTGTGGACTCTGGAGAAAAGACTGATTTTACTGACTTGTCACCTGCAACTCCTTGCACCAACTTTGCACATCCATCCTCACATTTCCCCAGTGCCAATGCTCCCAGTAGCTATGCTAATCAGACAAGCGATCTCAATGAAGTCGCAGCGAGATCAAACTTTGTTGCTTCGTTCCCATTTTCATCTGAACAAAGTCAAGAGGCACATCGCAGATCGACAAAAAATATACAAGATGTAGTGTTCCTGGCTCCAGATGCTCAATACGAGGTGATCAAAGAACCAAATCAATTTGAAAACACCCCACTCACAATGGCTACTTATGACAATGAGGTTAGTTTCAAGAGTCCAGCTCCTCCGAGTCATTTTCAAAAGAGTCAACACACACCGATAAAAAGGCCAAACATTAGCAGTATTATCCAGAATCTAGGAAACACCGACATTGGATTACTTTATCCTGACAGCAGAAGAGATGGACCTACTGATGGATCACACCAGATATTGGCGAAGGTTGAACGATCAGGACATTTGACAGCATCGGACAATGAATGGTCGGATAGTAGTGACCGGCGATTGTGAAAGGAAGTGTTTGTTTAGAAAAGAAGGGGGCTTAGTTTTAATAGTTACTCTAATGATATACCGTTAACTTTTTTTTAAGTTATTACGTCTTTTATTTGTATGGTTTGCGACAGCAGTACAATAGAACTGTGTAGTGTAGTGTGCTGGAGATATGTTAGTTTAATTTTCAAACCTCGACATGGGTGTGTAACAAAGTCCTTTGATATTTTAAAGAAAAGTTTGTGTAATAGTTGCGTGCATATCATGTTCACAATCTCTTCAGCAAACAAATGATTTCTCCTAGATTCAGCTCAGTCGTAATTTGTTTTTCCAAAACTGTCAAATTGATTATGCAAAGAGTGACTGTGGTTGCTCTTGTTTAAGTCAGCAAATCCTTAATGATCTGAACTGTTATAATTATGGTTATCCTACAGGGATTGTTTATATTCGCTCTGTTTTTCAATGCCTACTGAACAACACGCTCATGCCTATTATAGTTGAACCCTTACACCAATGCATAGCATTAGCATTTTCTACGATTCTTGTTGTTAAAGGCTTTGATTTTAGAAAAACCAGATAGTTTTCCATAACGTCTTTAGTTCAATCCTTCTTCATATTTGGAGCAAACTTTCGCTCAACGGTTTATTTCCGATTCAACAGCTCTGCTTCGGTAAAAGCATAACCGGAGCTGTAGCTGTCAAAATATTTATTTCAAGTCGATGTAACGTAACGTAATCAAAACAAAGCGAAAGCCCAGCTGTTTTGAATTATTTTTTTATTCCAGCAGGAATCCGCCTCTACTTAACTAGCTTAAACATGGCTTCCGGTCTCTCTCTTGTCTGCAGTAAACCAAAGCATTACTCGTAATAAGAAAGCATTAACACTTGTTAAACACAACAGTTCTTTTAGTTACTTTACTTTACGTCCCATTCGTTTTAAGAGCATACGATGTTCCTCTCATTGTCTCTGATTTTGAAAATCAACGTCAACTGTGGCCTTTTTAAGGTTGTCCTTAGATAACAAAGCGTGAGGCTGAAACTAAGGATACCTTGTTCTTGAATGTGCTTATATATATATATGTGTGTTGTCTGGCTGCAACTGTAGCATAGGGCAGCAACCAGATCACTCCATCTGTCCCAATTCGCCGCAACGGGTCTTAGCTGTGACCACCATTGAATACCTTGAGACTGAGCTTCTTTTAAAACAGATGACGTCCATGTTGTTTTTGGTCTTCCAACGCGTCTCTCACCCTGAGGATTCCATTCGAATGATTGTTTTACTATGTTGTCGTTAGGTTTCCTCAGTGTATGGCCTATCTAACGCCACTTTCGTTGGGTGATGTCTGCATCCAATTTAATCTGTCCGGTCCTATTCCATAGTTCAACGTTTGATATGGCTTGCGGCCACCTGATCTTCAGAATTTAGCGCAGACAACGGTTGACGAAGGCCTGTAGCCTGCTCGAGATGTTGACAGAGCATTTCCATGTTTCAGAAGCATATAACAGCACAGATTTCACGTTGGTTCGATATTTTGCTTGAGTTCCACACAGGAGAAAGGATTCCAAATGCACTACGGGCTTTGTTTATTCTATTGTTAACATCCAGGTCCGTACCGCCATCAAATGCAATAAAACTGCCCAAGTAATTAAACTGCGTGACCTTCTTTCTCTATGGTTCCCTGCCTTAGAAGCTAAGTTTGCCAAACAGACCCCATTGGATACCGTGTCTTTCAGTTGTACCCACAGTGGCAGTCATTACATCGTCGATTGCTAGCAAGAACAGAATTGGTGACAGGACATCTCCTTGTCTCACTCCTTGACGAACCTCAAAGGAGTCGGTTAGCTGTCCATTGTGCAAAACGAAACACCTTGCGTTGTTGTACTACTCATTAATAACAGCAACAATTTTCTCAGGGATACCTCTCGCAATATGCGATCTCCAAATGCATTCATGATTTATCCTGTCGAATGCCTTCTCAAAATCCACAAATGTGCTAAATTCGTTTGATTGAAACGTCAGACGATGTTGTTTATGCCCACAATTGTGTTAGCTTTGCTTTGCTTTTGACTTCTGCTAATTTTCTTGGTCATGCTTAAGTTATGCTTTATGTTTAGATACACAATTCAGCTGTCCTTCACTAGCGTTTCGGTTTCAGGTGTATTCTCGCTATACATTCAATTCGCTTTTTCAAGCTGTATGATGCTTTTATCTTGTACATCTAGTCTCCTCTTAAAAAATTCCAAAAAACGATGTTTTTGAGTGGAAAAATGAAAAATGGTATCGAATAGGAATTGAAATAGACAAAGAATGTCACTTTTTGTGAAGCTGATACAAGAAGACTTCGATGTGCACAATCAGAACGCCCGAAAAACCCCCAAAAAATCTGTATTTAAGGACAAAGTAAACCAAACTGTCTGTCTTCTACAGTTTTAGTTTTGAACTTGATCTTCGTTGCTTTGTTTTTACGTCAAGCTGAATAGTTAAAGAATCACTACATGTTAAGACCCCAATGTGTCTTTTCCTCACTATCCGAGCGAGATTTTCAGTTTGGACGGTTTGAAATCTCGAGATTCTGGCTTTCTATTGGCCGTTCTGTTCCGTTTCCTTTGTCTCCATTTGATTAGCTCTTTAATTTTCATCCGTCTGGATTTTAATGTCCTTGATTGCTGTTATTGAATTTCTTATTTTCCCAGTAAAACATTTTGTGATTAAAGCGCTTTGAACAGACTAAACTCTTTTGTTCTTTAGTTAATGCCTTGAAAATTTCTTGGCCCACAAGACTAGGTTGAAGATTCAAGTTCTCAAAGTAGGTTGCCGTAACTCAAACCGAGTGTAATTTTTTCCAAGTGCAGAGAAGTAGGGCATTCCAATAGGGTGATAGAAAACAAAATAAAAGACAAATTCCATCGTGAAATAGTTTTGACTATGTCTAGTTCAAGGCATACTTACTTCCTTTTCACACTATCCCAAATGATTTATTTTACACTCTATCTGCTACACCCGTGTACTGCCTAACCGGATATTCTGAACGTCAAAATTGACCTCAATTTTTATTCATCCGTCCTTGATTTAAAAAAAAATAAAAATAAAAAGAAAAAGCGAAAAAAGAAGTGAACATGTGCCATAAACAATTCATGCCATGCTCCTTGAATCAGCCCATCATCATGTGCCGGTTACTTTCGATGTCCTTCTCATCTGTGTTTGGTAGTATACGTGCGATGCATTATTAACTACAAATAAATCGACTTGATGTTGAAGAATTTCCAAGACTTATTGCAATCATCAATGCGACACTTTACACACCAAAACATTACATACACCACATCTTGATAGAGATGTCCTCGTAAAAATTTATTATGCTCAAAAGTCTATTGATTTAGTGAATTATTGAGCTTAACATACACAACGAGTCCTTGAAAAAGTCATCGATTTGAGTGGTGAGTGGTGAGTCCTTATTGCAAAAAAAAGGTTTCCACATTTGAATTATTAACTCGAATTTGTTGTAACACATTGAATCACAAAGGTGCTGCGTACAGGTTGAGTGTATGTATTTTATTTTGTAAAGCCCCTCTTCAAATAGGTCGATGAAATACCACACATCCCCTTTTACCATTTCGAGGATCTGAAGTAGTGGTACACAGCACACGATAATATTTTTATTTATGTTTTTTTGTTACTCCAACCAGGCAAATTAGTTGATTTGAAAAGGATTTTGTAAATATTGATTGATATAAAATAAATACGATAGTGGAAGAGATACTTAAACAAAAGTAAAATGATGTACTTGTAATAGAAGTGTAGGCATGAAATAGTATTATGTTATTGACAGCAACTACTCATAGATTGGTACTTATATAAACTTTATTTGTTTATTGTGATTTTTATTAGCTGTTAAGTTATCTGTTTCAATGAAGGTAATGACAAAAAGGAAAATATATATATATACTAATGAATTCATGA
The DNA here is from genome assembly GCA_914767635.1 of Melanostoma mellinum. Lineage (NCBI taxonomy): Eukaryota > Metazoa > Arthropoda > Insecta > Diptera > Syrphidae > Melanostoma > Melanostoma mellinum. Next base: position 197,696,940 of record OU612058.1, on the reverse strand, counting down.
CTTGAAAAGAAATAAAAAATATTTAAAAATATGTTTAAATCTAAAATTATGAATACAGAAAGGAAATTAAAGAATATTTAGTGTATGTATATTGAGAACATAGAACAAATGATGATACATTAATTGTTAACAAAGTAAATTAAATTAATGTTAGTGCATAGAGAAAATTGTACTATTAACTTAAATGCCCGAAAAATATATGAAGTATTCTTTCAAAATATATATAAGTTGAACAGCGTGTGTCTATTTTTCTTTTGGAATAAAGTTTTGGAATGATGTTTCCTATAGCAGAGGTCACACAAGGCTTCTTGCCAGCGGCTGGAAGTAGCGGCAGCAACCAGTGATAACCTAACCTAACCTAACCTATGTCCATGCTAAACAGCAGAATTATCCACAGCAATATCTAAGAAGTGGAAATTTCAGCACTAACAACAATAGGCTCCCCACAAGGTGGAGTCCTCTCACCACTCATCTGGTCAATAGTTGTAGACAGCCTACTAAGATTACTTGCAACCCAAGGTCATCTATGCAGTGGGCTTCGCAGATGATCTAGCAATTGTCATACAAGGCTCATCAGAAACAATTATATTAAGTAAGAAGACTTCAGCCAGCTCTGAACACAGAACAAAGCTGGTGCTCAGATGAAGGTCTATCTGTCAATCCCCGTAAGACATTTACTGTCCCATTTACAAAAAGAAGAAAACTTAATCTTCTAATACCCCCCCAATCAAATATGGGGAAACAATACCATTTTCCAAGGAATCAAAATACCTGGGGATCATTCTAGACAGCAAAATGTCATGGAACCCTCAACTAGAACGCATTTCCAGCAGAGCAACCAAGTCCCTATGAACTTGTCGAAGCGTATGCGGGAAAAACTGGGGTCTAAAACCTAAAATGATGTACGACCTATATACGCTGCGGTAGTCAGACCAACAATAACGTACGCAGCTGTTGTATGGTGGAAAAAAAAAGAAATAACGGTAATCCAAAAACTTGAAAAGATTCAAAGATTGGCAACAACATGCATTACTGGATGCATGATGCGTACAACACCAACATACGCTCTAAACGTCATTGTTGGACTACCTCCAATTCACCTCTTCATAAAAATGGAAGTAAGACTGGCGACACACCGTCTTTTCCATCAAGGACACATAAAATCACATCCATTACCGAAAGGACATCTGTCGATAATGGAAAGTCTAGAAATACTAAATACCTTTAGTATGTGCTTGGATGCTATTATTATGTACAACTTAAAACTCAACTTCTCCATTGTCATCCCCCCTAGGGAAGACTGGGAGAACACAAAACCTCATCCTTCAAGGCAAGATATGGTCTGGTATACGGACGACTCAGGTTCCGGCATTTTCAGCGACTGTCCTAGAAAGAATTTCTCAGTAAGTCTGGGCAGTCACTAGTCCATTTTCCAAGCTGAAGTCTTTGCCATTAACGAATGTTCGAGAATAATATGTTCATTGAACACGAAAAACAAAAAAATGTATTCATTTTTTCAGACAGCCAAGCTGCACTAAAGGCGTTAAGCTCACCTGTCATAAGATCCAAACTAGTCCAAGAGACAGTCATGTCACTCTCTGAACTAGCAAGGAAAAACACTGTAATCCTCTACTGGATCCCAGCACACAAAGGCTATGATGGAAACGAGAAGGCAGACATCTTAGCTAAAGACGGTGCATCTAAGCCATTCGTCGGTCCTGAACCCTTCTGCGGTGTAAATAAAAGCACCTTCAAACATACTGCCAAGAACATCCTACTGGAGGAATCAAATAGAGCTTGGAGTAACTCATCTGGCCAAATCTGTTCAAAACTCTTTTTGCCAGAATATACTGAAAAAACCAGCACTTTTCCACCTTAAAAAACAAATACTTGACTATGAGATTATCCCCATAGATAAACTCAAATTCATTCACCCACAGAAGATAGCTAACTTCTGGTTCAATTCAGGAGCAGGAGAACTGCCCTGAAACCTCACATGGGCTGGCACAATAGGTTTCATTTAGACAGCGCAGTGCCCAGAGCTGAGCAAGCTCTACACCCGTCCCCTGAATCTAATCTAACCTAACCTAACCATCCAAGTTTCAACACTCATACGAGACATATCAAAGAGCACTTGTGCCTAATTCATTGTCCAGGAACCACTTGAAAGTAAACAGATGAGTAACTCGTCATCATTTTCAACAACACGTTCGACCATCAACAAGAGTGTTCACTTTATTGAGCTGGAAACATATGAAAACTTTCAACATTTAAGTTTCAGTACCGCCATCATATTCTACGGCAAATTGACTAACTTTTTATGCAATACAAAACTTTTTTTAAATTTTTTTGGCCCTCTTAATGAGGTGCCCCCTTAGTATTCTTAAATTTTTCAATTTTTAATTTAAGTTTTGGTGGGGCAAAACCCCCATTTACTAGGCTTAATACAAGCTATTACTTAATCTAACTTACAAACTAAGAAACTTAATAGCTAAGACTTAATTTAACAAGTTGGAGGGCTTAGGAGACGGAGCCTTAGGCAGGGATAACTCATAATGAAGTCAAAACTAGAGGAGTAAGAATTGACAATCCTCAGCATTCGGGAGATGGGTTCATTGGAGCGGTAAGAGGTTCGATGGGTGGGAAGATAGAAAAGACGGGGATTCCGGGTGTTACGAGGTTTAGTATTTAGAAAAATGGATTCGTTAAGGGCTGGACAGTCAATGGTACCTGTGAGGATTCGGTGAATGAAGAGAACGTCAAATTTTTCTCTTCGATCTTTCAGCGTATTGAGGTTGAGGAGTTTGATTCGGTCTTGATAAGGAGGTAATATCAAAGGATTACTCCAATTAAGACCTCGAAGAGCAAATCGGAGGAAACGGTGTTGCATGTTCTCAATTCTGGCAATGTGAACTTATTGGAAAGGCGACCAAACTTGACAAGCGTATTCAAGAACCGTACGAACAAATGAAATGTAAAGGGATCGAGTTACGTATCGGATCGAGTTCTTTGGACCATCGTTTCACGAAGCCAAATGCTGAATTTGCATTGAGGATTATATCGTCGATATGTTTGAGGAAATTCAGCTCACGGTCGCAAATAATCCCAAGGTCACGGATCACCTGAACGAGGGAAATGATTCGACTGTTTAGTAGATAGAGATGGAGAGGAGATTTGATGCGTTTAAGTGAGAAGGTAACTGATTGGCACTTTGCACTTGAAAAATTGTCGAGATCCTGTTGGAGATGGGAAGAGTCTTCGGAAGAAGATATGACGCGGTAGAACTTAGTGTCGTTCGCATAGAGAGAGATAGAGAAGTGTTTGGTGATCATTTCAATGTCGTTAATACTAAGAATGAAGGGGAGAGGGCCTAAATGGCTGCCTTGAGGAACTCCGGATGTAGCTAAAAAGCGGCTGGATAAGGCTGATCTGAACCGAACGCTGAAAAATGATTTTCTAAATAAGAAGAAATCCATCTCAACAGAATTGGTTCAAAGCTTGACCTGTCTTTGAGGAAACCGTGTTGTCTAGGGGAAATGAGAGATTTGCAACGAAAACTTAAGTTTTCATACAATATGCTTTCGAAAATTTTGGGTATCTATATGTGAGAAATTAGCGATGGGACGATAATTTTTCACGACGCACTTAGGACCTTTTTTGTGTATAAGGGTTATAAACGCCGTTTTCTAAGCTTGGGGGAAAACTCCTAGAGAAATGGACAAGTTAATGATTTTTGCGAGGGGAAGGGCAAGAGTGGAGGAGCATTTCTTAAGAAATATGGCAGGTATACCATCGGGGCCATGAATATACTCATCACTTAGATGATTTAACTTTTCTTTAATTAGATAGGAGTCAAAAAAACGTGGAAGGAATGGGTCAAAAGAAAAATTCGGTAAAAACGAGAAATAAGCTGAGTCAGGAACAAAAGAATCATCCGTGAAAGACTGTTTGAAGCAACTTGCGAAATAGTTTGCTAAGGATTAGGTGCATCGAATTAGGTTTCGTTATTAAAAAAGGAAATTGAAAGTTGTTTCCTTACGAGGCGTAGAAAACTGACTGGTTTGACCCAACGTCCGAGTAGTCCGAAATAACAAATTTCTTTGGTCTAAACATTTCCAGTCGGAAACTACTAAAGCACTGTCTATTTTCTGGCAATGTAAGAAGAGAGCTTTTGGCAAGACAAGGTATCTGCCACCGAAAAGGGTCCTTTAGATAGATGAATATGGCTACTATAATAAGACAGATGCACTCTCCAGTAAATATGATATTGCTTCGTTCGCCAAATTTCAAGGAACCTCCTAGAGCCTTCTCCAGCAGGACTGGCCTCGATGCACTCACTGGTGGAATCTTCCTCCTTTTGATACATAAATCATTGGTACTCTCATGAACATTGCTCGTTTAAAGAGATGAGGTTTCTGGTACAATTCGCACTGGAGTGTACAAGTAGCATATCTTTTAGTCTTCACAGATGGTTCCAGAACCGGCAATGGAGCTTTTGCTGGTGTCTTTGTGGAACGTTGAAATACCAATGCACGCCTCATTAGGCACATACGCATCCGTTTTTCAATCGAAGGCGTAAGCTATCCAAATTGCCATAAGCTACTTTACGAACAATGGCTGGGTAAGGAGAAGTACTTTTGTTTGCAGCGACAGCCAAGCTGTGCTTAAGGCTCTACTCTACCTTCTAATTACTTTGAAAGTGATTCAGGAAAGCAAGACCTGTTTAAATGTAACGGCATAACTGGAAATAAGGTCGCCCATGAACTGGCGATTCAAAGAGATGTCAGACAGCTTTGTCAGGACCTGAAGAGGTGATTGATCTACCGGGGTCCTCTTCGAGAGCTACAATCGACGATTGGAACTGTTAAGAGCATAGCAATCCTAGATAGGATGCAAACAGACAAAATGTAAGCTCCCCAACGTTAATATATGCCACATTCTTCCTATCTCGTATCAGAAATGATTGTTAAAAAAAACTTATGGCTTTGCCACGTGGCACTTCTTTTTTGCCAACGATTGAAATGTGCCGGCTCTAAGTGATAACACACTCTGTGAACCATGTGGAGAGGTTGATGACCACTTTCCTGCATTTTCTCGTATCAGGTTATAGATACTCGGGGCAGACTAAGTGAGAGCTGGTAACTTAGGCTCCTTATCATGGCAGCGTCCTTTGACTTTTCGGCGAACACCTGGGAAGCTATAGAAATAGAAGATCGCTATTTGGTAATAGAATGGATTAGGATTATGATATGAGCGGTCCAGCTGGTATTTTAAAAATCTTCAACAGAGAAAAAGTGATATTTGTAAGAAGGAAGGGGCTTCCTAGGCATGTTAAAAGTGCTCCTCATAAAGTGGAGATAAAAAAAACTAGTCTCGAAAGAAAATACATTAGCTGCATTCCAAATACAAGCTAAGAGAAGGGAGCGCATGTATTGGGAGTTAGAAGAAATGTCTGCTCCAGGTGCTGATGCCAACGAAACTATACAAGAAATACGACAAAACAACTTGCATGAGCGAGCCACTGTCTTCAAAACAGTCACTCAAAGAAGGAAAAATGATGAGAAAATTCGTTCGCTGAAGCTCATCAGCGATGCTCAAGGACAGCTTTTAGTGGATGACGACAAAATTTTGGACAGTTTCGGGCAGTACTGTGATAGTCTTTTGAACAAACAACGAACTGTTTCCTCAAGAGAGCTTTACAGAGGCTGAAACTTAGTTAAAGAAGTTAGTGAGGAAGGCAGTTAAGAGCTTCAAAAAAAGCAAAGGTACTGGCCAGACGACCAAAAAGATATAGCAATGGAGGTAAGTTACCTCCTATCAAATTTACAAAGAGATAAGAGATACCCGAAGTTGAGATAACTACCGTCGATAAAGCTGATGTCTTGGAAGGAAGACCTTTTTAACTTTTTCATACGTTTCTTATTTTCTCATAAAGATTATTTAACGTGTATCTGAAATTTGTTGTGCTTATATCGGATGATAATCGTAAGTTTTCACCCAGCTTTTCCATTTTAAGAAAATGTTTTCTGTAGAAAATACGAGTAACATGTGCTTCAGCAGTTGCTTATGCAACCTACCGTCCTCCACATCGAATATCGATGTATCTTGAGAGTGTCTAGGAACAATGGTAAGATGCAGCACCTCGATTGCTGCAGGCTGGTAAATGAAACTTCATTAAAAAACTTCTGTGTACATTATTTGAAGTTCCTTCAAACATTCATCTTTATTTTTTGAAACGACTTCCACTCTTAAAATTAATTATTTTTACAATTCTTTTTTACTTTTTTTTACATATAACAACAAACAGACTTTATGATTCGCACAGCTTGTCTCAACAAACAAATCTTACAAACGAGTACATGACCAGAATCGTTGACAGCGCTATCGCTGCAACATTTGAAGCTCCATTACCACTACCACCTTTGTGATCCTCCACTGTGCCATGTGGAATCTCATTGTGTTTAATGTGATCTCTTTCATTCGCAATAGCATTTTGCTGTTCAATTTCATCTAAGGCAAGATCGATACCCTGGTTGATGGTTCTTAGGAGAGGATAGTTCGAATTAATTCGTCGTGGTATTGTTAATTTGACACCTTTGGTGTTTTCAAATTCGGCGAAGGTATCAAGTTCTGGTTCACACTCGCCAAGGAAGTCGTCAGTATCAACTGACCATACCATAGCTCCGGCTAGGTTCTTCTGAATGGCAAATCTTACTTTGTTCGCTATGGAGCGGGTGCTATCGTAAGTAACAACTTTGGTCACATCTCCACCCTGGAACCGAGCCAGAGCCTGTGAGGTCCTATTATCCCACGACTTCAACCAGCCAGATGTCTTATTACTCAGTAATGGGCATATCTCGTTGTAGCCCAAGAAACCGTCTTCTCTTGTAAATGGACCTTGGAAACCAGCATCATCAGAATCATCGCCGAAGTTTCCATCCAAAGCTGTCTTGAAAGTTCGTCCGTAAAATGGAAGACCCATAACTATCTTAGAAGCTGGACATCCCAACTGCATTATATATTCAATGGTGAATCTCTGAAAAGAATGAAGCATTAAAGTGAGACTTGTTTCGGTTGACATTAACAAACTTATTTCTTACCACACTAAGGAAGCCCTCATCTTCTAGGGGAGCATTTGGACCAACCTTTCTATCCCAACTGCCATGGTAATCATAGCACATGACATGTAGATAATCAAAGTATTTGGCCAATTCTTTGATGTCGTAGGCTTCATCGATTACCGTCTTTGAAGCTCCAATGGCTGTAGTCAGCAGAAGATTGTATTTCCGGAAGTTATCGTGCAGATCTTTAGCAAGCAGAACGAATTTCTCACGATCTTGAGGAACTCCACCCCTTTGTGTTGGGTATTCCCAATCCAGATCCAAACCATCAAAGTTGTGTTTACGAATGAAGTTAGAAGCTTGTTGAACAAACATTTGACGACGCATAGGATCTGCAGCCATAATTGAGTAATTTTTAGAACCTTCGTTCCAGCCGCCAATGGCCAGAGTTACCTTCAGATGCGGGTGGGTCTTCTTTAGAGCAGTGATCCGATCGAAGCCGGCCTTGCCATAATTCTCCTTCAAGTCTTGCCATGGATCTAAAAAAGTAGTCAATAAAACAGAAAATTAATTGACTAAAACAGAATAAGCCAAACGAAAAGTTTGTCCTTAAGCTTTACATAAGTGATATTACGACTCGTACGACTATCAAAATTCTATAGGTACACAAACTACAGATTTTTTTTTCTCTCTTTTTCAAGGAAATGAATCGTATTTCGGCTATGACTGTTACATGACCTGAATTTTTAAGTTTTATGTTAATAGGCCTTTTGTGCGAGAAGCGAGTATGTTACTTTAAAGTGTGTGTCTTGCAAACACAATGGGCAATGGAAAAAAGTAAGCCCTGCTATTAAATAACACATAGCAAACACGTTATACGTCGATAAATTTGATTTCAGTAGGATTTGGGGTTTTAAATGCTGAGCTGCGTGTCATTTTCATATGATAACTGATATTTGCCGCCGGTAAGACAAGAGTGCGTATTTCCTATTCTGCAAAATAACAGGCAGTTTTAACCTTAAAATGAAAGTATAAAAAGGGCTATTGATAAATCATTCCAATTGGAGACTGAAACAATTTATTTTATTGAAACAATTTTCTTGTAAAAGGCAAACTTTGATTTTCGTACTTTCCTTAAACAAATATGACCACCTCGACGTAGGGTACAGCAACAAAGCTTAGTCGCATTATGCTCGATTGCTAACGGAGCCATTCGCTCTCTATAAATTTATAAACTTACATTAAAGTTATTCAGAGAAAAAATAATGTAGCTAAGGTTAAGCAAAAGTCATTGCATCGACTGCTGAGTGCTGACACAAACAACGGTATTCAAGAGCTGCGGCATGAGAACACTTTCGTTAATAGCATTCTCCGATGTCTGCACTTTACCTTACATCCGATTTCGGTGCAAAAGAAATAAATATACAGGAAGGGCGCAACAGACCTAAGAGCCCCCTGACCAAACAACAAGCACATTTCTCTCATGCCTTGGAAAAGAATGGAAAGGACCTACAACTTTTTGTCGATTCTGAACGGGCAATCGAGAAAGCGTTTTTCATGACATGCAACTACGATCGGAGATTGTGTCAAATTGTTAGATGCTAAATCCGGAAAAACACTATATTTTCTCGATGTTTCTGTGAATCGAACTTCGAACCTCCCACGTAACAAACAGACACACTAACCATTATCCCTAGGGCACAAATGTATGTACACAAAAGGAATAAAAGAGTTTTGAGAAGCTACATATTCACCCCTATTACCGATCTCGTCTCTCTCGTGTCGTGTCGTTTTTTAAATGGCGTTCCATAACTTCTTCCCCACGAAAAATACGTAATAGATTTTTACTTCATTTATCTTCAAGCAGTTTTACAGCTAACAGATATAGTGCTCCAAGAATAAAATATTAAAATATATGTAAGAACAATAAATCAGTCTTAAATTTACTTCTACTTAGGATTGAAAAATCAATTTCTGAAGGCACTTCATTGAAATCAGCTTTACATCTTGATAACGTTTCATTACATCCATAAACTGTTCTATGTGTATTTTGAAATAGGAAAATCCTTGTTCTCGTGGACCTGGCAGGTACATGTATAGGTAATAGAGCAAGGAGTGTTGGACACTTTATGTGGTAGCATAGTAAGTCTCTTATGAGCATTACACCATGAATTTTTCTTCTTGTTTCTAAGGATTTTATTCCAAGCAATAGGCACCTAGCTTTGTAATCAGGATAGAAAGCCCAACTCATTTTGTTGAAAACGTATTTCGTAAATCTTCTTTGAACCGATTCTACCCTGTCAGAATTAACTTTAAACGCGGGACTCCAGATTACATCAGCGTATTCCAAAAGCGATCTGACAAGATATGCATACAAAGTTAATAAGACATAAGGATCTGGAAAATTTTTTTTTTGCCATTTCGTTTTATGAATCCAACTAACGAGTTAGCTTTTAGGTACTAAGTAACTAATGTGGTTCCTAAAATTTAGTGAAGATTCAAGAATAACACCTAAGTCCTTAATGTTTGAGACGCGATCTAAGACATTAGATTCAATTGTGTAATGGAACCCAAAACTGGTACATTTTCGAGTAAATGAAATAATGTTACACTTTTTTACTTGCGATTATAGGTACTATAAGGCAAGTCTTGCAATCGTGCCGGAAAAAAATTTTGAGATAACAATTAAACATGACATTACGATCATAGAGAATACAAAAAAAGTGGGTCCTGCAATTCTGTCTGTCTGTCTGTCTGTCTGTCTGTCTGTGTGTCTGTGTGTCTGTCTGTCTGGATGTATATGATTCTACAGCCTGAACCGCTGGACCGATTTTCTTAAAATTTTGCAGTTAGGGTATGTGGGGTAGCCTACAGAGGGGTTTTTGGAATTGAGTCTCTAGGTCTTGAAATAACGGTACCTGCCATACAACCGATATGATAATACCTATTTTTCTCGAAAACGGCTCCAACGATTTCAATAAAATTTTGTGTGTAGAATTAATTTTTGATTGTATTTCTCATGATGTAAAAAAAAAATTTGGAAAAGTTTAAAAACGGTACCTCCCATAGTACCGTTTTTTTCAAAACCGACTTTCTCGTTAATGGCTTGCACGATGTTTACGAAATTTTGTATTTAGAAGTTTTAAGTTGTTTAAGGAAAACTGCATAACAAGATTTGAAAAATTTTAATTTTTGAAATTTTTAAAAAAAATTTAAAAAAATGTAGATTTTTTGAAATAACTTCAAAACCATAACTTAGATTTTTCTCAAATTTTTTGTCAAATTAACTTTTGCTAAGATCTTAAATTTTGCATACTTGAATTTTACAAAACTTTTTTTTTAAAAAAATGTAAAATAAAAAACCGTTATTTTTAAAACTGGTCCAACGATTTTGATAAAATTTTTAGCGTTTATATGTATTAGAAATTGCAAAAGAATGGCGTTTTTAGATTTTCGCTTGAGATCTTTGGAATATTTAATTGAATTTTTTTCAATATTTTTCGTGATTTAATAAAATTTTCCTAATTAATGTATAGTTGGCAACCCTGTACCACCAAATATATTATAAAGAGCGAACACCAACACCTTTTACTCAGCCCTAAGATTTTGATATCGTATTTAGAACACAATCGCAAGTTCGTGCGACCCAGTCGTGCCCATTTTTATATTAAGTTTCAAGCAATTTTCGTGACAACAGTGTGTAAGAGAATCAAGGTCAGATTGAATCAATTGACAATCACCTAAGCTGTTAACTGTCAAGAATAGCTGCTTGAGATCATCCGCATATAACAAACACCTTTGATAAAAATAATGAAAAACAATGGACCGAGGTGGCTACCTTGGGGTACACCCGATGTACACTGAATTTCTCTTGAAAAAGAATTTTCAATTTTAACCTGTTGTTTTCTACCGGAAAGGTACGAGGATATCCAACGAAGAAGTTGAGAATGAAATCCAAACATCTCAAGTTTAACAAGGAGTATTTGGTGGTTTACAGAATCGAACGCCTTACTAAAGTCCGTGTATACCGCATCGACTTGAAAACCACTTTCCATAGCATTGGTTACAAAAGATTTTAAAACGACTAAAAACTAATAAACATCTGTCAAAATCAAAAGATATTGTAAGAAAGTTTGAATAAAAAATCATTGTTTAGAGCTCGAATGCGGTTGTACATTTATTAGCACATAAATAAATAGGATATTAAAAATATAAGTATAGAAATGTATTACAGCACAAGTAGTGGAAGTGAAGAAGGTGTAGAAGAAAGAATCTAGAAAGAAAAATTGATTATAAAAAGAGAACAGATACGGCACAATTCATATGCATTCGACTTGTCTGATTCAAAGTGAGTTCACACTTTTATCCCAATAGTTGCTTTTAAATAAAATTTTTGTACGTTTTAACAGATTTAAGAAGTTCTTTAAGGAATCGTTTGAGTATTGTATTTTTTGGCTGAAATACCTAAGTGATAAAAAAGGATTCGGCATCGTTCATCATCAATTCCAATCATATTGAGACTTGCAGTAACTTTAAGAATTTCAGCTGAGGGAAGTTACCAACAACACCGCGGCGCCGGGGATGACTTTATTTTGGGACTAGCTCAACTAACAGTTAGCAAATTTTTCAAATTTTTTTTTACAAAAGTAGTTCAATTCTTTTGCCAACCGTCCCTGTATCTTACTAGGGTACCCTTGCTTTTAAGCTACTCCGCTATCACATCGTTTTTTTAAATTCCCTTCAAAAAAACTCTAGCTAGCTTAACGTTCCTCCCTATCAACCCGACGCGACGAGCGTCTCAAAGTGGTTTTGGTTTGTCAAATTCAAATACAAGTCAAACAAATGTTTTATTAGTTATAAAATTTTTCAAAATAAATTCATTTAACAAGGTTACTTGCTGTTTTGAGGTTTTTCATTTCTATGTCGCGATCGAATTTTTTAACGAGACACATCAACGTTTTTTTTCGCCGTCCGTCGTCGTATTTTTTCGACGAATGGAATGAAGAATGACTTCATTCAACGACATTTGACGTTTACAGACGACTGCACACGACATCAAAACGCGTGTACAAGATCGAAAACGACTTATGGAATACAGATTGTGTCGTGTCGTTTTTTTCGATGTCGTTTTCGACATCGGTAATAGGGGTGATTATATTACTCCCACTTCGATTCGATAGTGCCATCACACACTACATGAAAGCGGGAATACAATAGATTTTTTAAAGATGGCTGAAACTTCAGCATCTCCGATTTTATTGAATTCAGTGAGCAGCGAGCTAATGCACTCGCTTGAAGAATTTTTAAGGAATTCAAATCGAATCTATTCGTTTCCTGGCTTGACTTGGTCTGGCGTTCCAGATAGCATCTTGGTTTTGGATTTGTGTTGACGTAAATGGTGCATGGCGATTTGATGTTGAGGAATAACTGCTGAGTTGCATATTGAATTAGAGGAGATGTTGGAGGAGAGTTGAGTAAATTGATGAAGTGATTTTTAAGCTATTTATTCTAAATGATAAGTTTTATGGTGGACATTTTGTTGGCAGTGTATTTTTCCACTTGGGGGCCTTTTTAATCAATTTACAAAATTTGTAAATACAAGTGTTTTTTTTTTAACGAAGTTTTTGATTTTCTTATCAAAGTTTTTTGACAAAACGTTGTCTTTTAGTTGTATTTTACGAGGGGAAATTGTCGAGAGTTTTTCGTTTCTTACCAATACGAAATCAAACTTGTAGTTTACAAATGACAAAAAAGTTGCAAGACCCAAGCTGTTCTTATCCCGGAGCAGGTTGAAGACCTGTGATCTACAATATTGTTCTCTACAACTTAGATCACAAGTTTTTGAATTCAAAACTTTGAGTTGGCGATGCAAAAAACTAGATTACAAATTTGTAATTGCAAATTTCTGGTTTTGCCAGTTACTAAGACTAAGTATGCCAAAGAACTGTCAACGTCCGTTTTATTTAGCACTCAATTCGGTTAGATAGAACAAATTTGGTTCGCTTCACTATGCTTTAGCGTTCACTGACGACCATTTTACGAACAGAACATGTCTTAAGTTTAAAGATCACTGCGGGGTGCTGGGCTACGACAAGATTCAGCAATTTTGCGATGACCGGAAGCTGAAAATCAGCTTCCAAAAATCGGAAACAATAGTGTGTTGAACCTAGTTGGCTTGGGCCTCAGGTTATACGATGAAAAACTGAAGAAAGGTGGTGATAGTAGACCTACATGGCCAAGCAAGCAATGTAGAAGTCAAGCACTTCCGCCTCTCGCTAGGTTAGTATTCATATTTCAATAAACATATGGAGGCGGTTCTGGCCACGGCTAGAAGAGCACTCAAACTGACAAGGTGACTGTTTCATAACAGACAACTTAATAGCAAAGTAAAATAATTTGCTAAGCAGCTCCTTGAAGCTTTTCAATTATGATATAGATGGGCTGAACCAGGACAGATTGGGGTACCGGTAATCTACCACGCTTGGCGTAAGTCCGTGGATCGGCGGCAGTAGGTGGCTCGTTGCCGGCCGCAGAAGGCGCGGGTAGGTTGAAAGGTCCATTCTTTTCAATAGGGCCTTTTACGATCTCTGGGAGTACTGGTGGACCTTTTGTGAAAAGTAAGTACCATATAACTAGCCAAAATAAGCTATTACTTGTGCTGCTCGTTTGGATTAACCCTTGCCTATTCCACATAATCATTTGAAGTGTGCTAGTTTTGTTTTTCTTTTCCCACTACAGCGCGGTACCGGGATCTCGAAGGGATGACAACTCTCCCACTAAACTGCTTTACACTAGTGATAGTGATCAGTTAATATGGTATGCTTTACAAAATTTCTAAAGTCGTATGTTTTTTTCCTTACACGTGTATTTTTCTGGTTTGATTTTTCTTTTACTTCACCGGTGATCTTCGGGTGTTGGAAATTTTTTAGGTCTAAGTGTGTAGCTAGACTCACATTGACTTTAATTGTCCAGATGTGATTTTTCCTACAATCGATGTTGGGCCAAGCAAGGAGGCACCGCAGTGATATTCAAAGTCCTTACTGCACAGCAAGAAAGAGTTTTTGCTAAGTTTGAAAAGTTAAAATAACAGCAATTTATACATTAAAGCAAAGTAATTTGTGATTAATCATCAGTGGATGAAGTGGTGGAAGAACTTCCTAACCATCTGTAATCAAAAAATGACCCTAAAACAAATTTTCTCCGTGGTTCATTTGTTTCAGTGAAATTAAGTGATTGGAATTTGATCCCCTTCCTGTTCAAGGATTGATTTGAAATTTGGTACACAACATTACTTCTGATACAATGAAACTTGATTCATACAAAACCATTGTAAATCCAAGATGGCTGCCATTACAAAATGGTGGATTACATATTTCTTCATTACTTCCTCAATATGGGTGTCAAATGAAAGGGCTTGATTAGTAGAATAGATTTCCTTTTGAAAATAAAATGGTCTCCAAAAATGGGTGGTTAAATTTTTTTCGAAATCCGCAAAACTTAGAGAACACTGCGTACAACTTTCTGCACATGCTGGGGTTTCTCAAAACCACTTTATTACTGTTTCAGACCAAACTCAGGGCATAATGAACAAACCTATCGTGGCCACCAGAGTAAAAAAAACTTAAGCTCTTTGAGCACCCGGTTCCACTGGAGCTAATAAATTCAAAACTTTTATATGGTTACTACTTTATACCTGTTCAACTTATTCCTGTCTTTGGAGCCTAAAAAATGTAAGAAATAAAAAAAAATTGGTCACCCTTACTTCTTGAAATGCTATTCTCCTCTAGGTAGAGAAAATCGTGGCACTTTAACGACAATTGTTGCTCTGTTTCGTCATAGATGTTCACTTATCAATCAATGGAAGTCAACATAGTTTCTATTTCGTTTAAGTGTGTTTTTAGCTAATTATCTCATCCTGTCACAGCATCTGACGGTCGGCGAAAAACAAACAAAAACGGTGGCTTCAACCGGATAGCCTTTAGTCGGCCACGCAATGACAACAAGAATCCACTACGAAACGATTTATTATGCAAAAGCTGTCAGTCACTGGTAAACATATGAAATCGAAAGTTTCACAACAAAGTGTTAAATAAAACTCAATGAAGCGCGTTTGTCTGCTGAACACCGCCGACACCTACTTTACCACTCTCAAGTGAATTAGGTCCAAGCAACTGAATGGAAAGAAACTTAAAACCCCTATTTGTCGGAAATGAGAACAAAGGACACATGGTTTAGGTCTCTTTAAACAGGAAACACAACTCCAACTGAAAACCGCAGAGTCTCCTTCCTACTTGTGTATTTCAAATATACAATTCCTCCATTTCCCAGACACATAATATCAATTACATACATACTAAAGTCGTGAATGAATGAATGAAGCCTTACCTAAGGATCTGATGGCGTTTTGTGTGATATCTAATCCAGCGAAAGCGTATACGACATGGGTGCATAAATTTGCATCAAAATTCTCAATGGCATAGGAACCTTTGCCGGGACGATAAACTGCCCAAGTGGACAAGTAGCAAACGACCACTTTATCATGTGTCGGACCTGCAACGAAATGAAAACGTGTTTCGGTTTAAGAACAAATACAAGTAAACACATACGAAAGATACTTTGACATTTAATAAATTGCGCATATCATTTCAAGAGATTCAAAATCAAATGCCCAAGACTTACCGGTTTTTGCTAACGTCAGTGCAATGCATGCTAGTGCTCCAACTAGAACCATCAAAGGCCATCGCACTATCGTTGCCGCCGAATGTGAAATCATCATCGCCTAAAATGAAACCATAATAAATATCAAATTCAATAACAATATCAAAATCAACTTGTAAGGGGGGAGATTACAAAACTGGACCGAGTTCATGAGAAGTTTTATAATGAGTCATGTCGACACAATGTGTGGGCTTTTTCCGTCGATATTTGAAATAAATTCTGTTCGGATTTGTTTATTCAAAAGACAAAGAAATCATTTAATCAAAAACAAAACGTAGTATTTTTATTGATATCCAAGAATTTTTGTACAAGTTGAAGGTTTCTGACTTGTACTTCATCTAAAGTTCAATTTAATTATCGGTTGGTGCGACGCAAGCAAAGCCCCAAACAAAGTTGGTACTACTTCGAGTTTGAATGAAGTTCAATCCAAAAAGGTTACATATTGGGGTCGACAGCTTTTACTATTTTTGTAGTCCCAAAGTTGGTGATGCTGTCATTCTATTTATTAATCATTTCTACAGCAGCGTAGACCTTACAGCTCAGGGCCTTTGTCGTGTACAGCTAGTAAGACGAATATCCATGTCCAAAAGGTTTAGATAATGAAAAACCGACGAAAAGTTACCAAAATCAATGAATGTCCTTCATTCGCTCAAGTGATTCTTACAACGATAGACGACTCTACAACAGTGGTCTAAAAAGCTGCGTGATCTTGACCCAGTTACTGTTCCAAAAATGTTCTTGTGTTCTTTTCTTAAACTTCTTACAGCAGACTTCAATCTAAATCGGTTTAGTAATTCCTATTGGCGATAGGTAGCACAGTAGTGCTCGGAGTATGATATTTAACCAACTGATTGAAGTTTTTATAAGAAAAACCAGTTTGGCATAAATTTTCCCTTTAACTCTCATTTGAAATATGTAGAATAATTGTCATGAAAACAGTGACGAAGGTTTATAATCTCTTCGAAGAATAACTGACTCACTCTGAGCAATGCATTTGATTACAACTTCAAATGACCAATAACAAACCATTTGCTTGTCATATTTCATGTGCTGTAAGTATGAATTTATCAACTTTATAGAGCTAAATGTAGACAGTTTTCTGACTTGAGTTCATATTTTTAAACAAACAAATGAGAAGAGTCTGAAAATAAGGCAGTAATAACAATGCGTTGGGCAAATAAAACGTGGTGCTTTCGTTACATTCATTGTCATTCTATAGAAGCGATAATAATATTCTCTCGTTTGACTATGAAGTATGAACAATGAAAAGTTGCAGTTATCAGTTGTAAGCACACCAAACATTTGATCAGCTTCACCTTTTCTAGTAATTGTTTTAATAATACCAATCGAAAAAATAGGGCAAATCGATAGCCAGCTAGAAAATGCCGGCTCCTGCCACATCGCTCTTTGAAATGGGGTCATTGAGTATATAAGTTTTATAAGCACTTTCTTACTCTTCACTAACTAGTGACAACTTTGAATCAACTAGGTTAAAAAAAAAAATATGAACAGTTTCTAAATTTTGACAGCACAGGTAAATGAAGTGAAGTAACAGGGCTCAAAAGTAAAAATCTCAGTAGTCAATTAGTAGTAGATAATATAAAAATTGGATTGAAATCCAGACTTTTGAAGAAAGGCTTGATTCAGAGCTAAGATAAGTTCAAATATAAATAACACAAAATGTCAAGCAATTGACAATCGTCAAACGAGTTGAAGCAAGATTTCAAGTATTTAAAATTCGGTTTCACTGATTTCATGAAGAATCGTACCCAGATTGAATTTTAGTGGTTTGCTTCTGGCAACAAGGGTGTCTGGGAAGATTTCTTTTTTTTTATTTAGGTCAAGTTGCTGTTTCTTTATAGCTTGAAGAATCTTTTTATTATTATTATATATTATTATTATTATTCTTTATTTTTTTTCCCATAAAAAGAGTTTACTATGGTTGATCCGTCTACCGGAAATGGCATTTTAAAACAAAATTAATAAAGAAAAAAAGAACGGGTATATACAAATTATTATTACATTAATCAAAACTAAATTCAAAAAGCGAAAATTAAAGAGAAAGCGAGTTTATCATTATTTGTTTTTTTTTTACTATTTTATTACTTTTTTTTAGCATTTTAGATGATTTGCAACGTAAAAGAATTAAAATTTTAGAGTGATTTGAAACACAAAAGGTGATAATTTTAAATTATTTGAAACATAAAAGCCATAGTAGGCATTGAGGTTAACTTTCAAAAGCTATTACGATATGTTAAAGCATGTTTGCAGTATAGCTTAGCTATACAAAAGAGACCAACCCCGAGCACCATTTAAAATTTCGTAGAGACTATTAACGGATAAAAAACTTTCTTGGAAATACAACCGGTCGTATCTCTTACAAAATAGAGCACACTGTGATAAAATGGTAAATATCGTCTAACTCCCATTCTATTACACAGATTACAAATTTGCTGCCGATCGACTCTATGGGGGATGAAATTCAAGTTGAGAATTTCGACCTTTGCTTTGTATATTATGCTTATTTCAAACGAAGAGTTCATCTGTTTATCTTCGGTAAGTATTCGATGGTTGAGGTTCCTGTAGATAGTTCTGGAAGTTGACTATGATGCCCTGGTTAAGTGTTCGTCAAATATCTTGTCATCAATTTTTGAAATAATCGTCGCAAAAATATTAGGCCATTTAAAGACATTGCTTTCAGATAACGACAACGAGAGATCGTGGGATAAAGCCAGCTGGTTCCATTCTCTGAAAGGGAATGCATTTGTTCGTAATTGTCTTTTATGGAGACTTGTATTACTTCTTCTCATCACTCTCGAACAGTAGTCCAAGGTTGCTTTCAGGCTTCTTATGAAGATTGGTGGCAGGCCAGACTCTACGTGTATGGCATAGGTCGGTGTGGAATTTGGCAACCTAAAAATACGCTTGAAAAAAATTCTTTGAACCGCCTCAAATTCTTCAAAGGGAATGACTCCAAATGCCTGCGTACCATAGCACATACAGGTGTTTTTTTGATTAGCGAAAAATTTTGGCCACATCAGATTAAGCGCCAACTTAGCTTCACTGCTTTTTTCCTTAGCATGTTTTTCAAGACTCAGATTGTACGTTAAAAGTACTCCCAAAAACTCAAATTCAAGTACTGTATTGATTTGTTTGTTACCAAGCCGCCAAGCTTCTTCAGGAAATCTTCTACTCTTTCGGCTCTCAAAAACCATAGCCTTCGTTTTTTGCGCGTTAATGTGAAGATCCCATGTATCACAATCTGCCAGCAGTTTATTGATTTGCAGTTGCAGCGAAAATGGGTTGTCCGCCAGGAGAACTAAGTCATCGGCATAAAGTAAGACCTTGATAAGAGTTCCTGAAAAAAGTACACCGCCAGGAAGAATATTAGAAGAGACATCTTCAATGAATAGAGGAAACAACAGAGGGCTCAAAATGCTTCCCTTCGGGACACCTGCAGTGGTGGCAAACCACTCGGATAACTTGGATCCGTCCCAAACTGCTGCACTTGATGATGTTAGAGATTTGAAGTAAAGCATAAAAGATTTTTCAGACACTCTATTTACTGTGTCGAATGCTGCTTTAAAATCCACAAAACAGACATACAGTTTTTTATTTTTCTCAATGTTGTTCTCAGAGATGCTTATCAATGCAAAAATGTGATCCATTGTAGAATATGCAGAGTGGAATCCGGCTGAGTCTGTTGGTCCTTTCAACCCATTTGGAGAGTCTTCCATAGAGAATCCCAGCAAATATCTTCCGAAGTGAATTGAGTATAAATATTCCTCTGTAATTCTCAGGTTGACTATGATCTCCTTTTTTAAAAATATCAAATATGAAGGCTTTGGAAAAATTTAAAGGCACACAGGCATTTTCATATAGGAAGTTGAAGTAATCCAGTATATAGTTCTTGAGATGGTCATTACTATTTTTGAAAAACTCAACTGGTATTCAAAATCTTTTTATATGTTCTGCTATCGACAACAAACGATTTTATAGCAAATACTTTATTTGTTATGTTCAACGAAGGTTACTTTTCGAATAATAATGATTGAAATAATTTTTTCTACGGAATTTTCTTCAGCAAGGGGTATTATTTATCCCTTTTATAGTTTACGCCTTTCACTTAAAAAGAAAAACAATAAATATAAAAAAATAAACAAAAACTTCAATTAAAAAAAAAACTCCTGTGAAATGGATGCCACTAGTCAAACATAATTAAGATCTAATCAAAACAGTTTTTTGTGGGATATGAAAATTACCTAATTATAGCCTTAATGAAAACGTAATGACTCTAATAGCGGAGTTCACACTGTGCAATTAGTTGGACAAAATTCGTTTGATGGATATTGGATGGCCGGATGCAGTTTGTGTTCAGACTTATAAGACTTTTCGTCCAACATTATGACATATGCACATTTGTTCCTCCGCTTCGTCCAACTTGAAGATTTTCAAAAATATTTGAAAAACCATCCACCAGTGACAAGTGTTCGTCTGAAAGCTCACATTATCCACATTGATCGTTTAAAGTTTAAACCAAAGTCTGTCCAGCTTACTGTACAGTGTGAACTCCGCTAATAGAAAGTTGGAAGTCAAAATCAACAATAAATGCCGGTTATTGCTGAATACAAATAATTGTTGACAGTTTAGATTAGAACTGTCACTATGGCTCATGACTATTGATTTACGTTGATGAGCGCAAACGCAAAGTACTCGTATGGACACGTAAACCTGCAATTATGGTAAGTTGTAATTGATCATAGCCATTATCAGAGTTCGAAACAAGTTCATTGAAATGTTTCTTTCCGCGAGTCTTGGACATATTCAGGTTTTATTTGCATGTACGAAGAAGAAAATGCGCTTGAAAGTGTCAAGTGACCATAAAGGTAGTTGAATCATTCGTGAGAGAGCAAAAAATTGAAATGCCACTGTAACTGAAACT
The DNA here is from genome assembly GCA_914767635.1 of Melanostoma mellinum. NCBI lineage: Eukaryota > Metazoa > Arthropoda > Insecta > Diptera > Syrphidae > Melanostoma > Melanostoma mellinum. Next base: position 197,676,219 of record OU612058.1, on the reverse strand, counting down.
ACATCATTTCTGGCAAAAACAAGAACCAAGGGACTAAGACGACTCCCTTGTGGCATTCCAATGGGCCGTAACACAAAGCTACAAGTCTATAAATCAAGCGTCACTTGCAGGATTATGTTCATTACACTTGTGGAAGAAGACGCAAGCTTGGGGCCTTGTATTAACGAAAGTCTCTACATTTGTCGTAACTCACATGTAGTACAAGTACTTGCAGTTTCGTGTTACATGTCACAGGCAACGCATTTAAAGACTAGGCCAGACTTTACTTTGAAAGATCTTTTTAATGATGAAGAGAAGAAATGTAGTTAGCACTAGCAGTAATATCTTCGTGCATAGCATCCCTCTATTCACTTTAAACACTCAAAGTATTTTTTAATAATTTGAAAATAACCTCGTCATGATCCACGAAACTAGTTTGCAAACGCATAACAAATATCGAGAATATCCTTCTAAAAATTGTTTTTAAACCCGTAACGTAATAAACTGCGATTCTTCCTATCAAGTGTGACAGCAAAGCTCAAGTCCCAGAAACATAAAAAGAAATGTTTTTCACGGGTATCGCCTTTCGTAAGGAAACTGCAAGTTCTCCTAGAGTAATTAAATTACATAAAAAACGCTTTATAATCAAGCCGTTGCGAATCGATATAAAATTGTAGGTTTTTGACAAGACAATATTTTGAATGTGATGATGAGAAGGTTTGTTTCTTTAAACTTTGTTTCTTTAAAACTCTATTTTATTTTTTTGTGAAAAAAAATATATATCTCTAACCTAAACTCTCACGGACTATATTCTCTTAGGAATAAAAATAAGTCCTTTATAGTCGTTAACTCTCCATTATAGTTTCCATTTTTCATTTAAGGAACATGAGGAAAAAAGTAGCATATCTTTTCCCAGAACCATTAAAAAAAAATGATTCAAAATATCGATGCTAATCGATTGGAATTTACCATTTTCGATTTTCAAAATTTCTGGACATGAATTGAAAAACCAACATGAAAAGAACAAAATTAATTTTCTATCACCTTACTCTTTTGGGGGAAAGTTATGCCAAAAATTCTAGGATAACCGTAGTATGTGAACGTGGAAGCAAATACAATGGATCCTCATCGAAAATTGTCGTGACTCTTATCATATGGTTGACTTAGAAAAAGTATATTCGATTGACAATTATGAGATCGAGTATGGGTGGCCCTCAGACAACGAGGAGCTCCAGAAGTTTGATCAAGGATAGATATGAAGGAGCGGTGACGAAGTTTGGATGTGCTGGATTCACCGAAGCATTCCAAGGAAGGTTCTTAAATCCTTTGCGCTTAAATACATTCCTTGACTACCTACTGGAAGCTTAAGTACAGAAACCAAAGTACATCCACTTTTCTTTACTGACGACTGATCCATCTAAGTAAGGGTGCTACATCCTTGTGTGACTCTTGCTGATTGGTTCAAAGCGAAACCCCTCAGTCACTTCTGATAAAATAATGTTTCCTTTCGGCCAATCTAAACTGAGCACATTGTATTCTTTTCAATTGAAAATTTCCTGGTGTTGCCACAGTTCGCATGAATTTGAAGATGTTATTATTTTAGTCATTGGAATGCAAAGTTGAAATAATTTTATTTTTTAATAAACTTAATTTATTATGGCACGAATTTCAAGCTGGGATCAAGAGTGAAGCAAGTAATGATCACGACATCAATCATCGAGTGGGAGTAGGGTGGATGAAGTAACGAGAAAACTACGCTATTTCTGTGATCGAAAAATACCCCGTTAACTAAAAAGCACTTCGCTGTTGTGCGTCCACATACTCACATATTCGACAATGTACAAAAAGGATGAGAGTAGGTTGACAGGAACTTTGATGAAGATGCTTCGTATGACAGCAGGAGTAACGAAGCTTGATCTTTTTAGAATTGAGAAGATCTGTGGTGGAGCATGGCTTGCTCAGTTGGTAGTGCTCGGGTTCAACACAATTAAGTTTCTCAGATTATGTAACTTTTTTCGACCTTTTATAGGTCAGAAGTCACGTATCAAAAGAAAAACTGAAATTCTGGCCAATCGGAGTCTAAAAAAAGTTAGATTATCTGAAAAACATAGTGCGTTGAACGCGCGCATTGTGATGTCCAAATGAGGTATCCAGAGAACCCCGTCAAAAGGCAATGTCATACAAGATTCAGACACGATCGCGTAGGAAAAAGATGAAATGATAGATTTTCTCCCTAACAGTCATAGATTCTTAATTCTTGCAAGAAAAATATTTAAAAGAAAGCCAGGGGCCGAATAACCGCACTCGTGATCGAGTAATACGTGACTGAATTATTGTTGTTATTAGTGTTTTTGACATTACATCTCACATCATCGATCAATTTAGCACCACATTTTGGACATTCTTTCATCAGTATTTGAACAAATTGAAGTCGATAAATGAACGGCAGACTGATGTTGTGTAATTAAAAGCAAATTTTGAATGAAAAAATTGCACTTTCTGACTCGATCACTGATGCGGTAGTTCTTCCCCAGGATTGTCTGATCTACTTTATTGACTTATATCGCAGAGTTCAAAAAGACTGACTCAATAATTAATCAGTACCTAAAGGGTGTTTCGTTAAGATTCATACAAAAGAAATTCAGAACGAATTAAAACACGCAAAAATTAGTTTCGTTATCATGGCATTGGTTTTATATTAACGAGATTCTCATGAAATCATGACATTAGTACTTAATTATTTTTGGCACTCCTCGATTGAATGAAATTTAATCGGGAAGTTACATTTTCTAGCACTTTTCAAACAACTGGCACCGTTTGTCGCCAATAACAGTTTGCAAGCGTTGTTCTGAATTAACTCTATTCATTGTGGTACAGGTGGTATAAGAGCTAGCATGTCCGGCTGTTATGCGGGAGGTTCGTGGCTCGAGTCCCACCAGAAATCGAAAGTGTTTTTCACGGGCATCGCCTTTTACGAGGAATCAACAAGTACCCTATTGGTAGTAAATTTCTAACCATGAAAATCATTTTCTCAATTAGCCATTTAAAACAGGCAGAAAATTATAGGTTCCCTTCATTCCCACTCAAGGCATGGTTGTGAGAAATGCGCTAGGCCCCAATTGTCAAGTTGACAATCACAAAATACAGTGTTGCAAATATGAAAATATAATCTCTAAGAAAGCCCTTCACTCGATAAATAAAAAATTGTTGAACTGATCGAAATTTAACTACCCCAAAAAATAACTGGTTCCATTTGAGTTGATTTGGCCGCTTAGGTCTTACTCTAGATCCGAAGGATTGGAAGGGATTCTGCTTCATTTAACTCCAATGCCAGCTAAGGTTTGAACAACAAAAGGCTTAATGTGTTCAATTTTCATCTAATACCAAATATAACAAAACCAACATCAACTTTCGTAATCTGTGGGCTATAAAATTGTTGTTGAGTGCAGTGTTTTGTTAAAATACATCGATGTAACTCTATGTATAGTTACTCGTATATTACCAACTTATAAATAATCTTGTAAATAGTCATATTTAACAAAAGTGTTTATGATTGACCGCAGCATTCGCATTGCAAATTTATGAAGGACCACATAATAAATTAAGATGAAACAAATAAAAACTTAAAGTCACAAACAAGAAACACACATAAATATAAACTCGTTTCACTTAAATATTCCAAAATCCAGATTTTCCACTCGAGAGCCCCCAATAATTAAGCATTATAATTTAAATGTTTTCAAATCACCCATACTCATGTCCATCTTCACAGCCATTTAAATACAATCATTTTGGCAAAGGAGTGTAAATTAGTTAAAACAAACTAGTGACCATGTTAGGACAAATTAAATTAATGGCACTCGCACACACGTACACACACACAAACTATACCGATGAGTAATGGATTTAAAATCCTGAATTGCAATTAATCGCATTTAATCGGATGCACTGATATAATGTACTCTTACTATTGGAAATCGTAATGCCAATTTAATGAGGAAATCAAACAAAAAATGCTTAATAGGATTTCGGATATGGATTGGTACGGGCCATCAATAAATATGCGGATATTTAATATTTAAGTAATAAATTATTGCGGACACGTACATTTTTGAACATTAATTGACCAAGTTAATGGAAAAAAGAATAACTGTCTGTATTAATATTTCAATTAGCTAGTTCATTGAAACTTGTTAATAATTTAATCGGCGCAATGAAGAGCAGAAAGGTACGAAATTAAATCAAATTTTGTGATGCCACTCCTACATACAAATGCAAATTATCATTACAATCAAGTCTTGGATCTTGTGCTTTTGGCTTTACAAGATTAACAGGGAAAATGAAAATCTCTCTGTCTCTATTCAGCACAAGAGAGACAGATGATTACGAAGTCGTCATCTTCGTTCGCCACTGCGAGCTTGAGACAATCAATGATCCAACTGAAGGTTAACCACAAGTCACAACCATGTGGTGGAGCTTTCGATCATCATCGTAGCTCCAGGTGAAAGGCAAATAGTCATGTTTTCGGCAATTTCCATGTTTAATAACTTTTCACGCCATAATCTCATTGGGTGATCTTCTTCTTTTTTGTCTTCGCATCGAGACCAACTTACACCCGCCGCCGCGCCGCCGCACCGCACACAAAACACTTTTTTGTTTTTAAATTGAAAGCGAAAACCAGTGGGTAAGTTGGAGAAGATCTCGAAATCAATTCGCAAAACCGGAAATATGGGTGCGTGAATATTTTTATTTTGCAGCCGAGACTCACCTTTTCCAAGAGGCTTTGCGGTTTGGTTTCGATTAAATCTCGTTAAAACATAAAATTGAAACACCGATTTAAATAAACAACACGTCCGCTATCAAATAGAGAAACAGAGATAGAAATAGAGAGGGGGTAGGAAGAAGGGAGTTTTTAAAAGTCACACTAAAGCTCGATCAAGTACTTTCAAGACAACGAACGACGACAAAACAGGGAGTACGCGCTAACGAACCACTTCAACCAAGTCGGATGGTTTTTCTTTGACTAACTGAGCTGAAATGTTAAACTCGCGTTTCAGCCAATGTATCGGACAAACTACAGATAGATTTCTTCATTTCTTCATTCCACCTTCAAGCTCGTATTCGAATACATTTTATAAGTGACGACGACAACGACGACGACCGACGACCATTCGAGGACGGTTTTTTTCTCAAAGTTTGAATTGTTATTATTGTTTGTCGCGGCAGTAGGTAACAACTTCTTTTTTTTCTTCTGTTTATTCGAGTTCCCACATCTTTTCCGTGTAGTTGGGTCAGGTGAATAACACAAAAGAGTTGACAGCGAGTTTTTTGTTACACAGTGTCGTGAAGTTGGTTTCACTGTTCCAATTTTTTGTTGTTATTGAATTAGGGTGAAAGTCATTGTTGAAGTATAAGATCTACCCTATGCGTTTTGTGCATTTTGAGTGTCTCCCTGGGCATATGTATTCTGTTGGGGTTATACAACATGTAGGGACCAGAGACAGAGTAAGACTGGGGTGAGGGTGGTTTAAGGGATAACTTACCACAATTGCATAGAATTTCTTGGACAAGTTCAACTGCGCATAATAGGGATGTAGAGCAATAGAGTGCTTGAGCGATGATGTAGAAATTGACGATACGTGCTGATAGAAGACTTAGTACTTTGGTTTTTTTTAGGTCAAGTACCTACCTTCATTTAGTGCAATCAAACTTGAAGTTCAGAAGAGAAGGAGGCTCAAACTGTTGGGCAATTTCGTGCTTCTATGGTGAAATTAAATTTGTTCATCGCTATTTCTTTGATATATGATGGCGCAGTAGCATTCTTTAGACGGAGTCCTATGTCTGTTGTGAAGTTTTGTCTAATTCGTCTACGATGTCTTTGAAAATAGCGTATTCTTCGTTTCACCCTGATGAAACGATGTCGCTTCTGTTACATCACGCTTGCGTCTCCTAATTATGTCAATATCGCTGCACAATGGAGTATACCTACATAGTTCTGCAGACTTTTGAAAGATTGTTCCTCGGGTGTTTGAATTTTAGTTTCATACAAATCTTTTGAGTATGTTTTTAGAGAAATTTCATGACAACGGGCTGTAGTTTGTCGGCAAATAAAGCTGCAGAAGCTGTCCTCAGAAGCTGCAGATTTGATCTTCGACACTCACTTAATGACAAGTGCATCGGATTCATTGAGCATTGGAGGGACGTTCGATCAAAAAGGCACTGACATTGGTATATTTCCAAAGTCATATTCCTTGGCCGAATTAGTCTAGCCTCTATTGCTTTATTGGTTCCATGGCTACAACAACGCAGTATATCTATCCACCATTGGATCCAATATTGGCCATTCATCAGGTTCGAACCTATAAAATACTGGAGGTGTGTCGTGAGTAGATCACCATTGATCGATTTAAGAATTGCATTGTGTCCAAAGTCTCAGCCAAATTGATAGGCTCGAGTTCGCAGGTGGAGGTTCTGCCACGTTCCAGGTTCTGCCACCACGGTTCGTTAAGTTCTTTTGAGAAAGCACTAAAAAAACAATACTGCATTGCGAATGGTTGAAAACTTGTGATCGCTTACACTGAGACGGTCTTTTAAATACATACATAGCTTTTATTTTGTTCAGTTACAAATTTGTCTTAACCTATCGCGCAGGGCGAGTGAATTTTGAAAAGCTGTCGGAAATTGAAAAAAAAAAAAAAATACAAATAAAAGTGCGATTGATGAAAACTAATGTTTGAAGATTATTTCATGCAAATGTTCGCTGCAACTGCGGCTCAAATGGTCCATCCGCTTAGTCCAATTTTGGAATAGGTACCTACTCTTTCTAACATTTCGGACGGAATCTCAAGAATAAACGCTTTGATGTTGGCTTCTACTGCATCGATCGAAGCGGGCTTGTCGTTGAAGACATGAGCCTTAACATAAAGCCGCATAGAAAATAGTCTAGATCTGGGCGGCCAATCGACTGGTCCAAACGTAAAGTTCACTGTTCACCGAACTCGCCTTTCAATAATTGGTCCATTGTTATTAACAATTTGTTAAGCTTGCTGTGTGGCACGTGGTACCTACCGTCTTCTTGAAACCTCATGTCATGCAAAACAAACTCACAGTTCACGTCATTTTTGAAGAAATACGGGCCAATGATTCTGCAAGCCAATGATACAAACCAAACAGTGACTTTTTCTAGATGCACTTGTTGGTATTGCATTGCTTCTAGCTGCTAGCTTCAGTCCACCAAATACGGCAGATTTGCTTGTCCACGTATCCATTCAACCGGAAACTAGCTTCGAGGCCGAAAACGATCTTTCCATAAAAAGTGAAGTCTCTTAACAGAGCAGCACAGAAGAGGCAACTTCTTCATCCGTCCCGCCTTATGCTGGATTTACATGATCCTGCTACTACAGAAATGCAGAAAAGTAAAGCGGGACTGATGAAAATTGTAAAACACAAAAGTTAAAAAGAGAAACGAGTCCAATTATGGCTGCAGATGAAAAACTATAATTTTTCATCCGCATCCCATAACTAGACGTTTCTTCCCTCTCTATCAGACAAGTATGAATTTTACATTTTGTGTCTATTTCCTTTTTTCATCTGCCCTTGCAGATGCATGTAAGTCCACCATTTACTTCTTTGCACCTCTGTAGTAGCAGATGCATGTAAATCCAGCATTATAGGTGCTGATAAACTTGTTCATCTGCACTTATAATTTTTCATCTGCAATTATAATTTTATTCGTTCAGGTTTTGTTGCCTGAACTGCGGTGACCTCACACGAAACGTCAAACTGCATACATTTTTTTGCTGAACAATATTTCTAACATTTTCATTTTAATTTTTCATCAAAATTATGATAATGGTGGATTTACATGAATTTGCAAGTGCAGATGAAAAAAAGAAAAAGACACAAGATGTAAAATTCAAAGAGAGGGAAGGCACCGTCTGCACATCCTTAGTTTTAGGATGCGGATAAAAAATTATAGGTGCAGATGAACATGTTTTTTGATCTGCAGCCATTGTCCATATCCATCCTGCTTTACTTTTCTACACTTCTGTGCTATCAGATGCATGTCCACAAAAAAGATTGAAGAAATAGAGTAGTTTGAGGTGCAAAAATACTATTTTCAAATTAGATCATTTTTTTTAGATTCGTTCACTGAACTTTACTCAGGGTTGACTCAGGTTTCCTTGATATACCCATGAGTTTGTAAAAAAACTGGGTTTTCCAGTCCTCAAAAAACTACAAATCACGAAATTACCAATCATCTCTTTCATTTGAACTAAAATGCATGCCATTTGACAGTCCTTTTAATTGCTCGCCCAGGCAAAAACCCAAGCCGAGTTGGCCGAGTTGAGGGAAAAATCAGAGCAAACCCTGTATCTTTTGGCGTTTTTCTTTTTTAGTTCCGAACAGTGCACTGAACAGAGAACGAACAACGTGAACGTGTCCTGAACTGAGCGTGTTCAAAGCTGTCAAAATAACAGCGCTCAGACTCTAGATGCCCCGTCATTTTATTTCGAGCACGTAGAGCGCGCTCGCGTAGTGTTCTGAAGAAAAAAGAAAAGCGTTTTGATCGTTCAGATGTCGCTGAATTAAAAAAAGAAATACTCAACCCTGGATTTACACTAGGTGCTCTCGGTGCTTTGGCACAGGGCGGCAAATTCTATGGGGGCGGCAAAATTAGAAACGAAAGTCAAAGATTCTTTCAGTCATAAAAGAATTTTTCGGGATAAAGGTGCTATATACGCCTGAAACGCATCACATTATCACTGTAAATTTCCGGAATTCCGATTATCTTATTATTATTCATTTGGAGTTAATTATCTACATCTTCCCGATTAAAATTAAAATCACGCTCCTTAGCATACTGTAACGTGAACCTAACATTTTATACCAATTTCCTAATCGAAAAACGTTCAACCGAAAACACAACTGGCAACACTTTAATGGAATGGTATAAATGACAGGCGTTGCTTGTAAGCCAGTGTGTGTGAGTGTAGAGAGACAGACAGACAGAGAGTAGACAGCAAATGTGGCGACAATGTAGAAGTTACTGGAGAGTTCTAGATGGCGTGTCATTCGATATAAATAGCCCGCCCGAGGCAACCAGAAGTCAGTTTGGTTTATAGAGTGATAAAGTTAAGAGTAAATACAAGTGATAGTCCCAAAGTCGAGTTGAGATCGAATTAAGCATATATACTGAATAAAAGTGATAGAATTAAAATAAAAAGTGAAGTTTTATTTTTCGAACTAAGCGCACGTTACATTGGTGTCAGAAGTGTAAATAAAACTTATTTGACTAGTAAAGTGTAAAAAAAAAAGTAAAAAAAAGAAAAATAATAATTATATACAGTGAAAATGGGTAAGTTCTTAGAAGAGCTCAACTGCATTGAGCTTAAAAGTGAGTTAGGTAAGCGAAATCTTTCTAGAGCGGGATCGAAAAATGAGCTCGTCCTGCGCTTGCGCAACCACTTGGAACAGCAAGGGGAAGACGTAAACACTTTTGTTTTTGAAACAGAAGTGGAGGAAGAGGAAGCAAGTGAAAGTGTAGATTTTTCTAGTATAATGAAGCTTTTATTAGAACAAAAGACAGAACAGCAGAAGGTTCTCGGACGTCTGGAAGAACAACGAAACGATCAAAAGAAGGAACAGCAGAATGTTCTCGAACGACTCGAAGTACAACAAAAGAAGCTGGAAGAGCAACGAAATGAGCAAAAGAAGGAACAGCAGAATGTTCTGGAACAACTTGAAGCACAACGAAACGAACAAAAGAAGCTGATTGAAGAGCAACGAAGCGAGCAAAAGAAAGAACAGCAGAATGTTCTCGAACAACTGGAAGCACAACGAAACGAACAAAAGAAGGAACAACAGAATATTCTCGAAAGACTTGAGGCGCAACAGAATGTTTTGGAAGGTCAGAAAAACATTCTAGAAAGCAAATTGGGTAACATTGAGAAAAATGTTTGTGGCCTAGAAAAACGCATTGAATGTGTTGAGAAACGATTTTCCAAGCTTGAGAGTCAATGCGAAAGTCAGCTTGCCACTTTGGAGAAACGAATCGAAAACATGGCTAAGGAACTAGACCAGATGCGGAAAATGGAGCTACGGAAAACTTGTGGAGATTGTTTAAAGCAAAGAGAAGTACAACCACCAACATTCGACGGACAGTCGTCTTGGTCAGTTTACAGGAGACAATTCGAGGCAGCTGCGACAGCAAATGGCTGGGATGACGAAGACAAATACATAGCACTGACTCTTGCTCTTAGAGGACCAGCAGCTGAATTACTTCAAACTGTTCCAGCTGGTAAGAGCTACGATTTCAGTTCTCTCGTGGCAGCTATAGATAAACGCTTTGGTGATAGCCACTTGAAAGAGGTCTTCCGAGTCCAACTCAATAGCAGAGTCCAGAAAAGGGGTGAAAGTCTACAGCAGCTCCAAGCAGACGTCGAAAGACTGGCTCACCTGGCATACCCGGATGCTGGAGAAGAAATCATCAACCATCTGGCTGTTGAGTCCTTCGTTCGTGCCATTTCTGACAAACATCTTCAGAGATCTGTGCGAACTGCTAGAACACGAACTCTTTCCGAAACTCTAGAGTTTGCATTAATGATGGAAGCATCTGAGCAAGCTTCTCAAATGGTACATTGTCAAAGAGAAGCCATATTCGAAGCTGGATCATGCCCAGGAATTAAGCTACAAAGGAACCAGCGGCACGGACTTGCCAGATGTTGGAATTGTAATAAGACGGGGCACTTACAGCGACAATGCCGGTTGCCACCAATTAAAACTGAAACTGCTTGTCGACGTTTTGAAGTCCAAGAAAATCAATCCGCGAGCTGTAGAGTAAGACCGCAGACTTATCAATACCGAATTGGACATCAGGTAGAAAACCCCCAAAGGAATTGCTGGCGGAAAGTAGAGACCAAGACTCAGCGGATGAGAGTGGAACCCATATTCGGATGGAACAAGGAAGAATTGAGGTCTGATCAAAAGAAGGATCCAGACATCGGACCGATTCTCAAATGGAAAGAGAACAACACGAAACCTGACTGGAACGACATTTCGGACCAAAGCTCTGTTGTCAAAGCTTATTGGGCACAGTGGGACTCGCTTCGCGTGCAAGAAGGCGTACTCCAGCGCAAATGGGAATCTCCTGACGGTAAATCCTTTGTAATGCAGCTTATTGTTCCTCAATCGAAAATCAAAGAGGTTTTACAAAAGATGCATAGAAGCCCTACAGGAAGCCACCTGGGAGTCAACAAGACGCTGGAGAATGTGCGAAAACGCTTTTACTGGCTGCATGTTAGAGGTGACGTGGAGAAGTGGTTCCGAAATTGTTATGTCTGTGATTCAAACATAGAGGTGGGTAGGCTTACAGATGGACCTAAAAGAACAGGGACATGGGCCACAGAGTATGGCGACCGGATGAAGACTCGGTACGACACAAAAGCGACAACGGCAGGATTCCAAGCAGGAGATCGTGTGTGGCTTTATAATCCTCATCGTCAAAAGGGATTGTCACCGAAACTTCAGCAGAACTGGGAAGGTCCTTATACTGTTGTCACGAGGATTAACGACGTGGTCTACCGCATCCAAAGAGGACTAAGAGGCAAGTTAAAAGTAGTGCATTGTGACCGGCTGCATCGATATAGTGGGGAGGCCGCAAATGAAATATTCGGGACGAACAATCCTAAGGAGGGGGCAGTGTAACGTGAACCTAACATTTTATACCAATTTCCTAATCGAAAAACGTTCAACCGAAAACACAACTGGCAACACTTTAATGGAATGGTATAAATGACAGGCGTTGCTTGTAAGCCAGTGTGTGTGAGTGTAGAGAGACAGACAGACAGAGAGTAGACAGCAAATGTGGCGACAATGTAGAAGTTACTGGAGAGTTCTAGATGGCGTGTCATTCGATATAAATAGCCCGCCCGAGGCAACCAGAAGTCAGTTTGGTTTATAGAGTGATAAAGTTAAGAGTAAATACAAGTGATAGTCCCAAAGTCGAGTTGAGATCGAATTAAGCATATATACTGAATAAAAGTGATAGAATTAAAATAAAAAGTGAAGTTTTATTTTTCGAACTAAGCGCACGTTACAATACGAAGAATAAAACTCCCTGATACACTCGTCGTCAACGATACTCGTCTTCAAGTATCCTTGCCGCACGGGCGGCAGCTGTTTCTTCGTGGTAGTAGCGACGAGTGTATATATTTATGTTTTTGCCTACTACCGCCAACAATGTTTTTATACCAAGTGATTCAGCTGTCCATTGTTTTCTCTCTCTCATTTGACGGTGACACTATTGTGAAAAGCTCTATACTCTATACACTCTGGCAATATTTCTGTTGCCCATCGTCTGTCAGCTGCTGTGATTCGATTTCCGATCAAGTCAAGTTAATATTATCAAAACAAAACAATTTAATATTTATCTTTTTGTTCAAGTTGATGATATATATTCAGTAGACTATGAGTGATGGGCGGAAAAGGTTAAGCGGCGCAGCGCGCTTCAAATAAGGCCAGCAAGGAAGAGGAGATTTTGTGCCAAAACTTTTTATTAAAAAGAAAGAAGGCGAAAAGCGTATTAATGACGGCAATTGTTTCTCATGGTTTCTCATGTTCATTGAAAACACTGGACATAAAGCAGAAGATTTGTGGATGGCTGTAATATCTGTTCTTGAATGCTTCGACCTTGATATTCAAAATTGTCGAAGTCAGTCGTACGATAACGCGAACAATGTGTCAGGCATTTATTCAAGTTTACAAGCAAGAGTCAAAGAAATCAACGATCTTGCAGAGCATGCTCCTTGTGCTGGTCATTCAATGAATTTGGTCGGGATTCACGCAGTCGAGAGTACCCCCGAAGCAGCATCTTATTTCAACACAGTCCAAGCATTGTACAACTTTTTTTACTGCATCTACACATCGCTGGGAAATTCTACAAGATCATGTAGGAAAGAAGATTGCTTTGAAATCATTGTCAGTAACTAGATGGTCAGCTAGTCACGAAGCAGTTAAAGTGCTCAACAAGTTCTATGGTGAGATAATTGAAACTCTAATAACCATTGAAGAAGATATTAGATATTACTGAGAACGCGATCGCGAGGCAAGAAGCAAAAGGACTTCGCATTCAACTTGAACGACTGGAAACAACATTCATGCAGATTCTTTGGCATTTTTTACTTTCAAGGTTCGATGCTGTCAGCCAAAGGTTGCAAAAGGTTGATATCAGCATAACTGATGTGATTGATGACTATCGTGGACTGATCAAAGTAGTAGCTGATGCACGAATGGAATTTGAAGTTTATGAACAGAAAGCGTTAGAAATCTCAGAGAGTCAAGAGTACCAGACAAGTGTTTCTAGAAGAAGAAGGAGAAAGTTGCAGGCTGATGAATCACGAGATGAAGATGTTCAATTGTCAGGAAGGGATAATTTTTGAGTCAACACTTTCAACGTAATTCTTGACAATTTTGATTCTGAATTGCGAAGAAGAAGCCAAGCATATGAAGAAATTCATGGAAAGTTTTCAGTTATCACTGAATTTGGAGATTTGAATTCCTGCGAAATTCGTAAGAAGTCGGAACATCTAAGGACAATTTATACCTCGGACCTCAAACATTCATTGGATGACGAATTGGTGCACTTCCACGCGTATTGCTCCGAGAAAAAATAAGAACCTGATTCACCATCCAAGCTATTAAAATTCTTGAAAACGAACGACTTATATACCGAGTTCCCAAACGTTGAAATAGCATATCGTATATTTATGACATTAGCAGTGACGAATTGCAGCGCAGAACGTTCATTTTCATGTTTGAAAAGAGTCAAAAACTATTTTCGTTCAACTATGACGGGCAGTCGGCTAAATAGTCTAGCAATTCTGTGCATCGAGTCGGATTTGCTTGAACGCTTGAATTGTGAAGAACTAATAGATCAGTTCGCGGTAAAGAAAGTAAGGCGTGTTTGCATTTGAAAACGAAAACGATTATAAACATCCGTAATTATCTTGTATGTCAACTTTGAGTTTTATTTTCTTATGAAAAAGCTTTATGTGATTATTCTTTTACCATGTAACAATAAATGAATTCTAACCTTACATTTTCCATTCATTTCATTCGTTAATTATATAGTTAACGATCTCACTAACATTTCAATTATTCATAAATCAATAATAGAGGCGGCATTTTTTAAGGTGCACAGGGCGGCATTTTAATGAAATCCGGCCCTGGAAATACTCTTATGTTTTTGACGTTTCACTTCTCTGTTCGGAACTAAAAAAGAAGACCCCCTTTTGTGGTGACAACAGGGCTTAGCGAACCTTATGAAACATCAAAAAGTTGCTACCACGAAGACAGCTGTGAAAAAGTGTTTAACACCTTAAAAAAATATCAAATTTTAAAAGACTATTGTAAGTTTGCTAGGTGAATATACATTTGACAATATATTTAAGTTACAATTGGATGATAATCCTCTAAAAAGTTACACAATTTAATACACTCTGGATTAAAACATTTCATTTCCGGTTTTAATTTTTTATGCTATCTGCCAAACGAGTGCAGAGCACACTATAACCGATTTGAACCGCTTTTTTTTATGTCAACTGGCCCTTCAGTTGACTGACGTTCAGTCAGTTCAGACAACAACTGTCACTGGGCGCGTTCGTTGCAATTCAGATTTTAAGATTAACTGAAAAACTTATTCAGTTTTGCGTCGAACGGTCTTCTAAATTTTTTGTCAGATTTGAATGGTATTGGGATTCACCTTTCAATTCTGCTAGGAAAGATTTGATAAGAAATAAATAATTTCTTGTAGTTGGTTCAAAATAGTATTAACTTATAGTCCAAAGCATTTCTCTTCAATATTTGTGATTAGAAATATGCGTGTAACTACAATTTGAATAGACTTCGAGTGAAAATGTAGCAAATAATTTTCTTAAAAATCTATTTCCTTTGTAAGGGTTTCCATTAATAATCTTTAATTATACGACAAATTGCCTAAAAATAAATTAGAGTTCAGTTTAATGAAAAAGTTCACTACAAAAATGTTTCCACAAAAAGCTAAACGAAAAATACAAAGTAAAGTTCAATTGTCATGTAGGCTATTTATCGCATCTGACAGCTTAATAAACTAAATCTAGATTTTCAGCCTGCTTTTCTTGACTGAAAAACTGAATCGGTAAAAACTAACAGCTGATGAGTTGTCAACTGAAAAACTTAACGTCTGGCCAATCAGAGGCCGAGAATAGTTAGTTAATCTGAAAATCTGAATTGCACCGAACGCGCCCACTTTCTCAACGTAAAACCAAAATAAAAAATCGTCTGCTGCGATTCTACAGCTACACACACTGCATATCTTTTTCGTTTCCTACGTTGAAATAGCAACAACATAATTCCTATCCAAAATAAAATATCGAAAAAGATTGTAATATAAAATTCCATCAAAATTGTTTATCTATAAATCCGATTCTACGAATACTTTATCCTGGTAAGTTTGATTCGTTCCAGAAAAGTGATCTACTTTGCACAGCGATTGACAAATATTTTTTGATTTTGAAGCAAAATAAAAATGTCTGATTGCAAATTAGTTTTCTAATTAATACTAATTGCTGCCTTTACCAGGAATCAATCAACAATTATTTCATAAAATTTGCTGATTCTCTTAGGAAGCCAATTTGTCCAAGGAAAAGGAAATTTAGTGCTTCAATTGAAGTAGAAAATGGACAGGGAAACAAGTCCAGTTCATTCCAATAAAAGAAGAAAATCAGACGAATCGGAGAACAATGACAAAATTCTTATGCCTAGGTATGGTCCCCCAAATGGTGTCGTAAATAAATATATTGCATAACTCAAATTAGTTGTTTTTCTAGCACTTCTTCTCAATCGCAAAATGAAAATGCCAACTCATCTTCTGTAGTAGCCATTGCTGGAACTCTTGATAAAGAAACTAGCGATAGTGGAATACTAGTTGAAGAACGAGTAGAACCAGAAGGCGATGTCGAAGCAAGCGACGCAACCACACAGCCAGCAGCAAATACGACTGAAGAAAGTGGTGTCACCCTTTCGGAAATGTTGTCCGATGCTGGTGTTCGCTTCCGTCCTCGTGGTCGTCGTGCACAAGTACAAGCAAGTGCGAGGAACTACAGAAGTCGCATGATCACATCGTCCTCGTCCTCTTTAGATTCCCTCTCGGAAGTTGTAGTTCGAGAGCCAACACGTCGTCCTCGATCCCGGCCACCATCAGAACCAGATGAAGCATCCAGTGATTCTCATGTTTGTATTACGAACTAAACACATTTTCCTTTTAATGCAACCTTTACATCCAAAGGCTCACACAAGTGCTCCAGAATTTGAGTTTGACTCTTCCGTTACAACCGATTCCGACACCAACAACTACGACGACTTTGCCAGCAGCAATGATGATGACGCTGCCGCTGCTGATGATGGTGATGAGCAAGACTTCAACGAAATCATGGCCAAAGAGAAGCCCAATTACACATGGAATTCGACCTCTGAGATATTTCGCCGGGAACACGGTCTATCGCACGATGGTCGACGATCCCTTCGATGTGGAATATCAACCGGCTTCCAATCACGGTTTTATGGATCCCGCCATGTTGTCGAGAAAATGAAACTCCTGCATTCGATGCACAAGCACAGTGGCTGTGTGAATTGTTTGAACTTCAATCGGTCAGGTAAGATTTTCTCTTTGAATTTCTACTGGTGCAGTTTGTCATTAACTACTGTTTCGTAGGGAATCTCCTTTGCACCGGCTCTGACGACATGAATGTGATCGTGTGGGATTGGGCTTCAAATAAATCGAAATTCTCCTACAAATCCGGGCACCAGGCAAATATTTTCCAAACCAAATTCATTGAAATGAATGGATGCATGGATATTGTATCAACTAGTCGCGATGGACAAGTGCGTGCAGCTACAATACCACAGAGTGGCGGAAAAATCCGAACACGGGCGTTATACAAACATAACTCGGCTGTTCACAAGTTAGTCTTGTGTCCACAAAATCCCTTTGTAATCTTAAGTGCTGGCGAGGATAGCAAAATTGTGTGCTGCGATTTGCGAAAGTCACCTGTGACTCGCCTCAAGACTGTCAAAGAGGATAGAAAGAAAGTTCCACTCTACAGCATAGCTCACCATCCATTCAACCCTGAGATATGCGTTTGCGGTAACGACAACTACGTGAGGGTCTATGACAAAAGAAACATGAGCAAGACTCTACACAAAATGTGTCCCCAAAGGGTAGATGAGGTAAGACATCGACCAACCATTCTGATTCAGATTAATATTTGGCCTCACTTTTTGTAGCAAGCAATTACGCCACACATAACTTGCTGTGTGTATAGCAATTCGGGATCTGAGATTCTGGCTTCTTACAGCGATGACGACATATACCTCTTCAATAGCAAAGTCTATACTGCTGGCCAATTTGAGCATCGTTATAGGGGTCATTAGTGAGTTTTCGAATTTTCGATAAGAATTTTGTTGGATGCCAATCGGGTTCCGGTTTTGTTTCTTTTTCTCGTTTTGCAGCAACCATAAAACCATAAAAGGTGTCAACTTTTTTGGGCCAAATTCAGAGTATGTGATCAGCGGCAGCGACTGTGGCAATATATTCTTTTGGGATAAAAACACTGAGGCTATAGTTAACTTTATGGAAGGTGATAACTCTGGAGTGGTAAGTGAATGAAGACTGTTAAAAGCAGGCAAGGGCTCTGTTACCCAAATGCAAATGGTAATAGTATCGAACTCTTGATTTTGAGGTAAATATTCACCTTTATTTTAATAGACATTGTATCAAGGGGGTTTGATAAACGGGTACCATGCGGGTTAGGTTGGGTTAAAGTGTCGGCTCATCATGCGAGACAGCTTCAATTTAATTTGATTTGCTTAATAGGCGTTTTAGTAAACTTACTTACTTACTTAGGTGGGCATTACAGTTCGGGGTGAACCTGGGCTTCAACCAACATCCTTCTATAACGACTTCGATTTCGGGCGAGCTCTCTCCAGTTTCGCACTCCAAGTCGGTTCAGGTCTTCATCCACTTGATTACGCCACCTAAGACGAGGTCTTCCCCTTCCGCCGGAGCGTTTGGGTCCATCCGCTCTACATGACCCAACCATCGTAGCCTCGCGATGCGTACTCTTCTGGTTATGCCCATGTCGCGGTACAGCTCATACAGCTCGTTGTTGTATCTTCTTCTCCACACATTGTCTTCGCAAACGGGACCAAAGATCATTCGGAGAATTTTTCTTTTGAAACGACCAAGGGTTTCCTCCTCCGCTTTCGACAAAGTCCATGCTTCCGCGTGGTAAAGCAGGACTGGGATGATCAGGGTCTTATACAAGGTCACCTTGGTGTTTCTAGAGAGGGTTTTGTTTCTCAATTGCCTTTTTAACCCAAAGAAGCAACGGTTGGTAAGAGTTATTCTCGTTATCTCCGCACTGATGTTGTTGTCCGTGTTTACAGCGGATCCTAGGTAGACGAAGCCCTGTACTACATCGAAGTTATGTCTGTCTATTTTGACGTTTTTTCAAATTCGTCTTTGTTCATTACCCATCAAACCCATTTTTGCCGCTTCTGTTTCAATACTCGCAAAAGCATCTATGACATCACGCTTTTTTCTTCCCATTACGTCAATATCGTCTGCATAGGCGAGTAATTGTACAGACTTTTGAAAGATTGTTCCTCTGGTGTTGACGTTTGAGTTTCTTACAATCTGTTCAAGTATGATGTTGAAGAAATCGCATGACAGCTTGTCGCCTTGCCTAAAACCTTTTTCGACATCAAAGGTCTCGGTGAGTTCTTTACCGACCTTGACGGAGCAGTGTGAATTCTCCAAAGTCATCCTGCATAGTCATACGAACTTTGCAGGGTTGCCGAAACTAGACATGGTTCTGTAAAGCTCGTCTCTGTAAGTGCTGTCATACGCGGCCTTGAAATCGATAAAAAGATGGGGAATATCGACATTACGTTCTCGGGTTTTTTCCAAGATCTGCCGTAATGTGAAAATTTGGTCTATTGTGGACTTCTCTGGTCTAACACCACATTGATAAGAACCCATCAAGTTGATGACGTGGGGTTTCAGACGTTCACATATTACAGCAGACAAGATCTTATAGGCGACGTTAAGGAGTCTTATCCCTCTATAATTGGCGCAATTGTGAGGGTCTCCTTTCTTTAGGATCGGGCATACGATACTGAGGTTCCATTCATTGGGCATGCTTTCTTCCGACCATATCATGCAGATCAGCTGGTGCATGCTCCTTTCCAACTGGTCTCCAGCCGCCTTGAAAAGTTCGGCATCAAGGCCATCTGCACCTGAAGTCTTATTTGATTTAAGTTTGCATATAGCAAGCTTAACTTCTTCTAGGTCGGGAGGACGGCATTCTTGATCATCGTCCAGGCTGAATGGGGCAGTCTGCCTGACAGCGGAATTTGTGTCCTCATTGCCGTTAAGCAGTCTGCAGAAATGATCTTTCCAGATCCTCAGTAGCGACTGTAACTCTATAAAACTGTGTTTCCCTGCTTGTCTTTACAGACTTGAGTTCGACGTTTGCCACCCTGGCAGGATCTTTTTGCCTTTTGGTAAGACTTCCGAACCTAATTCCTGTCATGACATCTCTCAATTTCCTCAAACGAGTGTTTCTCATGCTTTCTCCCTTCTTCCCTTCTTTTCTCCATTGTAAATCGTAAACAATCCTTGTTCGCTTTTGCATCAACATTTGTCGTGCTTTTAGTTTGGCTGCATTTGCCTGCCTGTATTCTTCATCGAACCATGGGTTTCGTTTTGGGTCCAAGTGAAACACAGAACCTCAGAGGCAGCGATTCTGATGGCTTCCTGGCATTGCTGGCACTGGTCTTCAATGCTTAATGCTGGCGGCCTAGGATTCAAGGATAATTGAAGGGACACTCGATTGGAAAGCGTAGTTTTCCGACATCATATCTCTTCACGGCTTAAGTTCGTGCAGGTCGTGAACATGATATCCTCATTCGTATCTTGGCTACAACAAGGTAGTGCCGAGTCAAAGTGGGCCCCTCGGAAAGTTCGAACATCTAACACACTGGAAGAGTTCCTTGCGTCGACCGCAACATGGTCAATTTGGACGACGCGACGCGACGGTTGATTGATCTGGGGATCACCATGTACCTTTATGAATTTAGGAAGCGTGTACTATTCACAACAAGATTAAGCCCCTCAGAAAAATCGATTAGGTGAGTCCATTTTCGGAGGTTTTGTCATGAAGGCTATGCTTACCGAATGTATTTACAAAGATGTATTCCTTCCCTAGCTTTGCGTTAAAATCGCCAAGGACTATTTCCACGTCAAGTCTAGGGCACTGTTCGTATGTTTCTTCGAGGAGCTCGTAGAAACAGTTTTTGGAATTGTCGTCTTTCTCTTTCGTAGGGGCGTGGGCGCATATTAGTCTAATGTTGGCAAATTTAGCCCTGATGCGGATGGTCATTATACGCTCATTAACTGGATTTTGGCTTATCACCTTATCCCTGAGTCTTCTTCTAACGACAAATAAGCGCTGTTTCTGTTGTCTGTAGCAGTCGCCACAGTAGGGCTCAGTTTTGCCTCCGACACTCTTCCTTATTTTCATAAATGATCTCCTGTCTGAAACTTTTAATCCTCTCAACTGTTTTGCTGACGACTCAAACCTCAGCTCTTCATATGCGTTTCCAAATTCACGTCCCTGCTCTTCGGACGTGGAAATGGAACGGTTACGTATGATAAGCTCATTGAATTCGGGCCTTGAAAGCATTGTTCCACGGGGTAAAAAAAAACGAGTAGAATTCAATGCTTCGAAGACTCAATGTTGTCATTTGTCGCTAAAGCTTAACATCCCCTCATTACCATTATCCATGAATGGTACCTGCATCCAAGAAACCGAAAAGCTGTCAGTACTTGGTATGTGTGTAAACGACGACCTTCGTTGGAATGACCACATATTTGAAGTCGCCAAAAAAGCTGCAAAGTGCTTAGGTTTCCTAAAGCGATGCAGAAAATTTTTCACCCCCTCTGATCTGGCTGCAATCTATAAAGCCCACAACTAGAGTATAATTCTCATATCTGGTCAGGTGCTTCTTAAACATCTTTGCGCCTACTTGATAGTACAGAGATAGAGACAGAGCGTTGAGATTGGTAGGTGATAGTTCAATTGTAGAATCGATTGATTCTTTCGAACATCGTCGAAATATTACTTGCCTCACTCTTTTTTAATGCTTCTTTTACGAACAGTGCTTTAGTGAAATAGCCAGTTGCATTCCTCCCCTGAAACAATTTAGCCGCAATACCCTCCTCGCAAGGAATGCTCATCAGTTCTCGCTTCAGACTAACTTCGGTCGTACAGTTAAGTATAGAGATTCATATTTTAGTCGCTCAACCCGAATGTGGAATGCTTTACCCAGCTCAATTTTCCGCACGCAGTATAGTGTACAGAAATTCAAGAGTAATGTGCATCGGCATCTCCTTTCTTATCCTTTCCTTATTTCCTAACACCCTCACTGTGTTCTTAACATTATAAGTGTAGTCATAACCCCTTGAAGTGCGCGTAAATTATAAAAAAAAAAAAAAACAAAACCGTAATCCGTTAAGAGATCGTACGTTCCACGAGCAGATCCGAAGATCTTTGTCCTTTTTTGTTTGCTTAGGTCGTCAACTCTGAAATCATTATCGTTATCCGAGCCTTTTGGGATCCCTTCGGACGTAAAGGGCTGGAATATCCAGACTCAAAATATCAATACTCGAAAAAATATAAAATAGAGTAAAATTATGAGCAATCATACTTGGTTTGCTTAGAAAGAAGAAGAAGATAATATGATCATTGCGCAACAGGACCTTCTAGCCCTTTCTTTTGAACAAACAACTTAATATAATTTCTTTTGTTTAAGGTTAACTGCCTGGAACCACACCCCTCGATACCGATACTGGCTACTTCTGGATTGGATTGGAACATAAAAATATGGGCTCCCAATAGTGAAACCGTAAATCTTTGCTTCTTCTAATCGCCTACAACACAATTACCCTCCGAATCTTCTCCCTCTCTTCTTTTTGTAGTACCCACCAGCTATGCCAAAGCTAGATAAGTTCGTTAAGAAAAATCTTAAACGTTCTGTAGTCCAAGGAGTTGAAGAATACGATGATCGGCAGTTCTATTATTTTGTACGTCAGTTCTTAAGGAATTCTCACCAAAATGAAGTCAATGGTGTAAGTGAAAATGATCAATCGGATGTCGTCAATACCAGCAGTTCTGAATCTGAGGGAGATGATTATCAGTTTTCAAATGATCAGATTGCTCGAGTTTTTCAACCTTCGTGTCATCCTCAATAAGAGTGTGAAAGGGAACTGCAGATTTTTTTTTTGTTTTTTTGAGATTGTTTAGAATTGAAGTTTTTTTGTTTAGTTAATTATATAATCAATTGCTGTCAGTCAAACTAGCAAATTATATAAAACAAGAATTTGTCTGTATTTTTTTCTGTTTTCTTGAATTATTTTATGTTAACCTTCATTATTAATGATTACATTAACAAAAATTAACAAAATTCTTAAGTTGAAAAAAATGTTATGTAGGTATGTATACTGAAGCAACCAATGAGTTTTGTTGTTAAATAATATGTCGATCTTAATGCATATGTAAATTTTAATAAAAAACAAAAAAAAGTATGTGAATTATCGAAATAGAGCATTTTTAAGAATCATGAAAAAGAATTTCGTATATGGGAGACATCGGGTTGAGATGGCTCACGATTCTCATCTCCAAACTTATAAGAGGTGACAGTTCGTCTATTCAATGGAGGGAAAGTTTTCTTCTTCCAATGTACAAGGGAAAGGGAAATACCAGAATCTGTGACAACTATCGTTCGATCAAGTTGATGTCCCACACTATGAAGATCGTTGAGCGGGTTTTGGAAGGCTGTCTGATGACCAATGCGGGCTTGTCGCGGGTAAGTCAACTACAGACGCAATCCAAAGTATAAGGATCATTATGGAAAAACACCGAGATGCCTTAGAGGATTTGCATATTGTTTTGGGTGACTTCGAAAAAGCATTCGATCGACAACCACGAGAACTGATATGGGTGGCCCTCAGACACCGAGGAGTTCCTGAAGCCTATGTGCGAATAATTGTGGACATGTACGAGGAGCAGTTACAAAAGTGAGATGCCCAGCTGGAGTCACCGAAGAATTCCAAATAACAGTAGGTGTACATCAGGGAAGTGTCTTGAGTCCACTGCTCTTTATTGCTGTTCTGGATTATTTGCTCGAAGGAAAGTAAAGGACAATAAAGTACAACAATTATTCTTTGCTGACGATGAAGCCATCATAAGCGAGGATCCTACATCCCTGCAACGAGCACTTGACGTTTAGATTGATGTTCTGGAAGGAAATGGGTACCGTATTAGCACTAAAAAGACTAAATACCTGTGCTGCCCTTTTTCTGATTCAGACAAGCCTATTCCTCCAGATATTTATTTGAATGGAAATGTGCTTCCCAAGTGTGAAAAGTTTAAATATCTGGGATCTATGATCAATAGTGAAGCAACTTGTGATGACGACATCAGTCATCGAGTAAGCGTAGGGTGGATGAAGTGGCGAGAAAACTCCGCTATCTTCTGTGATCGAAAAATGCCCCCTAAGCTGAAGGGAGGACTCTACACAGCAGTTGTCCGTCCAGCTCTGACATACGGTTCACACTTCACAATGTTGGACAATGTAGAAAAAGTATGAGAGCAAATTGAAAGCAGCCGAAATGAAGATGCTTCGGATGACAGCAGGAGTAACAAAGCTTGATCGAATTAGAAGTACTAAGATCCGTGGAAGCCTTCATGTCAAAAGTACCATCTTGGACAAAATTCAGCACGACTGGCTCAGTTGGTATTGTCAGGAGAGATCCGCAGAACCCCGTCCAAAAGGCAATATCGTACAACGTTTCAACAAATTCGAAAAAGGCAGGCCAAAACACTCCTGGTACAAGCAAATGCAAAAACAGCAGCATTTGGTTGGCCTCAGACATGAAACAGTCCAGAACCGGGAGGCTTGCCGACGCTTTCTGAGGTCAACGCGGCGTACCCCACAGGCGGATCACTAGTGTGAAGCAGAAAAGTATGAGAGTTGTGATCGCTTCAAGATCACTACTCGTAACGCCGGAAATGAAAAGAAGAAGAAGAAAAAGAATTTCGAATTCATGATTGATGTGAACATTTTGTTACTGAGGCTTGTGGTTGACCCAGGTTTCCTTAACGGCTCCACGACCTTTCAAATAAAACTGACTGTAAACAAAAGCTCTGCTTCAAAACCGCAACATAATTTTATCTCCTTAAGACAAAAACTCTTTGGCAAATTATTGGAATTCTTCAAAGGGCGAGTACAATTAAGTTAATTTCATTTTAGAAAGGTACTGCATTTCGTATAAGTCCAAAAAAGACTGAATATTTGTGTTACCGTTTTCTGATCTTGGCTTTTGATTATTCGGTGTGTTCTACAAACAGGGGATTCATTTTCGTAATGAGATTGGCTTGATTATTCGGTATGTTCTACAAACAGGGGATTCATTTTCGTAATGAGATTGAAAAAACAATCCCCCACCGTGAAGATTGAATAAGCAGCCCTTAAGAAAAGAAGGGATTTTGGCTAATGCAGATATCATGGCCTTCTAAGCTAGGTTTTTAAAAAATATAGTTTATGGCCATGTCCACTGAAATCCATTTTTGAATCAAAACATTTCAGAGTAATTAGAAAAGTTTTTGGTATTTATTGAAAAAAAGTTTAGTAAAGTTGGAAAAATATACTATCAGCTGTCTAAATGAGCTTTGAGCTTACATCTCGCCTTGCTTTTTTATGAACTGGTTTGACAAATCAAAGCCGCACTCCTTTTGACCCAATGTGTTGCTGGCACTGAAGTTTGTAGTAAAATTGGTATTACATAATTTGTTGAGTGACCAGTTGTTGATAGAATGCCCTTTCGCTCTGAAGTTTTATAGAGCGGGCACTTATAGCGAGATCCTTCCTTCAACTCTATCGTCAGGATAGGCTAAAAGAGTTTTGGTGAGTCATACATATGTCTATTATTTTAAGATTAACATGAATTTACCATCAAGTGAATTACAGGAACATCACCAATAAGGACTTTTGGTATTTGCTCATCCAGAATTTGTTCCTTCCAATTCCATCTTGCACCTTCCAGAAACATGCCGTTGATATAAACGCCATCTTCTGGTGGCGCGTCCATACTGAAAGTTGAGAATGAGAATTTGTATTGGAAATTTTGAGAGGTATAATCTACCTTTTTACGTCCAGAACTACAAAATCAAACGTAAGTGTATCGATTGGAATTTTATATTTGCGAGCAAAGTTCTGCATGGCTCCGGTTAAAAATGCTTGAGTGAAGAAGAATCCTGAGATCCAAAACGTCGACGGTTTCCCGTTTTCATACCTACAGCAAAAGAAAACATAAAAAAAATTATGAGATATACAAAAGCCATTCTCTCTACCAATTCTGCAGCCAACTCAGACGCTTGTAAAAGTCTTGAATGTAAGAACCCAACGGTTTTAAACTAGGATACGACTTCGACATCCATTTGGCGGGAATTTTTTTGAATTGAATCGCCTGAATTACGTGTTCAAGTTCAGGTGTCATTACAGAAATACCCTTAATAGCTTTCTGCAATTCAATGCAAGTGCTAATGATTTCTTTTTGTAGCTTTGTGAACCGTTCCATTTCCTGGACAATAACAGTGTTCATTGATTCATTGTAATCTACGGGATACTTTTCCTTAACTTTTTCTATGTCAAACTCTATTGGCATATTGCTATGTATTTGTTGTATTGTTGCAAGAAGGGCTGATTCGTTGTTTTCATCGTTTGCATCAGCTGAAGAGCTTCCAAATGTTAAAATCATCGAGTCCAATAAAGTGTTTGTCATTTGAAGATCACGCGTCATTCCAGCGTTACTATGGAGTCCATACACTTCTGGTGGTGGTAGAGAGGGTATGTAATCATTAATGTACCTTACAATTTCTCGGTGTTCGGTTTTCCTCGGCAAGACGTAAGCATCATCCGCTGCAAACTGATACTTCAGATTGGTAGCAGCTTCTTCGTTAACATAATCCGCTAGTATTGTGACAATTGCGCGGCGATCCCATGCATCAGTTACACGTCCACCGTAATTACATTCCGCTGTGAGGTATGAAATTGCTGCATAGGGCACGTGGTCGTATTGGTTGAGAAACATCTACAAAGAGCAATTTTTATATCCAATTCACAATAAGTTTGTTCGTTGAAGCCCTGGGGTCGCCCTGGGGTTGCCACAAAGCGTTTTTTGGGCCAACCCAGGGGAAAGTTCAACGAACGAACCTAAAGTAATGTCGAAGCGTAACGTGAGTGAGACGAGTGTAGCACTAGATGCCAAATGAAGACTTCACCAAGTGGTTAGAAAATTCAGAAAATTTTTGAAGCTACCGGGAACTAACAGATCAGATTGGTCTCATATTGTTGTCCGCAAGAGATTGTCTTTCGCTCCGCGTACGCCTCACATTGAAACAGTTTTAGGTTCGTTTGTTGAAACCCTGGGGTCACCCTGTGGTTGCCACAAAGCGTTTAAAAAACCTAAACTCGGCCTGAATGTCAAACTGAGTGTTTTTTGAGTCCGGGTTTTCCCTCAACTCGACCTAATTTTTCGTTGGGGCGAGTTTGAGTAAGGAACAGGGCTATCAAATGAAATGTATTTTTGATCAAATTACAGGGGATGTGTGGTGATCTTATCTTTTTTTGAAGACTGGAAAACCCAGGTTTTTTGGAAAACTTATAGGGATTTCCAATCCTCACGGTAAACCACAAAGTCACCACACATCTATTCGACAGCCTTCAACTCGCTCCAGAAAAAACCTAGGGCGAGTTGAGGGCAAACCCAGGTCAACCCCAGGGCTCTGTTTGACATCATTAAAGCCCTAGGGTCGCCCTGGGGTCGCCACAAAGCGTTTTTAGAGAAAGCTAATGTCGCCCTGAATGTCAAACCGAGTGTTTTTTGAGCCCTAGGGTTGACCTAGGTTTTCCTCAACTCGCCCTAAGTTTTTGCTGTGGCGAGTTGAGGGCTGTCAAATGGCATGTGTTTTTATTCAAATTAGATTAGATTAGATTAGATTTTGACATTTTGAATGACAGGGATGTCGGATGTGTGGGAATTTTGTGGCTAGGCGTTTTTTGAGGACTGGGAAATACAGGTTTTTTTTTGACAACTTATAGGGTTGTCAAGAAAACCTGGGTCAGCCCGTGGAAAGTTCAACGACTGAACCTACTCAGGGTTAGTTTAGGTTTTTCGAAAAAAGCTTTGTGACGACCCCAGGGCTTTAACGAACGAACCTATTGACACAGTATTGTGAGCCCAGCATTTGTTTGCGAAAAACTTACATGAAGCTGTTGTACGGATATTTGGAAGTCAGATTCATTGAATCCATACTGAATATTCCAACCAAGTGGCCCGAACTTGCGACGTTCTTGAACAACGGCATGGAAAAAACAAATGCCAAAGAGTAGGCGAGTAAAGGCACGGTCCTGCTTTGGGCAACCTGGATGTAGAAAAGTTTAATTTTATTTATTTTATAAAACTCGGAAGCTTCTCTAAAAAATAAAACTCGACCTGTGTAAAACTTGTCAACATTCATCGGTTCCGATTTATATGAGCGAATGAGGTTCTGCTGCAGTCCTGTTGGAGGCTCATTTGTCATTTTCACTCCGTTTTGGAGTAAAGATACTGGGAACTCATCGCTCGGATAGCTTGTGAGCCACAAACGAAACGTTTCTTTAACAAAAAAATAAAAAATGTCATTGTGATTGAACTACATTTGGTATTGACTTACGAAAAGTGTTGAAGCTGTCCATGTTTTCCCACATGTGTTCCAATGTGGGCATCCATGACGCAGCCAAATGGCAATTCTGCAAGCAAACCCAATATCCCTTTTGTTGAGCTTCTTGAATCATCTTTTCTGCTATCGGCCCTTGCCCCTGACCAAGGGAGATACTTTTAAATGTTTCATCGAATCCCATGCGTTCGGCATAGAGCAGAAGTGATCCCATTGGATCAGCGCCAGGAGAGAGTATGAATATAAGCGGCGTTAGACAATTCGATTCTTGGAAAGAGTTGGCAATATCGAAAGGTGGTGGTGAGACAAATTTAGCTCCAAGTTCAGCCTTTATGAATAGATTAATGGCCATGAAGACCTTGTCCGGCCTTAGCGCTTGGAGAACTAAGATCTTCTCAAATCGGGTGCACTTTGTTTCCCAGATGGAAGGCAGTGGTAAGGTTTGTGGATCTGAATGATCATAGTACTCCCTCCATTCCTTCAAATTTGACTTAAAGGACTCGAGGAAAGATTTGAAGACCGAAAGTTTTTCAAGTTTCTTAACACACATCCACACTTCGTCTGATATCCAAGAAAGATCCGGGTTCGGTTCGTCATTGGTTACCTCTTCCGTCCCTCCTGCAGTCAACAGATGCATCACATGACTCATTTCAATCTGACGTGTGTCCAGCATAAGTTTGGTAGTGAGAATAAACGAATAGAGAAGCTTATCCTTTTCGAAGATCGATCGACACACGTTGTTGTAAAGGTTTTGTGTGATCGCATCCACCAGGAACTTTACTCGTCTTTCTAAAGTCTTGGATTTGTTTGCGTGCTCAATGGAGTATATGTACAAGTTGATGTACCAATTCAAGGAGAACTGATACATCGGATCTATGTTGGGCAAGTCCGTGATAGTATAGTACAAGACCGATGAATGGGCGGCCACCGGTTTGTAGTTCAAGCGGAAAGCTTCAATTTTCTCTTCAGTGTCCTTGGACGCTGATTGCTTGGCAACAATGTCCAATGAAATGTTTTTAGATTCGTCTAAAATTTTGATTGCAGCTTCATCTTCAAGGATGTCTCCTTGTGCAGTAGTAAGAGTTTTCAGAATCATGTCCTCGGCATCTTTTAAAGAAGTCTTATTGTTTGCCGCCTGCTCGGTCAGTGCTTCTCGCATTTCCTGCAGATCTGGACGTTCTTTGGCAACGACTATACTCAACAGCTGATCCTCTAGACCGCTCTGGGTGAGGGCAAAGTTGATGATGGTCACTTTATTGTAAGTTTCGGGAAGGAAATGGGGATTACGAAGATTGCATGTCATGTACAGACGGAAGTTCTTCGATATCGGAACTATGTTGTCTCCCAAACTAACAAATTCTTGCCCTCCTTGCACGAAAGTGTTCCTCAAGAGAATCGGATCAAGAGGAACCTCCAATTCTTCCAAGATGTTCTCTACAAGAACCGGATGCCCAGATTCCAAAGACGCTTCAATCACTTTCATGTAGTCCTTCTGACTAAACTTGACTACCTTCAGCTTATTATTCCGTTCCATGTTTTTGATCCACTTGTTTGCTTGTCCTTGAGGATCAATAAACAAACTGTACCGTCCAGAATTCGCTGCAATTATAGCGTTTTCCGACGAGAAAGTATCCCTTGGAAGACCGAAAATGTTCCATTGCTGAATGGCTATCTCAGTGCCAAGGTTACTGATGATGCTGTACACTGTTGAGCAGGGAATTTGAAGACTTTGACATTTAGCAAACCAGTCTTCAACGCAACGGTTGCGGTAGGGAGCAGTCAACGTTGACAAGTACGCAATGACTCCACACGAGAGTAGAATGTCTCCTGGTAAATGGTCATAAGTGGCTTGGAGTCCTTCTGCCGCCTGAGTCCAACGGTCCTTTTCTCCACCCAGCCCACCAATTAGTGCTTCCGCTCGCTGTAGTTTGTCCTGACACAAGTCCGAAACATCTTGTGTTCTTTGCATTTCCAAGTTAGCCTTCGCCAAGTGCTCATTGAGCAAGGCAACTTTCCTCTCCAGGGCCTCAGCCATCTCTCTTTTCTCGTTAAGAATTGACATTGTGTCCGAATATTCTTTCTCAGCAGCTTGTAACTTTGCCTTTTTGGGTGCAACCACTTTGGCAACATTGTCGTACAGATCCATTGCAATAATCCACTTGCAGAGCCCCTCGGCTGCACTGGATGCTTTCGCTACAATTTTCGGCTGGAAGTCCTTGTGTGGAATAAAGTCCTTACGGATTTTTTTCATAATCTCCGGACTGATGTTATCCTTGTCAAAGTCTTTGAGTGCCTGCAGGAAATTCATGTCTCCCAGGATTCGCTTACTTGGACCCCAATAGTCGTTGACCATTTTTCCTGAAGCTGGATCGTTGATTCGATCAGCTGGAACACCTTTGATCACACACACTGCAGCCATTACTAGCTTTATGACTGAGGGAGGGTTTTTCATGGACTTGACCAGTGTAATATCAGCTGGCTTGAGGGTATTCAATGCAGAGATAGCGTCCTCTAACACTGGAATGGCTTGGGCTAGGTCCTTCTCACATTCGTCTTTCAATGCCTGTGCGGCTTTTGCTTGAGTTCCAGCAACAATTTCATCTTTCTTCACCTGCTCAGCCGCAGCACTGGCCGCAATAGTCTCTGTGTTGATCTCTTCTAGCATTCGGCGAGAGGCATTCGCCATTTCCAGTAACTTTGGTTGCAAGTCATTTAACTGTTCCTGCATTACGGAGATGGCTTCTGCGGCAATCAACAGCGTTTCTAAGCCTCCGATGTAGCGCATCTTAGCTTCCATGGTTTCAGTTTGCTTTCGACTTACAAGCGTTCGGAATGACCGAATCAGCTCTAGAAAAGATGCTGATGTTATGTACACAATACGATTCGTTTCGGCAAAGAAATCCTTAATCACATTATTCGCACTTAAGTGGAAGTACTGGCAGCTGACAACAATAGACTGCTTTACCTCCTCCTCAACAT
The DNA here is from genome assembly GCA_914767635.1 of Melanostoma mellinum. Classification (NCBI taxonomy): domain Eukaryota; kingdom Metazoa; phylum Arthropoda; class Insecta; order Diptera; family Syrphidae; genus Melanostoma; species Melanostoma mellinum. Next base: position 197,645,383 of record OU612058.1, on the reverse strand, counting down.
TGACATCCTCCATGGATATTTTTGCCACCATTTGAAGTGCTTCTTCTGGCCAGATCTGGAACCAATCAATGGTACAGCAGTTAACCAGGGATGGATACAGACGGATTCTTGTTCGCAGCGAGTCTCCAATGGGACTGAAGCAGAGAATGATGTGCAACTTCTGCCTGCACCGATTTACAAAATATGAAAACACTTGCAGAGGGGAAATGTCTAGATTTCGGTCGCCTCCTTGAGCTGCCATACGAACCATCTCTAGCAGTTCTTGCTTCTCGTCAATGGCATAGATATTCGGCACCTCACCTTGATTCAAAAGACAGTCAATGTCTTGCAAAAACAGCTCCATTTTGATTTGATTCTCAGTCATCAAGAAAACCGTGTGTTTTCCTACACCCCCGGCTTCCTTTAGCACATTCTTAATGTCATCGTGCCAGTCATTGACTCCATAGTTCTTTGTTATCTCAGGTTGGAACAAGGATGTTCCACAGATAGTCGCAGCCAATTTGGTTAGGGATTGTCTACCTGACCCTCCAATACCAATCAGCAAGGCACTACCACCTTGGATCGAGATAATCCGGCAGATCTTGTTCAAATGTTGCAGTGCATAGGTGAACAGGATAATGTCCATTTTAGTCCTTCGGGTGGCATTGTATTCTTCCAGACACTGGTATGCCACTTTGCTGAATGCTTCTAGCGAAACTACCTCCTCGTATTTCTTTTCATCAGGCTCATTGTCCTCATCCATGTAAACTCCGAAGATCATACGATTGACTCCATCCAATGTCACCTGTCCATTACTCTCAGTGTACGGCTCGAAGATGGTCTCCATACGCTCCTTGAAGTTATCCTTAACACATTCATTCAGTTTTTTAAACATCCAAATCTGATCTGCCTCATCAACTAAGCGGTCGTAAAATACCCTCATCGCCTCGTGGTACCAGAGACGAGCGAATACCCTTTTATTATCTACAGATTCCTTTCGGAGCAAGGCACAACCAGTTACCACTCTGGAAATGTCTCTAGGATTGAATATGTAGTGGGACTTGTCCGGTGTGGCTCTCAGTTCGGTCTGGACGAATTTATAAATTTGTTGGGTGGCATTCACGATCTGTTGTGTGCTCTGCAGCACGTCATGACTATGACCGGCTTTCTTGAATCCATTCAGAAGGACATTGACAAATATCCTATTCATTGTGTCATCGGCAAATGTGTTTATAGAGAAAATATTGAAGTGGCAAAGGAATCGAGCGTAAACATCTTGGCGACTACCACCTGGCAAACCGCAAGCACAAATGATCAACAGATCTTGAAGGAAGATCTTGGAAGTGTCTTTGAGATCACAAACGTGTCCATAGTCGAAATATTGACGAAGTAGTTCCAGCGGTGGCTGAGCTCCGTAGACCTCCTTCACTGGCATGTTCATGTCGTCCACAAAAATGAGAGCAGTCTGTCCTCTAGGAGGACCGTACACTCCCCTTTTCCGTTTGATGAGCTAAATTAGGGAATTCTTACACATAAAAGGTCCTGCGAAATGCAAAATTCATCTTACCTTAGAAATTATAAGATCCTGGGTTTGGTTAGCAGTGATCATGACAGTAAAAGTCACGAATGAGGAAATATACTTTTCGGGCGACAGCTTATTCATTAGCATGTTTTGAATATACGCACTCTTTCCCGTCCCAGTCGGTCCTACAAGCAGGAACTTCTTCTCGTGCTGAAAATAAGACTTGATTTGAAGAGGAGCTCAAAGCGTAAAGGAAGGAAAACTCACTTTGATGTGCATTTCCAATAAGTGCATGTACCTTGCAGTGTCTATGGTTGGTATTTGAACACTCGAAGCCGACTCTTCGGGTTCCATTTTCCTAACCAGTTCTGGCCAGTACTTCCATGTTCCTTTCTGTTTGTACATATAAACGTAATCAGCTAAGAGACCTTCACTTGGAAGGCCTACTTCTATTTTACCAACAGCCTCGGATATCGGATTCTTATCTTCCTCATCCTGGCTCCAGAACTATATAGATAAGAATTGAGTGTGAGTTCTAAATCGAATAGGATACTTTTCAATGTAACTCACTTTCCTAAAGAAGGCGTCGAAGCGTTGTCGGGAGCCTGTGTCTAATATACCACCTATGCCCCATACTACAGCATATGTTGCCGATGCTTGGAAATAAGTTATCATATAGCGTTGATAGTCATCTGGATTTTCGTCGATTGCTTCGAGCATGAGCATTTCGAATAAATCAAATGTTGTCCGAAGGACACTATACTCGCCAGGTCGTAAGAGCTGGGTGCAGGTCCTTCTTATAAACGCTTGACACTGGAAATAGAAAGTAAACGATGTTATAATAGGTTTGTTCGTTGAAGCCCTAGGGTCGCCCTGGGGTCACCACAAAGCGTTTTTTGAGATATCTAGAGTCGCCCTGAATGTCAAATTGAGTGTTTTTTGAGCCCTAGGGTTGACCTAGGTTTTCCCTCAACTCGCCATAGGTCTTTGCTGTGGCCAGTCGGCGGCTGTTAAATGGCATGTATTTTTTTTTTAATGACAGGGATGTTGGTGATTTGTGGTTTAGCGTTTTTTGAGGACTGGAAAACCCAGGTTTTTTTGACAACTCATAGGGTTGTCAAGAAAGCCTGGGTCAACCCTGGGGAAAGTTCAACGAATGGACCTAATCGTATAGCATAATATATGGGGCATCATTCGGAAGAAATAAAGTACGACGCGTGGAAAAGGCAAACAAGAGTCTTATGTCAGAAATTGGCGCGCAGCTGCAGCAACAATAATTACATCCCGAATTCGGAGAGGGTTGTCTCAACTAACTCTCCTTGTTCACTTAGGTGCTTAGTAATAGGGAAAAAGGACATCTTTGCAAATACAATCGCTAAGTATACCCTCCCTAGATGAAAAACCCTCTGAAAACGAACTCAGGCATATCGATATTGCCGCGAGGTTAAATCTTGTTGTTTGTAGTTCACGCTTACCGCATCTTAAAGTTCATAAAGGTATATGGGGATCCCCAGATCAATCAACTGTCAATTTTTTGTTTTTTTTTTGTTAAAACATTTACAGAAAAAAAAACCACAATCGTTCTAGAGAATTGCAGTAGATTTAGATTTTAGATTAGATTTTTTTTTTTATTAACTCAAATTCATACTGTGTACATAAATGTCAATTAAATTGACCATGTTGTGATCGAAGAGACGCAAGGCACTCTTCCAGTGAGATGAATATCCGTACTTTCCAAGGAACCAGCTTTGAATCGGACCACTACCTAGTTGTAGCCAGTGTACAAATGAAAATATCCTGTTCACGGCTCGCGCGAACCAACGCTGTGAAGAGACATCACATCGGAAAGCTACAATCGGAAGAGATAACGAGTGAGTGACTGTTCTAATCGAGTTTCAAGTGTCTCTCTTACCTTCCCTTCTCAACCCTCTAACCACTTCAAAAGTGATCCAGGAATGCAAACGCTCTCTGAATGCGATCGGAAGATTAAATTCCTTGAGTCTCATTTGGGTTCCGGGCCATCACGGCATAACTGGAAATGAGATCGCCGATGAACTTGCTAGGCAGGGATATCAAACAGCTTTCTCAGGACCTGAACCGTCGCTAGGTCTGCCAGCATCCTCAATGAAGGCTTCAATCAACGATTGGATCTGTGAAGAGCACAACCGTAGATAGCATGCCTCCATTGGATGCAGACAAACCAAGCGTATGCTCCCCAACGTTAGTAAGAAGACTGCAACATTTTTGCTAGCTCGTAGCAGAAAAGACTGTAGAAAGTTTATTGGCGTTGCCAGCGGCCACTTCTCTTTTGCCAAACATTTAAATGTGTGAGGCTTAAGTGATAGTACACCCTGTGAATCTTGTGGAGAAGATGAGGACACCGCAGAGCAATTCCTCTGTGAATGTTCTGCTTTTTCTCGCAAAAGGTTACAGATACTCGGCGCAGACTTGGTGAGAGCTGGTAATTTAGGCTCCTTATTGGGCAACGTCTTTTGGCTTTTCTCCGAACATCTGGAAAGCTGTAACAAATAGAAGGTTGCTAACTGCTAGTAAAATGGACCGGTATTTAGGTCTGAGTGCTTTAGCTGGTATTTTAAAAACCTAAAAAAAAAAAAATCCTTAAATCTTTGCCGTCAGAACTAAGCATTGAATACCAGTAATAGAGGTAATAGACGATCTGGAAAGACCATTTCTGTTGTCAGGCAGAATGTCCCATTGAAATTGGACGATGATCAAGAATGCCATCCTCCCGGCCTTGAAGAAGTTAAGCTTGCCATATGCAATCTTAAATCAAATAACACTGAAAGTGCTAATGGCCTTGATGACGAGCTTTTCCAGGCAGCTTGAGAATAATTGGAAAGGAGCATGCCCCATGTGCATGATATGGTCGGAAAAAGTGCCCAATGAATCGAACCTTAGTATCGTATACCTTTTCCTAAGAAAGGGATACCGTCGCAATTGCGCCAATTATAGAGGAATAAGCCTCCTTAACGTCGCGTATGAGACTTCGTTTGCTGTAATTTGTGAATGTCTGAAACCCCACGTCAACAACTTGATAGGTCCTTATAAATGAGATTTTAGACCAGAGAAGTCCACAATACACCAAATTTTCACAATACGGCAGGTCTTGGAAGGAAAACCGTGAACATTTTCAAGACCGCGTATGACAGTATTTAAAAAGACAATCTATACAGAACCATGTTTAGTTTTGGCAACCCTGCGAAACTCATACGACTATGCAGGAGGACTTTGGAGAATCCACGCTGCTCCGTCAAGGTCTGTAAAAAACTCACCGAAACCTTTGATTTCGAAAAAGGTTTTAGGCAAGGCGACAAACTGTCATGCGATTTCTTCAACATCAAACTTGAAAAGATTGTAAGAAGCTCAAACGTCAACACAAGAGGAGCAATCTTTCAAAAGTCTGCACAATAACTCGCCTATGCAGACGATATTGACCTAATGGGAAGAAAAAAGTGTGTTGTCATAGGTGCTTTTGCGAGTATTGCAACAGAAGCGGCAAAAATGGGTTTGATGGTTAATGAGGGTAAAACGAAGTATATGATGTCATCAAACAAGGACACACAACATCGACGAATTGGACAAAACGTCACAATAGACGGACATAACTTCGAGGTAGTACAGGGGGCCAACTATGTAACTCTATTCTCTCTCTATTCGTCTACCTAGGATCCGCTGTAGACACGGACAACAACATCAGTGCGGAGATCAAAGGGAGAATAACTCTTGCCAACCGTTGCTTCTTTGGGTTAAGATAAGAAGGCAACTGAGAAACAAAACCCTCTCCAGAAAAACCAAGGTAACCTTGTATAAGACCTTGATTATCCCAGTCCAGCTTTACGGTGCGGAAGCATGGACTTTATCGAAAGCGGATGAGGAAACCCATGGTCGTTTGGAAAGAAAAATTCTTCCAATAATCTTTGGTCCCGTATGCGAAAACATTGTGTGGAGAAGAAGATACAACAACGAGCTGTAGTGACTTGGGCATAGCCAGAAGAGAACGCATCGCGAATCTACAATGCTTGGGCCATGTAGAGCGGATGGACCCAAACGGTCGACGGGTTTTCCAAAGCACATTGCAGGGTAAACGTTTAAGGGGAAGACCTCGTCTTAGGTGGCACAATCAAGTGGATGAAGACGTCAACCGACTTAGAGTGAGGAGAACTCGTCTGAAATCAAAATTGATGGCGTGAGATGGTGGTTGAGGATCACGTTTACTCCGAACTATGATACCCACCTAAGTAAGTAAGTAAGCAAGCGTGTCGTTCAGCTTGGGATCCTGGCATTGATGGCAATACTTCCGGAAGAGATGGAATTTGATGAATTTCTACTCAAATCCAAAAGGAAGCTTTGGACATGCTATTAACATAAACAGCATGGACATGAACGCTAACACACAAAAGGCTCTGTGGGTATAACATAAAAAGACAAAGAACATTTTCTGAGCCCTCTCAATGCCATCGGTGCTGAGTAGAACGTTTCGGGATGCAGCGAGAAGGAACAAAGAAACGTGGAATACTTATCCCCACTGTTCTATAAAACCAAACCCTTTGTCCAAATCCGAAATAATTGCACGGCAATCATTGAAAACCTCTGAACTAGTTGAATATCCCTAAACATTCATTGAAAGTTTAAAGACTCATCTTCACCTCTTCAACTCAAAATTTTACCAAATATACAGTATCGAAAAACGTTGCTGCGTAAAAAAGGAAACAACTTCAAAATCATACTCACCGGTGGCAAAAGCCAACTGAACAACGCCATCACATACGCTTTTCCCTCTGCATCAGCCCACCTTTCATCACATTTGTTAAGCCACGATGTTGCAAATGTCTTCCAGCCCAGTGTTGCGGTTTCCATGTAAATCATTCCACATCGCGAAACAGTCGCAGGAGAAGCTTGAGCCAGGTCCATAACTTCAAAAATCATTGACATTTCACTAGTCATCGTGATCACTTCACCTGACGTCAGACACAATTTCTTGTTGTCATCCAAAACCGTGTTCATGTTTTCAATCCAAACAGCATCCACTGGACCGTCAAAAATTACCTATGAACGCAAATATGTGAAACCTTTTCTCATTTAGAACATGTACATTTGTAACACTTACCCATTTACGATCCAAGGAATCATCCATTGCAAAGTTACGAAATATAGTTGCAATGATCCCATCTGTCCATTCGTACGAAACAGGATCAAATGCACCGTAGAGCTGATTCATTGTAATGGACTTTGGATTGACCACACCCATTTGCACATCCTGAAAGTATGGACTGATGCCAGTGTCTTTTAATGATGACAAAATCTTTGCTAGGACAAGTAAGGTCTTTGTTTTCCCAGCCATAGGCTCTCCGACCATCATAAAGCCATGCCGGACGATCATCATTTCAAAGGTTTGAATGACTTTTGTTAGGAAGCTTTCTGTTGGTTGGAGATTCATTTCACCGCAGATGCGTTTAAATGCTTCGGTGATGAGATTATAGTCCGGACTTGGCAAAGTCACACCAGGGAACAAATCAGATATGATCCCTTCGAACAAGGGAATATCGAACGACAGGAACTTGGGCAGATTGACATCCAGCAAGGATCGTAAGAGAAGAATGTCTTCGTTTTCATCAGGAAACATCTTCTTAATGTTGCCACAGGCTGAGAGGACACTTTTAACAGCTCGCATACCATAATCGTAGTGGTTTTGTGAAGACAGCTGCTCTGAGCAGAGTCTATACGTTGTGACAATCTTCACCGCCAGATTCCTGGCGTTTTCAAACCCAAATGAATAGAGGGAGATCTCTCCGATCATGGCGTAATCGGGAACCATCATGGCCACTGAACGAAAGAGAACTTTTAAGTTGTCTGGCAGTTCTGAACGACCAGCGTAGCCAGGATTCATAGTGATGCATACGTAGCACGCCGGGTTAAGAGTCAATTCGGTTCCTTCAAACAAAAACTTTGTAGCATTACTCCGGACAGCTTGGATTATACACAAGATTTGTTGAGCCACCACAGACAGAACCTCCAGTTCGATTCGGTTAAACTCATCAAAGCACGCCCAAGCTCCACACGACGCCAGACCTTTGAAGAACTTCCCCATTGCTTTATAATCGAGTCCATCAGAACAATTGAAGACTTTGCATTGAACGGCCAATGCCTTGGCTAGATCTTTTGTAGTTTCTGTCTTTCCGGTACCCGCTGGACCCTCTGGAGCACCATTTAAGTGAAGTTGGTATGCTCCAATTAGAGTTCTATAGCATCGATCAGTTAGTGGGGTAATAACGAGTCTGTCTGAGTTGCCAAGATATTCATTCGCGTAGGGTACTGTGGCGTTAATGATTCTCACCAATGTGTCATCTTTTTCCCAATAGTACCTTAGTTGCGCCAGCCATGCAAAATCCGACTCATCGGTAATATTCGCATCTACCAGTTCATTTATCACATCCTTGGCATGTACATTGATGACGATAAGCGACTTTATGGTAATCCTGGCCAAGTTTGAAAGATCCTTGCGACGAATAAGCGCCACAATGTCTTTCAACTCCACAGTGAGCTCCTTGTAAAATTTGGCCATACTATTTGGGTTCGAGGAGCGCAGGTTTTGATGAACACTGGCTGCCCAATAAATCTGGGAAACACACAGAACGACCATTTGTGGCCAATCCAAGACCCAGTCGCAGAGCTTTTTGATCGTGTAGTCTTTGTAGCTCAATTTTGTTTGATAGCGCACTGCGGTAAGCATCTCCTCTTCTACTCCTACCAACCACTTTTCCACGCTTCCTCCTGCCGCCGAAGTGGACACCATTTCAACAAATTTGATACTTTCCTTTTCAGCGCTATTCATGGATAGCACATTCAGTTGGTTATCAAACTCCAAACTACTGATTCCTTCGAAACACTTCCCAAGATGAGGTTGCACCCGTAAGGGATCCTTTGTCTCCGAAAGAATCTCAAGCATTTCATCGTTAGACAGGAAGAAAAATCTTGGAAAATATAAACGTTTCCTCTCCAAATACGCGTTTACACCGTTTGTTATGTTTTCAAGCAGCTCAACAGCCTTGTTAAGGGACTCGAGCATTCCCTCAGCTGGTCCGGTTTCCATAACCAATGGGTTGCCAATGATCATGGCCATATTGCTCTTGAAAGTTTGTTCTACTTGCTTAAAAAGTTCACCTTCCTCAGGCATCTGGGCTATAATGTCTTTGGAAGAAAATATCGGTAGTAAATAAAGAAAGTTGGCTTGGACTTTGCCCCATTGCTCTAAAGTCCTGTTCACTCGTACTAGTTTGTCATACCAAGCTAGTACTTCTTGCTCACAGGGCTTCATGAAAGCTGACCCACGCATCGAGAGGGTCTTCAAAATATGATCATCGAGAAGAGCTTGGATGTCATCTAAATTGGAAAGAATTTGTTCTCCAGTTTCCTTGTAGAATCCCGTGGGAAATTTAATAGTATCCCACTCTTTGATCATGGAAAATAAGTTATTTTGCAACTGCAGCTCCTTGTTAGCGCTAATACTTATAATTTCAAAGCTGTCCAACTTGGCATCGAGCTTATAATTCATTAGTTTTCGAAGGGTAGTTCCGGCATCTGGAGTTATATCAAACTCTGCTATTTTAGACATTTCAGCCCAGTGGCGTTTGCGCAGAGCAGGATTACACATTACGTTCACCATAAACACACCCAAGCGGAAGTCTTTGATCCAGTTGATCATTTTAGCACAAAGCTTCAAAGGCACTGGATGCTTCTCAGGATCCGGGTCTTCTGTTTGTCCCTAAATTGAGATAAATGATTTGTGTACTATATAAGTTTCAGTTTTTGATACTCATAAAGAAATTCTTTCTACTATAAAAAGGTTTTCAGTGTTATACATCGCTTCCCTACGGTTCCGATTCTCAGATATCTTTTGAAATTGTATCTGGATCATGAGCCACCCAGCCAGGATGGAATAGCCATTGATGTCAAGCATAGATCAGTTTAAGACCACAACCAAACTCGACTGGCACAGTGGACTGCTTATGTTACCAGAAACAATCATAGAATCTTAAACATTTGCTTCTGTTCTGTAAAAAAATTAAAAGAAGGCTCGTACGAGTTTCATCTTTTCTTTCTACTTTCATTAAGCTCTTAGCTCTTAATCTATCACTCCTTCTCTGATCACAGATACATCCAATTTAGTCTAACAGATGACACACCAGAACCCATAGGCTTCCGTAATTATTGGAAAACTGACTGGGTGAAATTCAGGGAAATCTTCAAACATTGTTACAACTACAATGACAAAGCTTCCCTTCAAACCCAAAGGATTTTGACAGCAAAGTCAACGATCTAACTAGTGCTCTTAACCATGCCTTGTGTAACTCCTGTCCTCTCACCATAGTAAGAGGGAAGAAGAAACCACACTGATGGACCAAAGAGCTAGAACCGCTCAAGAAAAGTTGTGCGAAGCTTTTCAATCTAGCCAAAACTTCCAGGAATCCCGTAGACTGGGATCTGTATAAGGAGTCCCAAAAAATTTACAAAAAAAGTTTACGAATAACCAAAAGATAATTGGAGATAATTCTGCAATAAGATTGAAGACTCCTCAGGGGCATCTAGACTTAGGATATTCCTATCAGTGAGTCCGAACATGCCAAGTTCTATAAAAGATGAAAACGGCAACTGGGCCAACTCATATGAAGAAACACTAAACTTGATACTGGATACTCATTTCCCTGGTAACTCGTTGACAATAACAGACGAGGAGCACTTGCCTCGACTTGCAAACAAATCAGGTAAAGGTCTTATCTCTAGAGATATACTGTTATGAGCAATAAACAGCCTTGACCCTTATAAGTCACGAGGGCCTGACGGAATCATCCCTACGGAGCTGCAGCAGGTTTCAGACATCATCATCTATAACTTAGAGATGATCATGAAACGATGCACCAGCTACGCTTATATTCCCAAGGCCTGGAGAAAAGCTAGGGTCGTCTTTATACCTAAAGCCGTCAAAAGTTCCCATGTAAATTTTTTATTTTTTTTTTATTTTTTTTTTTTTTTCGGTGTACAAATAAGACATAGTCTTTTATAGTACCTACTATGTAACATTATGATTTTATACATTATAGTTGCATTACATTAAATTATATTAGATGTTAACATTGAGAAAAAGATAAGAAAATACTAAGTAGTAAAAAAGAAAAAGAAGAAAAAAGAAATTTTAATCACGTACTGAATACATTGTTTTATCAAATAGACTGATTAAAATAGTTAAAAATGGTATTCTTAAATTTTGAAATTTCTACTATCTGTTTTATCGAAGTTGGTAGAGAGTTCCAGAGCTTAGTAACATATACAAAAAATAACCTGGATGAGTAAAGGAAAGTGTACGAAGGTAAAATTAAATTCATTGTCCTTGCAGACTGCGCAAAGCATAATTTTTCAAATAAGTATGAAGGTGCTTTTCTTTGTATTATTTAATGCAAGAAAATATAACATCTTGATTCAAAAAATTGATTGAAAGTGCATCCTAGTACAAGTCGATGGTAGTGAGAGACATGTTCGAATCTCCGCAGACAATAAATGTATCTTATAATATCATTAAAAGTGACAAGCAATTTACGCTGTGAATGAGAGTCCAACTTAGAGTAAAGAACTGAACCGTAATCGAAGATAGGCAAGAGAAGCGATTTAGTGATTTTAATTTTTGTGTCAGTCGGTATAAGAGAAGAAAACATATTTAGTTTACGGAGACCAGCATATATACGACCAACAGATAAGTTAATATGATCAGTGGTAGAGAGGTATCGATTTATTTTAAAGCCTAGACTTGTGACACTAGCAGAGAATTCAAGTTTAAATTCAGATGAAAGTATAGCTAATAGCTGGCAGATTATTTGTATCGAACTTGCGTTTGGAAATTGCAATTATTTGTGATTTGCCTGGATTGAGCATAAGATCGTTACTCAGAGACCAAACATGGATCTCATTCAAATCCTCATTCATTCTACAAGCCAGATCCTCCAATAAGTTGAACCGTTGCGAGATGTAAATTTGAACATCATCCGCGTAGAGATGAACCATTACATTCTTGCAAACATATGTCAAGTCATTAATGAACATGCAAAACAAAATTGGACCCAAAATTGAACCTTGTGGCACGCCAGTAAGCAAATGGATGGATTCAGAAAATAAATTGTCAACTTTTAATTTTTGAGTACGATGATGTAAATAGTCTTGAATGAGGCGCACTGATCTATCACTGAAGCCAAAATACAATTTAAACTTTTTACATAGAAAACTATGATTAACTCGGTCAAAGGCTTTAGTAAAATCGAGCAGGCACAGGAGCGTAAGCTTTTCTTGATCATACTCAATGCGGATGTCGTCAAGGACTTTTACCATAGCTGAAGAAAAGCTGTGTTCAGCACGAAAACCCGACTGCACCGGAGAGAACAGTTCACGAATTCGCATGTGGTTTGAAATCTGACTGGATAAGATTTTTTCAAAGATCTTAGAGAGGCAAGGCAGCAAACTAATGGGACGGAAATCAGAAACTCCAGAGGGATTGTTCTTTTTAGGCACAGGAATAACAATAGCGTGTTTCCAACATTGTGGAAATGAGGATGATGTGATGCAAAAGTTAATTATGTGTGTAAGTGTGGGTATAATAAAGGGTAGGACAATTTTTATAAACCGAATTGGAATTCCATCTTCACCAACAGCATTGGAACTAATGGAAAGAACGTTTCTGATCAGATCATTCTCAGATATGACTTCAAAGTCAAACTCTGAGGGAGGTTCGTAAATAGCAGAGTTGTTCACTGTGAAGCTTGATGAGGGTAGGTTGCTGGTGATAAATCCTGTATTGAGATCGTTAGGATGAGGAAAATCGCTAACGATTACTTTTTTGCCAATATCAAACGAACGCAGATTATTTCAAAATTTACGAGAACTTTGAGCAGGGTTAAATTTTGAGAAATAATATCTTTTCTTGTTTCTTCGAGTTATAAATGAGGCTTGATTACGAGCTCGACAAAAATTCTCCCAGTTTAAAGACGTGGGAAGATGCTTCCCACGAATTCATTAACGTTCGTTGTCAAGTGCAGACGTGTTTTCAATCCGCTCCCTTTGTTGATTTCTTGTATTCGTCATTTCCCATTAAAATCAATCAACTCTTTTTTTTCAAAATGACCAAGTGCAACGCGTGCAATATTAACCTAGCTACCGACAATAGTATGCCCCAATTAACGTGCGGTGGTTTGTGCGGTAGGCTTTTTCACCCAACGTGTGCTGGTCTAAGCAAACGTTCGCTGACCTACTTTGCCGAATATAGTTCCCGGTTCGTGTTTTTTTTGTGATGAGTGCAGGGAAATATCTTTGTCCCACATTTTAAAAGCCATTAAATTTAACAGTGACTCGTGCAGTGACGAAATAAATAAAAATAATGATAAGTGTCGGCAAATTTTAAATGAAATGAGTAAATTTGATGACCTTATAAACTCAAATGATGAAATTCACTGCCGCCTCTCTGAATTGACCCGTGCAATAAACAATAATTCAAGTGATTTAAATAAAAAAATTGTCAATGCTAATGACACCCTTGATGAAATCATTTCTGTCAAATCCTCTATACATAATATGAAAAAAGACATTGTCTCGGCAATTTCTAAAATAAATCTAGATGGACAATTTACTACTCTTCGGGATGAACTACACCGATCGGGAAACAATATAATGGATTCTATCAATTCCCTTAAACCTCACCAATCTGACGATGCCTCATTCTCATCACTAATTGACGACGCCTTGAAACACATCTCCAATTTTTCGGTTGATCTCGCGATGACCATGGACACCGTCAAAGAGTTGATAGATACTGTGAGAACATCTAAAGGCTTACACCAACCTTCCCCTCACCTCACGTTGTCGAACAACAATGTGCCCTCGTGCTCGTTTAATGTTTCCTTACATGATGAGCTACAATTTTGTTCCCCAGTCAAAAATCGCAATGAAGTGGTAATCGCAGCCGAGAATGAACCTCACCTCCATAATACCACTTCATCATCTTTACCCACCATAAATGCCGATCCTGTGTTACCACCATCTTCTTGTACCTTACCTCCCTCTACACCACTTCTTTCGAAATTTGGGACCACCTGGACTAAAGCCGAATGGAGTAGCAGACTTAACAAACTGAAAAATACCAACACAATTGCCCTTCTCTTGAGAAACACTCCTCGCAAAGCCAACAAACTTTGGATACGTGATTTCTTCTCCAGAACTTACTCTATATCGATTACTGATTCCAGACGTGCAGCGAAACGAAGTTTTATAATCAACATTCCTGGGAAATACGAATGGTTATTTTCTTTCCCTGATGGAAGCTTAAAACTTGGTGATATGACCCTATCGTTGTGGATTGAAGACCCTCGGCCCGAAAAATCAGCAGAAGCGCCGACACATAACTGGAGTTTTAAAACAAGTATTTTCCCTAATTTCTCCTTTTCTCTCAATAATTCTAAATACAATCCTTATCCCCCTAAGCCCCACACACTTCCTACTAGACCTCTGCCCAAGCCCCACGTATCTCAAAAATCTATAACTCAGCCTAAACTCTTGCCCAAGCCCCAACACAACCCCAGACTAGCCTTACAGCAACCCGCAGTCCAACAGAAACGTGCTCATCAACGGGTTTCCTTCAATACTAACCCGGATTTCCAAACCTCTCTCTCAAATAATTGTGACCTAACAAAATCCCCCCCCGTTCCTAGTTTCAACCTCACCTCAGGAGCTAAGTACCCTAATTTTATAAGCTCTCATATTTTAAACCCAAGCCCATCTCAACCGCCACTCGAATCTCGCTCTGCTTTCGATCCTCTTTTACCTCCTAATGTCAAACTCACTCAACAGTCTCTCATTGAATCTACAGAGTCCCGCTATGCTCTTTCAAAACTTAGAGATAGTAAGGTGTTTGACAACATTCGTCTGTTCCTTGCTTATCTTCACGATAAACCAGACGATATGTGTGTAGACGGTAAAACAAAAAGCTATGTATTAGCGTCTATTCAAAAGGAAGGACTTCCTTCTGATCCTAAACACCTAAGGCAGCTCTACAACAAATACCACGAGCTCCTGAATATCTCTTCGTTGCAAGTCTCTAAAGATCTCTTAGCTTTCTCTCGGTACGTTCAATCTAAAAGAATTTCTTATCTGCAAAGAATCCGATCCGAAACTGAAAAGTTTTATCGCTCCTAACACTGAATCCAGTTTTCCACCTTCTAATCTCCACCCTCTTTCTTTTTATTACCAAAACGTAAGAGGTCTTCGATCTAAAACTCACTCAGTGTACATGCAGTCCCACAATCTTCCCTTTGATGTATTTGCTCTTACTGAAACAAATCTTTCCCAGGACATCAAAAGCCAAGAGCTGTTTCCTTCGTTTTTCAATGTCTTTCGTGATGACGAACACCCTCATAGCGAACCCCCAAATAGAGGCGTCCTAATCGCTGTCCATAACAAATACGAATCTTCTTTCGTTTCATCCTCCTCTTCCAATCTTCGAGACTACATCTCTATTAAACTAACATTCTCTAATCAATCCATCTTCCTGATGTGTTTCTACATCCTTCCCGGCGAACCAACTGAGTCATACAAATTGGTGGTAGCTGCTATTGACAAAGTGCTTGACGTCTCAGAAGCACAAGATGAGATAATTATTTTCGGTGACTTCAATCTTCCCTATCTTCAATGGAACACTTCAGAAGATCAAATTGCCTTCACTCCCTCACCCGTTTCCATCAAAGAATTTGTCTTCGTGGATGGTCTTACTGATTCAAGCCTTTCCCAAATGAGTGGTATTAAAAACTATATGGGCCGACAGCTTGATCTTATCTTCACTTCCGACCCCATTAACTCATCTGTCTCAGAAACCACATCCCCATTATCTACTATTGACAACTTTCATCCGCCTCTCACACTGTCTTTTTTTATAACCTTACCTTTATTTCTACCTAGCCCAAGTAAGTATTCGTTCAACTTTCGTAAAGCTAACTTCAAGAAAATCAATGAAATCCTCTCTAATACCTCATTCGACTTTAAAAATCTTTCAATGAATGATGCAACTAGTCAGTTTTACGAGAAATTGTTGCATTGCATAAATCTCTATGTTCCCCTTTCGCGTGATAAGCCCTACTCAACATCCCCTCCCTGGTATAATCGTAAACTTCGTGAGTTGCGAAACAAGAGAAACAAGCTCTGGAATAGATTTCTTCGGTCCCGTTCAGTTTTTGATTACTCTGATTACCTTGGAGTATTTTATAAGTTTTCCAACCTCAATGAAGCTCTTTACAACGACTTTACATCCACCACCCAAGCAAATCTAATTTCGGAGCCAAAATCGTTTTATAAGTTTATCAACTATAAAAAGAAAAATGATGGTTTCCCTCCTTCTCTTCACTACGATAGCCAATCTTCCAACGACCCAACTACAATCGCAAATTTTTTTGCAAGTTACTTTAAACTGTCTTTTGCTCAAAAAACCCCTGATCTAGACCAGACTTACTTTTCCTATCTTCGCCATTTCTCTACTGGGCCTTCCAATCTTAGCTTTAATCAGTCAACTGTTCTTAATGGTCTCCTCAAACTCAAAGACGAGTATAATCCAGGTCCAGATGGCATTCCTGCCATTTTGCTTAAAAAATGTTGTTCCAGTTTAGCCCTTCCTATCACTAACCTTTTCAAACTATCCCTTTTAAGTGGAGTTTTTCCGGACTTATGGAAAATATCTGTTATTTCACCTATCCATAAAAAAGGCCCCAAAAACCTAATTTCTAACTATAGACCCATTGCCAAACTCTCTCATATCCCTAAGCTTTTCGAAAGCATTCTGTATGAAATACTTTCTTTCCAGTGCAAATCAATGATATCCTCCAAGCAGCATGGTTTCTTTAAGGGAAGGTCCACAACTACTAATCTAGTTGAGTTTGTTTCCTTCTCTCTCTCTGCGATGGAAAAAGGAAAGGAAGTAGACGTGATCACCACAGATTTCAGCAAAGCTTTTGACAAAATTTCTCACTCTGTAATCCTCTTTAAACTTTCTTTCCTCGGATTTAGTCCTATCCTACTCAAATGGGTCTCTTCATATCTTGAACACCGCCTATATAAAGTTCGTTTCCGTTCTACTCTTTCAGTTCCTTTTGTGGCCACCTCCGGTGTACCCCAAGGCAGCCATCTTGGACCCCTCTTTTTCATCCTGGCCATTAATGATGTCGAAAAGATCATCCAATATTCTTCTATCTCACTTTACGCGGATGACGCTAAAATTTTCAAAGTCATCACCTCCGATCGAGATTCTCTCCAGCTTCAAAATGACCTCGAGTCATTCGTCTTTTGGTGTTCTAAAAACTTCCTTGAGTTAAACATTGCCAAATGTGAAACAATAACTTTTTCTCGTAAAAGTAATAAACCTCTCCCTAGATCCTATCATCTTCAAAACATTCTTTTAAACCGTGTGCAGCTTATCCGAGATTTGGGGGTTCTATGCGACAGCGAATTAAATTTTCGTTCTCATATAGACGAGGTAGTCTCAAGAGCTAATTCCGCCCTTGGTTTTATCAAGAGATGGTCCAAAGAGTTCCATAACCCTCTTGTAACGAAATCCCTCTATATTGCCTATGTTCGCCCTCTCCTAGAGTATGCTTCGCAAGTGTGGGCTCCATATCATGCGGTTCATATCTCGAGGATCGAAAGTGTTCAACGACGTTTTCTGCTGTTTGCCCTTCGGGATCTCTACGATGTTAGAAACTTTCTCACCCTGCCTCCTTACCGCGAACGTCTCGCAATCATTAATCTCCACTCCCTAGAAAACAGAAGGAATGTCTTTGACATCATTTTCGTTCACCGACTTCTCATTGGTAACACTGATTGCTCCTCCCTTTTAGACCTTATCTCTTTCAACACTAATCCCCGAAACGTAAGATCATCCCGATTTTTTTTCCTTCCTGCTCATCGTACATCCTATGGTCTGAACGAACCCTTAACCCGCATGTTGAGTAAGATTAATTCTGTTCCTTCTCTTTTCGACCTCAATCTTCCAAGCCCTTGCCTGAAAGTCCTCCTTTTAAACCATTTCTCATCCTTGTAGGTTAATAGTTTTAATTAGTTTTAAGTAGTTAAGTTTAGTATGTTTAAGTTATTTTAAGCTTGTATTAAGCTAATAAATGGGGCGGTAGCCCCACCAAAATTAAATTAAAAATTAAAAAATTCCACTTAGAATACAGTTTGCGCCGTTTTTTTTATCGAATTTAAGACTTCTGAAGTGAACCATGGGCAGTTCGTATTGCTGATAGCAACAGTTTTCAAAGGAACATGTTTTTCATAAAGCTCAAGCAGAAATTGTTGAAATAAGATAACTTTCTCATTAACGTTATATAAACCATGACACAGGTAAAACGGACAATTGAAGACGTCTTCTTGTAGTGCACTATAGTTCACAGATTTGTAATCACAAAATTGAAAGGAAGAAGGGGAAGAGACATTATTAAAAACAATATTATATGTACAAAACAACAAATCATGGTCAGATAAACCTTCAAAAGATAGCTGGTCAGATAAAATCCAAAAGATTTAAGACCTATTAGTCATCCTTCCTCCTTAAAACACTGGAAAGAATGATTGGCATACACTTAAGACAAGAAATTAAACCTAGTCTGATCTCAACGGCGCAACATGCCTATATAAAAGGTAAATCAGTGGAAACTGCGCTCCACTCTCTGGTTTGCACCATTGAAAAATCCTTGCACTACAAAGAATACTCTCTCGTCGCATTCCTAGACATAGAGGGTGCATTTAACAATGTTAACAATATACAGCAATCACTAATGCTCTTGATGGGCTGCTCATAGAAGAACACATCAAGAACATGATAACAACAATGCTCAGCAGCAGAATCATTAGTTCCGAATTGGGAAACTACAAAACAAGAAGAATGGCCAATAGAGGAACCCCGCAGGTAGGAGTTTTATCTCCCCTACTGTGGAACCTGGTCGTTAACAAATTGTTAATCGACCTACAGGACGAAGGTTTAAAAACCATAGCTTATGCCGATAATGTAGCACCCATAAACTCTAGCTGAGCTGCTACAAACAGCACTTAACAAGCTTAACAATTGGGCTGTAGATTGTGGTATGAACATCAATCCACACAAAGTGGAATTAGTTCTCTTTACGAAGAAATACAAAATTCCGGACTATTAAAGGGGTAATTCTCACACTGTCAAATCAGGCTAAATATCTAGGTCTCATTTTTCACAAAAAACTGACCTGGAAAACCAATAATGAGGAAAGAGTAAATAAAGCCAACGTTGCACTCTTCTCTTGTAAAAAAGCCATTGGCGGGAAATGGGGTTTCTCCCCCCAAATCACCCATTGGCTGTTTACCTCGGTTATTAGACCGATACTCACATACGGGGTGATAGTCTGGTGGACAGCACTAGACAAGATGATCAACTATAACAAGCTGGCCAAAGTTCAAAGAACGGCTAGTCTGTGTATTAGTGGTGCACTGAGGAGAACCCCATCGTACGCCCTCAATTACTACTAGATCTCACACCCTCAGATATCTTCAGCAAACAAGTCGCAGCTAGCTCAGCTACTCGACTCAGAGCTACATCACAGTGGACCAATAATCAAATCGGCCACACTACCATTCTAGATAACTTTTAATCCTTACCGAATCGATCCGACTACACCACCCCCAAGTTGATGTTTGACAACAATTTCCAAGTAACCATACTTTCAAGAGAAGCTTGGGAAAATGGCGCTCTTTTGGAAAATGAAGCAATACACTTTTACACCGATCGATGGTTCAAAAACCAGCGAAAGTGTGGGAAGTGGAATCTACTCAGAAAAACTGAATCTCAGTCTTTTCTTCCGCCTACCCGATCAGTGTAGTGTGTTCCAAGCGGAAATTCTGGCGATTAAGGAGGTGCTGTTTTGGCTCAAAGAAAACGTCACATCTTCCACGGATATTCGAATCTTCTCAGACAGCCAAGCTGCCCTTAAATCTCTTGCCTTTGTCTCTACAAAATCCATCACGGTCCAAAATTGTCAGATGTCTCTGAGGGAGATGTCAAATCAGTTTAACATTCACCTTTCATGGGTGCCATACAGGCAACTGTATGGCAGACGAACTAGCCAAAAAGGGCACAACAACATAGGTGTACCTATCGCTACATGTAAACTCCTACTTAGACAAGATCCTTCAAGGATAACAAACACTAGATGGACTGAGAGTAACAACTGCCTTGCAACCAAAAAAGTTTGGCTGTGTGTAGACTCAAAACGCTCGAGAAGTTTGTTAGCCCTGAACCGCCTGTATCTAGGTTCTACCATAGGTGTTCTTAAGGGATACTGTCTAATAGGGAGACACGCCAAAAGACTTGGTGTGTTTTCAAATGATTTCTGCAGAAGCTGCATGGACGAGGAGGAGGAAGAAACCGTTCAACACCTTCTTTGCTCATGCCCTGTATACTACTTCATTTAGGAGGAAAACTCATCTCGGTGAATTCTTCTCCGATGATACTTGCGACTTAGCTTACATAGACCCTAAAAGTCTTTCGAAATACATTAAAAGTTCCGCGTGGTTCGACTAGCAGGTGATTAACTGGCTAGTCCCGTAGTGGAAGATTAATAAGTGATCAATTCGTTAATCTTACATCGGGTTTCTGAGATCAAATAGCTGGTATCACAATGGGCCTTTGCGGCCTAAGCTTGTCTAGGCCTAAAGCTTCAATAGCTCTAAGTCAGTTCCAGTTCAGTTTCTCTAAGATCAGTTTCAGACTTGGTTCAAGCAAAACTCAAAGTCTTTGACCAGGTCAAACTCAAAGTCGTTGTGCAGTTGCAACTGAAAGTACTTGGTCAAGTCCAAGTCGAAGTCCAGGTCTCTCTATATATCTCTATATCTCTATAGTTCCATAATTATTGCAAATACTCTCCCACTCTTTTCCCTAAACTCTCTCAACTTTTCTTTCATTTCTTTGCTGATCTTTCTTTGTCACTCCCTGAAGCAAGCGTATTAGAGACTCGTGTAGGCATTAAATTACAAAAAAGGGTGAAAAGGATTCAATTCTAATGAACTTACTCGAAAGCGGCACACGGGATTACCAATCAGATCCTGCTTGATTTTGTTCCGGTAATACTTTTGGTTTTTCAGGAACTCCTTATAAAAGTTATCCGTGGTTTCTTCGACGAACTTCGGCTCCAAATATTCGAATGGCCCATCCATCCAAACGTAGTAATATCTCAGCCACCGAATGCAAAGTCTAAAAAAAAAGACAGGAATTACACAACCGATTTCAATTAAAACCCATCACACTCACCTCATCAAAGTAGCAAAAGGATAAACAAATTCATTTAGCACCTCCATTGTGGGATATTGCGTCTGTGGAATCTTATAAAGCTTCTCTTCCTTATTGATCCACTTGATATAGTCATCGAAAGTCTTAAGTTGGTCTATGAAATTCTGCAGCAAAATGTAATATTCTCGGAACTTGTCTGTGTCGCACATCTCATCGAGAACTGTCATCTTCGGTATGAACTCAAGTATGTCCTCATTGAGTTTCTTGACAACATCCTGAAGATGTTCTTCAAACATGAACTTGTACTGTTCTTGTTGTGAGGCATTCAATTCGAAGACTTCTTTTATATCCTGCAGCCAGTTGATAGTGCAAACTGTCAAGTCGATGTGGTCATTCGACATTTCTGTGAGTGATACTACCTCTGTGCCAATTCGTAGGCCGTACTGGATCTGATCTCGCAGCTGTGCCATTTGTGTGTTTTTGACGTAAATCATGTACTCTGCCCCTTCAAGCAGTTCCTCGGTTGAACGGGGAATTTTCAATGCCTTAGCTTTGATGTCTTCGAAGGTGTCACAAATTCCTTGTTCTGCTTTTATGTGTTCGATGACTATGTGTTCGGTAATCCGTTGAATCAAATTCCCTGCCAGCTCTCTTAGCTTCTCTATGGCGGGGCCGTTATTGATCAGAGCTATTTCAAAGAACTCCTTCATTGGTTCACTTCGCAACATGTCAACGTATGTGAAATACGTTTCGATCTTCTTAAAGTATTCCTCAAACGTCCTTGGATGGTCAAGAAACTCGTCAAGATCAGAGCGAATCTCACGACTGTAGAGGCAATAGTACTTGCACTGAAATTTTTTGATGTACTTCTGCACGGGAATGTAAGTGTGAATGAGTCGCTGTCGTAGTTTGTCGATATATTCTTCAAGATATGCATTGTTGAGCTCAATGGGTAGAAAGTTACCGCATTGACCAGCTAGGTAAGGATTGATCTGCGGCCTTAGAGGTTCCAGATCAGTGGAAGCTTTGGCTATTTCCCGAGCTATTGAGCAGAAGCCAGCTTCAATTGTTTCATAATTTGGACTCAGGTCTATAGTTTCATTCTTCTGATCGTAGTCGACGTTCAGTTTGAATTGCGGCATATCGCGTGGCCTGCCGCACAATTCGTACAGTGCGTCAAGAGTTCGCATTTTCAAATTATTTATCTGTCGGTTGATGAGTCCTTCGATGCAATTGAAAGCCTTCGGCCATCGGGACATGGGAATAGTTTTCTTGCGATAGTGCTTTTTCACGATCCCCACAATACGAGGATACCAATTCCAACGAATAAACGAGGTCTTCTTGTCGATGTCTGCTTTGCACGCCTTGACGTATGAAATAAGCAGAATCGTTTCCAAGTCCTTACTCAGATGGAGATATTCTTTTCTACCGAAAACGTGCATGATCTCTGGGAAATCTTTTTCCGATAGAGCCAAGACCGCCCTCAGAAAAGGATACACAATCAACAACTTATCGGCGAGTCTCTTTCGATTCAAAACAAACACTTCAGCATGGCGTTCGGTGCGTCCGGGGTATTTAAATTGAAAGTCTGGTCTGGCCAAGTTAAAATCCTCCGGGTCTTCGTCATCAAATTCAGGATGGCGAAGAATCTTCTTCATACTAAATATCTTCATCAGTCTGTCAAATTCTGTGTGCACTTCCATCATGTAGGAGTTCACCAAGTCCGGATATTTAGTTTTCAACCGGGCTGAGGCATAGCTTTTGATTTTGTTCTCAATTGACGTCAGCATTTTCGGCACAGGAATCTGTCGGACATGAGTTTTCAACTGAGCAATGTGGTATGACTCTTTTTGGGGGCGGATGGGCTCCAGATAAATGCCAGCCCTTCGTGCCAATTTGATTTTTTCTTGTGCGGCTTTTTCTTTGAGCAGCGCAAAGTGACGCCTCTCCTTGACTTCAGATAGACGGAATTTTAGCAGAGGATTCTTCATGTACTCCTCGTTGTCGTACATGGTGAGGTCACATGGCGGCTTGTACATTCGCTGGAGTTGTTTTGTAAACATTTTGCTCAGATATTTTTTAAAACTTTAACCGTCTATCGTTTGAAATTTCAAATCTGAGTAGTGACACACGACTTATTTCTGAGCAATTTAAACAAAAACTAAGCAGTGTTTATTTCACGTCAACAAATTGAAGTCTGGTTACCATTTTTGTTTACAAATAAAAATAATGGCTATCGTTACAGTTTCCAATAGTGACACTTGAATCTTGAAAACTAGGGCAATGCAATGTTGTGCAGTCTGAATTTGTTTTCATTCGTGTTTGCTGTGTTGGGATAAGAAAGACTAAAATAAAGTGTTTGTGGTAGGTTTACTTTGCTAACACAAAAAAGTAACAAAAAAGTTGAAGGTGGATATTTTGGTATCCAGAGAGAAATGAGTTTGATATGTTTGGACTCACTGGCATTATAAAAGTGGGTATCACAGAGTAGAACCAGAGAGTCAACTGCGGCAAGGCAGTGCCATTTTGTTTACAAACTAAATTAGACCGGAAACCCTCGACCGGAAATTCAAGTCCCTTTCTTTGTCGGTAGGATTGAAATCAATTGAAAAGGATGAAAGTGTTTTCGATATTTTCGGGCTTGTAACAATGCAGAATGTCGAAGACTTCATTTAAAATAGACGAAATAAACATTATTTGCCATCAAAGTGAAAAGACAGAAAAAGTTTGAGGGTGTTTCAGGCAATGAGGGTAAGAGTTGACTATAGAGAGAGTCAACTCTTAACTCTTACCCTCTATCTACTCTACTATGTGGTGAGTACTTTGCTATCCGCGATCCTATCGATAAGGTTAGGTCGAGTGATATGACCCCACACCCCACAGGTGATATGGGACCACAGGGGCAATACAGGTGATATGTCACCCGTTCAATACCTCTCACTTAATGACTTCTTTTTAAAACAAAAAGTGCAAAAGATAATTCAGTATGACGTATCGGATCCGCATGAACCATTGAGCCGGATATGGCACCCGGAAACGTCGGGATGTATAGCTACGGCGCGGCGCCATTTCACCCGCTTTTGCTTTTGAAAATATTTATTTTTTAACTGCCAATTATTTAAAAATACTATTTTCTTTTAGAGATGCCAACAGTAAATAAAGCTTTAGCAAACCGAGCCAAATGAGCTCAAGCCAAACTCGTATCAGCCGTTAAAGCTGTGTTTGACAACATTTAGAGGCTTTTTAAAGGAATAGACTCTATAATACTCAGTTTATGATCTTTGTCCTGCCAAGGAGAGCAAAGAAAAGTAAAAATCGGTCTTCTTGTAAAGTTTTAGGCACACAGGCTTGCTCCGTTTAGGAAGGAAGCTTGTCATATAGCTTTTGGATTAGCTCAAAATGGTGGGATACTGCACCAATTCAATCATGAAAAATGGGCACTACTAGGTCGTACGAGCTTGCGATTGTGTGCTAAGTACAATATCAATATTTTAAGGCTGGCTAAACGTTTTTGCATTCGCTCTAAATATATTTAGAATTACAAGGTTGAGAACTACAACTTTATTATGAAAATTGAATTAAATCATGAAAAATATTAAAAAAAAAAATCAAAACTAAATATTCCAAAGGTATAGGTAAAGGTAAATACTATAGAAAGTATAACCAAAATCGTTGGAGCCTTTTTTTTTAATCGGTTTTAATCTTTTTTTTTACTAAAGCTTTTTAAAAATTAGGTACGCAAGCTAGAAGATATTTTGACAAAAAATTTGAAATAAGTCAGCAATACCATTTTGAAAAAATTAAAAAAATCAAATTTTTTTAAAAAAAATTATAAAAATTTCACAAGTCTAAATTTTTCAAATGTTGCTATGCAATCTATCTAAAACTGTTCTATGCTGCGCAGGTATGAGGACATAAACAATATGAAGAGGTCGAGAAACTTCTGAGGTTTTATATCAAAAGAATTTTTCATATTCCTTCAAACGCCCCAAACTCATGGTCGACTTTCACCTCTGTTTATTAAGACCTTAAAACTGCAGGTAGACTATATCTTAAAAGTGATGAAAATGTCTAATGAGCGTCTACAAAAAAAGCAGCTCTAAAAAATATTGCGGATGGAACAAATTGGTACGCGGAATGGGTAGATCTGGCACAGCAGTGCGACATGGCCGTGGACTTAAGTCTAGGAAATAAAGACAACTGGAAAAACGAAATGTATAGGCTGATACAGAAGGTGGATAAGCCATATGCATCTAAATACAGGCAAGATGCTGAATCATCAGTTTTTAGATCTATTTACAGTCGTTTAGATCATAATTTGGGAGAGAAAAACTATTTTCATGACAACAACAGCGTATAAGAAATATGCATGATGATAAGGTTGAGAGGAGAACTTTTGAGCCTAAATTATGTGCCACACAGAGATGATTTAACATGCCTTTGCGAATTGTTTAATTTGAAAGAACGAGAAGATTTCCTGCGCTTTATTGAAAAATGCCCTTTACTACAGGAAACAAGATTGCATGTCTTTGGAAAAAGTTTTCTAACGGATGAAGATTGCTTTAATGTGTTGAACCAAGTCGATATGAAGAAATTGTTTTTATTTTCTAAAATCGCTCTTGCATACAGACAAAGAATTATGACCAGAAGTTTCTGAAATTCTAAATTAAATACTTTTTTTACTTTTTATTAGTTCTTTTTAAAATTGTCAATCTGGCAGACGGCAAAAGCCAAGTCCATTTGTTTTTGTTAAATTTTGAAAAAAAAACTTATGATTTAATAAAACCAACTAAACTAAACTAAACTAATCTATCTAAAACAACAAAATTTCGTCAACATCGTATGAGCCATTAACGAGAAAGTCGGTTTGAAAAGAAAACCTAAAATTAATCCTTCACACAAAATTTTATGGAAATCGTTGGAGCCGTTTTCGAGAAAAATAAGTATTATCATATCGGTTGTATGACAGGTACCATTATTTCAAGACCTAGAGAACCAATTCCAAAAACGCCTCTTTAAGCTGCCTCACAGACTTTAATTGCCAATTTTGAAGAAAAGCGGTTGAGCGGTTGAGGCTGTAGATCCGTATACAAGCAGACGGACATACAGACAGTCAGACGGACAGAATTGTGTAATGTCATGTTTAATTGTTACCTCAAAAAAAAAAATAAAAAATTCTGAGTACCTATAATCGCAAGAAAAAAAGGCTGGAAAAGACTGATTCACTCTGTTTATGAATCGCCATCTATAGCCATGTTATTGGACAATGAATCGGGTGGACCCGAAAAATTTCGTGTATGGACATTGACGAGAGTTATGATCGAACAACCAAAGCTGTGAGCATTATTTGTCGCTTTTGGTTTCATGATTCGTGTACGTCCTTCAACAACACATGTTACAAAGGTAGCAAAAAAATTATCCAGAAAAAGTAGGGTAGGTCAATTATTGGTACTGTAAGGTAAGTTTTGCAGAAAAAAATTTTGAGATAACAATTAAACTTGACATTACGATGATAGAGAATACGGAAAAAGTTAGTCCTGCAATTCTGTCTGTCTGTGTGTGTGACTGTGTGTCCGTCTGTCTGTATATGGCTCCACGGCCTGAACCGATTGACCGGTTTTTTTTTTCAAAGTTTGCAGTAAGGGTCTGTGGGGCAGCCTACAGAGAGGTTTTTGGAAATGTCTGAAAAGGACTTATTGAAATAACACTACGTGCGAAACAACCGATTTGATAATACTTATTTTACTCACTTACTTAGATTGTCTTTCTTATGATGTAAAAAAATTTTCTACAAAAGTCTAAGAACGGTACCTCCCATAGTATATACGGTTTTTTTTTTCAAATCCGGCTTTCTCGTTAATGGCTTGCACGATATTGACGAAATATTGTATTTTAGAAGCCGTAGATTATGTTAGAATGATGGCATATCAACATTTGAAAAATGCTAGTTTTTGAAATTTTTCAAGAAAATTTAGATTTTTTGAAATACATGTCTTCAAAACCATATCCTTGATTTTTTTTATTTCAAATTTTTTGTCCAGTAAGTTTCTAGCTAGATTTTAAACTTTGCATAGTTAGCTTTTAAAAAACTCGTTTTTTTAAAAAGTGAAAAATAAAAACCGTTTTTTTTTTTTTTTTAAATTTTTATCGTTTATATAATTATAGTAACTGCAAAGGAATGGCCTTTTTAGATCTTCGTTTAGTAAAAGAAATTTTGTGTGAATATCAAGTGTTGTTTTGTCGTAGTCCATCGTTAAAAATACACCCGAAATTTAGGAGCGAAGGTATAAAACCTCAAGATAACCGATAAACTTTTTTTTGTCGCAGCCTATCCAAAGCACCCTGTATACAGAGGGTGCCGCTCTAAAGTACTTCGGCGTGTGATAAATTTGAAGGCGATTTGAAATTTATTTTCGTTTCCACTTTTAGTTCAGTCCTTCAGTCAGTCCTAAGCAAATTCTTAAGTCTAACAGTGTTTGCAAAAAGATTCATGAAATATTCATGGCTTTTCACCGTTATTAGGTTTTTTTCCTTGTGGAACCTAGATATTAAGGGTGTAGGTGTAGGTTACCTACACCCTTGTATCTATCTGAAAACCTTAAAGAACTTCATTCCTCGCAGGTGTTCTGAGAGACTTCTGAACAGCAATCTGCTTCTGGTTTCTTAAATTTACCATTGTTTCTGTTGTCGTCAGCTTCAAAAAGAAATTTTTCTCTTGTAAGGAACCGTCGCAACTTTTCAAGGGCTTTTAACTACAAGTCGCACCTTCAATAAGACAAGTGCTAATTTTCAAATTGTTCAGGACAGATATTTTATGGTTTTTTTTTTTTTTAGATATTATTTGTATTTTTTTTTTTGGTAGAAATATGTCTCATACTTTTGTGAATATAAATTATGTAATTCAAAAAGAGTGAATTATTTATTTATTTCACTATATTCAATGAAATAATAATGCATAAAATTATGCCTTCTTTGCACCAAAATTTTAATAGACTTGTAATTGTGACCAAAACAAGCACTTAGTTTTGTCTAATATGTGCTCTCAAATTAGGCATAAGTACACAAATGTGACCATGTCTTTCCAGAATGTAAAGCAAGAAAAGGCATTTTAACTTTAAGGCACAACTGCCCTGTGGCCAAAATAAACTGAATGTAGTGAGTGTCTTTCTTCCTACAGGTAGAAATTAGTTTTTAAAGAACATGGGCATATTTAACGCGTTATCAGAATTTTAAGCACTTCAGCCCGAAGATGCTGCGAAGTGTTTTTTGAGTGTCATGTTGCCGTTTGAGGTTTTCTTTTTTTTTTTGTAATGTTTTTTAACGGGTGACTGAAGACTATAAACTAGGACTTCAACTTGTTTTCCAGCTAGAAAGTTTTTTGTCATTCCTAAAAGCAGTTTTCGATTTCACATTGTTGGATTTCGCTACTTTGTTTTAACACCGCTTATGACTTCCATATCACTTTGTTTAGAAAATAAAAAGCTTTCAGGCTGACATATCACTTTATAATGGTGTGAAGATTTTCAATTCACGTGAGTTGTTTTGGCGCCATTCTATGGATAAGGAAATGGCAAAGCAATGATAATTCTCAAAACAGATGACAAAGTGATTGTCACTGAAATCAGTGCTAACAAACTCGTTGCTAGTTGAAGTGTTAACTATTACTGAAAACTAGTTTTCAGCCTAACCTACCGGAAAAAATTGAGTCCTTTAAAATCAGCGTAAATCACGCTGAGTCGTTGCAACATTCATGACCTCATTCAAATGGTGTGCTTAAATTTTAAGCTCAATCTAAACTCAATCTTAGAAAATTTAAAATAAGACACTCCCTGCACTTCATAACAAACTTCAAATAGAAACTAGAAAATCTTTCTAAATTTTTAAAACAGAAAGGACATTTTAAAAAAGTCATGAAAATACTAAATATCAGGACAGTTACTACCTGTCCCGATAATTAGATAAAAAAAAAAATAAAAGTAAGAATTTTCACTTTCACACAAAAAATAAATTAAAAAGAAATTCCAGCTAAGCAGTAAATGCTCTCAAAAATTTATCAAAAACACTTGTTTGCCACACGTTCCAACCCCACTTCCAAAAATGAAAAAGAGAATAACCAAGAAATTAAGGAAAAAAAACGAGACTCAAATGATTGTGATTGTGTGAGTGGTACATGCTCGCTCAGTTTTCCAGATGAAAACTTATCTTTTTCCACCCCCGTCCATTGTCCTTTTTTCTATATTTTCCTTCACTCATTTGCCCAAAAAAGAGCGAATAATCTTATTCGTTTGACAGTGTGTAGGAATAAGGTATACTACTTTCGTCTAACTTCAACCCACACAAACACACACTCAAAAAGACAACAAAAACTCCACGAAGGAATTCCTTGTATCCTTTTCTAAGGTTCTTGGCAAGGCTATTTAAATGCCACAATTCAGTCTACAGAAAACGCGTTCGTGAACAAGAAGTAGCCGGCTGTGGCTACACTCTCGGCGTGTAAAGTATTTGTCGGTATGATAAACAAGTGATACACCCTGTTAGAGTTCTGTAAGTGTGAAATTTTAAAATTCATCTCACCCGTTCATTTGCATATAAATTATTCATATTTTAAATTGAAATCAAAAGTGGTGATGATGAGACATAATAACGCAGGATATAAAGTTCAAAGGATGCCAGACTATGAAAATTTGGGTCCCAAGTCCATTTTCACTTATCGATTTAACAAAAGGATACACTACAAGAAAAACAGGATACTTCGATACGGACTCATTTTGAGTTTCAGTCTTTTTTTTTTGTCATTTGTTTAAAGCGCAACACAAACACCTACGCGTGATTGTGATTTCCTCCCCCAAAAAAGCGGGCATCCCCTATTTTTTGTCCTTTTCCAATTTTGGCTTCTGTTGCTCGACTCTGAGTGTATGTTGTCCTGGTGAGGTGCCAATGGGCAGACGGCGTGTGTGCGGGGCGAAGAGCGAAGAGTGGGCTGGTGTGGTGGGTGAACTCAAGAAATTAGTATCTACCTGCCTACCTTGTTTCCGAGGGGTAGTTAGTAATCGGTAATAAGCCATTACCCCTCATGAAATATGAATAAAAATATGTATATTGGCGCACAGGGGGTTGCTGGGGTTGATCGAATTCACAATTTCAATACATTCCACCAGCGGCTGTATTCAAGCCTCTCACCCGTCACCCGTCACTCGTCTACCCCCCCCAACAAACCCTATTTGCTCCTGTATCACACTGAAACATATCACAGAGGAATAGAAGTTGATACATGCGAAAGAGAGGATTTCTGTTTCATTTTTGTTGATGGTGGCAACAGGGGGGTTCGTAGATTGTAGGATACGAAAAAAAAAAAATAAATTCTTCGACAAGAACAAGAAAAATACAAAATCAATATATTTTTTGTTATTGTTGTTGGGTTACTGGCTGGCTGCTGCTTCTGTTGTTATTATTATTACACTTACACCCCCTTTTTGAATGTTTTGATATACGTACCTACTACACTTACACGCGTACATAACTGGAAAATAATATTTTTTGAGTGTCAGAAATGGAAAGAAAAATAATTTCATGCTTCTGACGAAGTCGAACGGGAATAATATCAAAAAAAAAATATTTTACTGGCCCTTTTTACCCTGTTTTCTCGTTAAGGGGTGTGTGGGGTAGTGGGTGGCTCTTGATGATATTCTTTTACACCCATTCACGGCGTAAGAAGTGTTGGTCGGTTCGTTGGTTGGATGGATGGTTGGTCGGTCGGTCGGACGGGCAGGCTGGTAGGCGGATGGTAGGGGGTAGGTGTATTCGATATACATACAATTTTTGTTTATTATGGACTCTCGAATACACTTGCAATTTTTTTTTTTTTTTGAGACTTTTCATTAATTTGTTTTCGGTTTAGTTTATTTTATTTTGTTTTTTTTTTTGTGTGTTGGAGCCTTTCGATGGAAAATCGGATTTTAGTGCGTACGTTTTCTTGTATGGGGGTTGATCAAAATGAATTGAATTCGGTGTATAAAGGAATGGAGTGGGAAATTGTTGTTGGGGGATGACAATGTTCCTTGTGGGAAAGAGCGAGCGCGCGTAAAAGTGAGAGTTGTCGTCTATAGAGATGGGAGAATGAACAAAAATATGAAATTAATTTTTCAGTGGTTGAGAGAAAGTGAAAATGAATAAACGCGTATCATTGTGTGTGGGCGGCATCAGCGTCGGCGAAAGATTAATTAACAAAAATATACCCACAACTGCTATGAGTTTGTGATTTAAATTAACTTTGAACTTTTTTTTTAATTTCACAATGTCTTAGTGCAGCACAACATGTGAGTTTAAAAAAGTGTTTTAGTTTTTTTTTGGGCATTGTTTTTGAGTGCCTTCATGTGAACTAAGTGAACTGAAGAAAAATGTGAACTTTTTTTTTTTGTTGAAAACTTCAATTGAAAACAATGAGACAAAAATGAACGATGAGACAAGACACGGCAGAATGTTTTAAGGTGTGTCACAGTGTTTATAGTTTGATCACAATTTTGATAATGGATTTTATGGTTATTTTAAGGGTTTGTATTTGAATTTTTTTTTTTCAAATGTTACTTAATTTTGTTTAAAAAACAATGTTTTCGACACTTGTTTTTTTTCGTATATGTTTTTGCATGAAGCTTAAGTAAAATTTTTTAAACCAGAGTGTGTGGGAGTGGATGAGTTGCATTGCAACCAGTTGATTTAAAAACATGTTTTAAATTGTGCGGCGACTGAAACAGGCTCAGTATTGCAAAAAGAAAATGCAAAGAAAGATAACGTGTATTATTTTCTTTGAAAGACGGATTTTAAATTCAGTCAAAAATTAATTAAGGCTTACAGTGCCGTTGAAATTTTGAAATTTTGAATTTGATTTAAAAGCTTTAACGAAACAGCTGTCAGCCAGACAGAAAGTGAGGATGATTCGAGTGTGCTGAGCGTAATTGTTGGTATTTTCTGATTATGATCATAAGGCCAACATACAGTTGCATTTGAACCTTCAAATAAAGAAGTACAGCCCTTGTTCTGCCACAAAATATTATCCACGCATTGTTGGGTAATTTTATTGATTTGCAACATAAAAGAGATTTTATTAACTAACGATCATCATGTGGTATCCGTGGCTTGATGGGTGGCATATTTGCCTCTTAACCGGCAGGTTCGTGGCTCGAATCCCAACAGAAACAAAAATGTTTTTCCACGGGTATCTCCATGGCGAGTCCCCCGACATTTAATCCATTGTCATGAAAAGCACTTTCTCGATTAGCCGTTCGGAACTGGTAGAAAATTGTAGGTCTACTTCCATTCCCTCACAAAGGCAATGGTTGTGAGAAAAGTGCTAGGCCCTGGAGCTTATCGCTCTATTGCGCCATGCTATTAATTTTTTACTTTTATTTTGATCAATTTTAGTAGCGAAACTTAGCAGTTTCTGATGCTTCCCGATCTTAGACGCATTATGATAATTTGACGATGGTTGTCAATTCCATTTTATTTGAAACGAAGAAAATTACATCTTTTCTCTTTGGATCCACATTTTAAACTTGTGGCCGAATTATAGCAGCAGTCATCGACTAAGTGAGTGACATTTTTCTCTTAAAATTTGCTCTCAATTACGGTTTCAGTCGATTGTTTATCTATCGAATCAAATTCCGTTCGATAACTGATGAAAAAATATCATGTGACAAGATTGCTCGATAACGTGAGTTATAGTGAAACACTCACGTAATTCAGTCACTTAGGTATAGCTCGTGTGCGGTAATTCGGCCCCTGCATTGTTAGTACTCATTCTCTTCGATACCGGCTGAACTTCTTACATCACTCCAGGGATATTGCAAATTTCGAGTACAGTGGTAGTCAAGTATAACGAATGATATAATGTCCAGAGTCAATTCGTTATATCGAAATTTCGTTGTATCGAAACGTTTTTGTCATACAATTCTTTAGGTAAATACACTCAATTTTTACTCAAATTTAAGAAAAAAAATCGGTAATACTTATGCATTTTTTCGGGTGTTGAATGTTATTTTTGAATGCCTCTTCCCGTAAACTTTTTAGAACTAATACTTTAGAGCTTTCAGGGCCATTTTGTCTGAAATTCGTTATTTGTTCTTTATATAGAATACCTAATGGACTTGAAAAAGTGTTCGTAATATCGATCATTCGTTATATCGGCATTCCTTATACTGGACCACCACTGTACTAAAGTTGTCAGTTGGTTTCGTGCATTAGGCTCCGAGCTGTGACCGCAGCCGAGTGGTGCGCTACCAGCCAAAAAGAAAATTGAGTTTACTGTTCTTCGTTTATAAACAATGATAAAAGATCAATGGTCTAAAAAATTTATAGATGTCAAAAATACCTGACTTGAAATAGTCAATGTATCGGACTATTGATGCTTTGCAAGGGAACACGAAAAAAAATTCCTATACAGCGTTTACGTTTTATCACAAGCAAGACCTTTGTCCTTGCCAATATTCTACTGTTTTTGAGTCCATATACACATTGAGATTTTTGTTTAAGATAAAAATTTTACAAATCTCTACTACGAATCGTGGTAACGTGAATTGAAATGGTGCAGTGCAATAAGCCCGGTGACAAAAAATTCAATCTAGTTTTTTTACACCAATTTTTTTTATTTTTTCAATAATAAAGTAGCTAAGATCAAAACGAAAATAAAAAAAATTTAAAAGTGAACTGAGATCCCCCATCCTCCCCCATCCTCCTATATCATGAAACACACGTGAGCTACGGATTTATGTCTATAGAAAGTTTAAATAAAGTCCCAAACTTTAGAGTTTTGCTTTTTGGTACCTCAACACGAGAAAATTTTTGATTTTTCTTTATGTAAAGGATGGGCAATCTTATAGCTTGTTTTCACATTATAAGTTATTTTGTCACTGAAAGCTGCTTCCCGTTATCAAGTTATGACAGAAAGTCGGTATCCAACCTCCGCGGAACAAATTAAGTGGCTGTGTGATTGAACAAAGAGCATTTTTTGAAAGAATTTTTGGTTGAATTGAAGCATCCAATGCATCGGTGTAAGAAAGCTAGTTTGCGCAGAAAGTGATTCTAGGTGCAACTGCCAAGGTGCAGTAGTATGGTCTGCATAGACTGGTATGTGTCTAATGTAGCCGAGAGTGTTAGACTCAATCCACGAGCATGTTTCTACGCTACGGTGGGATACTCATATATACAAAAAAGACGACTGGTTCATGCGAGATGGCGTGTCATGCCACACAGCCTATGAGCTAAGACGTATGCAGTATGCAACCACGAAGAAGAATTCTGAAACCATTCAAGCACGTATCAACTTTTGCAATAACATGTGCCCCTGTTCTGTAACTATCGCCTCGCCCTCGGCGATAAACGGTGGAAAATGGAACGAAATTCTATGAATTTAGTAGGATTTCGTTCCATTTTCCACCGTTTATCGCCTGCTTTTATCGAGGCGATAGTTACAGAACAGGGACACAGGGAAGTCAAGCTAATTACACTGCCATGAAAAGCACATTCTCACTCAAATGTTAGAAATTATCATAAAATTGTAGAGCCTTGGAATGCGCTAGGCCCCGAGACTCCCCTAGGTTTGCTGCACCTGCTATTGCTTTTTACGTCAACTTATTGATAACACATATTTCAAGTCCATGGTTTGGTTCTGAAGTTTAGGTATCCAAACATTTTTATGTGGAAAGAGATAGACAGACAGATTTTGTTTTTCCTTCAAAAATGGAAAGGAGAATAATAAGAAAAATCTGAAAGGAGCAAGGTTTTTATGCTGCATCAGACAAGCAAGAACAATCTTTGTTTTTGGAAAGGAACAAAGTTACCATCGCTAAGCTCAAGATATTTTGAACTACAACATTCTTGTCGCTGATGGGTATACGTTAGGGATGCTCATGGAAAAAAAACATCGATGTTTTATTCGATGTGATACATCGTAACCTTACATCGATGTTTGCCAATGCATCGCATAAAAACATCGATGTTTTCGATGTAGCGATGTTTTTTGAGCAACCTTAGTATACGTCATGGTGTGCAATGCTTATCAATAAACACTTAACAGTTCTTCTTTCTGCTCTTAACGTAAGCAAAATGACAGGAAAACTCAAAATCGCCAATTGCTCATCACTGTTGTGCAGGACGGATTTAATAGCATGATTCAGCAAAAACCTGCCACACCCGTATTGCTTTTTTTATCAAATGTAGTTTGTTGTGTCATTTGCTCAACTGCCGATTTCCGAAATTCCTTCAAAACAAGAGCTTAAACACTACTGGACCGATTTCAAAAATTTTTTTCTAAATAAGGATGCAACATATTAACACGTTAATCGTCAAAGAGAATTTTAAAAAACCTCAAAAAACGATTGCCCGATTTTTCGTTTTATAACGATAAGAAAAGGCAAAAAATGTCCTTATTTACTACTGACGGTCGCATGAGTCCGACGTGGCTTGAATGGAACATTCTTTGGTGGTCACCGTTGTCTGACATGGCGATTACTGCGTGTATCCCTTAGTGACGTCCTTACATGAAGAATGCTTAGATCCTTAAGACTATAGGACGGATTTAAATACGCTTCTAGAGTAATCCGAGAGAAAGTGTGTATACATGTATTCCGCTAACATATTCCAAGTGAAATGGGAACGGGAACGGAAAGGCGGACAGAAACGGTCACATACACGATGACTTAGAAGCTGCTTAACCGATCTTACCTATTTCACTGTAAGAATGCTATTCTTTAGCACATTCTCACAGGAACGGGAGAGTGACCGGACAATACTTCACCGATTTCAAAACTTTTTTCACAACTGCAATGCTAAATTGCCCTCGAGTAATAAAGACTATCATGTCGATTGTGGGATCCACAATGGTCTATTTCCACGGATTCCATCGAATCCGCAAGGCATACGCATCGAATTCAACTATCGGATCCAGATGAATATCGATCCGGGAAACCACTTTAGCATTTTCCTAATCCATTCTTAGGCCGCGTTTCCATTTGCAAGTAAACTCGCGGAAGTCTTGCAGAAGTTTCTTGCAGTAGCGTTTACACTGCTATATGAATTATTGCAATTTCTTCTGCAATAAATTTCTTGCAAGAAGCTCGCGGATCATACTGTCGCAACTTATTGCAGAAGTGTCAACACTGGAGAGTCATTAATGTCGCAATAAATTGGGTTATTTATTTAAAATTGTGAAGTCACGGCGAGAATACGTCAATGTTTAGGAGCTGCAATTGCAATTTTATGGATAGAATAGAAAAGCGATTAACTTGGGTGCGCGATTAGATTTAAAGAAGATAGGAAGCTGGTAGGTACCTTCTGTAATCTACTAAACGAACTAAACATAGAAGACGCTCAACAATATTTCAATCTCACTTGGATGACCCCAGTTTATTTGGAAGTTTTGTTATTAAAAAGTGGGCCCTATTTTATAAAAGCAGGACACTCGATTCCGTGATTCAATATCAGCGACGGATAGACTCCTCTTGACGCTGACATTTTTAACATCCATAAACAATTCATAAATACGGATTACACTCGTGACGTTCAATTGCGAGACGAGACACTTTTGACCAACTAGCCGCGAGCGCGATAAATACGAAACTGTTTCGGTAAACTGCAAGAACTGTCACGAGTCAATGGAAACCTGTTTCTACCTGCAATTTATTGCACTCGTAAATGCTCGCAAGAAGCTATGCAAAGACTGTCGCGATCGAACTTGCTTCGCAGTTTCCACTTGCAAATCATTGTCGGACAAACTGTCAGACATTTCTTGCAGAAATTTTCTTGCAAAAATAGAAACGCGGCCTTTACGGCTGGGTTAAGAATAGCGATACTTGTGGAAAAGATCGAGCTACGAACTTGGTTAAGAGAAGACATCACGCCTCGGGTTCCACTTACTTCATCCTCATATTTTCGCTTAAACGGGGATGAAAAACGAAAAAAAACTTTCGGACAATCTTCAGCTTAGCTCAGCAGGTGCTCTTGACGATTTTTTTTTTTTTTTTGTAATTTCGGGTGAACAACGCTTCGAATAGTAAGGCTGAGCAATGCTGTGCCGGCCACCGGATGGGTCATGTAGTGAATAAATAAAAATGTAAAGTAAAAAACAACTTTCCATGGCAGCAACATGCCAAAGATAAGCAATTGAATGTTTCTGGGATTCAAAGATCGAACACCCACACGTATCGGACTTCCTAGCAACCACGCCACCGGCACCACTTACAAGTCCGGCTTGTGTAAGCGAAGCCTATACCTGGTTGATGCTGAAAAGGTGCTAGAAGTATGTCGTTTGCGGCAACCACTTGTCTCGCTTAATGTAATTTCTTATTCCTAGATAGTAGATAAACTAAATAGGGTGGCCAATAGAGCGGGAGCTCCGGGGTCTAGAGCATTTTTCTTAGCCATGCCTTGTGAGAGAATGAAAAGGACTTACACTTTTTTTGCCTATTCTGCACGACTAATGGAGAAAAAGCTTTTCGGGACATGAAATTACTTTCAATGAAATTGTCAATGATGTCTGAGGAATTTTTTTTTTTCTTAATATTTCTGGGACTTTAACTTCCCATATGCTAACCATTATTCCTTCTGTACGGGCATCACCACCAAGAATTTGTTAGCAAGTTTTCAAATCAAAATTTTTGGAACGATTTCCTCAAGCACTTTTCTCGCATAGTATGAAGACATAAATGATAATGGCTGGGCTTATCTTTTATGTGTCTTCTTTAAAAGATTTATTGAACTTCGAACTGGGTTTTGAAACTTTGAAATATCGACACCTTGTAGCCATTCAAATTATTGGAATGTAGGTTACAAGTTCTTAAACCAAAGCCTATTTTCTCTTTTTAAATCGTTTTTTCTTTTCATCATTAGAAAGCAAGTTTCTTAATCATCTTTATTACTGAATAGAGATTTAAGAGATTGTGGATATACAAATGGGGAAAAGTCGATTGAAAAATTGTACACGAGCCACCCAGGCACGACTGACCTCATTTGCTGCATATATTTAGACTTTAAGATTGAATATCCTTCCACATAGTTTCATATTTTGAAACCATGTTGAAAAAACAGATTCGTTAACATACAAAGACCTGAATGGTAATTGATTTGGAAATTGTTGGGGCGGTAGGTATTGTAGCCCCTGTCAAAAATAAGTTATTACATCCATCAATTGTTTGACTTGACAATTAAAGTAATGCATTTAACGATGTCATTTAGCAGGCCAGCAACTAATCACTGTTTACAACCACATCTAAACTGCATTTATAGAAAGTGAAAACGATTCTGATTTCATGGCTTTTCCATTGCTTATGATTCTGCGCACTTAAAGCCAAAAATGCCGGCTTTCGACTTTAACTAGCACTGCCATTCAGGGGAGAATGGTCAAGGTTCCATTGCGAGTTCCAAATATACGACACCACACCGACACCGCCATCAGCTTTCTTTTACTTTTACTTTCAGTCGTGTCGTGTAATCATACATACATATTCATCCCTCGTGGATTCTGCTTGTGTGAGTGTGTGTCTGTTTTTGAAGAATCATCCCCCAACGTTTGACACACTCGAGGTTGTAAGTATTTTGGTATACACTCGTTTGCGGTGGGTGTTTTACAATGTTTACATTCTTGTCGTTTCAAAGATAATATTTGAGTTCTATAAGAGGGCTCTTACTCTTACTCGTACAGAGTACACCTAGTATATTCTGGACTTATGGCGATGGCTTTAAAAATTTGTACGATGGAATGTTTTGAGTTGTACTATATTTTGAGGAGTGAGTTTACTCATTTGAATAGGCTGCTGGCGTTTGAATTTGTTTTAAGGCTTAGAGGGTCACTCACCCCTAGTTGAATTTTAAACACGCAATCAATTTAAAAGTAAACACCAACGCCTTAACCTGGCAGTTGGTCACTGAGTGAAGGCTATACACTATAAGAGTGGAGTTTGATATGACATCTGACGTTTTAAGCTGGATTCCGTTATGATTAATATGAGGGTATTGCGTGCGATGATGTGTGTGTGTGTGTGTGCATCCCTTTAGTTTTTTTTTTACACTTCTTTGGTGATGAAAAAGGTCGTTGCGGTTTGATGACCAATAAATTACTAAGCGTTTGCTCTTTTCAAGAATAGATGTTAATAGAAACAATATAACGTGTAGTGTTTCTTCTCGAAAGGGTTGAACGGTTTGTTATGTTGGCTATTGGCTCATGGCTGTGGAGATAAATTGCAGGTTGTGTAGTAAAATCACAATCACCACACTGAAATGCAGAGGAATTAATTAATGTAAAGCTCTGCTTCTGTACTTAAGTGTTGCGTCTTGCGTGTGTGTTATCTTTAAAACTAGGCGAAATATTGTGATTTGGTTTTTTATAATTTCTGTTTAAAGTATAAAAATCCTGCAATGTCTGCTAAATGACAGCAGTCTGGGCAGGTATTACTAAATATCTGATGAAGCTATTTTTAGTTATTTCTCTATGAATTAAAGTTACCCAAAACTCTAAGTAATTGTTGGTGTAAGGAACCTGAATAGTTCTCAAACGCAGGTATAGTTACTTAGTTAGATGGACATAACAGTTTGGGATGGAACAGGGCAATAATTGTTGGCAATAACTTTAGCCAGCAATTTTGATTTCGGACGACCTGTCTAGAGTTTTGATCTCAAATTCGATTGAGTTCCTCTTCGACTTGATTGCGACACCAAAGCCAACGTCTCCCCTTTCTGCGACTTCCCTGAATTGTGCTTTCGAAAACCTGTTGAGCAGGAGCGTTGATGTCCACCAGCCATCGTAATCTCGCGATGCGTTCTCTTCTAGCCATGTTCTAGCTCATACAGTTCGTTCTGTACGTAGGCTATTAACAATCAGATTTAGACTCACAACATAAGCAGTGGTCTGAGTTCGTTTTCAGAATTTGGACATACAGGCTATATGGTTACCAAAAGACTGCAGTGGAAGAGTGCTTAGTGGATATCCCGGACGAGTGAATTCAAATCTTGGGCCGGGCATATACTTTCCTATCAGCCTCACAGTTTCATCTGTACACCACCTTTGAGGTTGTTTCTAATATTAAGTCATCTTACTACCGCACCTCAAAAGTTTGGAAGACTGCTACTTTGGCAATTCCATCGACTGAAAATTGGTCTGTGTGATCCAGTTTAGTATTGGCCTCCTCTTTTTAATAATAACAAAAAAATGAATGTTGGTAGTATTCCCAAAGTTGTTCTCCTTCCCTAGTTCTGCGCTAAAATCACCAAAGATGATTTTCACGTATACATAATGTCTAGGGCACTGCCCCGATGTTTTTTCGATGAGCTCGGAGAAACTATCCCTGGAGTTATCGGTCTTCTCTTCAGGGTGAGCGTGAGTGCATATCAGGCTAATGTAGAGAAATTTAGCCTTCAAGTTTGTTGTCATTTTACGCTAATTAACTGAATTTTAGTTCATAAGATTATCCGTGAGTCCACCTCTAGCGACAAATCCCAACTTAAGCATTGCTTTTGCTTTCAATGGTAGTAGTCGATGTCCATTGTAGATGGCGCAGTTCTTCATCTTCCTTATGCTCGACCCGTTGCATGGCAGTTCTTGGATGATGATTTTTTCTGCTTTGCAGCAATCTGAGGCCACCTCTAAATCTTCAGCTGCACGTAGTCTGCTAAAGGATCAAACGTTTATTTGGAGATCTTTGTCTGTTTTTCTTTTGCAAGAGTCAGCAACAACGCTGTCGTTTTAGTTATTAATGTTATCCGAGGCTTTTGGTCGTATCGGAACAATAAAATTTTGTGTAGTTGGTTAGCTAACCATACGCACAACCCCGCTACTTTTACCAATGACAAAGCACATTTCGCAAAGACATTTTTGATATAAAAGTGAAGAAGAATCAAACTTGTAAGAAAAACTGCACGTAAGTGATGACCTGCATGTAGTCTGTACAATATTCTTATAAGGTAAGCCCGTTCTTTTTTCTTTTGTGATTTGGAAATTTCTGTTTAATTGCAACTGTTAATTGAAAATTACAGTTTCATTAATGTGTTGGGTGAGCAGAAATTGACATCTTTTTCAATAGTTTTGTTTTTAAGACACAACTGCAAGACTATAAACAAAAATGTTCGGTAAAAAAAGAAACAAAAGTTTTGTTAAAAATAGCAAATTTGCAAACTGGAAAAATATGACACAGTAAAGTAAGCATAATCGATGATGCAGTGCAGCAAGGCCCGTCTCAATAAGACCATTTGGTCTGTTTTGAAAATGTAAAGCAAAAGAGACAGTAAAAAACACACACAAAAAAAAAAAAGCCTATGGCATTCTTGCCAATTAAAAACTGCATTTACACGCGAGTCTGATGCTTCAAGGCTTCTCAAAAAGAAAAATTTCCTTCATAAACAGAAACTACAACGTATTAGTCTAAGAGCTGGAAGCAAATTTTTGGAGTGGAGTGATAACCAAAAATAATGCACATGTATGTGTAGATAGATAGAAAATGTAAAATGCGTCTGGCACGCAGAAGGCTTAAACCAAATCTTCTGAAACCGAGTTTTTTGTAATTAGGGGAATTTTTCTGATGTTTTGGCGTACCACTTTCTTGGTTAAATGTGATAAGAAAAATGTTATCAGCTAAATTGAAAAATGCATTTGAAAAATGTTGAAATGCGTCTGGCAAGCATAAGGCTAAAACCAAATCCTTTTGGACACACTTTTTTGTGGTCGGGGGAAATTTTGTGATTTTTTGGCGTACCATTTTCTTGGTTACATGTGATAAGAAAAAAATTATTAGTACTTTAAATTGAAAAATCCGTTTAAAAAAATGTTAAAGTGCGTCTGGCAAGCAGTAGACTGAAACCAAATCGTCTGGGACCGAGTTTTTTAGAATTTTTCTGATTATTTGGCATACCATTTTCTTGATTAAAAGTAATAGGAAAAAAGTTGTTAGTGCTTTAAGCTGAAAAATGCACTTGAAAAGTGTTAAAATGCGTCTGGCAAGCAGTTGGCTGAAACCAAATCGTCTGGGACCGAGTTTTTTGTAATCAGGAGAATTTTTCTGATTTTTTGATGTATCATTTATGTGGTTATCACTTCGACCTCCAAATCTAAAAAAACATACATGTGCATTATTTTTGGTTATCACTCCACTCCAAAAATTTGCTTCCAGCTCTTGGTCTATATGGATACGCCTTTCATTTTTACTTGCGATTATAAAAACTATATGGCAATTTTTGCAATCGTGTAGAATCATTGCGATGATAGAGAATACGTAAGAAACGTGTCCTTCAATGCGGTCTGTCAGTCTGTCTGTAAATGGAGCTATAGCCTGAACTGCTTGACCGATTTTCTTCGAAATTTGCAGCTAGCGATTGTAGGGTAGTTGACAGAAGGGTTTTTGGAATTGGGACTCTAGGTCTTGAAATAACGGTAGGTACCTTCCGTATTGTTTAACAAAGACTGCGTGTCGACATTTGAAGAATTTTAATTTTTAAAGTTTTTATTAATTTAAAAAAAAAAAACTTTTGATTTTTTTTAATGTTTTCAATACAGTTGCTTTGGTTTTTCAAATTTTTTTTTTCGAAAATTCTTTAGGCAAGATCTTTAGATTTATGTATGTAGTTGATTTTTGAAAAAAAGTGAAAAAAAACTTGGTTCTTTAAAAAAAACTGGTAGATACAATGATTTCGATTATCTTCAGCGTTCAAAAAATGATGTTTGAATATTTTGCGAAATAGAACTATCAATGTGTGATTCGGAACCCTGCACCTTCAAATATATTATGACTAGCAAACCTGGTGAACTCCGTTTCGCTACCAGATGGCTTCTCACGGTAACTATAAACTTCACGGAGCCCGAGGCCTTTCCAACGAATGCAAAACCGTAGAAATCGGGTCGTGCGTTCTGGAGTTATAGCGTCAGGAAGGAAAACCCAACTTATTTTTATATTATAGATGTGCGAATATTAAGATTTTGTACTCAGCCTCAAATCTATTATATTGTACTACGGCACACAACCGCAAGTTCGTGGAACCTAGTTGTGTATATTTTTGTTTTAGTTTGTCAAAAACTAAGTAAGATTTAAAAATGGAAAAACTTAAACTTTTTTAATCACTAACTGTGATGTCCCAAAAAAAGTCTAGAACTGGAGCAAGACTAGCAAACGAAAAAATGTTGCTACTCTTTTAGAAATTCATTCAAATTTACCTGTCGACCAAGAACATTGAGGAATATTAATTCCAAAAAGATCCCAGACCATTCCACCAATTCGTTCAACGCCTTTTGTGTGTTAAATACCGAAAAACGTTTTGAATTTTGAAAATGAGATCATTGAAATCTCGAGTGCCATTTTTAAATAAATTCGTGCTTCGAAATAAAAACATAAATCAATATTTGCCTTGTTCCTTTTATTAAAATGTAAAATTTCAATCGTGATTGTATGCGTGTTCCATAGTCTGGTCTCCATCCTCCCTATCCCCTTTTAGACATTTTTGTAATAAGGCGAGAACTTATTTAAAATTCTCTTTTCGTAAAGTTCATATAATTGAAATTCTTAAAATTCTTGAATCTCCTTTGCCTCCCCTCCCACTCCCCCTTCATTTTGATATTTTAATTTAAAGAAAAATTTCTTTTCGATTCGATAAAAATCAAAAATTCTTTGCTTGAATTTAAATATAGGCAGGGCAGGGCTTACTGCTGTTTGCTCATTAAAATTCGGCTCCGCATCGTACCACACTCGGTACTATGTTCGTCAAATTCACAATATTTTGAGTCTACCTCTCCTCCGAAAGAAACTCCAGCTAACACTCGCATACCTACATACCTATCTACCTTTAGCTGATAAACACTCATTTCATACCTATATCCTGTACCTCCGTATTACTTTTATATTTCCGATTTGCTTCAGAAAAACCCTTATGATTGGAAACGAAAGGGGGTGGGAAG
Organism: Melanostoma mellinum; assembly: GCA_914767635.1. Taxonomy (NCBI): domain Eukaryota; kingdom Metazoa; phylum Arthropoda; class Insecta; order Diptera; family Syrphidae; genus Melanostoma; species Melanostoma mellinum. The sequence continues at coordinate 197,601,613 of OU612058.1, read as the reverse complement.
GGGGGTTGAATAAAATTCTTAGATGGTTTTTTTTCCAAACAAAAAAAAAAAAATATTTTCCTTTAACTTAAGAAATGTTCTTCAACGTTACCCACCCTCCGAGAGAGAAAGAGAAAAAAACAACAACTACCATCCTTAAAGCAACCCTGTACTATCACCCCACCAACCCCCTCTGCCCTCTGGCTGTGTGAACGAACATGTATACTATTCATATCCAGTTACAATATTATTCTGCAAAAGTCCTGATATACTGACTTTCATTTATTTATATTTTTTTTTTTGGTCCTTATGCGGCTTTCCTTTGTGAAAAATACTTTCGAGCATAAAATTTTCTTTTTTTTTTCTTTTCAAACTAAGAGACGACGACGACGTCGACTACGACGAAGACGGTCGACACGAAGAAGACGAAAGAAATGTGTGTCTAACGTGGTGGTGGGTGTCTTCGGGTAGTGGGAGGGCAAGAAGATTTTGGGAATTTTAGTTTTTGCAGTGTGTAGTGTATGAACGTGTGGTTGATGCAAACCCCCGCTTCTTCAAGTTTTTGGGATGCGAAATACTTTTGGATGAAAAGTAAAAGTTTCATTTTGCACGCTTTTTTTCTATCTCTCTCTCTGGCCCATGTTATCTCTCTTCTTTTTTGATATTGCCTCCCCTTTGGTGTGTAGTTTTTTTTTGTTTTTTGATTTTAGGACTCCTTGAACCAAAATGAAATAGATGAAAATGAAAACTACGGACGGACGGGGGTAGAAACGGTAGCAATCTAATGGCAAAAGAGATGGAAATTCAAAGAAAAAGCTGCAAAAAGTGTAGAAAAAAAAATTGTTTCTCGGAAGGTATTTCTCGTGTATCCTCGTGGAAGATGGGAGTTTGAAATGTGTATATTAGTTGCATACACATGTATACGTACATATGTGAATATGTATAGGCCTTTGACCGCACGGTGCAAAGAGGAAGAGGATTTCGTGGGTGGCTTAGGTTGTTATAGTCTTGTAAAATCACAGAGAGGTGCCTCGAGGAAGAAAGTTCGGATTTATCCTTTTTACTCGGCAAAAAAAAGAAGAAAAAAACAACAACTTGAAGAAAAGAAAAATACTTTTCTGTTCTTAATTTAATACCAGAGATGACCGGGGGAGTGAGGCCAAGAGTGGCGGCGAATTGGGTGGTGGAAGTAAACTTTTATCTTTTGATTACATACGCTGTGCCAACCACCCGGAGTATACATCAACGGATATGAGATTTTGTGTGATGGATGCTAAGTCCATGTGTGATAGGCATACGTAAGATTAAATGAGAATCTCAATTTTTTTTTTCTTCTTTTTTCGTTTTCCTCTTCTACTTCTTCGTTGTTTTAACGATTTTTGTTTTCTACAACGATTCGAACCAAGTATGGCAGAGGACTGAATTAGAAATAATCTATTCCCTTAAGAAATAAATTAATATAATTATTTTTGGAAGAAGTGGTGCATGCATTTGTGTTGCTAATGCTGCGAGTTGCGTAGAAGATATGTGGAAGAATTTCAGTTTCGAGAAATTCAAAATATTGGTTAGAGAAAATTGAAGACTGAAATTCTTCGGGTTCTTTTTGTTCTTCAAGATAAAATAGAAGAGATGGCCATGGCAGATATGTTCATGCGTTTGATTAGTTTGCGTGTGTACCTACCTATAACACTTATTTCACTATTTGTATAGATCACATATCTAAGACTTTTGAGTCTACTATATACCTAGCTGCATGTGTTCTGAAGTACTTTTGTCTTCAAATCCAACACCAGTAACTCCAAGAAACGCACTAGTGCTCGGGTCAGGCACTCGTTGCAGTTATGTTTATGCTCTCGCATTTGATGACTCCATCGTCAGCAAAAATTAAGCTTCGGTTTCGATGTTACGTTGGTTTGTGTACAAGACAACGTAACGTAACTATAACGCAAAGCAAAATTTTCAGTGTACTAGACTAGACAAAATCATAATAGGCGTTTTTCTTTTTTTTAGTTCCGAACAGAGAAGTGAAACGTCAAAAACGTAAGAGTATTTCTTTTTCAGTTCAGCGACACCTGAACGCTCAAAATGCTTTTCTTTTTTCTTCAGAACACTACGCGAGCGCGCTCTACGTGCTCGAAATAATATGACGGGGCATCTAGAGCAAGACTGAGCGCAGCCAACTTCACATAGCTCATAGCCCAGTCATTATAGTAAGTTCACCTCGGAATTTGAGATACCCAGCTGTAAATTTGTATGAACCTCTATTTTGACACCCTAAAAGTTGTCTCAAAACCTACATATTGTAGTGTGTCAGCGTCCATTAAAAACCAAGGGTCAAAGGTCACAAAAATCGTTTATTGGCATATATCTCTTTTATTATGGTTTTTTTTTGCTATTTGTGTCTTTTAAAATATTGTAGAAGATTAAATTCTCTACAACTTTTGCCTCAACAGTTTTTTTGTACGTTGAACCGTTTTCGAGATAGAGACCAGAATGCGCAAGGTTATAGCATAATTCTACGAAAAACGAAAATGAACTTTTTTTCAGCGCCTACTACGACGCACGATAGCCAAAAACTGAACTTTCGGCTTCGGCCAAAGCTTCGGCCAAAGCTTCGGCTTATTTCGGCCGAAGCCGAAGGCTTAGCCGATTGTAGTTTTCTTAGCCGAATGTTGGCGAAGCCGCATTCAGAGGCTGTGACACGACTTCTGCGCTTTTTTAAAAAGGGAAAAAACTTTTATAAAAGCATAGGAGAAACTACCGAATTTGGATGAGCTCGCTGCAGCATTTCAAGAAAAAAACTGTCCGATTCAAAAATTATTTGAAAATGGAATTCAAACGTTGTTGGTAGTCTATAATGCTCCAACGTCTGTGGCAAATATCGATCATTTTCGTTATACACAGTACGTTAAGTCTTCCAAATTTAATAAGCCTGTACAGTTATCAAATATTCCGCCAACAAGTGCAGCAGCTCATCAACATCTTAGTTGTGTTTTTTATCAAGTCCAAACTTGGTTAGGGTGTGATTTGGAACCCCAGGAGTGGGGTTGCACAATGCTTAACGGATTCCTTGAACCAATTAAGACACTTCTAAAACCTGCTCCAGAGGAATTGCTTAATACGATCTTCTGTAACTGCAAGGTTGGTTGTGCTCGCGATGTAAACGCAGGAAATCAGGGTTGCAGTGCTCTTTAGCCTGTGGCCAGTGTAATGGGCAAGCTTGTCTCAATGATTCACCGTATCTGAGCGATAACATTGAAGATGAAATGTTTGACTTCGAAATCGTTGAAGACCCATACACAAATGGTTCTGAAGACGATAAAGAAGAAGAATTGCAATCTCTACAGCAGCAGGAAGATGACGATGATGAAGAAGAAGAAGAAGAAGAAGAAGAAGATGAATATAGTTTAAGTTTTAATAATTTTCATAAATTTCTTTCAATTTCAAACACCAGAAAAATGAGATTTTATAATAAAAACATTACTTATTAAGAATTTGTATATACATATACAGTATCTATATATAATATATATATATACAGTACATTACATAGTATGATGAATACATATTGATGACATTATTAAATATCTTATTTTATCAGCTTTTATAATAGTTCATAATTTTTATATGGCTGGTTTCCGACCGGGGCTACCGGATGACCTTAAATTATGCTCTAACCTTGAGAGACCAGAAGGTCTCTATCTCGAAAACGGTTCAACGTATAAAAAAAAACTGTAAAAGCAAAAGTTGTAGAGAATTTAATCTTCTACAATATTTTAATAGACACAAATAGTAAAAAACCCATAGTAAACGAGATATATGCCAAAAAACGATTTTTGTGACCTTTGACCTTTGGTTTTTAATGGACGCTGACACCCTACAGTATGTAGGTTTTGAGACAACTTTTAGGGTGTCAAAATAGAAGTTCATACCAATTTACAGCTGGGTATCTCAAATTCCGAGATTCTTGCTTTATTTTGACTTAAATGACTGGACTATCAGTTCAGAACACGTTCACATTGTTCGTTCTCTGATCAGTGCACTGTTCGGAACTAAAAAAGAAAAACGCCAAATGTCAACTCAAGCGAACACAAAGCGCCAGCAACGTCGAAGCAGTAGCCGAAACTTGATTGTGATTCAGGAATATTTTTGGTCTTAGGTACCCGAGACTTTGCCTTTGACTAGGTAGTCGAGAAATGTCCCTGTTTGTCACTGCAGTGGTTCCCTACTGCACCTAGACAATTAGAATCAAAGTGAGTTTATCGAAACCAGCAAGACCAAGTATTGCTTTATCTGCGGTTTCGTCTGTCGTTTCAAGCAGTTCAATCCTGGGAAATCAGTAGATCCTATCACAATATCGCTTGGACTTCGAGGTTACGTTGGTTCGTGTACAAGACAGTATAACGTGACCCCAACGCAAAGCAGAAAGTAAAATTTGAAATGAAAGCCGTAAGTTAGAGCGTTAGAAATAGGACTGGTCGATGTTTTGAACTGAAAAAGATGATGAAAAAGAGGTTGGAGTTTAAGAAACCAAATGGTCGAATACAGGAAACAGGTGCGTTTTTTTTTTTTTTTTTTTGATATAAAGACAAAAGATTATCAGATCAAATCAGTGCCCTATTTCATAAACATTTACAAGTGACAATCCCACAAATTTGTCGTAGTTATCTGACAAATTTCCATTTCATATCGTATTGACAGGTCGTACCTATATGACAATTTTGTAGTGACAAATTTGTCGCTGCCAGACTGTGATCAATTTGTCATGACAATTTTGTCACTGTCAGATAATGATACAATTGTCGTGACATTTTTGTCACTATCTGATAAATTTGTCGTGAAAATTTTGTCATTGTCATATATTTTGACAAATTTCTTGCAATGTATGCAAGAGACTGAATTTAGCTAGAAGAAACTATATGCGACGCGAAATTTTTCATTAAATTGAAAATCACTTATTGCAGCAAAATCATTTGTTAATTCTGTCCTTAAAAATTTAAGGACGACGTATTTCCCGAACTTCTATCTCAGACTCATTATCGCTTTCACTTGAAGAAAAATATTTGAAATTTTTAACAATTCAACTTGTCACTTTTCGACCGAAACTCAATTGCCTGTCACAATTGTCAGTTACATATTGACAAAATTGTAATTTGTATAACTTTTTCTGACAATTCATTGTCATGACTCATGACAATTTTTTTATGAGACGAAATTACGACAATTTATAGTCGCAGATTTCCCGATAATTCTACAAAATTGTCAATTTTTCTATGGAACAGAATATAAACAATTTCCTAGTTGTCATTTACATAATTGTGACCTGCCACCTATCGCCATTGTCAATGTTGAAAAAGAATATTTACTACATATTGCTCATTTCGAAGTCAAGTAACCGGTTGATTTTTTGGTGATGCAAGGAAAGCTGTGGAATACTGTCAGTGCATATGCTTTCCAAATGGGATGTTAAAAGTTCGAAAAAAATATTCTCAGAACTGCCATGAGACTATCAGAAAGAAAAAAAAACAGATTTTGTAGAACACTATGTCAGAAAGACAAGCGAGTATTATGAGGACTACCATAGAAGCATGGGATACGGTACCAGACTGACATATCTTTAGTATGTGCAAGTCGCAAGGTCTTATCTTTTTCAAGCCCGTGCTCATCGAATAAGATCGACACATTGTCATTCCAATCAGTAGTGGAAACGAAACCTAAAGCGATTACCATTTGGCAAACAATTTATGAGATCGCGGATTGCAGAGTGATACGGGGAGAAGCAGTCGCCCAGCGACACCCTTTTCTTCTGACAGAACTTTTTAAGGGGGAGTATCAAGTGGTATAATCTGGACAAAAGCATAGACATCTGTTTAGCACAAAGTTTGTGAAATCAGAAAAAAAAAAATAGTAAGATACAAGTCATTGCTAGGCGGGACTTCAAAGGGACCCTAAAAACAAGCTGTGGAAACCAGGTGGTCAATCAATATACAGGGTGATTCGCATAAGGTGTGACAAAAAAATAGGGTGTGTAGGTTGGACCTAGACAAGCAAAAAATCGTATGGGAGGGGGGGGTTCATTTTCCCCCGTTTAGGCGGGAGGGGCAATTTAAGAAAAAAGTCACTAAAAATTGGAAAAAAATTGTTTAAAAATAACGGTAGCACCTACAGAGTCGTACTATAGCATTTTGAAAAGCCAAAAACTTAAACATTAATTTAAATTTAAAACTAAGTTGTTTAAGTAAATAGTTTTTGAAATATTAATTTTCAAAGTCAAAATTTTGAAAAAAAAAACATAATTTTTTTTCTTAAAACCACTTTTCTTCCAAATTTTACTTAATTAAGTAATATTTTTTTGGCTTATTTTCAATGCTCTTATTTATTTTTGATCAAATACAAGAAACCGGATGTCAAAATAACTTGTAGTTTTTGAGAAAACCAAAAATTACAAAAACGACTTTTGTCAAAATTTTTTTTTTTTAAGTTTTTTTTTCGTTATTGGATTCTTAAGTGAACTTACGAAATAAAGGATGGATTTTCTCTTTACTTTTTTTATTGAGAATTCACTTAAAAGTCCAATAACGAAAAAAAAAATTTGACGAAAGTCGTTTTTGTAGTTTTTGGTTTTCTCAAAAAATACACGTTATTTTGACATCCGAATTTTTGTGTTTGATCAAAAATAAATAAGAGCATTGAAAATAAGCTAGAAAAATACTACTTAATAACGTAAAATTTGGAAAAAAAGTGGTTTTAAGAAAAAAAATTATGTTTTTTTTCAAAATTTTGACTTTGAAAATTAATATTTCAAAAACTATTTACTTGAACAACTTAGTTTTAAATTTAAATTAATGTTTAAGTTTTTGGCTTTTCAAAATGCTATAGTACGACTTTGTAGGTGCTACCGTTATTTTTAAATTATTTTTTTTCCAATTTTTAGTGACTTTTTTCTTAAATTGCCCCTCCCGCCTAAACGGGGGAAAATGGACCCCCCCCCTCCCATACGATTTTTTGCTTGTCTAGGTCCAACCTACACACCGTATCTTTTTGTCACACCTTATGCGAATCACCCTGTATATCTAAATATGTGATGAGTGAGAAGAAGAAAACGGCTTTCAACGATGAAAAAAATCGCCTAGAAATGAGTTACAGAAACAGCAAGAAGTAACGCACTCAGTTTCAAGCTAAAACCACGGAGAACATATATCGCAACCTGGAAATGTCTGATCCTGATGCTGTTGCAAACAAAGCTAATCGAGAAATACGAGCAAATAACTTGAATAAGAGGGAAACTAAATTCTAATTAACCGCTCAAAGTAGGATAAATGATCAGAAAACCAACGCCCGCTGATGTTCATTACCGATATGGTCAAAGACAGCTTCTTGAGAATGACGACAGTATTGTAATGGCCCTCTGAGCAAACTGTTTGCTCGAGAACATTTCACCAAAGCTGAACCATAGTCGAAGAAATTTGCGAGGGAAGCAGCTAATAACTCCAGAAATGGACATGGTGCTGGCCAGACGGGATATCATATGAGTTTTGGAAAGCGATGGGAGTCATCGGGCTTAGGTGGCTCACGATTCGTATCTCTAAGCTTATTGTAGGTGATAGTATACCTAAGCGATCGAAAGAAAGAAACCAACGTACGAATTTTTCATAAAATTAAACTTAATTAGCCTAGGCTTTGACGATCATTGAACCGGTAGCTGACTGCGAAAAATCTTGAGACTGTCTGCAGACAAATTTTGGTTTTCGCGGGTGTATGAACTCTGAAATTTTTAAAAATCTAATAATCCTAGTAACTTCCTGACTTCTTGAATCATTTCAGTTGGTTGGTTGATCTCGAACATCGTTCGATCGACAACCACGAGATTTGATTTTGGGCTTCTCTCAGCAATCGAAGAGGTGCGGATGATTGAGGATGTTATCCGTGGAGCTTAACGAAAAATTACCAGCTGTAGTTACCTAATTAGTCTCTGGTAATAAAACAACTTGAGATGACAACATCAATCATCGGATAACCGTAGCCCTAATGAAATGGAAGAAAGCTCCACTATTTTCGGTGATCAAAATGCATATGTCTTTAAAGTCCAAGAGAATAATATACACAGCGGTTGTGTGCTGTGCACAACTCTCTCATACGGTTCACAATGTTGGACCATTCTTAAAAAAATTGAGAGTAAGCTAACTATGATTCGTAAAACAAAACTTCTGATGAGTAAATACCACCAAGATACTTACCCAGTCGGTATTGTAGTGTTCAAAGGAGAAATCCGGAGAACAACGTCAAGAAGTAAATTTTTTACGATGTTCCGATTATATTCAGAAAATAGATAAGACAAGCCTAAAACTGAAAGGAACGGACAAACTAATGTGTCACACCAGTAAAAAGTTGACCTCCAACATGGAATAATGCAAAGTAAGGATGCTTGTCAACTCTGTCTAAGGATAACCTTGCTTACTACACAGGTGAATCCTACAATATAAAGGATACCAGGTGCCATCTTTTCCAGCAAAAAACAGATAACATCGATTAATGGGATAAAATTTCACAATAGACTGACACTTTTGTATAACTTTGTAATAGTCCAAAAATCGGCAGTGAACACACAAAATAATTTCAGTGTTGCCACTAAACTCAGAATTGTTTTAGGCAATCGCTGCAACTTTGTGACAAGCAAGGATATTTAGAAATAGAAGTCTCCTTTTAAAAACCAAGATGGCCTTTTAAAGGCCTTGATCAGCTCAGTCCAGATATGTGATGCAGAAGCATGGACCTTATCTTAAACCAATAACAGATACCTTGGGTCCTTGGCCGTTTCGAAAGTGAAGTGATTCGATTGGTCTTTATTCCTTTTGAAGACGATGTAGGGAGAAGAAGATTCAACACTTAAATCTATATGAGCTGCATTGCGATAGGGACATATAAAAACGATGGACAGCAAAGTTCTTTCTCGGCGGGTTTTTGAAAGCCCATAACAGGGAAGCCATGGCAGGAGAAGGTCTCGTTTTAGGTGCTGCAATAAAGACTAAAAGTCCCCTAACTTTCTTAGAGTGCGGAACTGGAGACAATTCGCCGTTCGCCCGAAATCAAAACTGATGCCGAAAAGTGTTGGTTGAGGCTCTATTCACTGCGAACTCCGAACCGAACTGTAATACCCACCTGAGTAAGTTGGAATTAAAGAAGAGGCATAAATAGAAAATAAATAAGGTGGCGCAACAAAGCGAAGAGCCCCGGGGCCTAGCGCATTTCTCACAACCATGATTTGTAAGGGAATCAAGAGCACCTATAATGTTCTGCCAGTTCCGAAAGGCTAATCGAGAAATCGCTTTTCATGGCAATTAAAGGCTTTGCTAACATAATTCAGCTGATATGACAGTTTTCTTTTACCTATTTGAACAATAAGCTTTCTCTTTCTTCTGCGTGGAACCTACGGCCGTCCGGATAAGCTTTTTGTCGAAAACCAACTGTTTTCGGTTTTCGTGTGAACCCTTTTCTTTGAATTTCTTTATTTGATCATGATATGAAATGAGAGTTGTTTTCTAGAATCCTTCGTATATACGAGTTTTGTCACAGGGTAAGCGTAAAAAAAAAAGAAAAAAAAAGAAACCCCACCTTTGCACACGCAGTTGCTATTAAAAATTCAATAAAAACAGAAACAGATAACAACGATAACGCGAAATCGTAAAATAAATGTTTTTAATCATATGCACAATTCAAATCATACACCATGACAGCAGATAGATCTTATCACAAAAGGCATTACAGTAATTCAAATAAACGATAGTCAACCCCCCATCTACGAGGGTGTGTTACTGTGTAAAAATTTTGACTGGCAACCACCATTAAAGAACCGTCCGAGGACCGACCGACGGACGGACGACGCGACAATAGTGTCTAAAGATACTTTATTTTGTAGTGCAATTGTATCAAATCAATTCAAAAAGTGCATACTTAATCACTGCGCATTGATCCATTGTCAATAGCAGTAACTTTGTTCCAAATTTCCCAAGAAGTATATTGTGTGATGGAAAAAAAGGAAAAACTAAATCTGAAATACTCACCCCTAGATTCTGTTTTTTTTTTTTTTGTGAGATTATAACGATTTTGAACGAAAAAAAAAGTGGGAAACACACAAGGGGCGGAGCATATAGTTTTCCACTTTTTGAGGAAAAACTTATCAGTTGTGAGGTTTTGGGGTGTTTTATCGGTTTTTTGAAATTTAATTTTTGTTAGTTCGAATTTGAGTTCCCTCTGTTAGGAGACTGCGGGAAGAGGGTTATTGATTGCGCAGTTCGAATTTCTGATTTCAGTATTTGCTTACACTTTTTACAAAAAGGACTACGTTTTGCGTCGCGCATGATCGACCATTAATTTTTCGCAAAGTTATAAGTTTTTTTTCGGTTTGTTTTGGTTTTAGTTTTCAATAAAATTTGTATATCAAAAGTGAGAAACAAGTTCAATGGTGCTTAAGAAGTTGGCAAGGCCTTCAAAACGAATGTGTCACGTCGCAGTATGACAGTTTGCACTTAAAGTGAAAAAAAGTTGGAGTGAGAAACCGCTTCGTAATAATAAAAATAAATTGAAAGCTTATACTAAACAGCGGTGGCGACAAGGACGACGACTGTCGGCAAACACTAGGAACCCTACATGAGTACGCACCACTACCCGATATATACCTACATATATATATACTTACAAATGTATGAACCAAAAACAAGAAAAAATTTCAGGATGTATATGTGTTGGAAATTTATATTCTCATTCTCCAGAGATGCTTGCCATCAGAAAATTGTAGAGCCACCCACAACCACCCACTTGTCTTCCCTTATTAGCAGCCTGCTTCATTTGTTGCCTATACCCAACGTCCTATAGTCAGTCCTTTACACACATAAACCTCCCATCCTTCCCTCCACGTGCTGGTGGTATAAGATGTGAGGTTGGGTCAGCCTTGGTTGCTTCAGTTTCGGTGTAAAACTATCTTCCATATGGAAACTTAATTTATGTTTCCAACATCGCACAGAATTTGTTTCATTTTCTAGTGAAATAAAACGAATTTATTCTATTCCTCCTTTTTTCGGTCAGTCAATGTGGAAAATAAAAATGAAAATGAAAAAAAAAGTGGGGACTAGGGAAGAGAATTTTTTTTTCCACTGAAACCCATAAAATTGGATGACTGTGTGTTTTGTATAGATATATGTACTCGCATGGGAAGAAGGAAGGATATTGGTAAAAAGTTTTCTGTTTTCCAACTTCATATTATGGTGGGGCCCTTAAGAAGGAAGCCTTACGCAGTTAAAAAAAAAGGATGCTGAAAGCCTGACAGAGTGTATGACTTAAGGAAGATTTTTGTGTTTCCTTTTCTTGTGAGCAGGAAATGGTGTGATATTATGGGCGATAATTACAAAGACAAATTCTGGCCGAGAAGGTTCAATTTATAATTAAAAGCTGGGGCTTACACAGTTCGAGCTTTTTGAAATTCCTTTACAGATGCTACTATGATGTTGTTATTTATGGATGACTATTCGAATATTTTATCTTTATCCTTAAGGATTACTTTGAATCCGGTGTAGTAAAACAATTTCATCTACACCAAGGATACAACAGAGAATTTGCACTTCCTTTGTTTCGTATTGTTTGTGTATGCGATAGCTTTTCTTTGAATGAAAGTTGTGACGCCTCATTTGTTTCAGAGCAGAGTTTCAGCTTTCAAAATAAATAAGTGATCGAAGGATTTTTGATAAAAACACATAAATATGGTGGCTCAACACAACGAGGAGCCCCTGCGCCTAGTGCATTTCTCTCAACCATGCCTTGTAAGCGAATGGAGGGGACCTACTATGCCCTGGCGATTCCGAGAAAGCGCTTTCATATCGGAGCAATTGTTAATTCCGATATTAGTGGAATATATTTTTTGCTTTCATTTCGGTTTCGAACCACAAACCTCCCGCGTAACAGGCGGACATCCTAATCATTTCGGCACGCGTAAGACCGTCGATTTTTGATTATAGATCAGCAAATTAAGCTCAATAATACTCAATGTTGGTCCAAATGTGGTGCAACTTCTACAAAAACTAAAGCTCTGTCTGCAACTAGTTCAACGTTTAAGAAGAAAAGCAGATACATAATTTTATTTCTAAAAGATTTTACTAAAAACAGTGTATGCTGGTATAAAATTAATTAAGACAATAACTTTAAGTTGCCTGTCTGGTTAACAGGAAAATTAAAATTGAAGTTTAGTGAGTAGATATAATTTCATTAATTACGAAAATTCAATTAAAATTAGGTTGCGATACTTGATTGCAGCTTTTAGAAAATTGTATAGGTTAAGGTATCAGTTGCCATTCAAAACGTTGAGAAGTTCAGAGCGGGAGAGCACGTCCTTTAAAGAAGACAGGTTCCGACCAAATGGAAAGTGATTTTCGATGCATCCATGTTTCAAACTGTACATATGCCATCAGTATCTTTCTGGAATGCTCTTCCATTGAGATTGGGAAGCCCACAACGAGCTTTTAAGATGATTGAAAGAAAAGACTATGTTGTTCCCCAACCGAACAGAGCACACACACATATATATACTGGCTCGGAACCAGACTACCCCTACTATCCGAGCATCCAAATCAAACTATTATGCTTCCAAGCTAAATATTTCCCTACCTCCTAGAAAATTATGGAGTAACTTAAGCAAAATTGGTATTTGCAAAGAAAAAACTCTCAATGTACTCTTGACCCGGATGAAGTAAATGATTTTTTCCTTGGTGAATCGGTTTCTGTTGGTGCATTTGAAATGAATTCTTCCTCAATTCTCTCGAGTTTGGTGCCCAGTTGCGGAGGTTAATGAAGATGAAGTTATGAAATGTGTAATGGAAGTTAAATCAGATGCAATTGGTGAAGATGGTATACCTTTGCGTTTTGTAATGCTTGTACTGCCTCTCATTATAAACCATCTCACGCATGTCTTAAACTGGTGTATCATTACTGCTACTTTCCCTCTTTCTTGGAAAGTTGCGAAAGTACTCCCTATAGCCAAAAAACGGGACTCTGCCTTTCCTTCTGATTTCAGACCAATCAGTATTCTACCGTGTCTTTCTAAGGTCTTAGAGAAGTTAATTGAGAAACAAATTGTAGTACATCTTTCAAGAAGCAATCTTTTATTTGATAAGCAATGGGGTTTCAGAGCTAAACACAGTTGCTCAACAGCCATGGTCATTATTCTCGAGGACATTGGAGTTGGATATGATAAGGGTCATCTCAGTCTTTTAGGGCTACTTGACTTTTCTAAGGCTTTCGACAAAGTCAATCACAATATTCTGAGCTGTAAGTTGCGAAACTCTTTTGGATTTAGTGGTCAGACATACAAGCTATTAACGGATTATCTGTCGGGTAGACAGCAAAAAGTTGCATTTGGTGGTAAGAGTTCAACAGCTAAACCTGTAATCCAAGGAGACCCACAGGGATCGATTCTTGGTCCGTTAATCTTCAGTATGTTCATCAATGATCTACCATCTTGCTGTTTGCATGCTTCTGTGCACTTATATGCAGATGACGTCCAACTTTATTTAGCCAGGCCTTTTCATCAACTTGGACGTATTTATGGCTGCATACGAAAGCTTTGGCAATCTGCCCACTTTACCCCTGTGGAAACTCTTCGAAAATTGGTACTTTCCTTAATTCTGCCACTGATTTCATATTCTGAAGTCGTGTATAGTAACCTTGATTCACTTTCCAAACGGAAATTACAGGTGGTTGCATGCAATGATGCAGTTCGCTATATCTACGGGTTACGCACATATGAACATACTTCTGCATTAGCCAGGAATTTGCTAGGCTGCGGTTTAGAACAATATATCAATGCAAGAAACTGTATATTTTTACACAAGCTAATCAATGTTAAGGCACCGTCATATTTGTTTAACAGACTTTTATTCAATCGGTCCGAAAGAACAATAAATATCATTCCCAATCTTTGGAACTACCTCAACTCATACCGTTTATTTTTTATACATGCTGTAAGACTCTGGAACTCCTCCCGTCCTCAATCAAAATAATTGCCAATCCCAAAACTTTCAAGTCCGCTATCTTTCTCTACTTTTCATCCCTTTAATACTATCCTAATACAATTCCCCTTCTTTATCTTTTGCAAAGAATAGCTTAAATTGTAATAAATTGTTATAAGCATAAATGTAAGCTGTTTTCAACTCTTTTATTTAAAGCATAATTGTAAACTTTATTTATTTTTATTAATTTTAAGATTTAAATCAAATTGATAGCATAATCTACCTAAGTACTAAAATGATTTAATCTTACTGTATGTACCTACCTCTTTTGTAAATCAATAAATCAAATATGCCACCAACCCTGCTCTTAAGTAGTTAAATTTTGAATTCACACATCCCGTATGATCGTTTCCCATCAGAAACAAGAATTCTAAAAAACTGAATCAGTTTGTAATTATGTATCAATAGCAATCAATAAATCAAATTTCAGTATTATTCAATCAAAGCATCAAATTCACACATAAAGATAACCTAACAATGATTGACTTGTGATAGGGGTCGTCCTCAGTCCTCACACTTGTGCATCTATTTAACCAACTTCTTTTTCTTTTTCTCATCTTTTTATAGTAATTACAAAGATGGCTGCATCGATATATGCAACCCCACCACCCGATTTGAGCAGCGAGGACACAGCACACAGCGACGCATCGAATTCTTCACAAATAAGTAACAACAGCTCTCAGCACAGTAGTTCGAAGCAATCGGAATCAATTGAAGGAGCGAATGGAGAACGTCGATCAAGCACTGGCGGAGGAGGAGGAGGAGGAGGAGGAGGAGGTAGTAAAAAGCATCACAAACGTAGTATCGCTGATGTTTTAATGGGTCATAATCAGGCTTTGATGGCACAAGCACTCACATCATCTAGCTCTGCATTTTTGGAGGCTCTTCAGTTTGATCAATCGAAGAAGCGGCGAAAGCAGTCAATGCCCATACGATTGGCGGCCTTGAATTTGAGTGCCAATGGTGGCAACAAGACAACAGGTGACCAGGCAGTTGACAATATGTTGGATCAACATCAGGAAGATGTTGCAATGCATGACCAGAAAAATGGAACAATAAAAGAGGAGCCAAATCAAGAAGAAGACAATATTCAAAGTGAAGACTTTGAAGATAAACTGACGAAAATATTTCTTCCGAAACTGGTTGGCCAGATGAATCCTTTCGATTTACTACAAAGAAACATATCACCACTGGAAAATTTCCAGGAGAACACAAAGACAAGATCTCCCGAAAGGGATGACAAACATCATCAGGAACAACACAATGACAATGGCATGGAGAACTATTCGCAGATATTCTGCAAGGAATGCGGCGAGAACTTTGACTCTGACTTAAGGCTGAGGTTTCACATTATGCAGGAGCATTCCACACCTCGGCAACAAGATGAATTTAAAAGAAACACATCAAACGAGCAACATCGCATGGACATGTTGTCACCAGTGAAAGTGAAGTTGGAGAAAAAGGACGAGGAAGAGCAGATAAATTCACCAATGCAAGACAACCGGAGCTCACAGAAACCGGAGCAATGGATATCGGCTATGCCAGCTTTGGGATTTCCCTTTCCACCAGAGGCAGCTGCAGCTGCTTACTCCAGTGGGTACCTCTCACAGCTTCCACTTCTTGGAGTTCCTTCAGGTTTTCCATCTGTAGATGGGCTCACTCGTCCTCCATTGAGAATATTCAATCCGGAGGCGTATTGTGACCTTTGCAACAAAGAATTTTGCAATAAGTATTTTTTGAAGACGCATAAAGCTAATAAGCATGGAATATATGATCCTTCGTGTACTTCCACTGAGTCTGGGATGACGAGTGCTCCTCCGATGGGAACTATGAGTCAAGTTTTTCATCTTCAACTGCAGCAACAGCAGCAGCAAATGGAACAGGCTGCTCAGTTTCAAGCGGCGCAACAACATCAACAGCAGCAGCAGCAGCAACAACAACAGCAGTTGCAACAACAACAGCAACAGCAGCAACAACAACAGCAGACAGCTCCCCCAACTCCGATGATTCCATGTGACGTTTGCTCAAAGAAGTTCACAAATATTTTTGCCATGAAGCGTCATCGTACCAAAGCCCATGAAGTTCCACCGCCAACTTCAATGAATTCTCCAAATCCCACAACCACCACCATCTCAACAACCAGTTCTAGTCCAGCAGATCTGAAACACGATACCGAACCCATAACTCTAGGGAATTCCAATGAAAAGGAAAGTCTGCCAGAGAAGGAAACATCAACGTCATCGTCATCTGGTAATATCCGTTTGCCAGAGGGATTTCGTGAGGACTTTTCAGTCGAACAAGAGGATGTATCATTCACTCCCCAACCGCGTAAGCTGTCTCCCTCATCCCAGCAACAAGCGCGTGACTCGAATTTCTCTTTCGACAAACTCAAACGACTGGGAGTCATAAATCCTGAGGCATTTTGCGATCTTTGCTGCAAGGAGTACTGCAATAAGTACTTCCTGAGGACGCACAAGTGGAAACGACATGGTATCTTTATGCCACCAGATGATGCAAAAGACGATATAAAAATGCAGTGGCCATTTTTTGCCATGCAAACGACTCCACTCAACTTGATGATGGCTAATGAAAAGCTAATGGAACGAAAGATTCTTCCTTCGATGGACACCGAAAAGGATTTAGTGAAGCGCTTGAAGTTCGACACAGAATCAAAGGCTTTGAATGGTCAGAATGAAAAAAATGAAGGACTCTCACCGTCAGCAGAGGCTGTCAGTGAGCAAGTGACACAGCAAAGTGAGTCTGATGCCGTGGGTCTGAATCTCCAGAAGCTCCAGTCCATGATAATGCAGCTGAATGATTTGAATGGCAAGCGTCCAGTGCCCTGCCACTTCTGTGGCAAGGAAATGGAAAATCAGTACGTACTTCATGCCCATATAGCGACCGAACATTCCATGGACAGCAATAACGGCAACAACCTTCCACCTTTCGTGGGGATGAAGCTCTCTCCCTCAACGTCTCCAGCAATGACGGGAATGCCCAGTGAAGTGTGCAAGCAGTGTGATAGAGAATTTTCGACTCTTTTTGAATTGAAGCAACATATCGCTGAGGCTCATCCATTGCCCAGCAGTTTAAGCAACAACAGTCCGCTACGTGATGGTTTTGCCACCCCCGAGCGACCAATTAACGCGAGTTCCAATGGCCCCTCAGCAGCGGGCGTTGGAGCTAATCAGGTACCAGGAACTCGAGCTCCATACACAATCACGCCAACAAGCAGTTACTGTGAAATCTGCAACAAGGAACTATGCAACAAGTACTTTATGAAGACACATATGCAGCGCATGCATGGCATCGAAATTGAAAATGGCGCCCAAATTGGAGGAGTTGTGTGCAACATATGCAACAAGGAGCTCTGCAGCAAATACTTCCTGCGAGTGCACAAACACAACACTCACGGGATTGTTGACGAAGGTTCTCCCCTGCCCCAGTCAAGACAGAGCAATGGCGTAGAGCTTCAACCAGAACAACAGGACATGAGCAATAGTTCCTATCCCACTGACTCAAAGGCAGCAGACCTCGCTGGTGTGGACTTCAATACAAGATACTTCACTCATTACACCGAAGTCTGCCCTCTTTGTAGCCGTCGATTCCGCAGTGCGAAATGGCTTCGAGCTCACTTAATGAGCGATCATGGTCCATCCGGAGTGGACAAGTTGCGTGAGATGGAGGCACAACTTGGAGGCGGTTTTAGTAAGCCCACGAGCCCGACCTTGAAAATTCCTAATGGCAACAGTATTCCACAACCAAACCCACTAAACAATATCAATCCAAATCTTTTAGCAAAAAACCCGTTCCCAGGACTCTTTGGTTCGGAGAATCCACTCCAGTCGCCACGTTTCAAAGAATACCAGTGTTCGCTTTGCTCATTTTCAACTCCTTATTATGCGTTCCTGTTCATTCACGAAAGATCTCATTCAATTTTGAGTGGCGGACCAGTAACATCTTCAGTACCTCCCTCCTCGCCACCTGCTCCCATCAAATCCGAATCAGCGGTCTCAATAGCCAAGGAAATAGCCGGCACTGATATTACTGGCGATAACCAATCTACAAGTACAACCACCAAAATAGCTGTGTCCTCGTCGTCTTCATCTTCATCGACATCATCGGGGGGAACTCCGACTACAACACCAGCCTCAACACCGGTACCGCAAACACCACAAGAAACAGCCAAACGAGACTCACCGGCCGGGGTTAAAACGATTCAAGCAACTTCTGTAACCGCTTCATCAACAGCAACAACATTATCACCATCATCCTCAACACACACACCAATGCCATACAATATTGATGTGAATATCCTACAAGAAGTAGCAAATAAGTCCAACCAACCGGTGGCTTATGCAGTACCGCAGGATTCAAATGGATCCTTTGTTGCCGGCAGTGAACTCATGCAGTCCTTTTATGTTCGAGAGAGTTCAACATCAGAGGGTGGCGATGGATCAAACAGGTTTGTTCCAGCTCTTATTTATTTACCAGTTAGAGAACGCATTTCAGGTCCAATAACCGTGTCATTTACACTGACACCAGCATAAGCCATTTTTTGTTTTTAATTTATAGAACGATTGTCTATACACAACCATGTTGCCAGATACAATTTTTCTTTAAGACATGTATTAAAATACAATATTTACCATCTCACATTCTCACACACACGCAACAAAACCTAAAGACTGAGTGCGGAAACTTATTACTTACACATTTGTCAGTCATTTTTATTATTATCTACAAGACACTGCGAACGATAAAATGAAAAATTAATTGCATCTGGCAACAAAATTAAATTATATTAATTAATGTCTTCTTTTTAAATTCTAATTTTTTTTATTTTTAAAATTTAAATTTAGTGATTAATGAAAAAAGTTCCTAAAAATATATAATAGAGTATAATTATATAACTTAAAAATTATAATAATATTTAATTAAAACAAGGAATATAAATTTTGCAGATAGTTAAATCAAAAAAAAAAAAGCTTGAAGTTAATAGGAATAATATAATTTTGATTTAAATATAAAAGAGGAAAATATTTTAATTTCAATTAGAAGGGAAATTTACAAAGGAATAATGAAAACTTTTTTTCTTCTTTCAAATATATCTACATAAAGTAAAGATGCTTGCTCAAGATGATTTTTGTTTCCAAAATTAAATGCATACTTTCATGGGTCATACTGGAGGGTGGGTTTTGGAGTGGGGGAGTTATTTTAGTATTCTTTTCTTTTGTAAAACTTATATTTTAAATCTCTTTTGATTTTAATTGAAACCTTGAATAGGAAGCAAACAAAGTTCAAATTTGTAGCCTGATAGCTCAAAGTTGAGGAAGAGATTTTTTTTTTTAAACAATTTGGCAGGCTTCGACAACCGGACTGGATTTTTCAAAGTTATTGGTTGTGTTATATGAGGGAAAACCTTTATCGACAACGTCGCATTTCAAATGAAATAACAGCCCTATTCTGCTATTCACGTGAATCGAACATTCGATTCACCCATTCGATCCCCTTTTGAGTGCCTACTACCTATGCATTCTGCTATCCGTCGGGTGAGCTACATTATCCTAACCAATTTGAAAATTGAGGTTACAGCTGTTTGTGTGAAAATCGCAATTTATGTGTTTGCAAATTGCAACTTTTATAATCAATCGTTGGATCGTTATTTTAAATAAAACAAAAAAATTGTGTTATGGATATTATTGGGCTTTTTTTCCCACTTGCAAACAGTGGAGTAAGATCATCATCGGCCAGAGAAATTCTGCATTCAATTTCATAGCAGAAATTAGGGTAGTAAACTGATCTCTGTTTGTTGTTTTTCCCCTTAAAATGTTAATAATATCTGTTTTGAACAAATCTACAAACAATAATTAGTATTTACTTACATTTTACTAATAACCAGCCACCCAGACGTTCCACTAAATTAAAAACCCGCAACATTTGACTTGCGGATCTGAATTGTGTACAAAGTAAGCGTTCACGTGAATAAGAGAATACCGCGCAGCCATACCGACCTTATCGACATCACCAAGGTGAATCCAGAGATTTGAATGAATAATAGAATAAAGTTCAGTGAAAATTAAAGAAAAATTCCCCCCGATGAATAGCAGAATAGGGCTGTAAGTTTGTTTTAAAAGCCCGAAATTTCTACTTTGTAAATGAATTTGAATGCAACTTCCTTAAGTCAAAAGTCAAACGAAAAAAAACTTCTAGGCGTTGGATAAAGAATAAGATCATAGGCGAGTTAATTTTCATACAATCATTGCTCTCTTAAAAGTATTCGTTATTCGCTTATTCCAAAGAAAAAGACAAATACAGAATATCCTGAAAATCAGGATTTTTACTATTTTTCTTCGTTAACAGCGCCATGAGTATTGAGAGTCGCAACTCTGTCACTTAACTGCTACACACTAATAAAACGCTCATGAGTACGCCTGCCGTGTTGACTTGGTAAAAGGATTTTTCGAAGTGCAAAAATAAGAAATAAAACAAAATACTTAGCTTCTCTCCTGATATGTCACTATCCTGACTATCCTGACTATCCTGAACTCCGTGAGGAAATATCTTCTCCGTAAGCTTTTTTTCTCGAAATTTCCAACTGGAATAGGTCTGTTCGTTGAAATTTCCCCAGGGTTGACCCAGGTTTTCTTGACAACCTTGTGAGTTATCGAAAAATCTTGTGGTTTCCAGTCCTCAAAAAACGCTATACCACAAATCACCACACCTCCCTGTCATTAAAAAAAAATACATGCCATTTGACAGCTCTCAACTCGCCACAGCAAAAAGCTAGGGCGAGTTGGGGGACAACCTATGGCTAACCTATGGCTCAAAAAACACTCGAATTGACATTCAGGGTGAATTTAGGTTTCTCAAAAAACGCTTTGTGGCGACCTTAGGGCAACCCCAGGGCTTCAACAAACAGACCTAATTTAGCCTCTTCGTAAATTAAGTGCAATATCACCAAAAAGAAAATTCTCGTATCTCTCAAAAATCACTATAATTTTTCGCAAGCTTTCTCCTAGATCTTTTCCTTTTCACCTCAAAAAGTCATGCGTCGGCATGTCTAACAGGCTCCCTATTTTCGGTTGTTGCACATCTGAGGACAATCAAATGCTGATGCCGTTGCATCAATTGAACGCTTTGACTTATGTATTGTTTTAAAATTGATAAAAAAAATGTTGGCTTATTAGGGTGGTTCACACTGTAAGTACAACTTGTCATATAATTTGGTCCGATAGATGTCGGATGAGCGGATGTTGTCAGCGCTTACGCTGTCAGAACTGTCGTCGATATTTAATTTTCAACAATTTTTCAAATACTTCGTAGGTCACTGTAGCAGAAATTACACATTTGCACGTAAACGTGAAATAATGGTAAGCATGTCTGCCTATTACTTAGGTGATCGTAGTTCGAACCCCAGAAACTTCTAACAAAATTTTAAGCTTCCTCCGAGCGAAATAAGACACTGTCTTGAAAAATATTTTTCCGCTCAGAATGGTATTCTAATTATTGGCCCTTGAAATCCGTTAAAGCAAGAAGTTTCGTTAGCTTTGTGGCACCATAGTGATAAAAATACTTCGCCGCTCACAAAATAGTTTGTTTTACTTAACAAACCTGGAACTGTCAATGGTAATCAAAAAATCGAAAAACGACAAAACTTTCTGAAATGAAAATTCGAGAAAATCAAGACATTTCTTTACTGACTAATATGCGTCAGTTTAAACCGAACAAAGTTTGCGCTTTAGAAGGGCACGGTAACACTTAACTGATAAGCCCATAGACGAACTATGGAGTTGAGGTCGCTTGAACTTCTGGATCTCTTATATACATATTCTTTGTAGGAATTTTTTTTATATTTAAAATTTTAAAATATCTATGTATGTATCTGGTTTTTGAATTTCTTGAAATTTTTCTCAAGTCTGACAAACCTTACATTATGAAATTTATTTGTCCAACATCAAAATTATTAAAAAAATATTTAAAAACTTCCAACAAGTCAAACAGCGATCGTTTGAGGGTTCGCAATATGCAGCATTTGTCGAGTTGTACAGTGTGATCTGCCATATTTAAAAAAAAGAAAACATATAATCAAGCGATTCACTGGTGTGAAGCAGATAAATGGGAGGACTGTGATTAATTCGTGGTCATTATACAGGTAACAACGAAGAGGGAAGAAGCGGAAAGGGAAAAGTAACTCAGAGACTGTTGAAAACACTACGCCATTTCATTAATCTAAACTAAATCTAAGTTTCACATTTCCAGTGAGGAACCATTTGAATACATTTTTCGTTTGTTGGCTGAAGTTAGTAATTATCTATCGAAGCTTAAGAAAAAGAAAAGAATTTGCTGCAATTTTCTTTTAATTTGAAGTCTATGAATTTTACACTTATTTTGGGAACTACACTGTTTTTATTGAAACATGAAGCGGTGAAACCTTTTTACTTGCCCCAATCGTGAGGTATCCGCATGAGAGTGATATTGTTTGAAAGGTATTGTGACAAGAAAGTGCACAACATGAACATTTAGAATGTTGAATACTATTTTTGCAATTAATATGATGGACTATTGAGAACGAACAACAAAATTAAAATCTCAGTCTTGAGCGATTTTTTCAGTGTGATACCATCTGTTCAGTTAGTAGTTGATGCAACTACCAAGCGCAAGATTTTACTACTTTAAACTAAAAACAAAAAAGAAATAAAACGGTGGAATTGTAGACAAAGACCAAAAAATGGTTCGCCTTCCGAATGGGCTTACGAGAAATCCTATGACTCACAGTCTCAATCTCATCACCTAAATAGTTAAAAATCAAAAAAGATCAAGCTACAGATGGTAGGGTTTAGCTACTCGTACTAAATTTTTTTTTATTTCTTGTCAGTCCGCGCTCCACGGCTTAAGTTAGGTAAGATTATTTAATCTATTTTCATTATCCACTTCGCAATCACATTATCACAATGAAAATTTTTACTTTGTTGGCGCTCACTTAACGCAAAACTCCTACCTTCCAGTATGAAAAAACTTACTTTTCTTAATTGTAAAGTTTTCATTTAAATTGTATGCCAAAAATTAAAACTAAATACAATTTCTTTAAAATCTCTTATGTAAATATATTTAAAACTTAAAATAAAAAAAAAAAAATAATCAAAAGGTATCTCAGGGCAAAAGTACAATTTACATCCAGTAAACGTAATAATTAAATGAAACCAAAAAAATAAAATAAAATATAAAAACACATATTAAGCTACCTCATATACAATAAATAATAATTCTATTTTAGGAAAATTACCTCATTTTAAAACAAGCGAAAAAAACCATTATTTTTAATTTTGTATCTATATAATTTCTTATTATAAGTTTAAAAGTATTTAAGTATATACAAATGTCGTCACATTCCCCTAAAACGAAAACAATATAGTCACATTGCTAGTCTTTTTACTACCTACTAAAAATATAACTACAAAATCTAGTCATGATTATACACCAGAACAAACAATAAGACATTAAAATGAAACCCAAAATGAAAACTCAAGACTACGCTTAGCGCAGCTTAAGATAATCTTCTCTTTTTTTCTCACACAAAATTTCTTCGTTAAGTTTCTTTCCGTTTGTAAATTTTTTAGTACTTAAGGTGTTTTTCTGGAAACGAACATTTTCGAAGAAATTTAAGAAAACAAATAAAGAAATTATTCTGTCTTCGGTAATTGCTATTTACAATTTAAATTGAAATTTAAAATGCTGTGTGCCTTATAGCAATTGCTGTTATCTGTAAAATAAAAAAACAAAACAAACAAAAACAAATTTATTAAAACTTTTAAGAATGCAAATTTACAAATAGAACAATTTTTGTTAAAGTATTTTATTTTAAGTTTTATTCTTAATTTAAATTAAATAAAACAACATTTTGAAAAACTTATCATTTTCTTCTTTTTCATTTTTATTTGAATTTTCTTTTGTTTTGATTTCATCAATGACGACAAGCGTTAATGCAATTTGATTGGGAGATAGAATCATTTATCATCGTTTAATTTTTTCTTTCTAACAAAAACAACCAAAACTACAAGCAGTTAAAGCAAATTGAATGGAAGTACTCAATTTTAAAATTGATTGATTGCAATTCGGGTATAACTTCAAGGAGGTGTCTAAAGGAAGTGTTTTTTTTTCTTCTTTTTTTTCGTTTTTTTTTCTACCCAACCCCTCGCTTTTTTATGACTCGTGTTCAACACACGTTTTTGTTCAAATTGAATTTGAAATAGAAAAAAAAAACAATGATCAGCAGGGAGAAAAACCTATCCCACTGTGAGCAATAACAACCAGTCCCCTATGCACAGAGATAGGAAAAACCGTCTCTGTAACAATGCAACAAAAAAATCATTGCAATGTGGTTTAACAAAAAGTGAAAATAAATAAAATACGGGTACAAATGTTTTCCTCTGGTTTTCACTTTTTATTAAAAAAAATTAATGGAAAAAAAAAAAGAAAAAGCAATGAAGCTAAGGCATCCGAAAGTCAATGGTACCAGCATTTTGTTGATTTTAAAGATATGACCAAGAGATGTGACAATTATAAGGATGTGAGTGGATGACAAATTTTTAAAGACTGCCTTTACATTAATCGCTCAATTGAGATTAATTTGACTACGAATTGATGTGGGAGAGTTCCTGTGCTGGCGCGACTATGATCAAGTGCTGGGAAAACTTATTAAATCAAATTAAGGAACACTTACATGTATCGGGTTTTCCAAAAAGGACTTGATTATATTTTCTGAAAACGCCAACCATTTCAAATATTTCAAAAACTTTTTTATCGGCAATCAAAACCTTTATGAATCGAACTCGTTCATACACTGCCAACCACTTGAATGAGGCCACAAATTTTAGAATCGATTTTCGCTTTTTATAACTGGTGGGAGTTTTGTACCGGAAAAGTTTATTACCAGTTCATAGGTACGTATTTTCCCATTGCAAATTCATAAAATTAAAGAGTTTATTTGAAACGACCGTTGGAATTTCCCAAAATCAAATAATAAACTACTGAAAATAGGTTTAAAAAGGTGCTTCACTAGGGTGAGGCCACATGCAAACTTTTAGGAAAAACAAAAATAATGAGTGAAAGGTTTACGTTTTATGGTTAAATAATATTCATTAATAACGTTTTTTTACATTAATACTGAGTATGTCCGCCATTTCTATCTATTAGACGGTTTGGAATAGAATCATACAGTTTTTTTCAAATAATCATATGAAATTTGGGCCCGGGTACTACGAATAACATCAATTAAGGTGTCCTTGTCTTCAAATTGTCTGCCACCTTCATAAACTTTACGAGATAGCCATGACCAAACATTTTCAATAATGTTTAAGTCCGGTTAATATGGCGGCCATGACAAAAGTTCCACATCTTCTGATTGAATCCAGCTTCTGACAACCCTGCTAGTGCGGATTGGGGCATTATCTTGTTGAAAAATCCAAGTCAGAGGTCCAAAAATGTTTTTCATTTTTGGAAATGACTGTTCCAGCAAACATTTGTAGCTATTTTCGTTCATTGTTGTGGACAAAAACTCCAACTCTAATTCTACTATTTGTGACATAGTAGGTAATAGCTCCCCACACCATTACACCTGATGTACGGCTATGATGTCTTGCCAAAATGAGCTCATCCTTTCTAATATCATTAAAAATAAGTTGTAACCATCAGGACCGTCAAGGTTACACTTTATTTCACCCGAAGAGACAACGCGTTTCCATTCACTGCTCCAATCAAAGCAAAGTCCATACGATGCTCCTTGTTCTTAGCTCCAAAGCAAGTTTCTTTTTCAGTTTCCTCCTTTGACTTTTTGTATTATTCTTCGAACCGTTGTTATGCTGGCTGAAATTCCGCTTTTGGCTTCATCATATCGCTGGTAGAGTGGAATTTGAGGCAAGTCGCAGAATCAACCGATTTTCTCTTGATGTTGTGACTTTTCCCGTGCGTCCTTTTTGATTTTTGCCATAGTTTTGTGGATCAGCAAGATAATTGTTTGCAACTGTCTTGCTCCTGTTAAGTCTCCTTGCTATTTCACGTCCTGAGAGTACTATTTCTTCGAAAGCATCTATTTTTGCTCTTTCTGTCGCTGCCAAAGTCTTTCCGAAACCCAAGTGTGCTTCAAACTAAATAAAACGGTTATTTTAACACTCTCTTAGATATATTTATACAAGAATTCGCACATGCGCACTTCTGCACGGAAATATTCGCAATGGCCTTATCCTAGTGGAGCACCTTTTTAATATATTTTCAGTAGTTCATTAATTGATCATGGGAAATTCCAACGGTCGTATCCAATTTACCTCTTTAATTTTATGAATTTGTTGTGGGAAAATACGTGTCTGTGAACTGGTAATAAAAATTTCCACTAGGTACAAAAAGCGAAAATCGATCGCAAAATTGGTGGCCTCATTCTAGTGGTTGGCAGTGTATGTCCACGGGCATGTTTGCAGTGGTCGATTCGTTGGACCCAATTGAGCACAGTGGATTTGAATGATTGTTATCGTTTGCTACGGACGCCTGAACGGCAGCGATATTTTTGACACTTCGACCAACCCGTTTTCAAAATGACACGGTAACATCGTACAAAGTATATCGCTGGCATGAATGCAGGACTTTCTAAATGCAGAAAATTTAAAAGTGTTGCTTTTTAGATTTCATAAATTGTACGGTTTTACCGATCAAATTTTTTTTATCAAGTTTTAATTATTTGCAGACCTTGCTCGTTCGAGTACTTTCCGATAGTAGAAATGTTGATTTTACTGAATTTGTTTACAATGACAATTCGTTGATAAGCGAAAGGATGCGTTCAAAAAATGTGAGCTGTCAAACCCTGCACTACAAAAAACACTTTATTTTCCAAACTCATCTTCATTCCCATTAAAAAATGGGTACCTACACTTCTTTTGCCATCTCGAAGGTAGAAAATCTCAATATGATTCTGGTTACTATAAAAGTCAAACAACTCACCCTCGTAGCGGAAGCTGTCCCTTTTATGGGGTCCTTTCAGTGGCAGTGTGATCGAGATTAGTTGTGAAGACTCATAATGAAATCCATTTCGTGGCTTTTGCCCACCTTGAAAACATCCATGTCAGTACCATTTCAGCAGTTAAAGTCGAATAAAAAATTCCCTTTTCTATCTCCCTTAAAAATATATCTAACCTCCCTCCGCTAGCCTATTAAAATTTTTACTACGGTCAAGCGCACCTTTCATAATCCAACATCAAACAAAAAACTGGCAGCTGCACTTAAAAAAAATTAGTAACATTATTTCGTCGTCATAAAAAATCAATCACAATAACCACAAGCATGGAAATCGCCATGACTACCCTGGTGCGATGCGTCAATAACTTTCCCAATCATGGTCATCCGATACACTTACAAAGGCTGGACCGTTTTTTTTATATTTCAAAATCTATAATTATTTTCGTCCCTGTCACGTGCCTTGATCAAGGGATGCAAATTAATATTTCCCGACTTCACTTTACCAAGGACATTCGATACCGAACACCGAAACTCTCTTCGAATGACCCTAAGGTCAATGCCAATGAAAAATGCATGAATGCGTTCATTCAGTTTAACAATTTTGTTCTAAAGGAACTAAAATGGAAATTTGTGAAAATGTCCTTAGATCCCACCTTGCACATGTCCCACATGCATTTGCTTCCTTTCACACACAGTGTTGGTCTTTTGTCTCGCCACTTTTATTTTTTTGGGTACACATTTTCTTTTCTTCCTTTTTGTAACTCCCTTAATGTATTTTTTGTATTTAAATATGTGAACATACAAGGGTGTCGTGAATTTGTGTTTTATTACAGTTTTTCGAGTAAAAATTTCAAATGTTCATCGAAAAATCTGCGCACCCTCGTCGATTGAAACAAAATATGTATCGATTTCCGTATAAATCGCATGCATGAAAAATCGAAAATAATTTATGCAAAATGGCAAATCAAAATGAAGGCCGTATGCAAATTATTTGTTTAGGGATGTATGACATTTAACGAATTTGTACACGCTTCCTTTTGAACAATTCAAATTTCAATCAATACTTCCAGGATAATGTTTTTCTCTCCACCTTAATCAAATTGGGTTAATTATACGAAAAGTTTCTTATGTTTATTCAAAAAAAAAAAAGTCTAAAAATAAAACAAAACGATATATGTCATGGCTAAACATTATATCAAATTTGTATAAAAATGATGAAAAATCAACAACAAATCTAATGGAATAATTAAGTACCTTAACATGAGCAAACAAAATCAAAAGGATAATGCGAAAACATCTGTTTCCATTATCCACATTTTAAAGTATATAATAAAGCAAAACAAAAACTGTTTTTAAAAAATAAAATTTAAATTCTAGTCGCTAAGAAGGAAAGAAAAAAACATTTTTAGATAATAAGAAAACAAAAATAAATTACAAATTATTTAAATATTTGCTACAAACAAAGTGTTACATTTTTAAAAAACACATTTAAAGAAACTTAAAAGTAAAAACAATATTTTTTGTATAAAAAATAAAATTATAATTTATCAACACATATTCATTTGACGTTTTGGTTTAATTTTTGGTTCTCTTTTCATTTTTTTTTTAACGAAAGCCAAAAGCAAAATTTGAGCACCCCCTCCTCCTCCTCCGTGGTGTGTGTGTATATTGACTAAAATGTTTCTTTATTTTTTATTCGTTATTTTCCATTTCAGTAGACAATATAGTAAATAGATGTCAGTTTTTGTGACATTTCCTTTCAATGATGATAACCATCGATGTGAAATAATACAAAAGAAAATTGTGTATGGAGGTGGTGCAGGGAAAGTCAAAGAAAACTAATGAGAAATAAGTTTTTCGTTCATGTTCTTCTCTTCGGTTTTTTTTTTCTTCTTCTATTTGTTTGTTAGTTGTATCCCCTCTGGCGATAAGTGTGTATGTGCTCATGTGTGTATATGGAGAAATTATTTGAGTTTATTTGATTTGATATCTCCGGATATTTTATTTGTTGCAAATTGTGTGTGCGGAATGTAGGAATACGTACCTATAGATAACTACAAAGTAATCTAAATGAGATTCTGGAATTAAATTTTTGATATTGATATCATTGAATGAAATTCTTTTTCCTCAAATTTAATACTTTTGTGCCTATAGAATGTGGTTCACCAAACCATAAATAGATGAAGTCACTAGGGTTTGAGGAGAGAAATCAATACATAGATGTGGCGCCCAAGCAAGGATTGCTTTTGTGAAACCTAATCGCAGCTATAGGTGCAACGAACTAGAGTCTAAAATTACTGCATTGTAGTAGTGTAGCACTTTGAACTGTATTATCGTTGCAGTGATTGATTTCTTCACTGGTGTAAACAAGTGAATGTTAAAAATCATTAAAAAAAAAAATAAATGAGCATTGAAACAGGCGCTCAATAAATGGATGACACTCAAATCTCTTATCTTTAATTTTAAGCTGAAAAAAATAAAGGAACCCTTAAAGTAAAATAAGAAAGAAAGATTTTTAGCATGATGTTTCAAGGCACTAAAGATGGAAAAATACGATGATTGTCCGATGGAAACTAATTTTAAAACAGAGTGCATAGCGCCTTTTGGGGATACCGACGAAACAGGAAAAGAGTAACTTTATCAAAATTTGAAAACAAAAAATGCTGAAGCGAAAGTGAAATTGGTTAGGCAGCCCCTTACTCGGACTTCTATGTTATTTCCAAGACAAAAGTCAAAGGTGTAATAAAGAGGAAGTGAGAGAAATTAAATGAGAGTTATACTGTGCGGTGCCTCAGAGTCAGTCATGAATTTCAGGATGAGTTTTGTGGTTTTACACAAATACTGACCCTTTATAAGGAATGAAAACAGTAAGGTGTTCAAAAAAATACTTTTGTAAATTGTATTTGGTTTTCACGTGTTCGGTTGAGGTTGTTCTTCAGTGTTAAACTTGAGGAATGTGGTCCACCTCGTTCGTCGATAAATGATTCTCCCGAGGTTTCGAGGATTCGTCCGAGGTAGTACAACGCAGCCTCATCTTGAGGAGACATGTTAATATCCCATCTCAGCACCAGAATCTATTGAGTAGGGAATTGGGAACTATAACGATGTAAGAAACCTTTAGTGATCCAAAGACTGCTTTGCAAACATTTGATTTGATTTTTCTCGTCTGCGGTAAAGTTTGGAAATCATAGAACTAAATGTAAGTGGTTTATGCAAAAGCCAAAACACGAGCATTTTTGAAAGTAATGAGGCTCGAGTATCTTGATATCTTTTTTTCATCGAACTAAAGACAAAAACGACGAATAGGTTCTTCGAATATACTCGTGTTGATTATGTTTTTCTCGCCTGTGTGCTGGTTCGTGAGCAGCTCGATGGGTTTGTTGGCTTTAATGTCGTGTAGTTCCATGTTCTTGATTAAGTAAATATAAATAACCATCAATACGAAATGAATGTTCGCCAAATGTGTTCGTCGTCTGTGGGATAAGTCAAAAGACCATGGTCGTCGTTTGTATTTATCATTTGAGGTGTCTTGCCAAAGGCTTCCGTAAATAGCCATCTGCTGTAAGCAACTTTCATTGAGTACTTAAAATTATTGAAGTTTCTGTTTAATTAAATTTGACCGATGACCCATCTGTGGCCAGTTTCGGTTTATAGAAAGGTGTTTTTATGGGATCCATATCCTTATCAGGCCTCAATTCTTTCTATGTTGATCTCAAAACATCCCGCCACCCGCCATCACTATGTTTATGAAAATTCCATTTCGAAAACTCTACAAAAATGTGTTAGATGCCAACAAACATGAAGCCATGTGCCATGCATGGTAGGTAGGATTAGGTGTTGAATTTTACGACTTCTTGCAAACAAAACTGATTCTGTCGTAGTTGAGTTGACGTTGAGTCTACAGTAGAGGGGTATTTGGGTTTATGTTTGGAGTGCAGTGAGCGATTGTTATCAAAACCAATTCTGTCTTAGTTGGGTTGACGTTGAGTCTGCGGCATTCCACCTGTCCTTAGGAACTGATTCCGACGACTTCGTGAAACGCAGTCTCCATACTGTTTGGACCTTGGATTTGCTTTGGTTGATCTTTTTATTGTACAATCGATGCAGCCATCACAGAAACACTTATGATTTTCCAAGAGTAACAACCCTGGATTTACACTAGGTGCTCTTGGTGCTTTGGCACAGGGCGGCAAATTCTATGGGGGCGGCAAAATTTGAAACGAAAGTCAAAGATTCTTTCAGTCATAAAAGAATTTTTCGGGACAAAGGTGTTGTATACGCCTGAAACGCATCACATTATCACTGTAAATTTTTCCGATTATCTTATTATTATTCATTTGGAGTTAATTATCTACATCTTCCCGATTAAAATTAAAATCACGCGCCTTAGCATACGAAGAATAAAACTCCCTGATACACTCGTCGTCAACAATACTCGTCTTCAAGTATCCTTGCCGCATGGGCGGCAGCTGTTTCTTCGTGGTAGTAGCGACGGGTGTATATATTTATGTTTTCGCCTACTACCGCCAACAATGTTTTTATACCAAGTGATTAGCTCTCCATTTTTTTCTCTCTCTCATTTGACGGTGACACTATTGTGAAAAGCTCTATACACTATACACTCTGGCAATATTTCTGTTGCCCATCGTCTGTTAGCTGCTGTGATTCGATTTCCGATCAAGTCAAGTTAATATTATCAAAGCAAAACAAAGATAATTGAAACTCTAATTACCATTGAAGAAGATATTACTGAGAACGCGATCACTAGGCAAGAAGCAAAAGGACTTCGCATTCAACTTGAACGACTGGAAACAACATTCATGCAGATTCTTTGGCATTTTTTACTTTCAAGGTTCGATGCTGTCAGCTAAAGGTTGCAAAAGGTTGATATCAGCATAACTGATGTGATTGATGACTATCGTGGACTGATCAAAGAAGTAGCTGATGCACGAATGGAATTCGAAGTTTATGAACAGAAAGCGTTAGAAATCTCAGAGATTCAAAGTACCAGAC
Organism: Melanostoma mellinum; assembly: GCA_914767635.1. Classification (NCBI taxonomy): domain Eukaryota; kingdom Metazoa; phylum Arthropoda; class Insecta; order Diptera; family Syrphidae; genus Melanostoma; species Melanostoma mellinum. The sequence continues at coordinate 197,569,562 of OU612058.1, read as the reverse complement.
AAGTGTTTCTAGAAGAAGAAGAAGGAGAAAGTTGCAGGCTGATGAATCACGAGATGAAGATGTTCAATTGTCAGGAAGGGATAATTTTCGAGTCAATACTTTCAACGTAATTCTTTACAATTTTGATTCTGAATAGAGAAGAAGATGCCAAGCATATGAAAAAATTCATGGAAAGTTTTCAGTTATCACTGAATTTGGAGATTTGAATTCCTGCGAAATTCGTAAGAAGTCGAAACATCTAAGGACAATTTATACCTCGGATCTCGAACATTCATTGAATGACGAATTGGTGCACTTCCAAGCGTATTGCTCCGAGAAAAAATTAGAAGGTGATTCACCATCCAAGCTATTAAAATTCTTGAAAACGAACGACTTATATACCGAGTTCCCAAACGTTGAAATAGCATATAGTATATTTATGACATTAGCAGTGACGAATTGCAGCGCAGAACGTTCATTTTCATGTTTGAAAAGAGTCAAAATTTATTTTCGTTCAACTATGACGGGCAGTCGGCTAAATAGTCTAGCAATTCTGTGCATCGAGTCGGATTTGCTTTAACGCTTGAATTATGAAGAACTAATAGATCAGTTCGCGGTAAAGAAAGTAAGGCATTTGAAAACGAAAACGATTATAAACATCCGTAATTATCTTGTATGTCAACTTTGAGTTTTATTTTCTTATGAAAAAGCTTTATGTGATTATTCTTTTACCATGTAACAATAAATGAATTCAAACCTTACATTTTCCATTCATTTCATTCGTTAATTATATAGTTAACGATCTCACTAACATTTCAATTATTTATAAATCAATAATAAAGGCGGCATTTTTTAAGGTGCACAGGGCGGCATTTTAATGAAATCCGGCCCTGAAGAGTAACATACTCCTTCCACCCAAAAAGCAACTCACGGCATATTGCTTGAGCTCTACATTTAGGATTCATTCATTTGTTCTTGGTCTTCCAACTCACTTTCCACCCTAAAGATTCCATGCGAAGGGCGGCACAGATATTGTGCAACATCATTATTTAGCTTTCCCTAGATATTTCTTATCTTATTATTCTTTGATCAGCCTTATTTCAAAGGTCACTATGAGATCTGATTTACTGCGGCTACGAACTTTGAGATTATGTCAAAGATATTAGAAGCAGAATGCAGTATCCTAGTTGAGAAGTTAGTGAGAAATTTCAAAGATACACTCTCATGTGCAACAGTTCAGTCATAGAGTTTAAATTTTCTGTGCGCTGTATTATCATACTTGAGTTCCATTCAAGGGGAAGCATTCTAATGCTTTGCTTTGTCCTATTTGCAACTTCCAAGCCCAACTCCTCCAAATATATAGTTGAACAAAATGACCTTGTCAATAGACCCTGAGAATAATACGTTTATTGCGGTTTACCTATAACGGATACCTTTCGTTTATTCCACCCATGGCAGCTAGCGCAGTGTCCATTTCCTCGAATGAATCTGAAAGCTGTCCATTGTGCAGTTCGAAACACATTTTGCTGTTTTAAAAATTGTAAAAATAGACTAGATTTGTATCGTTCCTGTTGAATCATCTTCAAATGCATTTACTACAAATTTTGTAAAAAGCATAAATAAAATTAGCAACTGATGCAAAAACCAAACCAAAACGGTTTACTGTTACCTCATGGGCTATTTTTGAAATTAACTTTTTTGTCGGGCCGCTTTTTCAAATTCTACCTGAAGGCTTCAGACCTAAATACCGTTTCATTGTACTGTCAGCTAATAACTTTATTTTAAGAAGCTTTTCAGATGTCCGTAGAGAAGCTGCTGTCATAACAAAGAACCTTAGTTTCCAGTAGCCAGCTGTTCGAGATTGATTCGAGTGAGAAAACACAAGAAACTCGCAAAGGAAATATTCCGCGTAGTCATCATTTCTCGACACCATTCAAAGAATGTGGTATGACTAAAGCCTATATGTCAATGGAAATGTCTCATGGCTCATAAGCTTTTTGCAGTCATTTTAACTAAGGGATAGCAAAAACGTTGTATTTTTTTTAACTATTGACAAAAAACAGTATGTCGGCATTGCATTCTGCGGAGTCATGTCATCTATGGATATGCTTTTTCAACATCGAATTTTAGATGGCAACCCACACTGAGTACCCTAGGCAGGATAACGAGCTCTGGAATCCTTGTGTGGCAAGTTTACTAGCGATACCACTTCTATTTATACCGTGATCTAGTTATTCTGCCTGTTAGCCAGTTGATATACACAGCAATGGTTGTTTTATTATTCACTGACAACTGCAATATCGTTGCTCTCTGATAAATTGCCGAATTTTATTGCGCTAGCATCCAAAACTACTTTCCGATACGCTGTGAGGTCGCTGATAGAATATCGTCTTTACATCGACTTTCTTCGACTCTTTAATCCTGGCTCATAGTAACATATGCCTAAAAGGATCAGTAAGTGTTTGCTAAGAGCCTTGTTTTCTGTGTTGTTATTTCTTAGTGCCATGTGCCCGCTGGAAGTTTTGCTTGTATTAAAGTGGTGATTGCGACCAGTATCATCTAACATTTCAAGCCCGGTGAAGTTATTTTTTCCTACTTTTCTTCAGTGCGTCATGAGCTGGTGAAATTGGTTTTTTATTTGAACGGGACCACAATCTGAAGAGCGTTGTAGATATCGACGAGCCTATCAGCATTGTCGTTCTACTACTACTCTTATCAGTGTTTGTCTGAAAAACGTTCAAGGATAAACCTTTTTCGGATTAGCTTTGGCATTGAAATCACTAATAACGATTATAATATATCGCTTTTTAGAACACTACACCGAGTTCATATAGAGACGACATGAGTTCTTTTTTGCCGCATTTCGTCCTTGTCCTAATTTTCTGAGATATTTGATGTCAAACGGTGCTGTTACATCGCTAGCAGAAATTTGATTTCATGTTAAACTGTCGTTTTGGTTCCTTAGTCAACATCGCTATTCCATCTTGGACATAAAATGTTCTCAACCTCATCTGAATACAAAACGGCAGCAGCATTTTTGTCACTCCTTAGTTGGTTCAATTTTCAGAGGGAAACCTTAGGTACCTATAGGTACTTTGTCACTTTAAGACCCAAAGAGTTGATTGCTAAATCCAAGTATTAACTTTAAATTGTTCGCACAGCTGCATTTTAGCTTAACGTTCATCAATGAACCAAGCCCACATCTAAAAATTTATTTGAAACTGTAACAGCTACTTTCCAATGCCGTTCTAGAACTCTCATTCTTTTCGTCCTTTTACCACCTCAGTTGGAAACGCTTACTAAAAACTCAAATGTGACTACAATCAACCAAAAGCAGTTGCACTTCACTAACCTTGTGGTTGTCCTACTTTACGCTCTCAGCACCTCTTTGTAAAATAAGTCCAGCAAAGTTGCATTAGCTCCTTAAAAGAGTTCACTTAAAATTCAGCTCTAGCCCCGAAAAACCAACTCCTCATTTCGTTGTTTTTTTAATTTGAATAAAAATGTGCTGCCAGAAATCATGACCCATTCCCACCAGAACGAATTGCTGAATCAAGTTGTCACAAACAAATTCAAATTATCTATCTTAATACATCTTGACGAAAATTTGTCTATCAATCCTTCGCTTCCCTTGAAAATTCCACAAAATTTCATCCCTCGGTTTGATAAGATCTCCACCATAGCCGGCTTTTGTTGTACAGACATAGTTTCCATCTCTGTTCAAGTTCCATTGAAGTAAATTAAACAAGAAATAGCCCCTGCTCGGATAATCCATCTCATTTTTAATTTTCCAACCGAAATGAATGTTTATCCATCATCGGATATTGCCTCAATTTGCCTTACGGACGACTAGAGTTCTTTCTTCTTTCAATACACAAACAGATCATAACATATTATGAAATCTCCCCGTTGTTGCCCCACAGTATAAATGTATGAGCTCGCTCCTTTCGTACACGTACGAGTATGGAATAAATTCCATTCTTGTACTCACAATTTATGTCTCATTACGAAATTGCTTTTCCGTTTTTACGAGAGCTCGTTATAAAGTTTATTATCCGAAGGCAGTGAATTGTAAAAAATTTCCATATACTTTTTTGTAATATATTTTGACACATTTAAGTGGAAAAACCTTTTATCTACTCGTAGACTCGTATATTGTTGAGAAATCTGATAAAATAGGACTTCAAAAACAAACCCATGTCAATTGGAAAGTTTTTTTTATAGTAAAAATCAATATCTCATTTAATCTAATCACCTTTCGAAATATGACGGGAGCAATAATAAAAAGCTATCCCAAAATTAGAATAAATTATAAAAAAAAAGTTTTGATACCATTAACACAAGGCTAAGCCATCCTGAAAACCATGTAGGTATGTAAATACTCCACACTATCAGAGCAATAAAATAGAAAAAAAAGTGAAGTAAGGAAATATGTGTGGCACCTGCTATTGGTGCCTGTAGATAACCCCTCGCTGTCGTGCAATTAGAAAACATTTTTTTTTTTTTTTGACAAATGCCAAACTCAAATTTAATTTAATGGAATAGAATGTAAACACACAAACACACTGAGCCGTTCTCATACACGCATAAAAACAAAGTTTTACGATCCACCCCCTCCATCAACGTCATCATCATCATCATTGGCACCATCAAAGGTGCAATCAAAATAATGGTGCGTGATTCGAAAATTTCACTTTCGAAACAGACTTTCACAACAAACGCGAGGGACCATGGCATTATTATTTTTATTTGAATTTTGTTATCCTACTTTTGTTGTCCTTTATTTTTTTCTACAGTCGCGAGCTGTTGAAGTTCATTGAAGGGTGGAATTTGTCCATTTATTTAAATTGCTTACTCTCTGTGTTTGGTGTGTCATGTGCGTAGTATGTAAAATATGAATTATGATTTTGAAAATAGGCGTACGTATTGTTGGCGCGCATATGTGTGGTGTGGTGTTGGCATGTCCTCAAACCGACTTACTGTTGACTGATAGAAAGACAGCGAGTGCGTAGTGTCGTAGACATTGTTGACATTGGGGGTGGAAATCGATTATGAATGTTTTAATTTTACATTTTCCTTTTTTTTTTTGTTCCAAAACTCAAATTGAAATTTTTCGTGACTTGAATTTAGGTGTGGAACTTTAAACAAGGGGATAAGAGCTGTCAAAAATGGGACAAAGGTGTAATTATGTCACGTAGAGTTATGTTATTGGGTGGGGAGGGTGTCTGAGAAGCAGGTTCAGAATTAAGAAGGTAATTGTGTCTGTGGGTGACTGGCTATGCCTACTTTGTTTAGAGAAGATTTTCAGTGTACACTGAAAATGGAGCATTGGCTTTTTATTGACTGTTCCTATGAACTGAACCAGCAACCGACTAACGAACGAATATTTGTTTGTTTTGAAATTTCTTTCACATGATTGTTTTTTATTCGTGAAGTTTTCAGACCATGTTCTTCTTTCTATTTTGACGTTACGAGTATGATCTCTCACAGCTCAAAAGCTTCATACCTTAGTGATCCGGTCATGATCATGAACCAAAGAAAAATGACTTTTGAGGTAAAGCACGCGTGGAAAATTTATTCGTTGAATTGTGGATTGTATGTGGCAAGAATAAATTTTGGCAGTTCACACCATGTACTCACGATGAACTGGACGAAGACCGCAATGCGTTTCACGATCAAAATGAATGTCCACAATTTGCAAGCATTACTACACTCAGAAAAAAAACGAGCTAAATTCAAGAAAATCGGTGTCAAAGCAAGCCTATTCGTTGACGAAAGTCTGTCAACCTCGAAAATTCTTAATCCGTGCCCGAAATTCTTGTTTTAAGCCTATTTTTGATAAGCCTCAAATTCTGATTTCAAGAATGTTCTCATCTTAATATAAGTTTATTTGAGCTTAAATATAAGAATACAAAAGCTTAATGTCAGACTATTACAATCTAAAATTAAGATCACGTATTAAATAAATTAAATATACAGGGATAAGAATAAAACATACTTATATCAAGTTTCTTATATTCCTAAATTATCTTATAAATCTGGTTTGTTTTAGTTGCTTTCGGATCACTTTTAGCTCTTTTAATCTTGAAGTAAGACTGAAATTAAGCATTACCGAACTTGAAATAAGAACAAAAACTCTTTTATTTCAGTACCCTTCGGATAGCTTCTAGCTTATTAAATCATGATTCAAGATTTGTAAGCTCTTACCCTTAGAATCAATCCTTTTCCTCACCCCTTGTCCCCATCCTTCTTCCTCACCCCCTCTCCTCCATAATAAAATTAGAAGCACTTATAATTTCAATGTGTTTATATTTTTTTAATTTTTATTTTACAAAAATTATTTAAGTATACTTAATTCTAAAATAGTTTATTCTTTTGTTTAATGGATACAAATGGAGTGGTGGACTTAAAAATTCCGTAATAATTTTTACTTCAATGGTTCTTATTAAACAACCAATTTGAAATGATTGGAAATGATGGTCAAATCAAAGGTTTTCAACTCGTTGGCATAGAACATAAACTGTTTCATTCTGAAATACAAAATTTTTTAATTTATAGAGTTTAAAATTATTATTAACATCATTACGTACAGTTTATTGGTGCCATGGTGGTAGAAATGGCGTCGGCTTCAGCTGAGTAGTCAACGTTTTCTCCATTTCTTATATCGTTATCACTTTGTCACTCACTAGAACAAAGTTTCCATCAATGTTTTTAAACACATATACATCACTAGATCTTACAATGTTTTCAATGTCATTTTCGTAGTAAAATTTTCCATGCGGTAAAAATATCACTTAATCACTCAATAAGAAATCCATCCGAACCGGAATAAAGTACGCTTCAAAATGAAACAACAATCTAAGCTTCTTTGTAATCAAACTGCATCATACAAGTTTAAGATCGCCTCGGCTTAATTTGAGAATATCAATCTTAGCTTAAGATCGTTTCGGATTGTTTAAGATTGTATCGGCTCGTTTAAGACCGTATCGACTCGTTTTAACATTCAATAATCTTAAATTAAGAATGTTTTGTTCTTAATAAGAAAACGAAACTAAGTCAAGATAATGAAGAACTTAATTTAAGAACGTATATCTTACTATAACTTTAAACAAATCTTATATTAAGAATGCCATACTCAAATCAAGTTTTGTGTTCCTATTTTCGGCATAAAAACTCGTTTTTAGAATAAAATTCTTGAATTAAGAATAAAACGTGTCGTTTTTGAGATAACAAAACTAAGAATGCAAAAAAATAGAACTAAGCCTACTCGTACTTAATTTTAGCCTGCGGTTTTTCTCTGAGTGTAATGTCGTTTTCCAAAAACAAATTCACTCTTTCACTCCTTTTTCGTATTATTTTGGAAATCGTTTTAACCGAAGTGAGAGATTTGGAGTGATTGCATTGGTAGTGGTTGGCTTGCTAAATTTTATCTTTCATGTTAAAGCAGAAAACAAGACTAAAAATCGTTCACTTTAATTTTAAAAATTATTTAATGGTCTTCTGAAGATAATTTATTAAACTATCGCGTGCTTTGTGAGCTGACAAAAAATAAATAGAAACTGAGGCTTGCTTTGACAAGCAGTCAGATGACAGTTTGTTTATGTGTTGGTGTTCACTCCCTTGCACGTTGCACCTAAACGGAAACGGGAGTGAAAAAATCACTCCAAAATGTGTGTCCAAACCGCATTTTGGAAAACGTTTGGGAGTGATTTGTCAGATCTGACAGATAAAGATAAAGTCTCCAAATCACTCCCGATTTGGTTTTTGGAAAACGACATAGAAATGATAAGCCAAACTGACAGTTCACATAGCAGACGACGAAATAGCTGTCAATGAAGTCTGTAATGCCAGCTTATAGTTACTTACCTGAAATAACAAATTCTTTATTTATCGTAAAGTGAATCGATTTCGTTTTTGTTGAAAAAAATGTTCGTGTTTTGCATTTCGTATCTGACAGGCGAATATTATGAAACCTCTTATTCAAAACTTGTAAGCTGTTGATGTTTTCTCTGATAAAATAAAGCACCACCATAGTTGTGCTACAGAAGTCCGAAATAACGAGAGTTCCTGCCTAGTTAAACAGTTTGTTTTTTCTAGTTACTCACATTCTCAAACACTGCTGCATTTAAGGGAACGTACGTCTGCTTTGGAAATGATTACAGACCAATTTTGCTAGGAAGCTGACAAAACTTAACCTTTGGTAATGATGTCTATGTTTCTATTGGTTTCAGATTTACGGAGACAGGGGACTTTGTAGGATTTTTTCTTTCCAAAAAGGAGCAAATCGATCTGTCATAGTTGATGAGTTGCGATGGCGGTATCGAACATGGGCTGTAAAAACGATTTCACCAAAAATTACTCTAGCCCACTACTCTATTTTCCACCTCCGTGGCATTGTATGGCTAATAAACAGAGTCTTTAGAATCTTAAGGATTAGCCACCTACATCCTGGATGATAGTGGGTCACTGTCACTTTCATCGTAAAAACTCAAAGGCTTCATCGTACAAAGTTGAACCGATGAGAGCCAAGTGCGGTGAGAAATAAAACATGACCAACTGACCATACGACTGGCTCATACTATACATCAATGACCTTAAGCATGTTCATATAAGAGTATCAACGTACTGTGGATGTGGTCCTTTTTGCACGCATCTAATTAATAAGGCTTTGAACCACTTTACAAACATTTTTTGTTTCATTATTAACATTTGCTCTGGCAAAGGTTTTCCTTCAATGTACTCGGTTTTTTTTTGTTTCATTCTTTGAATATCGGTTTTGTGGTTTCAAAAAGTGATAAGCAGATAAATCACGACACATCCGTGTTATTTGAAGAAAAACACCTGCCACTTGCCAGCTCTGTTCAGTACCTGAAACCTAGTTCTACATCTGGTGAGTTAAGGCCAAACCCTGGACTCAAAAAACGCTCAGTTTGATATTAAGGCCGAGTTCAGGTTCTTCAAAAAACTCTTTGTGGTGAATGCAGGGTAACCACAAGGCTTCAACAAACGGACCTCTCCGTTCTTTTTCGATGGTTCGAGGAAAAAATAAATTTGGTGGCATATACGAACCATCACCGCTCCTACGTAATTCTATAATCTAAGAAATTGCCCTCGCTCTGATGAAGAGAGTATTTCAACTCGTCAGTTCCTTTTTTGCTGCCAAAATTCACTAGAGGGTCTTTTTTGGACTGCTGTGGTGGTGAGATTACCCGTTTCGTCAACGTTAAATATTGTGTTCGACAAAACTCATACTATTGTATGCATTCTTCTTGAAACATGATTTTAAATTTTGCCTTACAGTACCCACAATGACAAGCCAAAAAAGACAGCGATAAGATTGAACCCAGGAGCTCGAGGTGCAGTTGCAGTTGATCTTTCCAGTTTTATGTCCAACGTGACCCAGTCAGCCATGTTCGGCTTCAAAATATATTTTCGTCAAGCTACCGAAATTTTTTAATTGCGAAACCAAACACAATTCCTTTCATGTCATTAACATATTCGACAAGTTGCCTTTTCATGTTTCATCTTTGATAAGAAAGTAGAAGAAGCTAGCCGAAAAGAGATTTTCTTTAGTTAAAAATCCATACATTGTGGGTAAGAGCCTTTTAGCTCATAAATCATTCTTCGTACAAACATCTTCAACAGCCTATCACAATACTCCCAAACTTTTAACCATATGAAACAATTCCAAATTGCTGCTGGTGGACAAAATGAACTGAAATAAAAGGAACGGGTATGAGGATAGCACCTCTACCTATGGGTATGTCTCACTCACTGTAACACAAATTTTGCTTCTAGGGAACATTAAAAAATGCTTTTATGTGAAACCAACCGAAGCCAAACCATAAATTAAAAAAAGGAAAAATCAAATTTCAAGTAGACTTTCAAAAAAATATTTTTTATTTCCCTTGAAAATAGATTCAATGACAAACCATCTTTCACCTAAATCAATGGGTACTTTTAACTTTTGTCCTAAAAAGCTTTTTCTTTGAATGGCAGCTATTTATAAAATCCTAGGGCAGACAGATTTATGTTCAGTGTTGCCATTTAAACACGGAGAGTGACTTTTATATCCCGAGTGCCTGTTATGCCCAAAATTTCACCAAGTGTTGCCTTACTCAAACGCATTGCATCTGCATGTCCTCCTCCAATCTTATTTCTTGACAAATAAAATCATAAAATAAAATTTCAACGTTGCCGTAAATTCCCTTCACTGGCTGAACACAATGCATACGCATACGCATACGGAGCCGGATCCGCAAGAGTTAAAAGCAAGTTAACTTGTCCAGCTCCGTCTTGCGTTGTTGTTGTATTCGCTTGTATTTAATGTTTTGACATCTCTTGCGGCTGCGTCTCTGCAGGCATTGTGTTCACGCAGTCATGGTCAAATTTCAAATTTTTCGAAATAAAAAACCTACCCTTGCATAGACAAACGATTCGTATAGTGTAATTTGGATTGTTCTGGGGGTAGAGTCCATAAGGACTATGGTCTAAATTCAAAATATGTACTTAAGAAACATGCTCAATTAATGAAACGATTGGAAAAAAGATGTCCTTCCATCGATGAAAGGGAAGATACATAAAACAATCTTGACGTTACAAAAAGAAAGACTGTTGGATGATTATTGTCTGAAAAGTTATGGAACTTAAGCCCTGACTGCTGTCTACATATGAAGTGAAGAACATTGAAAGTGAAGAACAAACATGCATTGCACCGATCTACGGCGCGTAGCTTCGGCTTAGTTTCGATTAGTAATCGCTGACACGAAACTACGAAAATGTTTGCATTATACAAGATGAAGGAGCCTTGGTTGTGTCAGTATAAATACCAACTCAATATTAGTCCAAATGAAATTAAGAACTTCAACTTAAACTTTTAATTTACCACTAGAAAAGTCATCCCAACCCATCCGCGTTTTGGAAGCCTTTTTCTTGTCGAAGAAAGATGTAGGTGGTGCATTTATAATTTCTTTTTTTTATGCATGACATCGTTAAGGCTCGTACTCTAGCGAGGGTTGAATTTTCTTTACTTTTTAACCAACAATCAAAAAGCAGTTGATAGGTGTGCTGTTCAAGATGGAACTAAAAAATCTTTACTGACGAAAAGCATTCGAAACCAAATCGGAAATTCAAATCAGAATACATGACATTTTTGACAATCCTTGCGGCCGGCAAAGCCTCTCACTTCTTAAAATTTCTATTTCTCTATGTCTGGCAACTTCCGCTTTGGGTAACTTACAGCTTGTATAGCTTCTTTAAAATCTTTCACATTTAATATTCAGATCCATTGTCTATGAAATGTTTTTTTTCCATATGGACATGAGAATTGAAGCCTATTCTCCAACTTCATGGACAGTTTTACAATGATTATTCTTTATAAAAGTAGGCAAGGTCCTACAATCTATGGGCATTGTGAATCAAGTAATGGACAGTTTTTAACTTTTCCCGAAAACCAAAGTAATCAGAAGCAATCTCATTACTATTTAAGTCCTTTTCACACTCCAGACCTTGAAAATTGCTGAGAGTGAATCTTTTTTAAGAAGTCCCTGAAAACTCGAGTTATATGGGTTAAGTTCAATTCAACTCCAGAATCTTGAATCAACTTCGCACCAAATAGTTTGAGTTCAACCCAAACTTAATCCTTCTTCTTCTTCTTCTTCTTCATTTTCGGCGTTACGAGTAGTGATCTTGAAGCGATCACAACTCTCCCACTTTGCTGCTTCACACTAGTGATCCGCCTGTGGGGTACGCCGCATTGACCTCAGAAATCGTCGGCAAGCCTCCCGGTTTTGGATTGTTCCATGTCTGAGGCCAACCAAATGCTGCTGTTTTTGCATTTGCTTGTACCAGGAGTGTTTTGGCCTGCCTTTTCTTTTTCGTCGCGAATTTGTTGAAACGTTGTACGATATTGCCTTTTTGACGGGGTTCTGCGGATCTCTCCTTTGAACATGACAATACCAACTGAGCCGGTCGTGCTGAATTTTGTCCAAGATGGTACTTTTGACATGAAGGCTTCCACGGATCTTAGTACTTCTAATTCGATCAAGCTTTGTTACTCCTGCTGTCATCCGAAGCATCTTCATTTCGGCTGCCGTCAATTTGCTCTCATACTTTTTGTACATTGTCCAACATTGTGAACCGTATGTCAGAGCTGGACGGACAACTGCTATGTAGAGTCTTCCCTTCAGCTTAGGGGGCATTTTTCGATCACAGAAGATAGCGGAGTTTTCTCGCCACTTCATCACCCAAACTTAATCCACGCTAAAAAAAAATCAGTCTTCTTAGGAAAGCCAAATTTGTTCTTCGGAAAGTTCATGATTGCTCAAAACCGAAAAAGAAGTCGCAACACAGTTTATTGCTCAATGACACACTTACTTAGCAACATAAAAGTAAATGCGTATAATTACTATTCACACAGGCCTCCCAATCAAGCCCACCCACCTCCCAGTTCTAATCATAATTAGAAACTCAGCACCTCACCACTCACCCCATATAGCATCTCACAATTACTTCACGCTGTGACCATACCCAAGCCTGATGTTTCACCCAAAAAAAAAAAAACATTTTTATTCCATAAGTGTATAAGAAGGAGTGCAAAATGAAAAACACTTACACAACCTCAAACAAGAAAATTCCTTTAAGTGTTAAAGTCTTACATTTTTCCCTGGAGGCAGAGTTCAGAAAAACTGCCTGCAAACTTCCACATAAAACTACTTCCCAGCACAGGGAGAGCTTAAAAAAAATTCTAGAAAAACGAAATATATTTGGAAATTTATTATTCTCCTTCCACAACGAAAACTCTCTCCGCATTACACTTGTTTTGAACAAAAAAAAAAAAAAAAAACTTAACAGGAAAGCAAAGTTTCACATCCTATTCGTCCATCTCCGGCCAAGAAAGCCAAGAAGAACACCAGTCCCAATGCCAGAAGCCATCCTAAAGTTGATAGAAAAAAAAAACTCACAAAAGAAAGTATCAGCCAGGAGCACACAAAGCACTCTATGTGTGTTAACCATACGTATATTTTGCTACTGCTGTTCGAAACTGTCGACCATCTCGAGCGGAGATAATGGGTTCGAAAAGGGTGGCAGGCGCTGTAGTTGATCGCTCATATGGTACAAGGACCAAGAGGAGGAAGAAAAAAATGTAATTTTCATCTAATTTTTTTTTTGTATTTTTATTTTTCCTTTTCCATTCAAGCAGCTTTTCTTAACGAAAAGAAAATTTTTCCTTTTTTTCTGACCTTAGGAGAAAATTAGAAAGAAGGCTATGTGTGTAGGTATACATACATATATGTGCCTTATTCCCGTTTCTTTATTATTATTTTTTTTTTTTTGCCTTTATCCCGTTCCAATTTGTGTGTGAAGTTGAATTTTTGGGTGAACACTGAACACACATGTGGGTGGTGGCGGCTGGTTAGTTAAAAAGAAAATCTTACTGGTGACGGTTTGGATGGTTGATGGTGGATGTGAGAAAGTATAAAATGCTATAAATTCCATGTGTATGTTTTATACATGCGTGCGTTGTGCACACACACTTTGAACTTAAATAGTGTTCAAAAAGCAGGCAGGGAAAAGTGTTGCAAATGAATAAGTGCTTGAATATCCAGAGGCGTATTTGAATAAAATAGGGTTACATAGGCGCTATTTTCTCATTTCGGCATTGTTTTTAGAAGCTCATCTTTTTCGACTGTACCCATAGTGGTTTTTATTTTAAAGAATTCTCCACAAATTAAGGACACACATGAATTTAAAAGTTTTGAAACTTCCCTTCTCGCAATGTTACAAATATGATTGTTCCCCCCAACTTTCATGAGAGACCGAATTTATGGACAACTGTTACTCATGCATCTGGCAAAATTAAGGAACCGACTTTAAGCCAATCTTCATCAAAGAGTTCTTTAAGCTTATGTTCAAGCTTGCCTTAAAAATATTGGTACGAACTAAATTGCAGCACTTTAAGGTACAGACGTGAAGATGTTTAGATTACAGAAATTATTGTTACTGTCCTTTAGTTGCAAGATTTGGAGGAACAATTTTTCCAAAATGGTTCATAAGTGCTTAGGAAATCAAAAACTTCACAGCTTCCCACGTCAATTGGTTCTTTCATAACCTTAAATGAATATTTTCACACTCTTTTGGAAACAAAAACATCTCCTTGTTGACTGTTATTGAATTTTCTTGACCTGCACCAACCCATTTAGTAGATTGAACGCAGTCGAAGATTAATTTGGAAGTGGGCTTTCCGTGAAAAGTATTTGAGAGAATGTGTAACCAAGCACACGGCTCTGATTTTCATATTTATTTTTACCGGATCCACTTTTTCAAAGCATTTTAAACAATAAACAGTTTTTACAACCCCTACGCATCAAAATACCAAATTAAAGTCAATCAGTAAAATTGATCGAAATCAGTGATGCTCGTGTTGGGCGCCATTTAACGACTTTTTATTTCATGTCACTCTTTACTCAAGTTACTGTCTAAAATCATTGAAATTGCTACATAACCATCAGCATACTTTGTACTGTAAGCCCGATCGAAGAAGAGGAGGAAAAATTATTCCACTTCCTCTGTGAGTGTCCTAGCTTGGCCCACACTAGCAAAAAAGCTCGGAGAATACTTCTTCGACGAACTGGGCGACATCTTTAACCTTACATTGAACAGCATCCCGGAAATTTACTAAAGGGCTCCCAACCCCAATAATTTAGCCACCATCCCAACCCTCTACCTCTCCAATCTTCCCACTTCCTCAATCTCTGCTTCGCGGCGAACAAAATGGATCCTTCAGATCCGCATGAGGTGCTGCCTCTTGTGTCTGCACTCCCCATCTAACCTAACCTAAGCCCGACCGTAGAAATGAAGGTCTTCTTCTACTTGTTGCAGCATCCTCTACTACTCAATTTAAATTGAGTACCTTGCATGAAAACAAGGGCAACAAAAATTTAAATTTTTGTCGAAAATCAAAGAAACTCTGAGACAAACTGTTTTACAAATGATTGTTCAAAAAAAGTGAAGTTTTTGGTTTCCCACTTAAGTTAAATTTCCCTCTTCTTCGATGTAACGCGATACAATTATCGTATGCGACTTGGATCGAATTTGATTTTGAGTTCAAGGCATTCGACATTGCGCCATCGGTACAGCGGTTCACTTCATACACACACACGATACAATCATACCATGCGATGTACGATTATCAGTACGATAACAATTAATATAATTGTACCGTTTAAGGTCCTCAATTGAATACTCTTTTTCGAAACCACTTTTTCTCTCGCAGCAGAATTCATTTTGATGTGATTGAATTTTTTGAAATGCCTGAAAGGCTCTAATACCAAACAACATTAAATCCAGCCGTGGATAATTTGATGCATGGAGACTGAAAATCAAAAGTTACCAACCATGGATGGGGTTGCCTAGGGGATTAAAAGAATTTCTTCATCTTGCTCCATCACGGATCCTTTTTCATCCTGAATAAATATATATATACACTTTTTTTCATTATTGAAAATCAATAGGCTTAGCAGTGTAGAAAACAATGTTTTGTTCACTCACCCCCACCGACTTGTCACTATGAAGGGCATTTTGATGAGCCAAACATTCTCATTACCGAGCCCGAAGATGGACTTATTTGTTTTATTTTCATTCATCGACAGTGAGAGAGTGGGAGTGAGAGGTTCTCCTCCTTCTAGTTTCTATTGTGTTGAAAAAAAAATTGGACATGATGGTCATAAATACTCATCCCTATAGAGATGGATGATGGAACAAGTGTGTAAGGACTAGAGCCATCGGGAGGTGCTGTCGAATGTGAAATCAAACTCGGATGAAGTGATGAGAAACACTTTTTTGTAGCTCGTCTTCATTTTTCTTTCCAATTATTATTTATTCCTATACACTCTTCTTCCCGTTTGATTTTTCGTTTGGATTTTTTCTTCTTTTTTCTTTTTTTTTTGTGTGCGATGCTGTCTGATTGTGTTATAAATTAATCCATGTGAGGATACATACGAACACAGTACAAATGATATGTGGAAAAGGAGAAAGAAATTCGATATATTTTTTTTTCTACTTTCTTAGATAATATTTAATAGAAAATTTTTATCATACGAAACGAACATACATAATTTTCACACTCACTCACACATACACATACTGTAGAACAATAAACATATGTGTATATGCGAAATGGTGATTATATTAATAATCGCCAGAGAGAAAAGTGGCAAGCAAAAAAGAAAAAATTATTATATGCGAAGAAAAATTAAGAAAAGCAGAGATGTATATCTTTTGTGCTGGCAAAACCATTAACTGGAAGATACTATACAACACCATACACCACCTCGCCTTCGGTTAAGGATGTCCGTTAAAGGACAATCAAGAGTTAGGTGATATGTGCGATTGTGGTGTGGGTGGTACTGGTGCTGCTGCTGCTCCTTGTATAGAGTGCCGGCGAAAGTTCTCACTCAGAGGAGAGGGAATGGGATTGACTTTACGTAAAACCATGATGAAGGGGATTTTGGATGTGTGCAATTTTTATTTAGATTCGATATAAATGAGTGACTCTGCTTATTGCCCAATACTTTCATTATACCATACCTACTGAAAGATATGTGTGCCAGTGCCAGAGTGGATATGAATGGGTTTTCAATGATGGCCAAATGAGAATATGGCAATTTCTTTTGTTGGTCTTCGTTTCTTGGGTGTCATTTAATATCTTTCTCGTTGGGGTTGCGGCTAAGAAGGTTCTTAATGAGAGAAAGCGAGAAAGAATGGGTTTTCATTAAGAAAAACGAACACAAAGAGGGTGAACTTTTAATAAATTATATGTGCAATGCGCAGAATACGGTTCATTTATCTCTGTGAAGTTTTGTTTTAATTCGTGGCTCTTATCTTAACTTCAATATATAACAGAAAAAAAAATTAATAGTTTTTCAGAAAACAGCTTGACAGACCCAAACAAGTGCAAGGGGTTATGTCTGAAGGGCCCTGAAATGTTATATAAATAATTTGAAGGGTTACTCGATAACTATGAAAGTTTGAACGTAACAAATGAACCATTTTAAAATTGAGATGAATTCAACAAGAGAAGCAGATCAGCTACAAGACTGAATCATTCAAGTTCTTAAACTCGCATCTGCAATCACGATTCGCTTCTAAATCTTGATTGAAATATTTTCACGTCGCATTTAAGCTGGGCCAGAGTGAAATACATTTTATTGATTCGAAAGCAATAGCTACGATTGGGTAGAGTTCAGCAAAGTACGAAGCTCAGATAAATGCAATTGTAGCTGAAGAGTGAGAAAGGAAGATTTTCTTTCTTTCCAGTCTTACAGAGTAGCTATTGAACTTTCAGAGAGAGCGTAAGCTCTCAACAAAGTGACTACACACGACATCTTCAAGAAGTCATTGTGTGGCTTGGATAATCAATTTTAAGTAACTTTAGTTTATTAATAAATATTGAACTCACCACGACACTGGATTAATGTAGACTTCATCCCTTATAAAGCTATATGAGATGTCGCTTCACTTCTTTCGCCTTTCGTGTGTACGAATCCTTCTATAGCGGCAAATTGCATTGTTGAGGGAATGAGAATTGAAATGGGTTTGATATCGATTTATATTCGTATGTCTATGAAAATTGTCAAATTAATGTCACTCATTTAAAATCAACTGCATCACAAACACAAAATCGTTGAATTTCACATTGGGCGCCATTTAAGGAGTGTTTTCTTTTTTCAATTTCATTTTTGAACTGTTTATTGCATTTTGTTTTTCCTGTCCTTAGCAGTATGGAAAAGGATGATGAAAACACTGAAACTTAAGGAAATGAAGAAAGCAGTCACTTAGACCATAAACAAAAGTTCTCTATGATTTTACTGAAAAGTTAAGGAAAAGTTAAGGTTTATTCAGGCCGTACAATTCGTCGTTAAATCTTCTTCTCCACTCTCTATCTATGCAGACGGGACCAAAAAATCACCTCTGCCTTTGACAAGGTCCATGCCTCTGCGCCATATATAAGAACCGGGATGATAAGTGTCTTATACAGGGACACTTTAGTTGCTCGAGAGAAGACTTTACTACTCAATTGCCTTCTAAATCCGAAGAAACAGCGATTGGAAAGAGTTATTCTTCGTTTGATTTCAGCGCTGGTGTCGTTGTCTGAATTAATAGCGGCGCCTAGGTAGACAAAGTCCTTAACTACCTCAAAGTTATAGCTGTCAATCGTGACGTTCTGTACAGGATGTCGGTGTTGGATGACTTTCTTGATGACAGCATATACTCGGTATTGCCCTCATTTACCACCAAACCCATCTTCTTCGCTTCCGTCTCAATGCTCATAAACGCGCCATTGACATCACGCTGCGTTCTTCCAATTATGTCAATATCGTCGGCATATCCGAAAAAAATTTAACGGATGTTTAAAAGATTGTTCCTCTTGTGTTGACTTAAGAGTTTAGCACTATTCTTTCAAGAACGATGTTGAAGAAGTTGCATGACAGTGCATCGCCTTGCCTAAAACCTTTTTTCACATCGAATGTATCGGTGAGATCTTTTCCGACCCTGATGGAGCAGCGTGCGTTCTCCATCGTCATCCTACACAATCGGACAAGTTTGGTAGGGATGCCAAAACGAGACATGGCTCTATATAACTCCTCTCTATAGATGCTGTCATATGCGGCCTTAAAAACGATAAAAAGGTTTTAGGTATCGATTTGAAGCTCCTGAGTTTTTTCCAAGATAAGATTTAGACAAAATCTCAAAAATTCAAAATGGCTGTGAGGTTCTACCATAAAAGGACTTAGAAGCCAAAAGTTTGAAGTTTAATTCTACAATAAAAACTTACCGAAAAATACTAAAAATTATTTTAATAACAAGATGGTGGAGGTCTTTTCACTATAACTGCCAATCAACTGGGACCATTCTGATATTGGTATTGTTCCGAAATAGTCCATTAATATTCCGCTTGCCTCACTTTTTGTGTGGATCAATATTTACTTGTACGGGATTAATAAAGTATGTTGTCACTGTATTTACCCCTATATTGTTTCTTTACTATCCGAAGAAGAGCAGCCAAATGTTGATTTGACTATATTACACGATTCAGTAGGTTTTTGAAATGGCCAATTAATCGAGTCTTAGTACTTTCCGAGCTGGGTAGCTTCCCTAGAATTCTTCAGAAATTGGAACTGGATCCACTAAATGTTGTCGAATTCCCTTATACTCCTTGTAGTGGTTTTCAGCTGAGGAGAATGTAGATGCAGACCTTTTCTCAATTTGGGGATCGTTGGGCGCCATTTAAAAGATTAAGGCAGTAGCATATTACAATTGCACTTTTTCTTGATTAAAATGTTTGTTTGAATTGCTTAAGTCATCAAGTGGCTAATCAGTTAAAGGTATAAACACAAAAAGTGGTTGAAATTCCTTTCCCATCTTCTAAATTTGACTAAATTATATTAGACTCACTTTATGCATGCATATAACTGCAGCATTTAAAAGCATTGCAGTAATCGTATGATTGTTTTGTAATGCTTGCTTTGCAAAAAATTTTAAGAAATTCACAGAATCCTCTTCACAGTGTGTTTACTATCATCGGTCTATCTCAATTCTTCTTTTTATCGCCTATTTCTTTCTTTTCCTATTTATTTGGTCTGAAATTATCAGCTGTTTGGTAGGAAGTCCATAGTTTTTTTTTTAGAGAAAAGTGTTATAGAACTACATAAACAGATAAAAGGAGGTAGATATACATACAAAAGCAGAGATACGAAATTAATATCAAGTATTTGAGACAGTGGCATAAGAACATTGCACCTTATTTGGGCGCCATTTAATGAATGTAACTAATTTATACTGCTATAGAATGTTTCTTTTCTAAAGTCCAATTTCTTTATTTGACTTTTGTAGACACTGCTGTCAGGAACTATGTGAATCCATATGAGGGCAAACTTCTTCTTGTAAAGAATACCTTGCTTCGCAAAATTGCAACTCAGTCATCATATTGCTCTTTTCTATTTTTTTTATTTTAAATACAGATACCTCGTAACATTTACAATAATAATAACCTTCCTCTCATTGTGCTATCTCAATTTATCATTTCATCGCCCATTACACTTTTTCCGACACAATAAAACACCAGAACCCTCTGTACCCAAGCTTCGTTTGGTCTGTTTCTAATCCATTAATTACATGGTAGTTTTACACATATTTCCTTTAATCCCTTATTTTAATTAATGTGATTTGGTACCCGTTCTGCTTTTTTGTTGGTTAGCTTTTGTGTCAACAACGGAACCTTAAATCTAATGTGACATGTGCCAACGGCATACTTTTTCTTTACTCAAAAGTGCACTGCCATAAAAAAGGTTATTTTTTTTCCGATAAAACACTTTCTTTTTGAGTTTTTTTTTAGGTCTACGTGGTATATTCAAAATGATTTTCCAATTCACCCTGTTTTCCATCAATAAAATCGACTTAAAAATACAAAAAAAGCAATACCATTCAGAGGGACACGAGAGAGGATTTGTCACACAGCCAGCTGGTATATGGGTGCCAAGGATTACCTTTTCTCCGCGTTCAATGTTTACCCAGTGTCAATATTCTGGCATCAATAAATATAGCAGAAGATTTTCGAGACAACCCTCTTCGATATTGTCCCGATAGATGTGACATCGGGTCGTTGGTTTAATTTTTAAGTTCTCCTCGCGTGTCAACCTTCGCCCTAAACTCAAAAAAAAAAAATTGGAAGATTTCACCCGTTTTTGGGTAAAAATTGCCAAAATTACAAGCGAATCCTTATTATTTTTGTTGTTTGAAAAATATCTGCAATGACGCATAGCGAATCTATTATTCGGCATAATGACGACCTTTTTTCTCCCAGATTAGTCACATTCACCAAACCTTCTTCGATTTTCTAACTCTTTCATTTTTAATTCGACAAGGGGGTTGCAAAATGCACTGGACTGTGGGTAACGCGAGTGCAGGGTTACGTTTGAGTACAGACACAAACACACCCGAAGTGTCACCGGTGGCAGTGTTATAAAATTTTTTCATCCTTTAATGGGACACAGGGGTGGATACAAAAAAAAAAAAATATCAATTTTGGGTTAAATTCTTCCACAATTCAACGAAAAACGTTTGGAATTTTTCATTTGAAAAGTGATAGGGTTAGGAGGAGAGGAGTTAAATAATTTTAATGCGTTTCTGCGAGTGCCACAGCACACGCGTCTACTTTAAACACAGAGGCAGATGTTTTGTAAATGAAAAAAGGGTTGCAATCTACGTTTCGAAATGTGACAAATATTATTGGAGAAATTGAACACTAGCGATGTATGGGGGGACGTCTGTTATTTTATTTCAGACTCGCACGCGTATCAAATTCGGCAAACAGAATTCAGATCTAGAGTCGATTACTGCGCTAAGGTAAGGGAAATAAATTTGCTCTAAACTTTTGGCTCAATTGATAGTTTTTTTTATACAACTAGTTTTCGAACAGACTTTTTTGAACCCCTTTTTTTATTTTACTTTTAAAAATAAATTTTTACTGAATGAGTAAAATATCAAAAATAAAATTTATATACTTAAATTTAAAATAAAAAAAATTCTAGTTCATAAGAAACGAGCGCAAAATCAAAATTTTTCTTAACAACTTAAGTCAAATGAATGAGACAAAATCAAAAAACAACAAACTTCTATATAAAATGTATTTACCAAAATTATTATATTTAAACACTTAAATCAAATATAAAAAAAAATATTATATATTTAATGTAACTGTATAAACAAAAAGAGAAGAAATAGAAAAAACAAACAATTTTACTATGCTTAATAAAATATTAAAAACAAAAAAATATTTAAAAACGTAATAGAATAAAATGAAAAATAAGAAAACCTATATCGGAGGCACAAAATCAAAATTAGTATTAGATACTTTAAGAACTACCTATATTATATACATATATACTGATTAAATAAAAACAATTGTAAACGTAAAACAAAAAGAAAATATTATATAAATATAATATGGAATGCAAAACAAAATGAAAATTTAAACTGAAACTAAAAAAGAAAAGAAAACAAAATAAAAAACAAATTATGTGTTATTTTAATCTGAAATAAAAATTTAAGGATACCTGTGTCCTGAATGTTGGAAAAATGTAGACGTAAACTGTTAATTTTTTATTTTTATATTCGATTCGGTTTCTTATAATATGATGGTAAGTTTTTCGGAAACGTTAATATTACGATTTGTGGTACCCGTGGCGTGATGGTTAGCATGTCCACCTGCTAACCCAGAGGTTCGAGGTTCGAATCCCAGCAGAGGCAAAATGCAAAAATGTTTTTCCACGGGTATCGCCTTTCGCGAGGAATTGGCAAGTCCTCCGTTAGTAAATTCATTGCCATGAAAAGCGCATTCTCAATTAGCCGTTCGGAACCGGCGAAAAATTGTAGGTCCCCTCCATTCCCTCACAAGGCATGGTTGTGAGAAATGCGCTAGGCCCAGGGGCTCCTCGCTCTGTTGCGCCACCCTATTTATTTTTTTAATATTACGATTTATTTCTGAACGACATTGACTAGTTTAACTTCAATTGTAGAATCGATGTCTGTCTTATTCGCCATGTGAAGCCGGTTTGTTGTACAGATTTTAAATTGAAATGAAAAAATTGGTATCACCTATAAAACTCATCAAAAAAAGACAAACAATTTTGAGGAATATCCTTTTTTTCTGTTGCAGGTTTTTAAAATACTAGCTGGAGCCTCAGACCTAAATACCGGTCCATTGTACTACCAGATAGCACCCCCCTATTTGTTATAGCTTTTCAGATGTTCGGAGGAAACCCAAAACAGAAGTGCTTACTGGCAACGCCAATAAGTTTTCTAGTATTTTCTGCTGAGATAGCAAAAATGTTGCAGTATTCTTATTATCGTTAGGTAGCATACATTTGGTCTGTCTGCATCCAATGGAAGCATACCACCTTCAGTTGTGCTCATGGCAGATCCAATCGTTGATTAACGTCCTCATTGAGGATGCTGATTGATGTTTCAGGTCTTGAAAAAGCTGTCTGAGATCCTTGCCTAGCAATTTTGTCTGCGATTTCATTTCCAGTTGTGATGGCCTGGAACCCAAATGAGACTCAAGGAATTTAGTCTTCCGACCGCATTCAGAGAACTCTTGCACTTCTGGATCACTTTCGAAGTTAGAGGGCTGAAAAAGGCCTTAAGCACAGCTTGGATGTGGCTGCAAACACGGATACTTATCCTTATCCATTGTTCGTAACGTTGCTTAAAGCCATTCGAATAGCATACGCCTCCGCTTAAAAAACGGATGCGTATGATCCTTAAGAGGTCGTATGCGTTCGTTCCCCACAAAGGCATCAGCACCAGGAATGTCCTTGATCTAGATTTGATTTCTTGAGTTGAGAAACTTCAAAATATTTTGAGTAGTGTCCTTGACCTTTTTTTGATTCCTTGAGTTGGAACTCATCTTAAGTACGCTAATATACTAAACTGTAGCACACAAATAGATTACGTGTGATGTCTCAATGGCTCCTCCTTAACAACTTATATCTTTTCCCGGACTTTGACAAAAAGATTTTGTGATTGTGCTTGGAAATCTGAAAGAAAAAAATACATTTGAGTTGATAGTAGTATTATATAGTATAGGCCATTGAACAAAAGACTTTAATTCAAGACTTGGTGGTTGGGCGTGTACTAGTCATGAAGGCTTTGATTGGTGTTAACTTGTCGTCACCCAGGTGTTGCAACTTATAGGACTGGTCAACTTTGCTTACCGTGCCTTTTCACGGCAACCGGCAACCATTGGGCTGTCGTAAACTGGGGGTGACTTTCGAAACTAGTAAGAGCGAATGTTAGCGAAGGGATGTAGACAAATAGAGCAGTACTATAAAGCTCTGCAAGTAATGATTTACTGCCCGAATATCAATGGTCTATACCAGAGCTTATGCGGAATGTCACAACTGATGGATTTGAAATACAGAACTAATGGTCTTCAAAAAGTAGATATCCCTGAATGAGCTACGCCGGCATATTTGGTTTAAAAGTCTTTCTGGTTCTTTTAATTCTAGTACAGGATATTGAAGTAAAGTTGGTGTCAAATGAGCTCCTGGCGAGCCAACGCAAGCTCTCAGAGCACTAACACGAACACCTGATTATCCGGCCCTTTATGTCCAAAGATATCCCAAAAGGACCTGAAAGCTGTGCGTTAGCTACTCAATCAATGTCAAAAAACAGCTGGTTTCAAAACAACCAACAGATTCGGATAACAATATTGATTTCTTTATTCAAAGACTTCCGGATTTTTACGTGAAACTTAAAATCTCTTAACAGGCTACGTGCAGACGGAGAATTAGCACACTTCCTAAACTGTAGCCAAGCAGACATAACCGCCATCCAAGAAGTGCAATGGAGTGAGCTGGTGATAAAGCAATGGAAGAACTGAGACATTTACTATGGCGCTATTAACTGCGCTTATTTGGGTACGGATTTGTATTGTTCTTGTATAGGATGTCTTTTTTAGACGTGTGTTCAAAAAAAATAATACAACGCATATAATTCAGTGTTTTGGCCAAGAATTTAGCTTTATTATAAAGATAAGAACTCACAATTATGTTTTAAAAACGAACAACAAGTTGTCCCCTCAGCGGAATCGAATAAATTTCAGCCGAGATTCTTAGTTTTCGATCGGTTTTAGAAGCATAATAATCAATCGTCTCGGTCTTATCTGCTAAGGGCAGTGACTTAACATAACTCAGCAAAAAATAGTCCAGCGTAGTTAAATCCATCGATCTTGGAAGTAACTCACTGGTTGAAAACCCAAAATTATGTAAAAATCGGCGTCAACAGCGGTTTCGAGACACTTTACCTAACGTACGCAGTGTCCATTATAGGGCCCATACACTACTAATGCCTGGATGCGCAATCAAGTGATTGCTTACATTTCTTGTCTACGTATACATAGGTATGACAATGTTTCATCATTTGCATCACAAATTTACAACATGATTTTCAATAATCTGTTTGAATTTCGAACCGTTTTTCTGTTTCCTAACATTCTTGGCATATGGTGCACACTATATGTGCGAAAGAATAATAGGTACTATAGTATAGATCCACTATACTTTTGCGAGTATTGAAATGGGTTTGATGGTTAATGAGAGCAAAACGAAGTATATGTTGTCATCAAACAAGGACACAGAACATCGACGAATTGGACAAAACGTCAAAATAGACAGACATAACTTCGAAGTAGTACAGGACTTCGTCTACCTAGGATCCGCTGTGTCACGGAAAACAATATCAGTGCGGAGATCAAACGGAGAATAACTCTTGCCAACCGTTGCTTCTTTGGGTTAAGAAGGCAATTGAGAAACAAAACCCTCTCCAGAAAAACCAAGGTAACCTTGTATAAGACCTTAATCATCCCAGTCCTGCATAACGGCGCGGAAGCATGGACTTTATCGAAAGCGGATGAGGAAACCCTTGGTCGTTTCGAAAGAAAAACTCTCCGAATGATCTTTGGTCCCGTATGCGAAGAAAATGTGTGGAGAAGAACAACGAGCTGTATGAGCTGTAGGTACCGCGACATGGGCATAGCCAGAAGAGTACGCATCGCGAGGCTACGATGGTTGGGCAATGTAGAGCGGATGGACCCAAACGCTCCGGCTCGTCGGGTGTTCGAAAGCACATTGCAGGGAAATCGCGGAAAGCGAAGACCTCGTCTTAGGTGGCGGAATCAAGTGGATGAGGACCTCAACCGACTTGGAGTGCGAAACTGGAGAGAACTCTCCCGAAATCGAAGTCGTTATAGAAGGATGTTGGTTGAGGCCCAGGTTCACCCCGAACTGTAATGTCCACCTAAGTTAGTAAGTACCTAAGTAAGATCCATCAACTTATATACTAAAGCACGAGCCACACAGCGCTGCTTGCCAGCTAGTTCCTACCAGCGCCTGGCGGAAGCAGAAGCAAGCAACCCGATTACACTACACCCCGACTTCTATCAGCAAACCAAAAAAATGGATTTTAGACTTTATTTTTAATATTTAAACAAGTTAGAAATATTAGTAACAAATCTTACTTAAAGCTGCGTGTAGCAGTATTTTTTTTTTTTTGGTTTGCCAGCCACTACTAGCAGCCGAAAGTTTTCCATGTTCAACTTTTCCGGCCGCTGTTAAATACACGCCGGTCGGCAGCGAGTGTGGTGAATTTCGTGGTCACACAAAGCTGATCAGCGCTGGCAATAACGGCTACTCGATTCACCGCTGGCAAACAGCCGTTTGGGACCCGTACTTAAGATACTCCTCCCAAGTGCCAATTTTATATTCAGTGTCCGATTTTATGGTTAGCTTTGAAGCAGAAGAGGCAAAAAAAAAAAAAAAAAAGTTTATTGAAGGCTAAATAAATCATATTCTGTCATTAAGCAAGGACAGAGAACATCGAGGAACTGGACAAAACGTCAAAGCTAACCTTTTATAGAAAAACCACTTTAGCGCCCGATGGGACTTTGATTATCACAGTCCTGCTACAAGGCAGCATGAACGTTATCTAAGGCGGATGAGGGAATCCTTGGTCCTTTCGAAAGAAAAATACTTCGATTGATCTTTGGTTCTATTTGTGAAGACAATGTGTTAATCGAGAGACTACAATGGCTTGGACAGGTAGAGCGGATGGACATCAACGCTCCGACTCAACAGGAAAGCACATTGCAGGAAAATCAAAAAGAAGGGGAAGACCTCGCCTAAGTTCGCGCAATCAAGTGGAAGAAGACCTCAACCGACTTAGAATGCAAAACTGGAAAGAGCTAGCTCGAATAAGCTATCGAAAGATGTTGGTTGAGGCCACCCCCAACTTTAATGCCACCTAAGTAGGTATACATGAAAATTCTTGTCTACATATTCGTTGAGTGATTATGGCGTGTCAGTGACACAACGCGTTGGTCGAAGTGTTGAAAATATCACTGCCGTTCAAGCGTCCTTCGCAAATGATCCAAATGAGTCAAATGGGGTACAACGAACTGACCACTGCAAACGTGTCCGGGGTGGCCATAAGTGAACGAAATCCAGTTTCATTCACAAATGTTTTGGTTGTACATCAAGTCCATAGCAAAGTGTCAAGTTCCTATTGGAAAACCACATATTACCATTATTAAATATAACATTTTAGAAAAGGTAATAGTCATTTGGTATGTGCGCTGACAATAGTCGTGTCCTTTTTTTTCAAGCCATTTGGCAGGAGAGCGAGAATCCATTGGCATACAAACAACTTTTTTTTGCTGTTAAATGTAGTCATAGTTTTTCAACTAAAATATAAAATAATATCCCTTCAACACTCTCTGTGGAAATTGTTTGGCTACTTACCCCTAATCATTACAGTAGTCAAAATTAAACAAAAATTATTAAAAAAAAAAAAATAACTTGACAACACCAAACGCATAACTTTGTCTTCACTCAGAAGTCAAAACCCGAACCAATTGTTCTGTGCAAGAATCATATATTGTAAGTGTTATACATATCTTTTTTCACAACCGTATTCAATATTCCAACCACTTACCTTTCTTGGGAAAGTGTATCTGAGCTCATAACCATTAAATGCTACGTGCTTAGCGATGACACCCTCCAAACTACCTTACCATTACTTGTATTCAAATACACCAACCACAGCATGTGTACATTTTGAGAGACTGTGTCTTTAGTTGTAGCACGTAATCATAATGGTACTGCCAGGCTGAATGAAGGAAACTTTGTAACATTGTATATATAATTTTTTTTTACAATTTTTTTTGTTTTTATATACAATGTTTGTAACATTGAACATTGTTGTAACTTCTCTTTCACTAAATTGTGCATATGCTTATTTCGATCCCACCTTATGCTATGGAAAACAAACCAAAAAAACAAGCCATCATTTTATTAATTGGAGTGCACACACATCGACCGGAAGAACACAATTTCAACTTCCGTTTACTATGTCAAAATATCTACTGCTATGCCATGCCCAGCCATACAACTCTTGCTGTCGTCGTTGTACAACCATTCTCATTACCCCACACACGAACGTGCGGCGACAGTCTCGCTGAAAAAAGTAGGCCAGTGCTTATGTCTGTGCGCTTATGATTCGACCCGAGTGACATCTATATATTGGACCTATAATTAAAATTTTAATTAAGTGTCTCAGCTCTCAGTTTTTTTATTTTTCTTTTATCATTATCTCTTTCTATCGTCAATGGTTAAACGTGTGTACTTCCAATTTTTTTTTTTTTTTTCATGTTTTGTGTACACCGCCACACAACACATCAGCACAGCGCTAGCAAAGGTGAGTGCCCCTGTGGAATGTGCGAGCTCTGTCGTTTTCCTCTTTATCATCTGCACACAACGACGATGATGGTGGCTTTGGTTATGTTGGCCTTTTGTGTATATTTGCGTTATGTTTGATGTGTGTTTGTTGCCCTACATAAAAGAGAAGAGAAAAAGAAGAAAAACAAACAAACAACAAAATATCTTGGGCAATGTAACGATAGACACATCAGGCACACACCAACAACAACTACTGCCATTGGAATGTGTCAAATGTGGGAATGGAATGCGTCAACGGAAGCGGTGGTGTTGACTTGACTCCCAACAGTGCTTCCACGCTCGCTCGAATGTTGACGTAGACGTCGTTGTTGTCGATGTCGATCAATGTTGACTTCATTGACAAAATCAGCTTTCAAAATGATCTCACTTTATAAAAAACAGTCAAACCAAATCGAAAACCGGTTTCGTTAGATATTTCTCGTACTACACACACTCATTTCCTTGGCATTTCTTATTTTTTCATAGAGAGGAAATGACTTTCGCACATCCGTTGCTTGGTCTCGATGTCAGGCATTCCATTCACAAGAAGCAAGCACCAAAGCAAAACATAATAAACACTAAATGGTTGACCGAAATAAGTCATCATCACCTACTAACACTTCCACTGCGTGATGACATGATAACCACTCACTTACTGCCCACAATCAGCAAAGCACGATCAGCGATTTTTTAGTTGAAGACTAATCTTCACTTCCTTTCAAATATGAGATAGAAAGAGAAAGACACAATCAAACGGTTTCCGCTTCAAAGTCCGTCTGATGTTCGAACCCCTCTGTGATGTCCATTCACTGCTGAGTTGTAGCGATCGAAGAATGTATTCCTCTTTCCTGAGAGACAGATAACTCCGTTATCGAAGGAATTCAAATATTAAATAACAAAAAAATGAATTAAATTTGTTCAAATCGTCGTATATACACAACTAAAAACGACGACACGAGAACGACGCGTATATTATTGTTCGATCACATTGCATAGTCGGACGGGCAACCTTTAAGTTAAAAAGTTCACGATTAAATGATAGAATGAAGAATTTATGATAGGGAACAAGCGTTCGTTGCTCACACAGCAGAGTAAGGCGATCAGCAATTCGTCCGCACACTCCGCGCGTCTCTCGTCGACATGTATTCAGGCCCCTGAGTCGGGGCTTGGAGCCAGCCAGCAGTAGCAGCACACACACAGTAAGCAGCGCCAGCGTACTGAAAAAATAAAAATGAAAAAAAAAAAAAAATAAAACAGTAAAAGAACTTTATCTGCTATGTAGCGCAGATACACATTCCTACACACGTCGCCGTCGCCACCGCGCCACATAAAAGTTCCCCCCAACACTCCCGATCAACGATCATATGTATGCGCGATCGCTCCACATATATCATGCTCTATATGTGTAGCCGTGCAAGTATAAATCAAATGCCATAGCGAGCATATTTCCATTTTTTTCCTTTTTTTTTTTGTTAAGTGAGCGCCAGAGCGAGAAAGAAGCCCACAGGGCACCGAGAGCAGGCCAGCAAATAATAGTGTTGGTGGGCTTTTAACTTATTTAAGTTGATTTCCACTAGATTTGTTTTGTTGTTTTTGTACTGTCGACAACGGCGACGACGACGACGACGTCTTTTGCTAGTAAATAGTAGACACAGACCAAAATTAGGTCAATAATTTTCATTCACATATTTTGATCATATGGTGGAGATTGTCGTATTAGGGAGAGAGATCATAGATCTTATGGTAGCGACGGACTTGGGTTGTTGTTGGTGTTTTTTTTTTTTTTTTTGTTCATGTGATCGTTCAAGATGGTGGTTGGTTATTGATTTAATGATAACACAAAATTGGATCAGAGTAATGTATGCATGAGTTTTATTCAGCGGCATTGTAACGCACAAAGAAACCAAAATCTTCATCTCTAACTGTCAGGTTAAACGTCAGTGTCATTCCATTTGCCATTGTATAATGATCACAATTGATGAGATGAAGTGAGGTTTAATTTTCACAAAATTTGTTGGAGACGTGGTCCACTAGTGGAGGAAGCTTTTTTTTAATTGATATTGAGTAACTTTTGGTCTATGCTAGAATCATCTTTACCAAAACAGCAGACAACATTGGACTCTCTCATATTCCATCAAACTTAGCCCTTTGAAGTTAGATCTTATGCTGGTATTGTAATCCAGGAGAGGAGGACCACAAAACAGTTTTTTTTTTAACGAAATATGTAAACGGCAATCTGCTTTAAGCTTATTTCAGTATTAAAGTTTCATGTTTGAAGTTTAGAATGAAATGCGTTGAGTGGAAACCTTATTTAACAGGAGTTAATTAGAAAAGTAAAGTCTGCGCCTTAGCGAGCTATGATCGAAGCCACACTCAAACCCAACCGTAGAAGACCAGACTTTTTGAGAGTGAGAGTTTGATAAAGCACCACTGCCATCAAATGAAGAATGACACAATTCAATATTCAATGAGTTTATACGATACGGTGTCAATTTTTTAGTTATATAAAATTCTAGAACGATCCAGAAGATACGATTGATTGACAAAACTCTCACAACTACAGAATGAATCAGAGTAGAAAAACGTTTTCAAACAACCTCATAGAATAACTGACATTCATGGTGACTAATTTTCCAGTGCATTGCACTACTTGTATATATGTTGCCATATTCAATCAGAAATATCTACTAAATGACGTCAGATAACTTATCGATGCATTGTTATTGGTGTCTCGTCGTACGTCATGAGACAAACACTCAATCATTAATAATAAAATTTACTAAGAAATACAGTCATTGAATTTGATTGACAATTGGCGTGCGTTAGAGTTTCTGACTGAGCAGTTTTGTTTGAGTATTTGGTAATATCTGCTTCATTGGATAAGTTCGTGTATGTAGATGTAGATAAAGGAAATTTGAGATTTACTTGAACATAAGAAACACTTATCCAGCTCTTGAACATTTTTAAGTTCCCTAATAAAGATAAAAAGAGAAAACTTTAGTTCAGGACTTTAATTACAAATCAAGCATCATCCGGATTTTCTGACAGTTCTATTTCAGCTAATCTTAGCTTGCAAATCGATATTTTGCGCCAGCGTCTATTAAATGGATAAAATGTAACCCCTTTTGATTGATCTTTTTTTGAATAACATTTTCAAATTTATCAGTCACATAGTCACAAGCAGATAAATGTATCTATTCGTTTTCCAAAAATAGAATGTGGCGCTAAATTTATTGACATTCTTCAAAGTAAAACAAAAAAGAAAAAATACAAATTTTCTTCTCTTTAATAAAATGAAATAAACCTTGTCTGGCTGATCTAACTTTAGAACAACAAAACCGCAAGAGATTGTCAATAACCACAAATATTTGAACAGAGACACAAGTTGAATTGTTTGAGAGAACAATAAAATTTCAAAAATACAAGCACGTGCTGCTGTGCTTGCTTGGTGATTTGAAAGTAGATTTGAAGAAATTCTATTGACATCAGACAGGAGAAAAATATACATACAAAAAAAAAAAACTAAATTAAATACGAGAAGTTCGAAATTTTGTGAAAAAATTGTTAAAGAGTTCGCAAAAAATCTCACTTTTTTCATATCAGGTCAAGAGGGAAATGTTTGTGGTTGACAAAATGATGGAAAATTGATCGATTGTCCCTTTTTCAAATCATACTAAGGAAGCATTTGCTACTTTTTCTCCAACTGTCAATATCAATTCAAAAGTTAAAGCAACACAAAAAGCTTTTTCACTGATTACTGATAAAACTGTCAGAAAATACAGCTACGAGATTTCATGACCTGCTGCTGCTGCATTTTGTCTATTCAAGCACGTTTCATAACGTTTCAATAGCATTGATAGTCAAATAAAGCTCTTGCTCATTAAGTGGCGCCCAACAAGAGACCTCTAGAAATCACAAATAGGACTCTTAATCAAACTCCTTTCAATCGAATTTTGTTTAGGTTTAACGATGAAAATTTACAAACAAA
Source organism: Melanostoma mellinum (assembly GCA_914767635.1). Taxonomy (NCBI): domain Eukaryota; kingdom Metazoa; phylum Arthropoda; class Insecta; order Diptera; family Syrphidae; genus Melanostoma; species Melanostoma mellinum. The sequence continues at coordinate 197,537,264 of OU612058.1, read as the reverse complement.
ATGAACCAGTCAAAAGTGTCAGAATATGAGTTGTAGTGGTAACATCAGCTTATTACACGGGTGTTCATGTTCCGAGTCCCAGAAAAATCCTATTTTTCGTGGTATATTGCTCTTTGCTGAGAAAAAGCAAGTCCATCGAATGTATTTCCATTACCATAGACATGGAAAGCAGGCAGGAGTTGGACAAAATTAAAAGCTAGCCTGCATTCCTCCTCGCAGGTTTGGTGAAGAGAATGTAACGCTAGTCCTTGGTCCTATTTGCTCCCCGGGATATGTTTACCAACCAACTGATTCATATATCTGTTAAGGGTCATCCACGGTAACACCCGAAGCGAATACTTTTCGACTCATAAAATTGGTTATCCTTTTGCTTAAATCTACAAATGTTACAATTTAGATAAAGCAACGTAGAAACGCAAAAACGTAGAAAATAAAAAAATTTAAACGCTAAAATATCAGCATAAGGATTAACAATTTTATGGGTCGAAAAGTGTTCGTTTCGGGTGTTACCGTGGAATGACCCTTAAGTCAAACTATAATTGTGAATTTTAAAAGTTATGATGGATAAATGGTTGGATTGCCAGTCTATAAAAAAACCCAAATACAGCCCAACAGGGAAAGCATACTGAAAATTTCTCCACTAATTGGCCAAGGAAATTAACTATCAGCTATATAGAAGTTCCAAACTTAACAATCAATTAATTCTCAGAAAATTTGAAGGGTGTGGTCTTCGAAAGTTGCTACCAGTTTTTCCCATCATTACAAATCAACTCCAAATTGGTCAATGAATCATCTCTAACGCAAGCTATTTCAAAATCACCACTTTTCCTTGGGACTTTTGACTAAAACGAAGATAGATTTCTCCATCTAGACAAAGTATTTCTTACAAAATGAAAAGAGTTAATAAACTTATCTAACGGGAAACATATTTTTACCAATGAAAATGAATCACAAAAATCACACGTTTTGAAAGCTCCATCGAACTTTTCATCACAAAAAATAAAAACTAAACACAATTTGATGAATTCCCCAAAAGATTATTACTTTTATGAATAATTAATGATTAAATTTAGTATCTACACTACATGTCAATGAACGCACCCCTCTCTAAAAAAAAAAAACCATAAATTATAAATCTTGATTTCCAAACATAAAACACACCTTAAAAAGAATGTCTCAATCTAAAATCATATTAAACTATTGACAGGTTATTTAATTCTTAATAGTTTCACATGTTCATAAAACTTAACACACCTTTCACATCAAGATTGCTCAAGTCAATTCCACTGAAATTTTATCAGTCACTCTTCAGGACTTTGATTGTGGTAGATAAATCACCATATACAAAAATCATAGTAATAACTATCCATTTCCTGTCATAGTGCAAAACGATTTCATTCATACACTGTCCTACTTTTTAAAATCACACTCACACATCACAATCCGCAATCCAAAACTCACACTCTCAATCTTACCCATAGAGTAAAACAAAATAATTATCACATAAGTAACAAGGATTTCCCGTAACAGTATTCACATTAATTACATCACTTATCCGCCAATGATTCGTTTTTTTCATTTGTCCAATTTTTCATTATAAAAAATAGATCCATTGATCAATTCTGGAGGCAACACTCAACATACAGTCCTTTACAATTTATAACACACAAGACACAACCACTATTGCTATTCTGGCTGCTATGCTAGCTTATGAGGAGAACGAACAACATGAACCCGAACGCAACAAACAATCGTCTGTCAATGACTGAATGTAACCGAGACTCGTAGTTACTTTACTACTCCACGAAACGAGTGACTCATGTCAACGGAATTCAATTCATTGTAAACTTGTTGCTACTTATAAGTTTTCTATTACAACACTCACACAGACATTGTGTGGATGGCGATCGGCGATCTTGTATATGTGTGCATCCTTCTTGAAATCGCTACAGCATAGCCACCATCCCATCGTCAGACGTGAGAGAAAAACAGTGCAAGGGAAATTGGCCTACAGTCGCGTTGGAAAATGTTCCTCCTCTTTGGATTTTTTCTTTATTTTTTTTTTTTGAAGATCATCGCACTTGCATAACCGAATATAATATACATTCTGCTCACAAACACAGACGCTAATTCTTTCTTCGAATGAATAAAAAGATCAAAAAAGCCTATTTATCTAATGGACGCACATTCCTATCTCACAAACACACTGGTATCTCTAACTTCTATCTCTGCAACTTGAATACAATATAAAAATACAGAGGAGACAAAATAAACTGTGATGAAGTAAGGCCCAAAAGAAAATCTCCAATAAGCGCACTGAGGTCTAAGTCGAAACTCTGATCGCCTTCGTTGAATCTGAATTTGTGGAGCCCGATTTTACTCAATGAAAAGTTGTTTGCTTTGAGTGTGTTGGTGTTGTGGTGGTTTGAACCCACATTCAGCATTCCATAATGTTATTGCCCAATGTGGTTAGTATGTGATCAATGATGGTAACGCTCTTGATCGTGCTCACGACGATCATGGCGGATGATGGTAGAGGTAGGGTTCATTGGAAGGTTAAAAATCAACTAAGGTGTGACTTCTCATACTGTGGTTATAAAACATAACAAAAACAACAACAACAAAAATAGATACAGATACTCTATACTTTTATATTGGACATTTGTGTATGACGTTGTGCATTTTTGATGAATGGAACGGAATAAGGTTGCGTAAAGGGCATAAATGTTAATTTTTTTCTTTATGGAATGCAATCAATTTTGGATTTCGTGTTTTTGTTGTAGTTTTTGTTGCGTTTGCCTGACATGGTGGCGCTGACTTCTTTTGGAATTTCGAGAATGTTAATTGTAGCGAAAGGAAAGCACTAGCTGTAGTTTAAATTCCATTTTCGAATTTCTTTCACGTTTTTTGGGTTAAAATTGAAAAAAAAAAGGTGAAAGGGATTGAATGTACCTCTACATTTTTGGGTGGATATTCGTTTGTTCATAGTGTTGTAAGAATATTTGTTTTCTTTTCTTCTTTTTTTTTATTTGTGTATTTTCCGCTTAAGAGGCATATTTCGTTTTGTTAATCTTATCTCTCTTGCTTTTGATATTTGATTGCGTGATGAAGTTATTTGTGTGCGAAGGGCAAATTCCAATCGTGCTATGTGGAAATTTTGATATTTATTTCGAAATATTTTGTTTTTGGGTTTTTTTTATTTGCTCGTCACATTTTTTTCAGATTTATGTTTTGGTGCCTTAAACTCGAAGTAAGTAATGAGGCTAGAAGAATGATATCGATTAAAAGTAGTTCATCACATTTTGGAGTTAGCAAGTTTGTGTGTCCTTTTATTCTCGCAATTCTGGCAATTGAATAAATAAATAGGGTAGCGTAACAAAAACCTTCGGGCCTAAAGCATTTCACAGACCGACAATTTTATGACAATTGCTTAGTTGGATTGCGGTTTAAGATCACAGTTTGTAATTTACTTGAGAAATGTTTTTTATTTTTATGGGATTCGAACCACGAACCTCCCAACTTTACAGGCAGATATGCTAACCCTTGCATACGTGTTGCACACGGGTACCACATTTCATTTTACTCTATTTGCAAAACTGTTTTGATAATCTACATTCTACAACGGAAAAAACTGTTGGGCGCCATTTAAGAACAAATTATTTCGTAACTGACTTCTGTGGCACTTGTGTCCAGATAAAAAACAAAACTATCAAAAAAGTCCAAAACCTACAGTTTATTAAATACGAGTGTCTTCAGTTCAGCTCAGATCAGTTAAGACTATCAATTTACTACCCCGACGAGTTAGTCATAAAATTCTCAAAAGTCTACAACAAATACAAGTGTTGGGCGCCACTAGCTACCGTGCTACATTTTTTCTGTTTCAAGATAAGACTACAGATAATCAAATAAACGCAAAAATTCCAATTTATTAATTAAATTCATTTGTTTCTGATATCATGTGTTTTCTATGAACATTTTATGTGATGATCACTCACCTAAAGTGATAAAGAATGTGTGACTAAAAAATTGATTTTATCAACGGTGTGGCTTTATTGAACGCCATTTGATCAAATAATTGTAAATTAGAGCCAATTCCAAAGTTCTTAGTCAGTCAACACAAGACACCGTCTCCTTAGGAATGAAAAAAAAAGTTATAAGTGTTGGGCGCCATTTTTAAAAATAAATATTATTTGCCAGCCGAAGTTAAATCACTTGTTTTTGACCATATTAGGGAAAGATAATCAAGCAAACACAAGCGTTTTATGCATTGAATACACTGATTAGGCGTTTTTTTTAATTTCATGTGGCGCCAAGAGAGTATGGTGTTGTGATCACTCACAGAATGATGAGGAATATATGGCAAATAAGTTTTATTGAGAAGGTGTTTCTAAAGCAAAATAAGAAACAAAGGAAGAAACCTATAGTTACATTTGGATAAGTAACTAAAAATGTGAAATCATTGAAGAGATTGCCTGGAAAGTCTTTGACAAAAAAGTGTATAGCACTTCAAGAACAGACTTTCGAAGCTTCCTTTAGCTTCTTATAGAAAGGTAAAATAATTAAATGAATGCAAAAACTAAGAATTCGTTGGCTAAAGTCTGATGTCTGAGACTGTACCTAGCCAAGTTGGTCTTGTGGTTATCCACATAATGGCCAACAACAGGAATATCTACCATAGGGAAATTTAAAGTGCACCAAGCAATCAACTTAAAAAAAGTATTCAACAAATCTTGAAAATAAGCAAAACTCTAAGATGATTGTGTAAGAACTACGCTTAAAAGATTTTGATAAAGCGTTGGGCGCCACTTAAGGCAAAATTATCATTCGGAGTGAGATTTCATGGCTCATGTACCCAGGAAACTCGGTATAGCAATTGATGAATCCTTGAATCTTTTCTACCAAAAGGAGAACAAAAGAAGAAAAACGTGCAACGTGTTGGGCGCCATTTGCGTTAGCACCAGAAAATTAAAGATAATTCAAACTTCAAAGTCTGAACATAGCATAAGCCTGAACTCAAAAGGTTTTTAACTAGATCAATTGATCAAACATTTCGACAGAAGCCGTTCCCAAACTTACTTACCTACTTACTTAGATGGGAATTACAGCTCGGTGTGAATCTGAGGCTCAAACAAATCTTACGCCAACAATCTCGGGAGAGCCCCAGTCTTAAACTCTTTGTCGGCTGAACTAATATACCGCTCCTAAAGACAAACTGACAAGTCTCTCCCCAATTGCAAAGAGGGTTTTATAATTTTGCTAACGTAGCTACCTAATCTTAAAAATTGACAGAGCCTAACAAACATTTCTCTGCACTCAAAAAGAAAGTCACAAGATAACAAACAGAAAGGTCAAATAACAGCTAAAGCTGACCTGAACACTTGACACTGATAGCTTAGACTTTCAAAATGCATTGAGAAGCAAAGGGAACATACAAATATTTGCCTAAGAATTTCCTAAACAGAATTAAATTTCATAATTCATTATGACATTTGTATTCATAGTAAACTCTTGCTTTAATTTGAAATATTCAATACAACACAGTGTATGCATCTGCTTATAAGCTCGTAAATCAGCTGTTTAAATGTCCCAACTAACTGACAATGACAGCTGTTCTTGCTGCTAATGCAATTTAACAAGTTGAGAGCGTAAGAATCTTACAATGAAAAACATCTGATTTTCTGATTCATGAGAAAAAAAGAAAACATTCATCGCCTCATTCTCAGACCTAATTTTTATCAGTACCGTGGAACTATCAGTACCCATCTTTTTTCTCTTCTTTTTGAATACAATGCCCGCGACTGCAACGGCACAAAAGGTCAATTAAACCCCCATAAACACACCCGCTAGTTCATAATTTTCTGTATTCGGTTCCCAAATGCTGGCTTGTGAAAATGGCAAGTAGTGTATACGTGTAGGTACTCCTATCCGATTGGTAAAAAGTCATTCGAAAAGAGATACAAGTATGTATTTTGTTGCTGTTTTTGTTGTTGAATAGAATGCAATGCCGTCCTCTGTTATGCTTCAATACAGCTGACAGTTAATTTATGCATTTTACCTCTCCAAACTGTTCTATGGCATGCAAGATTGCAAAAAAAACCAATTCGCCGCAAAATAAAATTCTAAAAAAAAGAACACAAGCTACCTGAAGTTGGTTTTAGAAGCAGACTTAAGACTTTTCGTCACTGGTTGTATGCGTGTCGGTAGCATACACAAAATGTAATTGCATTGAATAAGAAATTAAAAATAGAAAAAGAAAAAATCTGCACATGAATGCGGTTGGGTGAAGAGCTAGCGATAGCGAAGGCGACGGCAACGGCGACGGCGGGCGACGGTAACAGCGGTGCAAAGGAATAACTAAGAAAGCAAAAGAAATCGGTGAAACAACGAAACGGAAAAAATAATCAAACAACAAACAAAAAATATAGCTGTAGTGGAGTGAAATTACAGAGCAAGATCAATGGCCAGTTGGACGGACACACAAGGAGCACAAGAGCACGAGGAAGCGCAGGAGGATGAGGCGATTGAATCGCTAATATAGTTGGAGTTGGGTAAGAAGGAAGATACAATCGCGAAAGCAGAACACGAAACAAATCAAAAAAAAAAAAAATCCCATCGGAATTTAAACTACATTGTGTTCCCATGTTCTCCGTGCGGCTGTCTCTTCTCGTTTCTCATCATTGCCCCATTCAACAAGCATAGAAATGATGATGAAACTTTGTAAACTAGACTCTCGCCGCATTCACGCTCTCGGGCTGTTGCTCACAGAGTTCAAAGACCTCAAGTACACCCAGCCAAAGGCATAGCCAGGGAGCGCAGCGCAGTAGTGAAGTATGTTTTCATTCATAAAATTTTACTCGATTTCGTAATTCTGTCTCTGTCGCGACTATACGATAATACCCAACAAGAAACATGGTCCTCCTTCTACCGACCCTCTTACACCAGCGTAGCGCAGCGCAACAGCGCACAGCATACAGCACACAGCACACCTACTTCCCTTCATTCGATTTCTTCTCTGCTTCCACAATCACGTTACACTTCTTAACTAAATCAATCAACCGACATTCACATTCCTTTCATCGTAGTCGTCGCTGTCCCGTTCTATTCATAGGAGCGGCTGCGAGACGGCGACTTTCTTCATTTATAGTGACGTTCTGGCTCTCTGTGGATTGTGGTGCGGCATAGACCGAATATCTTATTTTATTTGCTTGTGCTGCATTCTATATGCAGACTTTATGCTGGTAGTGTGTATCAATGTGTTGAGTTTGTATGCAACTGCACATGTGTGAGTATCGTCAAAGTCCGTGAGAATGCAACATGCACTTCTTGCCTCTCGTTCCGTTTACAGATAGCATCATGCTGCTGGCAACATTGCTGCAGTGTCATGCATATTGTGGGCTATGGTGACCACCCGTTTATTTTTTTAATGAACAGGTTTGTATTTCAAGACAATTTTTTTATTATGCATTATTTTTAAAACAAAAATCATATTACTATTCTGTGTTTTAAAAGTTCTTGATTATTACTTCTATTTCTGCTTCCTTGATGCATTCGGTATTTCCTTTTGAGTAGTTTCAAGTAAGTTGCATTAGTGTTAAAAACGACATTTTTTCAGTGCGTTACTTTGGATAAAACAAGTGAATGGTTGAAACTATACCTAAGAAAAAAAGGGTAAAACTGTTCAAATTATGTTAGTTCCAAAAAGGTTTTAAGAATTGGTGAATTGAGATCATGTCTGGCATGCGGCATGCTTCATCGGAAATAGTTTCCAGATTCGGAGTAGCTTTAAACACATATACTCTTAGATAAATAGAGGTGTCTGTATCTCTGTATGCATCCGCGGTCTTGGGCTTTATAAAACGACCTCAATCGATCCATTTGAGAAGAAACTTCTGCTATGAACTCGTCAAAGATGGACCAACAGGAAACGCAATTACCTTTTCATCAGAAACGACTGAGTGGTTTTGTTTTGAACGAATGCACATCACGAGTAATACGATGTGTTTTTTCATCTTAAATAACTCAAAAGGGTCGTGCTAAACGAACGAACACGAAACAAGACATTCAAATGACTCGTCTTGGATGCGTTTTGAAACTTCAAATATTCGAAAAATTGAACTTTCCTTTGGGGGCAATAAAACATGTTTGTTAAATAAATAAATAGGGTAGCGCAACAGAACGAGGAGTTTCAGGGCCTAACGCATTTCTCATAACTTTGCCTAGTGAGGCGACCTAAAACTTTCTGCCGGTTCCAAACTTCAAATCGAGAAAGCGCTTTTCGTGACAATGAATTTACTAACGAAAGACCTGCCAATTCCTCGCAAAAGGCGGTACCCGTGGAAAAACATTTTGCCTCCTTTGGGATTCGAGCCACGAACCTCTGGGTTAACAGACAGACTGGCTTACCGTCACAACACGGACAGGTACCACAAGTTAGTGTTTCATCAAAATGTTTCCAATGAAGGCCATTATTTTAAAAAAAAAGTGGAGGTCTTTCAGGAAGGGAGTACTCAGATCACGACTGAATAATTTTTATAGATTCCAAAATCATCTTTTCGATAAATAAAAAATTACACTTTTTTATTCGATGATAGACAGCTGGTGTGCTAGAAACGGTTTCTCCATCAATCCTCTTTAGATCGAGGCAGTTCTCTTTCCGAGACGTACAAAATCAACTGGTTTGACCGAACTGGCACTTAAGGGCGTCAACATTCTTTGACAGTTGTCTTAGACAACAAACTTCTTTAATCCAAACATAAGGAGTTGAATTTTTGTTAGGGACTGTCAGTTTTCTGGCAACGAGAGGGAACTATTCAATGCAAAGAAGCCAGACAAAACCCTGTCACCGAAAAGGGGGTTTTAGATGTTTACGGCTATGGCAAGGCCAATCAAGTCATATGCGTCAATTATTTGGTTGAACCAGCTCTGACGAAAATACGTTACTGCTTCGTTTGCAAAATTTTGTATAGAGGATTTTGTGGTTGTACTGGGACCTTCCTTGCTTCCTTCAGCTTTCGTAGCCATCCATATGATTATAAGGCTCGATGCAAAGAAGGTCTTGGCTGGGAAGAACTAATTGTGTCTGTCGCGACAGCCAAGCTCTACTCAACTCTCTTACTATTTCCAGAGTTTGGTCTCAGTGAGGACATCCACCAACGATTAGATATGTCAAGTACACAACCGTAGATGGAATGCCTTCGTTGGACGCAAACAGACTAAACGTTTTCTTTTTTGATTGGTCTGGTCATGATAATTAGGCAGACTGAAGAAGAACGAACATCAACAGTACAAAATATAAATAATTGTGAAAATTCTTTCATGTAATTAAAAATCCAATATATAAAAGCTACAATGTTTTCACTATACCGTAGTAGAAACTACTGTAGATGACTTGGTGACGTTGCCATGGGCACATTTTCTGTGACTGCCTTGCATTTCATCGAATCAGGTTAGATATACTAGGGGCGGACATGGTGACACCTGGCAATATAGGCTCCTCATCATCGCAGCGTCTTCTGGTTTTTCTCCGAAAATCTACAAATCCATAAGAAAAGAAGGTTGCTTTCTGCCAGTACAATGAACCGGTGTGGTAGTCTGAGTGCTGCAAGTTATGTTTAAAAAACCCTCCGACAATTCAATTAAAGATTTGTCTATTAATTTTAACAACAAGTTAGTAAATGCTAACATGTTATCAAGAACAACAGACAAAAAAATCTGTCTAGACGATGCTTTTTGGAGCACAACTTTTCATGTATAACTTGAAGAAGTTTGCCTACAGTACAACTTTAAGTTTACCTTAAGATGTGAAAAAATTTAAGAAATGTCCAAGTCCAAAGCATATAGACTTACATATTTTACTTTAAATGACCGGTAACCACAGGCTATAAAATCACAACCTACATATGGATTGACCCTTCCGCTCTACCTACCTAAACACATGAAACAGTCGTTTCCTTATTTGGAAAATCCACTTATGAATTCAAAATCGAACCTAAAAATACTTCCAGTAGCAACAGTCAAATGAAAAACTATTTCGGAAGGAAGAGGCGTCGGCGGCGTCGGTCGATCGGTTGTCTTACTTCCATTTACATGTTCATATATGTAGCTGTAGAAATGCGGATGTGGCAGCTGTTTTTGACGGATGAAAAACAAAAAACGAATTTAAATTTTACAAACGAGGGAAGTTAACACCAAAAATAGTTTTGAAAATTCTCAACATACACAAACAACACACGCACGAGTTGAGTTGAGATCTCTCCTCTCGCAATAAAAATATTCTTGCCTCCTTCTTTGATGTTGTGCGCAGACTAACACACTCAAACATATTATGAGGAAAACGGAACAAGTCTAAAAGGAAATTTCCTAATAACGTCTTCCGCATCCGGGCTGGGTTATGTGATTATGACGACAGCAGCGAACGGAACGGAACCCCAAACACCACGTGTTTGTTGTTATTTCTTTTAATTCTATCTTGGCTTTGTTCCTCTGTCTCTTTTTGTCTCTATATTTTGGTTTTTTCTTTTGCGTTGGTTTTGTCATCGCTTACTCTGTCGGTTTTCCTATATTTAATTACTTCCTCTTCCCCATAGTCCCAGTTAGGTTTAATAGTGCGCGCACAAAGTTGAACAAAATACAAAAAATTAAACACAAATAACGGACGTGAGTGCAACTAGTGGCGATGTTTTTCTTTTAGAACTGTTTTTTCCTTTTTTTAATAAAACAGAACCGAAGTTAAGGGCCCGGGGACACGCGGCGGGTGAACGACTTTCAAAAGAAAACAGAAAGCGCTTAATTACGTTTAGGTACCGCATACCTTCATACACTCGTATACCCCACACTCGCATGGTATAGCTGCGCGTTTAATTGGGGTAGTTGCGTATACAATATAATTGGCAACATGAGAAGAGTACCTCTACCTACCCGGCGGAAAATAAGTACGGGCAGGCATTTTTCATGCAGACACATTACTATAATTTTGTAGTTAAATCGGAAATTACCGATATAAAGTGGATATGGAATATAGTGTAACTGTTTGGTATAAAAAAAAACTACATATATCCAGAAGCTAGTGTATTTTCCTTTTTCTCTCTCTCTCTTAACTGCATAAAGGGCGATGGCTGTAAATGAATATTCATTAAAAGCAAGATAATTCAAAACGCTATGGGTGAAGTGTAAGACCAGTGGGCTTGATTTTTGTTATTGAGTTTGGTAATCTGAAAAGTTATGCTGGTTTTTCAATACGAAAATATGGTGGGAAGGGGGGGGGGGGGAATTGTAGCGATCCTCGGTGAAGACTACAGCAAGAAGTAATATGTGAATATTATTCATTTGAAAACTGTTGTGGGTTTACTAAACGGGGGGGTACCTACCTACCTACAGTGGGTATATTATGTTATATGCATCATACCTGAAGGGTTATCACCAGGGTTCGAACCTCATTAGATTTCGGAGCGAATTTAACGAAGTAGTGTAGTATATGCAAAATTTTGCAGAACCAAAAATTTGAAGAACTAGCAACTGTTTCTTTAAAAAAAAGTTTATTTAAGTAAAGGGTGGCCATCTAATGGTTTGTTTTTTCATCATAGGTTATTTTGACACTGAAAGCTGCTTCCATGAACTTATGACAGAACGTCAGTATGATACCTCCGCAGAACGAAATAAGTGGCTCTAGGTTTGAACAAGGCTGGCAAATGTTGAGAAATTAATTCCATAATAAGTGCTGTGTGCAAAAACGGTGCGTTTAAAAAAAAATATTTGTTAAAGGTAAGCACCCAGCATTCCGGGGTTAGTAAGCAAGTTTGTGGAAATTCGTGGATGCTAGGCCACTTCGAAGATCCGCAACATTCATCACAGACTAGAATGTTACTGTTGAGAGTTTGTGGGTCTCAATCTACGAAAGACTTTTAACGCTTCGGTATTCGGTTGGCGTTACAGATATTAAACGATTTTTTTTATGATATTGATGACATGGACTTATAGACGACGTTCATACAGTCTCCAAACTGCAATCACTCCAAATTGTGTTATCACCCACGTTTCGGGTATTAAATATCCGACCAGGAGCTGCAATCTTATTTTTTTCTACTATTTTTTGTGGGGACAGTCAAATAGCGACCTAATGTCAAGAATTTTGAAACCATTCAAGCACGTGTCAACTCTCGCGAGGAACCACACTGCTATTAAAAGCACCATTTCATTTAACCGTTCGAATTTGGCATACAATTTTAGTTCCTTGAAGTGAGCTGGGCCTGTACAGTCCCCGAGTTTTATTGCACCCCCTAAACTTTTTTTTCGTTTATTTATTAATTGAAGCATTCTGACGTTGAAAGAATTTGGAAGATCTGTTCAGCAGTTCTTAAGTTCCACTTTTCGTTCCCGTTCCACGTAGTAGGCATCAGTCAAGCTGACCATTGCACCCCGCACCACGGGCATCAAGTAATTAGCTTGTTTCAAATTGAGTGCGGCTTAGTCTCTTATTTGCAAATTTTATGGGCGTGGTTGATTTATTTGCGTTTGACCGTCCACATAAGAGAAAAAAACAATAAAATGCAATTTGTTTTCGACAATGGTAGAGTAATTTTGGGAGTTTTTAATAGACAACCACAAGAGTGAATGATTTTTTCTCGATGTCCTGCAAAAATGCCAACTTTTATCAAAATAAGTATTTTTCATTCATTTTTGTTATTGCTAATATTTGGTATTCCGATATTTGTGCAAGCCCTCCTGATTTTTTGCTGAATACTTATCATTACGTGTTTCACCATAGAACTGCCAAATTCAGTAGTATTAATTTCAGTGTTACCGTTATCGACACTGGGATTGCCATGAGATTTATTTTAAATCAATTCTTTTATCTTGCTCAAAGCAGAAAGAAGAAGGTTTGTTTTGATGAAGTCCAAACTAAGTGTTTCTTGAACCTAGGGTTACTAGGTTTTTTTTTTAGAGCAAGTTCAGGTTGTGAACACTGCTTTGAATTGGTTTTCTCTTTCAATGACAGAGATGGTGACTTCACAGCTTAGTATTTTTTGAAAAACTAAGATGAGGGTTTTTTGACAACTCATGAGATTGTCGAGTAACCTAAGCCAACCCTGGGTAATGTTTAACGAACGAACCTAGTCACAGTACAACCAAAGAGTCAACTGCAGTGCAAGGCAGTGCACAGTGCCATTCTGTTCACCAGCTAATTTAAACTTTTTTTCGGTAGGTACTTAGCACTTAGCGAGCGTTTATAATTGCTCATGTAATACCTTAAAGTTAAGGTACGTATCATAGAATAACAACAAGAATTCAAAGCCCTTTCTCTCATTACCCCACACTTCTTTTTTGTATGCATTGTTGTTTTTGTAACAGGAAATCCATGTAAAGTTAACCTTAAACTAGTATAAGCGTCTAATATAAGTCCTAAGGCTCAACTTAAAGTTTTGTAAGTGTTTAAATGGCGCCCGAAAGCTCAACTCAAGGCCGTGTTGGTAAAATTAACATCTAGTGTTTTCTCTCTTATAATCATTTCTCGATGGTACTTGATTTGAAGATAATATAAGTACACTTTTCATTTTCTTTGCCATCAGCGCGTCTGTAAAGAAATGGGGGGCTTAGTGATTTATTCTACCAATTTGTTGTTTTGTTCTACACTAAAAACATACCCGCAAAGAAATATGTAAACAACTAATGGAAATCATCTTGGTATGAGTTCATCAGACTTAAAAACATTTATACCTTGCTCAAAAGCGCTCGTGTCTCTATATTGCATACTCTCTATATAAGCCCTATTGACACTCATCCACAGCGACACGTGGCTATTCGAAGAAGCTCATTACGAATATAAAATTGAATCAAAGTATCAGTAAAAAAAAGTCCCTATACCTACTAATTGTTTAATTCAATCTAAAACATTTTCTAATGCGATTTGCATGATAAATTGTCTGTTTCAAAAAAAAAAAAAAATTAAAGGAAACACGAATTTATCAATCTCCAAAACAATTTGAATGGGCTGTCAAAACAGCCATTCCCCTATATTCCTAATAAAGTTCCAAATCACCCCGACAGGGAGAACAAATCTCAATTTGAGGACTCCCAATACAATTGATTTGATTCACGTCAGTTTGACGTACACGGTGATGATCTTTCAACTTCTTCTGATGCATTAATACTGAACACTGAAATAAAGATTATTTCAAAAGTCAAATAACAAGATCTCATTTTCAAGACTGTAGTTCGAGTAAATTCGGTTCACCTGACTATAACGTAGGTATGTTGTACCTAACCATAATCAATTTACTTAAACTTCATTATTAGCCGTGTTTTATTGGGAATTTATATTCACTTCAGCAAAACATCGCAAAACATCGCAAAACATCGCTCATGGAAAAACAATAACTCTAAAGTGAATAGCGTAAGTGGACAAAAATAACTCACTTGCCGAAGTGAACAACAGGGATGGCTGGTGAATGGCGTTTATGGGAAAGTGAACTTGGTAGGTGAATTTATTGAGACACGCAAGTGAAATGAACATAGAAATTCCCAATAAAACATGGCTATTGGAAACATAGGGGAATTGTGCTCAAGATGACATACTTTTTGTTTAAAGTAACAAATAAAATTTTCTACAAACCCTAGCGTTAAAATCTTTACATAATTAAATAATTAATGATTGTATGGAAAAAATAAACTTGGAATGAATAGTTTAAAGTAAAAAGAATTTATTTAAAAAAATTAGTTAAAAACAGTCCTAGGCTAAGGCTAAGATGACATAGTTGGGTATAAGATGACATACTGCATGAGGGTAAGATGACATATTGTAAAAATGCCTGCTTTATTTGGCTTTTCAGCTTCAGTCAGTATATAACTCACATTTTCAACTTAGATTTTCGGCCATTTAGCTTTCATAATTTTTGTTTTATGCTTGGTGAAATATAATTATGTACTTTAAATTTGCATTTAAATGTTTGAATTAAAAAATAAGGTTTGTGTTTTTAGTAGGAATGTCATAGTATTTATAGTATGTCATCATGGACTGATAAGCAATATGTCATCTTACCCGATAGGAAATAAAACTTTTACAACCATTCAGGAATTAAAACATTATAATTTAGGAGCCAAATCACACAAAAAATATTCTCTATACACATAAATGCAAACATAAAACACAAAGGATATAGAAAAACACTTAATTTTTTAAGCAATTTTGAAGTAAACAATGACTCTCAAAAAAATTTATTCTCTAGCTTTTTCCTTTGAGCCGATCACGATGACAGCAGGTAGTATACTGGCAGCTGTAAGTTTACTCTGGCAAAACAGATAGAAAAAATGCATGTCTGGATATGTTCGAGAGAACTGTGGCGGCCTTATAAACAGAGAAAATACGAGTATGTCATCTTACCTGAGTATGTCATCTTGAGCAGAACTCCCCTACCAACATATCAACTAGGTACTAAAAAATGAATATGAAAGTTGGTATAAAAACTGTAAGCGGTCGATAATATAAATTATGCACCACAAATACGCAATTATGTGACATCAACGACCGTCAGCACTGCTCAAGCCGACGAGAACATACCAATTATTTATTTAAGAAACAAGTAAATGTTAGACATAGATACCTTTTTAATAAAATGTATAAAACCCGCCAATTTAACGAAGCAGAGCCCCATCTGTGCTCGCAGATTTTAAAACAATAATGTTAGTCTAAGAATTTATAATTGTATATATCAAATATTGTAAAACAAATGAGCTTTTCAATAAAAACTTAAATTGTAAAAAAAAAAAAAAAAAATTATGTGACTTTTGAGCGATACCTGCTCTGATTATTTCTTTAACTCAATTTAACAGACTATTGCCCCTATAAAAATATCACTGAATTTAAGTGATGCCAAGTCTTGGTTTAATGAATACGAAAGAGGGTAATTTTTGTTATATGTACTTACTAAGTAAGCAAACATAAATTAAATTTAATATTTCAAATTTAGCGAGATTCTAACCCTGGTGAGTTGGGTGTATTCAAAACAATCCCTCAACTACTTTTTGAGAAATGAGATAAAACACTTAAGTCGAAGTAACTTGTAACACGTAAGTTAGAGCGGACTTATGACAAGTTGGATTGATAATAATAATTTCAATGATTTTTTGAAACATACCAAGCGTAGGTACCTTACAACTTTCGAGCTTATCACAAAAAAAAAAACGAGCTTTAAAGCTTTTTACTTGTCAGTTGTCACATCAGGCATGTTTATCAGACACGCAATATTATATTTGTTTTGATGTGTCATAACATCGTTTGATTAGAGGTTCGACTAAGCTGAAGTTTAAAAAAAAAATGGGGTTCCATTTAAAAAACGTTGTACTCGTAACATAACGTAAGACAAAGAAATATCATCGGAGTAAATCAAGGAAAAATGCACAAATTTTTAGTTTTCTACTTTTCCAGGAACGAATAATGATAAGCCAATGTGACAAACAAAAAAAAAAAGATTATTGATAGGACTGACCTTTTGCCTATGTATCTCCCTCCTGACACGACCGACGCGACACTTTTATGGAATCAACATACCAAACATCAAATTGTGTTAATTTTGACTTAATTTCATAAGCAAATTGTATCTTTTCGGAATGTAAGTGCGCTTAAATCGAACTCAAATAAATAACTAAACCAATCCATTTAAGACGCAGTTGCAAACTAAACAAAAAAACTCCCCACACTTAATAAACGAAACAAAACACATTTTTCGTTATTCCGTGTATTCGTTTAGTTTTGGTATGATGGGATTCTACTTTTCTGTTTTCTTTATTTTTTTTCTTTTTTTTGTTTTTCAATTTTTATTATTATTATTTTTTTTTTTATTTTGTTTCTCTGTCATTCTACTTCTCTATTCAATTACCATGCGCCATCAAATGCGGAAACGATTTAAGATGTTTTATTTTTATTTGTTGTTGTTGTTGTTTTGTTGTTGTATGTTTGATGTTATTACGCCTCATCGTTCCAAAGATAGAAAACAAGGTTTTGTATAATAAATTTGTATTTTTTTGGTAGCCCATAGGTACCTACTTTGTTTACTGCAAAAAGAAATGCCCAAAAAATGTAGCTTTAGCCTCTAACTTACGTCATAGCCATAGTAGATTGAAAAAGCTTCAAGATTTCCTTCCTACATATTTCTTGGAACCACCAATCGTTTCTCTATATTAAAAATCAGGGTGCGTATTTGTTACAAAATGAAGAAAAAAAACTTTGCTGATTTTCTATTAAACAAACTAACAACTGACCTCAATTTTTTTGTATTTTTATTCTACGCTGTGGAAAGACAAACACAAAAACATCAGATGATATCAGAATAAAAATTGAACGAAAAAAAAACCACTAAATTTCTAATGCGTATTAGTATGATTCTAAAATCAAAGTACATAGGTAATATAAGAGTGTTGTACGTCAAGAACAAATGTGTTGCTTTCATTTATTTATATTAGAGTCTCGGGTAGTAAATAGATATTCAAATATATGCACATATATTAGGCCCACTATTTCTTGTGTGGTGCCTTAGAGTGGGGTAAATAAATTTGAAGTATGTATCTCTCTTTCTTTGTAGATTTCGAGGAGTGTGCAAAATAGTCAAAATTTGCTAAAAGAAGAAATAGAATCAAACATTGGGTATTATCTGTAGATGAAGACTTTAGGTTTTTTCTGATCAAAAAAAATGTCTTCCACTAGACTAGACGTTGTTAGCAAATTTAAGTAGGTATAGAGGCTTCCCACCATAACCATGTTTGAAAGATCACCGAATTTTGGCTAGAGAATTCGCAGGATCAGAGCTCTTATTCGCTGTGATGAAAGTGTTCCGTCGTCGATCGTTAAAAGCGAATAATTCTCCGAATATACACCTATTAACCAACACTTGTGTAAAATATGTATATTTAATTTTTTTCCTTCTGAATATGAATCCACAGTCCCAAAACATACATCGAAACGAGCCAATAAACTTTCTACATTTCTTTAGTTATTCCATGTGTTGCGAAATATAGCGAGCTTATCAACTTGTCTTTTTGTTCGTGTGATTTTTTTTTTTCTTTTTTTTGTCAAGACAGTCAAGACAGAGAGAGAAGTGTAGCTATGTATACATTTATCTACTTATTTTAGTTTGTCGTAATTCTCAAAGGTCATTTCATTTCAATTTCGGCTGCCTTTTTGGAAGAAGGAATGTTTTACTTTTTCAACACACCCTGGAATAGAACTGTTCGATTTAAAAATCAACAAAAAACAAGATTTTGGGGAAACTCGCATGTAAATACCTACCGTTTGTGGATTTAACTCCGTTTTGATTGACACAAAATCTTTTATTTCTCTGAGCTATGTTCCCATTACATAATAACTCACTTGAATAAATAGTCTTCTCTCGTCAAAGGATTGTTCAAAAATATAGGTAGGTACATACTCTCCCTCTTGTCAAGTCATTTGTACAATAGACGTCTGTGTACCAACGTAGTTTCAAAAGCACTTATCTTATCTTCATCGTTCCAGTTTTCCTTCTTTTTTTTTTTGAATACCTACATGTCTTCACAGTTCTTGAGAGTTCAGTGTCTTTTTTTCTATTTTGACATATCAAAGTCCAAAAAAAAAAATGACATTTACACAGTAACACACACAGTTTGTTGGTATTTGAGAGATAAATTAGAGCACTTGATGTCACTGTCAGTCTGATGATGACATTGTTGATTAGAAAAAATTTATATAAATTCACACAAAAACGAAAACTTCAAAAGATTATATCCAATTTGATTAAATGAAAACATTGCAAATGTCAGTTTCACACCACTGAATGGAGATGCATCACCCCACAACAGATCACTCTTCCATTGAAAACAACAACAATAAAACAGCTTATTGAAATAATGAAGAAGAAGAAAAAAAAACTAGTAAATTAACCAACAGTGGGTAAAAAGTAATAAATAATAATCATTCCCAACGAGACGAGTACGAACTGATATATTTCACAGTCAGATTGTTTCTGATTTTTCGAGCTCGTTCCGCGCAAGGTCGGAGCTAAATTGTAGTCGTCTGTCATCATTTGTGTAGATACTTTGACGGTTGTTTTATATGTGTATAGTCATCACGTTGTGGTTGTGTGTTGCTGAACTTCACAATAAGCGCAAAGAGATAGACTATCTAAAGTCGATCTGTTTGTATGAGAGGTTACGATGGCTTTTTTCTGTACAAACACACACACACACACCAAGAGAATGTCTTTATCTATTTAGAAATTCCAATTTTATTTAGGACAAACCGATACACACGTCTAAGCAGACTTTTTTGTTGTTGTTTTTCTTCTTCTTTTTTTTTTTTGATTTTGCAAATTTCGAGATACAAAATGGGGAATCGATTAATTCGACTGAGGATTTGGATTCATTTTCCACATTTAATCCTTGTCTGGGAGAAGGATACATGTTGCAAGAGACATTCTACACAAAAACTGCTGATGTGTGTGTGAAATGCACGTGGCATATGCATGAATTTGTGTTATCAAGAGTGTCCACGTGCTTTCGTTGAAGTAAGGGTAGGGGCGTGTTCTAATTTTTTTTCTTTTTTTCATTTTCCTATTTTAATGCTGGTACTTGTTGTTGTTGTCACTGTTGTTTTGTTGTTGCAATAAAAATTTTGAAATGTCGAAATTTAGGTTAAGATTCTGGTTGAGATCTCGTTACTTTCAATTCCTAACTTCCCTAAGGAAAAGGTGTGCATTTTTTGATTTGTCAATTTGACTTTTATTGTCTAGTACGTAGGTACTAGATTTCGAAGCCGGAAACGGATGCTGGTGTGAGTGAAATATTTTTTTTTTGTCTGCCTACTGTTAAAAAGCACATGTTATTAATGAAAATAAAATGGAGGATATCAACTATTTGCAAGTTCGTTTTCTAAGTGTGAAATGTAAAGTAACGAATTGAAATCGTAATGCGGAAATGCTTTAATATGTAGAAATATACTACGTAGTTTACTTTTTGCGCATCGAATGACACAGGCAGATATTTTTTTTCTTATACCAACAAGAGAAACTTTATTCATTCATGTTTTTTACGTCGCACTTTGTATAACGAAACATAAACTACAAAACCAAGACATCGCACTGCGTCGCGTCTGTAGCGTCGATTAGGTAGGTAAACGTGTTGACGTGTCACAAAATTTAACCTTAAAAGTTTAGAAAAAAGCACGTGTTGACTTCCGCTTTTCTTTAATAAAATAACAAAAGCAGTCTGACATTGGATCATTGGTTCCTAAATGAACCGATCCATGCAGTTTTTGTTGGTGAGTTTACGCACGTCTTGAAATATCCTTTCAAACTATTTTCCGTAGCGTCTTCGTATCAATATGGTGTGTCAAATCTTTGGGCGTTATAAAGGCAAATGTTCACTTTAAGCAACTTCTCTTAGCTGTAGAATCACGCTAGTTACTGTCATTCCATAGTCCAAGTGTCCATTTTATGCAGAACGAGGATAAAGTGCGAGAGATCGGATCTACTACATTTTCATTCGTGACGAATAAATTTTATTTAAAAATTTCTGCAATTGGATATTGAGATGAAATTTTATGTTGAAATCAGTTTAAGCTATATTTCTATCGTTTCCTTGAGAATTCGTAAAGAATTTACGCATCCTACGGTAGTTATCGGTCTCTTATCTTACATACCGAAAAAGTTGGCTATACGTTCCTTAATTCTGGTCATAGAAACACAGATAATGATTTGCCGAAAGGGACATGTACTAATTATGAGGTAGTTAATGCTGCAATTACATTCAGAAAAGGTTTTCTTGGCTTATTCACTGTTCGTGCTTATGTAAACAGTACATTAAGGCTGTATTTTGTAAAGAAACTAAGCAAAAACTGCTGTTGGTCGATTGCTAAGCACTTAAAACCTCCTCCGATTGTTACATACCTTCGACCTTTAGCCGATATATTGTCGAAACCAAGCCATTCTGTGGTGATTTCATTTCCTCGTAGTCTAGATTTTCATGTCGTCGTGAAAAATTTGTATCCAGATTTCAGAAGGTAGTAAACCTAGACCCAGATTCCCTGATGACTTCTTAGACAATTACTGTTCAATAGTCTATCGTCGACTGTATCATCACAAGATTGTTTCGCGTAATTTCAATTTCAGCGTTGGAGACAAACAAGTAAATTAATAGGGTGGTGCAACAGAGCGATTAGCCCCGGGGTATAGCCTCCACCGCATTTCTCACAATCATTGGCTTTGTGAGGAAATGGAGGAGACCTACTGCAGATTCCGAACGGCTAATCGAGAAAGCGCTTTTCGTGGCAATGAATTTACTGTCGGAGGCCTTGCCAATTTTTCTCAAAAGTCAATCCCCGTGAAAAACATTTTTGCTTTTTTTGGGATTCCAACCACAAACCTCTATGGGTTAACAGGCAGACATGCTGTCATGCCACTGCTACCACCGCAGTACCACTAGCGGTGGAAATGGAAAGCTATTTTACAATTGTCTCTAAATTTAATAGCTTTTAAAGACCTTAAATGCGTATTTTTGCTACCTAAGATTTAGCCTATAGTCATTATGAACGTTGCGGAATCCAGTGCCTGATCCGTCTGATGTCTGTATTCCTACTGCTGCCCTATGTTACCTCACCCGGATTGAAGTACCTATGCATTTCACACTAAATGTACTCTTCAAAATTCAAGCATACCTACGGAGAAACTATTCGTGGCTAGGACCACTATGCCTTTGTAATCACGATACGAATGGCGATATCGTATTACTCGCAAAGCCTCAAAGACTCATACTGTCAAGATTTTCACCGGCTACACAGAGGAAGTGCTCCGCGGTGTCCTCATCTTCTCCACAAGATTCACAGAGTGTGGTATCACTTAAGCCTAACACATATAAATGCTTGGCAAAAGACAAGTGCCCGCTGGCAACACCAATAAGCTTTCTACAGTCTTTTCTGCTACGAGCTGGCAAAAATGTTGCAGTCTTCTTACTAACGTTGGGGAGCATACGCTTGGTTTGTCTGCATCCAATGGAGGCATGCCATCTACGGTTGTGGTCTTTACAGATCCAATCGTTGATTGAAGTCCTCACTGAGGACGCTGGCAGACCTAGCGACGGTTCAGGTCCTGAGAAAGCTGTCTGAGATCCCTGCCTAGCAAGTTCATCGGCGATCTCATTTCCAGTTATGCCATGATGGCCCGGAAACCCAAATGAGACTCAAGGAATTCAATCTTCCGACCGCATTCAGAGAGCTCTTGCATTCCTGGATCACTTTCGAAGTGGTTAGAGGGTTGAGAAGGGCCTTAAGCACAGCTTGGATGTGGCGGCAAACAAAGATACTTCTCTTCGTCCATCCATTGTTCGTTATGTGGCTCAAGGCCATTAGGATAGCATAAGCCTCCGCTTGGAAAACGGATGCGTATGATCCCAAAGATGAGTACAGTCGTATGTCGTCGTTCTCAACACAGGCACCACCACCAGAACCCTCGTCGGTTTTGGAGCCATCTGTGAAGATGCGATAATAGTTCTTTCCAGGCTCAGATTCTTGACCGAACCAGTCTTGAACCGAAGGAAAGTTAACTGAGTATTTTTTTTGTTGAGCCTTGGGATCATCATGATCATCATCGTGTCAGACGATATATCCGGCTATATAGAATGGGGTTGCTTACTGGATCTAGTTGTAGATGTGACACAGCTGTTGAATATATCAGCTTATGTTATTCGTCACCCATGCTGCTACATCGCCTTTAGGTCGTATATGCCTTCGAGGGTTAGGTTTATAGTCGCTGATCGGCAGTTACTGACGTCTCATAAGTCACAATTTTTTACTCAACATTCAAATTGTGATGTGGTTCTCAGCAGGCAGTTGATGATCTCGTTTGACGTTACAAGCATTATGATCTCGAAGGGATTACACTTCTCCCATTTACCTGTTTCACACTAGTGATCCGCCGATGGGCAGTTCGTATGATAAAAGGTGGACTAAGAAGAATGCTCTAGAATCTAGATCATCTGTGAAAGGAATACAGGAAAAGAAAGGAAAGCAATAACTTTCCCTTAATATGGACAGTTCAGTTTGTGCTGCAAACAAGCTTATTCTTAAATGAGTTTTGTATAAGAGCGTTAAAGATCCCCTCGGTTGGCTATATCGGACACTCTTATCTTTACCATTCTAATTCTTCATTTCTGGTTCTGGAATTCTAGACCTTTCGAAGATTCACAGCTCTTTCACTTATGTATGCTTTACAGTAGAGATTCGCCAACGCTGGCCTCAAAGAGCACAACAGAGCTAAAAAAGCCACGCTCCTAAACATATTCGCAACCAATTTAGGAACTTCGAACGGTTAAGTGAAGAAGCACTGGTAGTGTAATTACTCTCTGGGTGCTTTCTAATTCCTCGTGAAGGGCGATAGTCATAGAAAAATAGTTGGGTGTGGATAGATATGTAGATATAGATAGATAGATAGATGTTTCTATTTCTTAAAAATCCTTATTTGAGAATGAGGATTCGCCCCCAAATTTATTACGCTACGGGCACCAAAAAGGCTTGACTTGTTTTCGTTTACTCCAACTTTTTGTTCATATACCTAATTTGGCCTGTCTCTTTTCTTTATTCGTGAACAGCAATTTTAGCACGTTATCAACACGCTTTTAATGCGCTCTTTGCTCAGAAAACCACTCCACAAAATTCTATATGAATAATTTCACTTTGGCAGAGTCCTCCGGATCTCTCCTTTCAACATAACAATACCAACTGAGCCGGTTGTTCTTGCTTTCTGCACGATTGTAATTTTGACGTGAATGATTCGACAATTTTGGTACTTTTACTTGGGATACCTAATATAAAAGATTGAAGTCAAAATAGTGTTGATTGATGTAAAAACAGCTTCTACGTGAAACCAAAGTAAGCTGATTGAGGTATCTATGGTCTGACGTAGGTACATATTAAGAAAATGCTCTAGAAATTTCAAATAACTTTTTGGTAGGTGGTGTCCGTGGCGTAATGGTCAGCATGTCTATGTCTGTTACGCGGGAGGTTCGTGGTTCGAATCCTAACAGAAAACAAAAAAATATATTTCCATGGCCATCGCCTTACGTGAGGAATTGGCAGTCTGAATTAACCGGCAGTATTCGACAGAAAATTGAGAGTGCTCTCCATTTCATCATAAGGCATGGTTTTGAAAAATTCGCTATATCCCTGTGATCCCGGCTGTGTTGATTCACCCTGTATGTAGTATGCTGTTTGGCAGAAGTGGGGGTATTTCATCAACAATTTTTTTCTTTCTACGCGTGAACAGCAACAAACTTCAACTTCTTTAGCACGCTTTCAATGCGCTCTTTGCTCAGAAATTCACTGCACCGTATTCTTGCATTGACCAGTTTCTGAGAAAAGTCTTGCTCTGAGTTTACACTTAATCTAAGTTAATCTCACTTTCACACAGGTAAGCTGCAGTCTATGTATACTCTCAAATTAAATCCATATATTTAATCAATTAAAAGACTATTTGAAACCTATTTACAATGACTATAAAATTGAGGACCTATTCTTCAGGCTTGGAGGCTGTTTACAACTTGTCCTTTTTGAAAACTCTTACAACGCAAGTATGTGATTAGATAATGCTGACTTGGTCTTTGTGGATTTTACAAAACGTCACAACCGGCGCTCATGACTGTGTGGAATAAGTTTGAAGGTCGAACAGTGGCTTCCTATGACTCTTATCATCTTAGTCATTTTAAACGATGGCACATTGAACTTATCAATACCGGATGAGGAACTCTGAGTCTTTTTAAACTCTTGATACTCCATGCAGTTCGAAGTGCGCTATCGGTATATAATGACGCAGCTTTAAATCTAAATTCAGTAGTCACTTGGATTTGAGAGGGTCAATAAAATGAGTCAGATCGGTTAGTAATGTGTTGTATGTAATTGTAGACTTTCATTGGAAAAACATGAAAGAAAAACTGCTTTTTTAAACATCGCTTTAGTTTCAAGAGGAACCTTAACCCGTCTGGCATTTCTGATTTAGATTTAATTATTTTGTAGCAGTTAAGGTCCTCTCCTAAGGACACAGCCATCACCTGCTTGTCTTTGACACATTTAAGTGGCTGCTGAGTAGAACATACCTAACCCTGCTACTGAAAAATTGCAAATATGCTCCGCAACGGATATAAAGGTGGTAGCGTATGGTTAGCATGTCTGTTGGGTACTTTAAAGGTTCGTGGTTCGAGTCCTAGAAACAAAAAAATACGAATATCATCTTTCAACGAATTGGCAAGTCCTCCGAGAGTGATTACTATAGACTGCCATGAAAAGTGCTTTCCAATTTTTTGAAATGCTTTAGGCTCCGAAGTTCCGCGAGATTTGTTACGCCACCCTATTCACTTTACTTCCTTTTTATGCACTAAAAGTGCAGCTCCCACGGATCGATTCACTGAACGTCGCTGATTTTGGAATAAAAAGAAAGGCTGATAAGGTTATCTAGTCACAGCAGCCGCGCTTCTATCATCGTACTAACCGCATAAGAAGGCGTCCACAGAAAGTACTTTATACCAAGCGCAACCATTATTTGTAAGTTGTTAATGGAAAATCTTTCTCATGGTCATTTTGTCAAAACGTCATAAAAAGCACACATAACTTCGAGTAAGTGGCAGGACTTCGTGCGACGATCACACTTAATAGAATTACTCTTGCCAAATAATGCTGTTTTGGGTTAAGAAGGCAATTGATTATAAAACCCTCTTTAAAACCAAGTCCTCGATCACCGTAGTCCTGCTGTATGATGAGGAAGCATTGACCTCATCTAAAGCAAAAGAGGAATCCCTTACTCGTTTCGAAAAAAAAAAAATACTCCAAATGATCTTTGGCTCCGTATGTGAAGAAGATGTGTGGAGAAGAAGATACAACAACGAGCTGTATAGTGACTTGATGGGCATAGGTATAGAAGAGTACGCATCGCGAGAATACGTAAGTTGGTGCATGTAGAGCGGTTAGACACCAACGCTCCTGCTCGACGAGAATCCAACAGTACATTGCAGGAAAATTGTTGAAGGTGAAGACCTCGAAAGGTAATACTCACCTATGTGAGTAAGTAAGCCATTTTGTCGGGTTATTGGTTAAAAGCTTTAGAAGATTATTTTGAAAAGTTTATCGAGATCGCCGAATTCGGGCTTTTCTGGGAATTTTTTGGGTGGGGCAGAGTTGTAAAAAGCGAACAAGGGCCTCTTTTTGTAACTGTTCCTTGTAGGTTCGGAAGTAAACGTTCCTGGCTATGTCAGGATGCTCATAGTTCACTTAATCAAAATTTATCAAAGATATAACTATAACCATTTCGATCCCCTACAATTTGGTAAACTTTTCCAACTATGATCGTCTTGCCTAGATAGTGTTCAGAAAAACCAAGTTATGAACTCCAGAGAGAAGTGCTACCTGCTTTTATCATAGAGCAGTTTGAGGTCGGTAATATCCTGATGAGTTCGTCAGTCGTTTCATTATCTTATGGAAAATACGGTGCCCTGGGATCAAATATGTAGAGTGGCCTTAATGCTACGCTTTGGTTAAGGCAATCCTGAAAAAGAGGAGGATGCTAGTACTAGAGCACTTTGACCAATACTGAACAACTGTGCCTTGGTAGCACAATTTTTGAACTCAACTTAAAGAAGGAAAATACCCAGCACAGGACTCAATAAATTACATTACCGCTGCACCACAGTCATTCTCTAAAAAAGCAGCCCCCAAACTGACTGATCCGAATTTTTTCCTGTTTGTTATCCTTGTGGCATCGGGCTTTAGTATGAGTATGGGTGACATTTAACTTATTGAAGTTCAGTTTATGTTCAGCTCCTCGAATTTGCAGTTGCTTGGAATGTCTCTGTGAACTGCCACCCAGAAAAGGTGATTGTCACACTGTTTTGCAATAAGAGCCATCATCACAGTTAGGAGGGCGTGGGTGGATAAAGAGTTTGTGGAAGCACAGCCGTTTGATTTAAAGACTGTTCGATTATCCGAGGAGATGCTGATATTTCGCGTTGATATCCACCCTTTCTCTGAGCCATGATAGAACCTCTTAGTTTTCTAGAATTTTCGATTGAAACGCGCTAACCCTCTCAAATCAGAATGACGTTAATAAACTTTTTTGAGAAAAATGGAACGACTCGAATGAATTTCCAACTTTTAAACCAACTACTATGCAAAAAAAGTTCCAAAATTGATTTTGAAGGGTGGTGGCCGGTGGGAAGGCTGGGATGAATATAGTCCAAGTCCTCCGTTAGTAAATTCATTGCCATGAAAAGCGCTTTCTCCATTCCTCCATTTCCTCACAAGGCATCATTGGTTTTGAGAAATGTGCTAGGCCCCAGGGCTCTTCGTTCTGTTGCACCACCCTATAAGTTGGACATGTATGACTAAGCCGGAAATGAGTTCTGCGGGACGCACCTATACAGCCCAACGGTTCCAAAATTGCTTAAGTAGGAGACCGAAGGAGAAACTAAAGTGGTCAACGACGACGGTGTTTCTCTGGGTGCCGAACCTATAGAAACAATTAGATTTAAAAGAACCAAAATATGTAAGGATTTCTAAACCACTCCTTGTGTAGCACTTAAGTTGTTAGGCCACCCTAGAACTTTCGAAAAATCGATTTTTTTTTTAAATTTCAAATGGTCCCTTAGGACCTCAAAAATGATATCCCAAAAGATTATGGCCGAGAAAAACTTTTACGTACTCTGTTTTCGAATTTTAGTACAAGGCCGTCTGGTCCGCAGCGAGCTCCTTTTGTGAGCGCAAGGGGCAAGGTACGTTAGAGGAGTAGAGCATGTTATTGAAAATATTTATTTCCTGACTAGTCTAAACTAGTAGTCTAGACTAGAGTTGGATTTGCGAACGTCTCCTTCCGGCATCGCAGATTAAAAGTATTGTAAAATTATTCATGATTTTCTACTACTCAAAACTTTAAACGCGTTTATCTCAAAACTATGTTTTTCAAGTTGGCCGGACTCGTAACTCATGCAATTTTCAACCGATTGACTTGAAATTTTAAACATGTCTTGAAATATACATTGTCTATGGAAGTACGCAGGATTTTTTTTTTTTATGTTGCGTAGTTCATTTGTTATTAACAATTTTCTGACAATTTTGCACTTTTCACTTTAGAAGGGTGCCATTTGGCCAAAAATCAATATATCGCAAAAATCCTACGTACTTCTATAGCAGTGAGTTTATATAATCGAAAAGTCTATTTGCTCATTATTATTCAAAAAATTACAGGAGCTGTTGGTCCGGCCGTGGAACTAAAAAAAAAAAAGACGTCGTCGAAAAAATGCTGCACAGCCGCCATTTTGTAATGAATCGATTCAAAAAAATTATCGTAAGCAGTCATTAATATAAATAATAAAATCGCGTTCCAGTTATCTCGATTTATTTTGTAGTTTTTCTAAACAAAATCCCCAAAAAGCCTATTTTTTCAGCCTCTAGGGTGGCCTAACCCCTTAAACAGATATGGCCAAAATTAATCCTAATATACCCACAAGACACTTGCTATCCATAAGCAGATCCCTTGGCTCCGTAATCGGTGTTATTACCGGACATTACCTCATAGACACGCCAGAAGACCCGGCGCTCCATCAAACGACTTCTGCAGAAGCTGCTTAGACGAAGAAGAAGGAAAGATAGTCCATCACCGCATCTATGAGAAAACTTCTCTGATGATCTAAGCGATCTGGTGAACACAGATCTTCACCTCTATCGCTTTTTGGAAAGCTCCAAATAATTTAGTTAATTTAGATACTCCCTCACACACTCCTTACAGCATCACAATGGACCTAATATTAGTCTAAGTGTGTCACTTGTTTTCCTGACTTAAAATCTGATAGTTTTCAGAACCGAGAACTGTTTAAAACCAGCCAACAAATATGAAAGATTTTGAACAATGTCAACGAAACCTCTTCTAATTATTCGAGCAGATTTCAATTCGATTATTCACCGAAACTAACTCAAATGGATTCAAATGAACTCAAAAAATGATTATTTGAATTTCCTCGTGTAGCATATTTCATCAACCACCCATACAGTTCCTGTACGAATATGTCACTTGTTATCAACTTTACCACCACCAAACTCAAGACGGCCATTTATTTTTTAATGCCACTCTAGACTCTACCGCTCTATGTAGTGTAAGAAAATTTTTGAAGTTCTATTCATTTGTTTGCTTATTTGCCAAGTGCGTTATTTATGTAGATAGCTACTTTTGTCACTCACACCGGTCACAAGGATGACACAATATATTATCACTTTCATGGAAAACCAGCTACCTGGCATATTCCTGATCATCTCAGAAAAAAAAAAAAATACAAAATCCACAAGTGTTTTCCTGTTGTTGATTTATTTTTATTCAAACATTTCCAGTGAATATTTTTGTTGCATTTTATTTTCGTGCCTTTTTATCTACCCGCGCACTATTGTTTTTTTTTTTCTTTGACGATAAAATGTATAGGTATTTATGTTTGTTGTTGGAGTATTGAGGTCCTATCGTTTCTTGGGATAATATCCCATGAGCACTAAGTGGTTCATGACCATTTTAACGGAACAATTTTTCCCATAAGAGAAAATTGAATTGCTTCCTGGAAATCGGGTTGAACAGGACGAGATGAAATATATATTTTTGTAGTTGTTACAAATCGTCGAACATTTAACCACCATCATCGTCGTTTTTGGGAGTAATCAATGGAAAAAGAAAAAGGACTTTTTATGTCAAATATTTTAAGGCGCCCAAACTGTTATAAGTATAACTATTACTTATTAAGTTGTTAGTTTAAGGAAAGACATTTTCTTAACAAGTAATTTGAATTATTTTTCAGAAGACGAGATTTTAGCAACCCTGAGCTAAATATTTAAAATCAAATGTTTGTGAAATGGCCATCGTAAGCCGTAGCGTCTTATGTTTGGCTTTTGAGAGCTAATTTCTACACGAAATGAAATTAGATACTGGCAGCGAAATGGAAATCGAAAATTGGGAGTTTAATTTATTGATAAAAGACACCGAAAAAGCGAAAAGTAGAAGCTCGTTCGAATGGTATATGACAGACAGAATATGGAGAGGAAGTAAACACTAACCTATAGATGAATCCGTTGCACTTAGCTATAGACTCCCAAGCCTTACTGAAAAGGCAAACGATCCAGCAATTGAGACATTTGACTTAGTTCCGACAGTATATGGATACCTATCCTACGGAAACTGCGAAGCTCTTGCAGAAGTTGAAAAGACTTTTGGGGTAGACAAATCTAACATATATTGAGGTTCTCCCAAATCAAAGCGTTTTTTTAGTTGCGGCAGCGCAGCGGTAGAAACGCTGTTGGCAGCATTTCTGCAGCCGCAATAACTGCAAATGTGGAAACGCTGTGTTTTCATTTGTGGCTTCATTGTGGGCATATTCCGCTGATAATTTAGCTTTGACATCTTAATTAAAAGCTGCCGCGAATGCACAATCAATTTGGTTTGGGAGATTCTTTTAGCGGAGACGCCTAAATGCATCTCAAAAGAAACAACTGAGAAGATTGCAAGTGCTGGCCGAAAAATGTCATTAGACGCAGCGTTAGAGAAAGTTATCTCCAGTGCTTCAAAAAGAAAAGAAGTCCAGCCACGAGGTTGATAAAGCGAACAAAAAGGCTTATATGCTATTCTGGAGAACTCAGACCTAATTTCCGGTCCATTGTACTACCAGGGTAGCAGCCTTCACTTTTTTGTGTTGCAGTAGTTGGAAATAAGGTGTTATAGTTATTTCACATATAACCTCAAGGGCGGCGTCCATATGAAACTGGGAGGTTGAAAGAAAAGTAGATGCCCACAACGGGATTCGATCCCACGCGTCCTGCCTATCTACTGAACACTCTACCTGTGATCTGCACCACGGCCGAAAAAAAAGACTTAAACCAACGTCGTTTTGCTCATTGAGGTTGTAAGAATGATAACAGTTGGCATTAATGCCGCAAGATTGCGAAACTAGCCACCTTTATAACGTGCAAAAATTATTTGTGAAAAATTAAGTCTTCGAAGAAGTATAAAAGATCAATGAGGAGGATCCATTGATTCGATTTCTGGGATGCTATCAAAAACCAGGCGGGGTGGCTAACGATGAAGTGCGCTAAAAAAACAATTGCATAAAAAACAATCCGCCTCATTTCGCTTTGAATGAATGATAAGCTGCGGATGGTGGAAAGTTATAATCTCCCAAAAGACAGTAAAATTCTGGACAAGGTTTTACAATGGCGATGGACCAATATTTTGTCTCGCTTGTTGAAGATCAGAGTTGCCAACCGTTCTTCAATTTCAACAGTAATCAATTTAGGAATCCTCATCACACCAACTGAACTGGAGGAACTACCACCTCTCAAACCACAAGCCAGCAGCTCAGCTATAACCCTTTTTTTCATCCTCAATGCCACAAAACCTGCCCTGGGAAAAATAGGAAAAAAACAGATCGACAAAAGCCAAAAAGATCAATGTTGCATCAATATCTAAAAATATAAACGTGCCAAAAATAGCATCGTAAGAGCAAACTACCTGGCAAAAACTAGCCAGGTAGAACTCTATTTTGATTTGTCCGGATTAACCTCCAACGCGTGAAAGGAATGCTCGGGAGTCTTAAATCTAACGCTGAAAAAACAGGACTCAACGATGTCCTTGTGCAGAAACTCTGGATCAGTCGAATTGGTCTAGCCGTGCACAAGTTTTGCGCCTCCAAACGCATTTGACAATTCTTTTTTACTATATAGAGAAGTTTATATGAATTTGAATAAATTTATACATTTATTGTCCTGCGTCCCCTTGCAGGATTAGATCGGTGAAGTGCTTTTTCATAAACACTTAATCTGAAGGCTTAGTTAGGTTAACAACTCTATTTTTGTTTTACTTTCGTTGGTGGTATAAATTTAAGGCTGTTATTATGAAATTACTTTTGTATTAGTGAGTGAGAAAAGCCCATACACCGTTGGTCGTATCGAACAAACAATAGGCTCCGCCCACTGCTGATCAAAATCTTTTACATTTCTGTTTCGAACTTAATAGATGAACTTCTGTATTATACGAATCAAAATCAACATAACTAACGCAGCAGGTTGAGGTAACTAAGCGATGGATTGACGAAAACATATTTTGAATCCTGAAAAAACAACCTTCACATCCGTTTTTTTAAGAAAAGTTCGCGTTATCCAGTGTCATTTTTGTGCTTATTTCACACAATTTGTTTAGTTGATGAAAAATTTAACTCTTGAGGTAACTCTAAACCTAAAGAAATGACTAACTCTGCTATTTTGAAAGCTCTACATCACGGTGCGCTTGTTCTTGGTTTTACGTTTAAACAAAATGGCGGATGAAAAGTTTAATTTTTGTATTTATACTTCGCGTTTGGGATTTCATTTGATTTGATTTGAGTCATTCGATTTCGGTCAATACCCTAAGACGTGATAGTTGGTTTATGTTTTCTCTAAGTAGTGAATTCACATTCCCACACATATATACATAGAAAAATATCTAAAAAGCACAATTTGTGTAAAAAAAGGCTTATTGATTCATTATGCGATCAACATCACCATTCTTTCCAAGATAATTCAAAACTCAGAAGCCCTTAGCAGGATTCCCAATGTGTCGAATAAGAAACAGCGCATCTAAAAGATTCTTCGGTCCTAAAACCCTTCTGTGGATACGAAGTTTTAAAAAAAAATTAATATTTTTATACTAAAATACTATTTCTGTGTACAGCTTTAAACTCAACTTCTCCTTAATCATTCTCTCCAGGGAAGACTGGGAGAACACAGAGCCCTACCCTCCAATGAAGATATGGGCTGATATATACCTACTGATGGCTCAAAAATGGAAACTTGCGAAGGTTGCGGTTTTCAGGTTTTCAGTGACTCTCCTCAAACAAGTCTTTCAGTAAGTCTTGGTTGTAATTAGTCCATCTTCCAAGCTGAAGCCTTTGCAATCAACAAATGTTCGAGAATAATAATTTCATCGAACACGGAAAACAAAACAATCTTCATTTTATCAGACAGCCAAACTGTTCCAAAAGTACTATGCTCATCTGTCAAAAGATCCAAACTATCCAAGAGACATTTACGCCACTCTCCGATCTAGCATTGAAAAACTCTGTCATCCTTCACTGGATACCAGCACACAAAGGCAACGATGGTAACGAGAAGGCAGACATCCTAGCTAAAGATAACGCTTAAACCACTCGTCTGTCCTGATCCCGAATCATTCTGTGGGGTAAATAACAACCTCTTCAAACACACAGCCAAGAACATCCTACTGGAAGACTGGTGTAACTTATCTGGTCGAACATGAGCAAAACTTTTTATGCCACTCAAAACTCCTACTGAACATTAATGGGAAACCTCTTCAAGCTTTCACCGGACTATGAGGCGACAAATGTCCTCTAAAGACCCATCTCCACCAAATGGGGTTGGTAGCATCCCCCATCTGCAGACTGTGCCTCGAAAGTGCATAAGCATCCCTACATATTATTATACATAGAATGACCATCCTCCCAAATAAACTCAAACTCATCAACCCATAGAAAATTATTAGCTTCTGGTTCAATTCAGGAGCAAAAGAACTCCTTTGAAACATGGGTTGGCACAGCAAGTTTCATGTAGACACCGCAGTGCTAAGACCTGCACAGGATCAACCCAACTTTTTCGTTTACCTGCTTTACACTGATGTTCCTCTTGTGGGGTTGGTACGCCATATTGCCCATCGACATTCGACAACCGTCCGAACGTTTTCGGATTGTTTTAAATGTT
This sequence comes from Melanostoma mellinum, assembly GCA_914767635.1. Classification (NCBI taxonomy): domain Eukaryota; kingdom Metazoa; phylum Arthropoda; class Insecta; order Diptera; family Syrphidae; genus Melanostoma; species Melanostoma mellinum. The sequence goes on along the minus strand of OU612058.1, from coordinate 197,503,492 downwards.
TGAAGCAAACCAATTGTAATGATGTTGCGTTTGTCTGGTTTGAGTGTGTTTTGGTCTGCCTTTCTTTTCCTTTCTTCGTACATATCTGATATTGCCTTTTTGACCGATTGTATAGATTTCTTCTTGAATAGATTTTATTTTTGACTTGAACCTTCAAAGATCTGTGAACTTCTTTGTCGATCAGGCTTTGATTCTTTTACTGTCATTAGTCATATCAACTCTGAAATGGAGTCCGTATTAAATACGAGAGGCAATATTCGGAGATTAAGAAGGACCAAGCCACACGACCTAATGAATGGCCTAAAAGTCATGGGAAGCATTAAAAGTTTAAGCTTCCCTTAAAGCGATAATATTATTGAGAAAGAAAAATCTGTTGTCGATCGTTAGAGATTGGTTCTGATTACGAGGAGTTTTTAGTGGGTACGAATCCCACACTACTTGGTATCGAATACTACTAAGTGTCTTTTGAAGGAGTAACCTGACAAAAAAAAAAAAAAAAATGGAGCATCTTCGTCTCAGCTGGTTGTCAACTTACTCTACTACGTTTTGTACATTTTTCAAAAATTGTGACTGTTTAACGAACAACCGCTCTGAGTCTTCCATTTGACGTAGGATCGTTTTCCAATTTTAGGGAAATTGTTCCGTTTTGTCCAAGACTCTCTTTCGCACATTCATTAGCAACAATTGTGTCTCAAAGACGACAGTACTCTCAGCAGCTTTTCATATTCGTTTCTAGAGTAACTTCAAAGGCAACAAATATGTCGAGCTCATTAAATTATAACCCAGGACACCATTGCTTATAATGGAGAATAAAAAAACCAATGCTACCAAAGCCCGCAATGTTGTCTTCTGTCATTACAGTGAATCTTACCAACTGCATCTTTCATCTATGAAACTGAACCAATCGTCTCTTATGGAATAATTATATGCTTGACATGCCCAACCCTCGTTTGTCACAATGTCAGCGACAAACGACTCCCCGTATGTCAGCTCCATCGATAAAGCCAATTTGCTGGCAGCTCAATTCGCTGCTAACTCGACACTTTCCAATAGCATATTGGTTCTACCTGAGCTTAAGTTTGTAAATTTTTGTACTCAATGGGTTACAAGAGTCCTCAAAGATCTCAATATATAAGAGATCCGCTGATCCCAATGGTACCCCTGCTGTTTCTTCGAAGAGGTGTTCTTCTTATCTGGAAATCAAATACCTCTATACGGCTTTTCTATCTATCCTATTCTTCTGGGCTCTTCGCGAGCAGATTGAGAACTGAATTGTAGCGCTTGATATTTCTAAAGCATTTGATAGAGTTTGGCATCGAACTCTCTTGTTGAAAATGCGTGGTTTTGGTGTCGATGAGTTTCTTCTTCGTTGGAATCCACCACTCCCGTCGCAGATGGCCTTAAGTCTCATACCCACTTTATAAATGCCGGTGCGCTCCAAGGCTCCGTTTTGTCTCCGACTCTCTTCATTATTTCCATAAAATATTTCTTTTCAAAAAATTCTTATCCTCTCAACTGTCAGCTTTTCATATTCGTTTCCAAATTCACGTCTCTCCTTTCGGATGTGGAACTGGAAAGGTTCCCCAATAATAACCTCACAGACCACAGAGCTCTGAACTTGACGACGTTATTACAAGGGGTAATAAGAACCGAATAGAATTCAATGATTCAAAAACTCAATGCTGTCACATGTCGAAAACTCAATGTCCTCATTGTCATTGAATGGTGCCTGCATCCACGAAAACGAAAAGCTGTCAGCACTTGGCATGTGTGTAAATAATTACCTTCGTTGGAATGACCACATATTTGAAGGTTGAAGTGGCCAAAAATCCTGCTAAATGCTTAGGTTTCTTAAGAGGATGTAGGAAATTCCTTACCTCATCTAATCTGGCAACTATTTATAAAGATTGCATTCACCATAAATAAAAATAAATAAGTAATAGGGTGGGCAACAGAGCGAGGAGCCTTGTGAGGGAATGGAGGGGACCTACAATTTTCTACCGGTTCCGAACTTCTTATAGAGAAAGCGCTTTTCATGGCAATGAATTAACAGAAGGAGGAGAGAAAACTAAGTTTTTTGAAAACTAAGCTTTTCAATTTTTCTTAGTTTTAACCATAGCTCTAAGTCGTAAATTAATATTAGTTATACCTAGGCCCATAGGCATTAAGATTAAGATATTGTTTAATTTAGAGTACCCACCTAGGGTCAGTAAGTTAGTTAAGATATTATATAAGCTAGTATATATATATATTTTTGATAGCATGTAATAACTACTTACTTAAGTCAAAATGAATAAAAATGAATTAAAAGTAAAGTAGTACAGAAGGAGGACTTAACAATTCCTCGTGAAAGGCGATAAACGTGAAATAAGATTCTTGCTTCTGTTAGGATTCGAAAAACTAACCTCTGGGTTAACAGGTGACATGCTAATCATCATGCCACGGGTACCACTCGCCATAAGCAGGAGTATAATTCTCATAGCTGGTCAGGTTCTCCTCAAACATCTTCGTGCCTACTTGAAAAGGTACAGAAGACAGAACTGAGCATTGAGATTGATTGTGGAATGAATTGATTATCTTGAGTTCTCGAAATGTTTCTTGTTTTCTTCATTTTTACCGCTTTTTGCAAAATAAGTGCTTTAGTGAAATAACCAGCTGCATTCCTCTATTGGAACAATTTAGCCGCAACACCCGCCTCGCTAGGAATGAACACCAGCCTTACCTTGAGCCCAACTTCGGACGTGGAATGCTTTACCAGACTCTGTTTTTTCCCTAGCATTATGATTGGCAAACATTAAAAATCAATGTGGATTGGTGTCTCCTATACTCAAACATGTCCTATTTTCCTAACGCGATGAAGGTGAAAGTTATCTGTGTTCTTTAGATCGCTTGGATCATCAAGGACGTATTCTCCTAGATGAAGTATTCTTTTGAGGAAGAGTCCAGGACATGAGCAGAGGAGGTGTGGGACTATGTGTCTCTTCCTCTTCCTCATCTAAACAGCTTCTGCAGAAGTGGTTGGAGAAAACACCGAGTCTTGTGGCGTGTCTACCTATCAGACAATGCCCGGTAATGACATTGATTCCATGACCCCTTGGCCCTTGATGTACCCGCAAATTATATTTTAAAAAATCGTGTTGTATCATTTCTAAACTCACAAACCGACATTGGTGGTATAAGAAAGCTTTTTTATTTTTCCTAGTCGGCTACCCAATACTTGGTCAAGATCTTCAAAGCTTAGGACATCATATAGAGCAAACGGTAGTAGTTATCATCTTGGAGAATACAATGAAACAAAAATGATATTCGCGTGATACATACATGTGGGATCTTTTCTCCAAAAATGAAAGATTTATTACAAAATAATAGTTTTAAGTTTTATTAATGTTAAATAATTACTTCAAATTACAACGGTTTTAAAAAAGAGAATAGTTCATCCACGGACCACGGTTATCTACGTCCACGGTGGTTGGTACAAGACTGCCTGCTCGTGTACTCGCCAGTAGGTATCGCTTTGTCACATAGCACCCATACTACACTCGGTCATCCAATTCCAAATCTGCCTCAGATTGGTTGTTATCGCTCGAATCATCGTCATCTTCTGCCTCGGTTTCGTTGTCTGTCCACGGTTTCATTTTATCGGCACTTGTATTAGTTGATTTTGGACCATCATGTTCACCTTCCTTCTGCACGTCGTATCTATCAAAGCCTTTGCTTGCTGTGATGCGGTATGGCCCAAAAAATTTCGGTTTGATTTTGAGGCCAGTACCAAACTGCACTCTTTCGATGGCCACCAGATCACCCACAGAATACGTTTTTGCTTGTTTACGTCTCTTATTGAACTGCTTTGAATTCTCGGCTTGAATGCTAGCTATTGCTTGTTTCGCCTGGTTTCTTTGCTCAAGCCTCGCCTCGTCATATTGTCTCTGAAATTCATCATCAATTATTTTCATTAACCTTACATCGTTACCTGTCTTCATCTCAGTTCCAATCATCAATTGAAATGGTGTAGTTTTGATCGATCGGTGATATGTTGAGTTGAGAATTCTCTGAAGACTCTTTGTGTGTTGATACCACTTTTCGGGATCATCCATTGAAAATTTAGTCAAGGATGAAATGACAGTTGAATGCAGTCGCTCAACTTGACCGTTTCCACGGGGCACACCAACCGTAACAGCATGGATCTTGACATCGTGATCCTTGCAATAATTTTGGAAATTGTTTGAGACAAAAGCTCCACCTCTATCAGTGACAATGTTGTGCGGATACCCAAACGTTTCAGCTATGACCTCCATCTTCTGCACCACTTCTTCGGAGCCAAGACTTTTTGTTGGAAAAAGCCAGCAAAATTTTGTGAATCCATCGACGAATGCTAAAATATAGCGATAGCCCTTCTTGGTATCGGTCATTGGTCCTAGGTGGTCAACATGAAATGTTGAAAGTGGCATCTCTCCTTTAGGGATCGGGTGCAGTAAACCATCTGCTTTTCCTCGCTTCCTGTCTGCTAAGATACATTTGACGCAACTAGAAACACAACGATCTATGCGCCGATCAAGACCAGGAATGAAGAAATCTTTCTCCAAAATTGCTTTCATCTTTTGCGCCTTAAAATGACCTTTTTCATGAGCTTTTCTTACGATTGAGGGTCTCATGGATTCTGGAACGACAAAAAGAATGGAATTATTAATATTCTTACAAAGTAAACCATGATAAACCACAAAATCTTTATATGGACCCTCTTTAAGTGCTTCGAGAATCGCATTTAAACCTTCGTCTTGTTTTTGAGCATCTGATAATTTTTTCATGAAGTCGTTATCCTCCATAAGGCACATAACCGCTGGGTTGCGGCTTAGCGCATCGACGTGTCTCATACTGGTTCCTGCTCGGTGTTCCACCCAAAAATCGTATTCTTCAAGAAGAAGCGCCCATCTGGCCACCCTCGTTGCAAGATCCTTCTTCTTCATCGTGCTCTCGAAGGCCTTGCAATCAGTCACGACCTTAAATCGTTGTCCGATTAGATAAATTCGAAACTTCTTTACGGCCTGGATAACCGCCAATACTTCCAACTCGTAACTGGTGTACTTTTTTTCGGGATCTGTAGTAGCTTTGCTCATATAATAAACTGGATGTAGCTCGTTGTCTTCGTCGCTTCGTTGTAGCAACACCGCACCGTAACCTTCCATACTAGCATCAGTATGCAATTCGGTGGTGATGCCATATTGAAATATCTTCAACACTGGTTTCGTGGAAAGCGCGTTCTTTAAATCTCTTAAAGCTGCTTTTGCGGAGTCGTCTAAAAAAAGTTTTCCACCCTCTTTAACCAGCTCTGTCATCGGCTTTGCTCGCAACGCAAAGTTGGGAATATACTTGCGAAAGTATCCAGCCAATCCCAAAAAGCTTTGCAGTTGTTTTACAGTTGTCGGCTCTGGAAAATTGGAAACTGCCTTTATCTTTGCACTTGCTGGTGCCACTGTACCTTTGCAAATTCGATGTCCAAGGTACTCAATATCTTGCTGCAGAATCTGGCACTTTTTCCACTTAATCCGCAGACCATTTTCTGCTGCCACACCAAGCACTATCTTTAATCGTTCCAAAGCTTCTTCGATTGTCCCAGCCAAAATGACAATATCATCGACAAAAATGCGTAAGATTCCCAACCTAAGTAATTCTCGAAAAATATATGTAATATACTTTTGGAATACGCTCGGCGAATTGCACAGGCCAAAAGGTACTTTTAAAAATTCATATTGGCCGCTTTGAGTGACAAAAGCTGTGAATTTCGTGCTATTTTCGTCTACCGAAACATGAAAAAAACCATTTTCAAGGTCCAGTGTCGTGAAAAACATCGAAGCCTGCAAACAATCTATCTCATCTTCGACCACTGGGAGTGGGAATCTTACCTTGTGAATTTTTTCATTAACTGCTCTGTAGTCCACGCATAATCTGTTCGTTCCGTCTTTTTTTCTCACAAGTAAGACTTGGCTTGCGTAATCAGACACACTCTCTCGAATAACTCCATCTCGGATCCATTGTTCAATTTGCTGATCTATCATGTCTCTTTCTTTCGGTGGAAATCTTCTGGGCGGACGGTAAACGGGTTCTTCGTTAATGGGTACAATCTTCATCGTAATGGGAGACTTCTTCGGCTTAGCTGGAGTATAGTTGGCAATCATATCTCTAACAGCACTTCGAACTTCTTTGCTCTGTAAATGAGATAAATCGGGTAAGTTATCATCACGAAATATACCATCGTCTATTGCAGCAAAAAAACAATTGATGTCATCGGTGGGTTCAACAGGTTGCTGTGTGGCTTTGTCATCAGGTTTGGAAATACTAAACGTGCCACGTTCGATCTTCAGCACAGCTTTGCTTAAAAGAGTCATACCGATAATGACGTCTGGTTTAACAATGTTGCTATCCACAATGTAAAACTCCACATCTTCGAAATTTGTGCCATCGATACAGACATCAGCTCGGCAGATCCCACTTGTTGCCACGTTTGCTCCAATTCCTGCTAATGAACAAGAAAAATCATTTGAATAGTATGTAGGACGAATTTCTTGCACGTGGTTTCTTTTTATGATGCAAACATCACTACCAGTGTCAATTAAACCGCTAACTACAAACCCGTTTACCGCTACCTGTCGGACCATATCTGTTTTTTGCAACACATTTACCGTGCTTTTCTTTTTATTGGGACAATCAGGCCGCTTATGCCCATAATTGTTGCACCCAAAACACTTAGGACCTTTTTCCTTTTCTGGACACGTATGGAACTCATGTTCTTGAGAGCCACAATTAAAACAATATCGTCCGCGAGAGCCACTGCCTTTTGTTGCATTTTTTGAACTAGATGGATGACTATTATCGCGACTTTTTGCCGAAGTATCGCCTTCGTTTTTTATTTGTTCATACGTTAAGAGTTTTTCTTTGAACTCTGTGACTGTTTGCGCACCGTATAGAATTAATTTGTTAACAGCAGCGTCTTTAATGCCATCGATAACATAACGAAAAACGGAAATATCATCTACGCTGGCTTGACTAGCAATATCAAGCATTCTATACAAAAATTCGCGACACGATTCATTGGCACTCTTCTTTGTTTCACGCAATTTTTTGTGCACGTCACAACTGGATATTTTTTGTTTAAATTCGTCCGTAAGAGCACCTCTTAGCTGCTGATATGTCACTGGTTTAGCTTCATAGTCAACGTAAAGCTTTGCAGCACCAACCAAAGATTTTTTACAAAAAACGAACCGTTGTAAAGAGTTCCAATTAAAAGCGTTAGCATAACCTTCGAATTCTTCGAGCCACTTGCTAACATTTGACGCTTCATCTCCCTCAAATTTACGAACTAAACCATCGACATCTGACATACTAAACCGCACATTTTGATTAGGTATATTGTTCAATTCGGTTTCTGGATCTTCTCGGATATTTTCATGATTAAAGGAGTCACTGCTCCTCTGCAAATTTCGTCTTCGTCTTGCACTCATTATTATTTTTTTTTTTTTTTTAGGAGCGACTTCTTTAATTGAAAATAGAACAACGACTGCGTTATGCACTTTAAAATGAGAAACGTTATTGCCCAAAAATTAAATCACCTCACATTGGTTACTGTTTTTTTCATTCGTTCTCGTTTCTTGTTCTCCCGTTTGAACTGTAAACCACCGCCACCGCAACACAATAATTAGCAACGTAAGAATTTGTCAACAGAATATAATTTTTTTTTTTTTTTTTGTTCAGCTTTAAATTTCGTTATCTCTTTTTACAGAGTTTCAGTTTCACATATACTTATTATTAGACATTAATGTTTTATTTTTAGAGGGAAATCCCGGTTGAGCCCCCATTTGTGGGATCTTTTCTCCAAAAATGAAAGATTTATTACAAAATAATAGTTTTAAGTTTTATTAATGTTAAATAATTACTTCAAATTACAACGGTTTTAAAAAAGAGAATAGTTCATCCACGGACCACGGTTATCTACGTCCACGGTGGTTGGTACAAGACTGCCTGCTCGTGTACTCGCCAGTAGGTATCGCTTTGTCACATAGCACCCATACTACATACATGCGGTATGATCACTTTCTCTCATAAACTGATCAGTTTTTCAGTTGAGATAATCCACGTGTTTTTTAATCTAATAAATGAAAAGATTAGTAAAATTTTCAACAATTAAAACACTTTTTATATTTCCTCAGATGTACATTTCAGAAGCAATGCTTCCATCGTCAGTGAGATTTATAAATCTCACTGACGATGGAAGCATTGCTTCTGAAATGTACATCTGAGGAAATATAAAAAGTGTTTTAATTGTTGAAAATTTTACTAATCTTTTCATTTATCATAAACTGATCTAAAACTCTCATTACTTTCTCTTCAGCTTTAAGCCCAATTCCTTAGATTTTGCCCATTGCGTTGCTCTGACTGAATTTGTATGAAAAAAAAACCAAGCTGTATGTTCACATTTGTTAAGTTCTAGTTAACATAATACAACGTCTCAGACAGTAGTTAAAACGTAACCTTAAACTAACGAGCATTATTATCCATAGTAATGCTTATCCGGGGCGCCACAGTCCCACGAAAGGTTGCATATTTAAATCATTTTAATCTGACATTTAATGAAAATAAAAAAAATAATTAAAATAAACGATCACTTCCATTAAAAACATTCAAGTACAAGTCAGTAATCTCCTCATCTTGTTAATAAGTACAACGACATTAATTTTTTTTATGTATACACCATTCTATCTTAACATAGCCTATAGATCCGTGATAAAAGAAAAATGCAATGCTCAATGGATCAACAAAAGAGGTTGGCTTCGCAATTATACAAATACAACAATGCTTTGAATAAACGATGGAGACAATAATTGATTGATTATCTCAACGATAGAAACTTAATGTTAATGTATGATTTCCTGTGGCAAAATATATGCAGGGTTATATCTTTAGCAGAAAATATCGTTTCGTTTACCTTAGTACCTACTTCAAACATTGTTCTCACATTAAAAAGTGATGTTTTGTATATGTAGAGCTTATTCTTGTGTAAGTCTGAGTAAGCTGAAGAATAATGTGGCGCCTTCTTTACAAGGGCGTTCATGAATATATTTTGAAAGAAGCATACAACGCTAATTCCTTGAATCTTTGAAGTTCAGATAGCTTATGCTCTTGAATTGGGGCACAAAAGGACGAAGGTCCTCAATTATATTCTTATAATTTAGATAAGACTAAGGTCCGCAAACAAATACTGACTTTGATAGATCCAAACAAAAGCTTCCCTGTCTAGACAGTGAAACTATTGATAGCAGATTCAATATCCCTTCAAGTGAACAATAAGACAAATCGGACAGAAGAGGCATGAACAAAAGTAATTGAAAGTATGAAGAAACAAATGCTTGTGGTAGTTGTCCTTGTGGGAGAGAAGATAATAAGTTCAAACACCGCAACATTATTTTGTCTGCATGTCAGTGTCTTTAAGAAGTCTGGAAGGTCCGCGAGAGAAATCCACACCCCAGCAACGGAGACGATGAAAAGGAGCCAACCTAAAAAGTGACTACTTTTGAAAACCTATGCTTGCATAAGGCGATGTCAAAACGCATTATTACAGCCAATCTAACGAACGAGTTCAAATCCTAGACTTTGTTGAAGACAGACGTATCCTTAGAAACTCTCTAAAAAGGTAATAGAAGTTGATGAAAAGATTAAAAAGAAGAGGAAGAGCTGAAATTTACGTTTCGGAAAAATGATCAGTCTGTCTATACTACCTCGTCAGTCAACCAAATGGACTTTTTTGGACAGCATCCTTGAGCTTGGAATACAATTTTAGATCAGAAATCGAGCCGAGAAAGTGAAGAACGAATCTTCACTCTGTCAAAATTTTGTCTTGAATATGAAAAATCAACTCTCAAAGTTCAAAGACCTAGCTGCGGGTGATCTGCTTCAATGTTGGATGGGTGCAGGTTAGGTTAGGTTTAAATGGCTGTCAGGAAAACAAACTTACACACTTAGACCAATATTAGGTCCATTGTGATACCATAGGTATTATGCGAGGGAGTACCTCACTTAACAAAACCATTTGGAGCTTTTAATAAAGCGAAGGATATGCAGGGGATCTGTGTGTGCCAGATCGCTTGGATCATCAAGAAAATATTTTCCTAGATGCCGCTTTCTTTTAAAAGAGAGTGCAGGACATGAGCAGAGGAGGTGTGGGATTGTCTCCTCCTCCGCCTTATCTAAGCAACTTCTGCAGAAGTCATTTGAGGGAACGCCAAGTCTTATGGCGTGTCTTCCTATCAGACAATGTCCGGTGATGACATTGATTACGGAGCTAACTTGCAGTCTGGCAATTGATAACAAATGTCTAATTTTTCTTCTTTTTCCTTTTTCCGGCGTTGCGAGTATAGTCTATAGTGATACCGAAGGGATCACAGCTCTGCCACTTCATTGCCTGCTCATGGGCTACATTGCGTTGGTGCTTAGAATGCATCGGCAAACCCCATTGTCAACCAAATGCAGATTTTGTTGAATATGTTTGCACCGGGAATGTTTCGGTCTGCCTTTTCCTTTCTTCGTGATTGTGTTGAAAGTCGTATTATATTCCCTTTTTGCTTGTTTTCAGGATCTCTCCTTTGAACAACTGAGCCGGCCAACCCTGAAAAATTTATAAAACCTGAACTCTTTTAATAAACACGATCTGGAAAATTAAGTCCACGATCGATCTTTACAACCAATCACTGGGCAAATACTACCTATTATTAAAGTAAGAGGTAAACGGAAATCCTGTGGTGGAGCTTGTGGCTAGAACCGCCAAGGAAAGATGGTAGAAAAATTTTCAACCGACCTAAATAATTTAGAATCACAAAAGACTAGGAATTCTACAAGGAATCCCTCAAAACATACAAATATACCAACTGCGGAAAAGACACTTCAAAGACGTTAAGAATAATCCTCTCAAAGAGTCCAACCATGCTCAGAAGTTTCAAAGCAGCTGACGGTTCCTGGACAAAATCCTGCGATGAAACGCTCAATTTGATATTCGATTCTCATTTTTCAGGCAGCTCTCAAAACTTATGGAATCCTGACTTTACAGAAGCTGGAAGCATGAAAATAAACAACCCCGATTCGATTACAAGGGAAAACTGCATTAGGCCATCAACATCTTTTACACTTACAATTCTGAGGGACAAGATGGTATAATTCCAGCAGAGCTTCAAATGGCTCTGGATAATCACTGTCCTTGCTCCTTGAAGTGATCGCAAACGGCTGTACTACCTTGAACTACATCCGCACACAATGGAGAAGGGTCATATGGTTTTATTTATGTCTAAGGCTATGGAAAATTTTCATAATTAAGCCTAAAAGATCTTTGACGAATCAGTGTATCATTATTCCCTCTTAAGACGATAGAACGAGTGAATTATATCATTCTGATATCTACCTGATATATACTATAATCTATAGAATATTCCCTCCATCACAAAGAACATACTCTATTCGAATTCTTTTGATAAAGAGGGCGCATTAGTAACCTGACAATCACAATGGCACTGACAAATCTTTAAGCGAATAGTTTAATTATTGAAATGAGAAATCCTACGAAAATCAACTCAGCTCTAGGAGACTTTTCTACATAGAGTTCCATCGGCAAGGCGGAGTCCTATCTTCTCTGACGAACTTCAAGTTAGCTTGGAAGTGGAGGGTTTCAAAGTAATTACATGTTCAGATATAACCTCTCCATCGCGGTATCAGGAAAACATGCTCAAATCCTTACGGAGCTGATGCAAACCGTTCTTAAAAAATTTGTAAAATGGATGGAAAGAAGTGATCTAGGAGCTAAACCATAGAAAAGTGAACTCGTTCTCTTCACCAAGAAATACAAAATTCCACAACAAATATAACTCCATCAATTTATGGAATCCCACTGAAATTTTTGAACGAGGCAAAGTATCTTGGTGCAATCTTGACAAAAAGCTAAATTAGAAATCGAATATTCAGGAAAGAATCAGGAAAGACTCCGTAGCCCTCTTTTCCGTAAAGAAATCCTTTGGTAATAAATGGGGATGGTTGGCCGCTCTAGATAAGGTGACCTATTGCGATAGGTCCATCGATCAGCCTGAATGTGAATAATCGGAGTAATAAGCTCCACACCCTCAGCTGCCCTTAACATATACTCCTTAATAAGACACCATTAGATATCTTCCTCAAACAAATGGACGCTAGAGGAACTATTCGTATGAGAGGGATGAGAGCTATCTCCCAATGGATCAATAACAACATTGGTCACTCAACAGTCCTATGCTTGTTCAGATCAATCGCATGTCACTCCGACGTCCAACTACACCAACTCCCAATTGGTCTTTGAAAACAAGTTCCAAGCCTATATTCCAGCGATACAAATTTGAGAAGACGAATAATTCTTGAGAGTTGATACAATTCATTTCTTTGCGATGGTTCAAAAACCAAAGGTTGCAGGGTGTACTCAGACAGACTGTCTTCCAAACAACTGCAGCGTGTTCTGGCGATCAAAGATGTCCTATCGTGGATAAAAGAAAACGTGATATCCTCAGTAAATATCCGTATCTTCTCAGACAGCCAAGCAGCCCTCAAATCACACGGCGCTGTTTCCAAGAACATATAGTAATCGCCCTCCATTGTCGCCTATCTCTCATGGAAATGACTGAACAGTTCAATATCCACCTTTTTTGGGTGCCGGGGCACAGAGTTATCCTAGAAGTGGTTGGCTCGCAACCACGGTATAAAGTCTTTCCTTCAGCTCATTGGGAGTTTTTCTATCACAGACGATTGCAACTTCATCGACCCTACGCTTATATATTCGATGAATGACGTCGTTATCGCAAGCTGCTTCACTATTGATCATTGATCCCTGATAGTTAAGCTTCTCAGACTTGGGAAGCACAATTCGATACAGTCTTTTTTGTCTTTTTTGTACTAATGTGGTATAGCCAGTAGCCACTACCTTCTAAAGCTTTTACACACACTTTGAGTGCTTTTTGTCGGAATGAAGGATCCTCACTTATGATGTCTCCATCGCCAGCAAAAAACAATTGATGTCCTTTTGTGTTCTTTACTTTGTCTTTCAGACTATCTTGTCAAAGACTGTAATAAAAAGCAGAGAACTTATGACGCTGTCTTGGTGTACACTTACTTTGACTTACTTCGGTGATTCCAAGAAGACATCGAACCATTATCATATCATCATCTCTGGAGCTTCTCCTTGTTTGGGGACGGCCATATTAGTTTTCGTGGTTGTCGATCGAATGCTTTTTCGAAATGAATCAGCTTAAGATGCATTTTCAAATCGCATGATTTTGATGTCCAATTAACGTCGCCTAAACCCAAGATTATGCGGCCAGAAAACTTTGAAATAACTGTCAATTGCTGCGTTATCTAAACTTACTGTAAGGATGGACATGCAAATCTAAATTCAAAATACGACACGTTCAATTGCTGCGAACGCATATAAACCGATACGATAGATTCGAATCATCAGCAACACTTGCACTTGCAAGTGCTTGCTCGACTTCCACAGGCTTAACGATCTCTTTGAATTGTTTAAACATTTTACCAATTAATAATATTATTCAGCTAATATGTACTTTGATATATCAAATGCCAGCTAAGTACCCGTGGCGTGATGGCTTAGCGTGTATGCCTGTTAACCGGGGGAGGTTCGTGGTTGGATTCCCAACAGAAGAACTAATGTTTTTTCACAGGTATCGCCCCTCGCGAGAAACAAGTAAGTCTTCCCATGTAATGAAAAGCGCTTTCTCGATAAACCGTTCGGAATCGGCTGCAAATTGAAGGCCCATTGGTTGTGCAATATGCACTAGAGCCCGAGGCTACTCACTCTGTTGTGACACCGTATGTATTTTGTGTTTTTATATACATAAAAATGTTGTAGAAAGTAATGATGACATTGACTGCTTGGCAAAACTTGGTTCTAATTCCCAATTCAATGGCCTTGAACATTACTTACAATTTAGGAAAGCGATATTAATTGATCTTAACTCTGAAAACAACTGCTAACCACCCCCAGTCATCATCAGCCATTAGCCGAACTGACACTTGTTCTATTTGCCTTGAAGACGTAGTGACAGCGGTATAGCCAGATCCAAGCAAAAATCTTTCGAACAATTGTTCGCCAGCCCCCTTCTCTTACTACGCTTGAGCGTATTTGAAAAGTCCTTGGTGCCTCTATTTTAGAATTCTACTTCAGTATTCAGTTACATTTCATTCCTAACCCGAGCCCTTTTCCAACTATTGTTGATTACCGACAATCGTTTATGATCGTTCCGATAGTTGCTTCATTGTCTAAAAACCTCAATTGACTAAAAGAAAATAGTTTTTCGTAGCTTGTCATAGAAACCTACATATTCATTTGCCTTTAAAGGCTTTTACAAATTATGAGGCAGTTAAATAGCATTTCACACGACTTAGAGTGAGCATAAGGATCATTATGGAAAAACACCGAGATGCCTTAGAGGATTTGCATATTGTGTTGGTTGACTTCGAAAAGGCATTCGATCGACAACCACGAGATCTGATATGGGTGGCCCTCAGACACCGAGGAGTTCCTGAAGCCTATGTGCGAATAATTATGGACATGTACGAGGGAGCAGTTACAAAAGTGAGATGCCCAGCTGGAGTCACCGAAGAATTCCAAATAACAGTAGGTGTACATCAGGGAAGTGTCTTGAGTCCACTGCTCTTTATTGCTGTTCTGGATTATTTGCTCGAAGGAAAAGTAACGGACAATAAAGTACAACAATTATTCTTTGCTGACAATGGAGCCATCATAAGCGAGGATCCTACATCCCTGCAACGAGCACTTGACGTTTGGATTGATGTTCTGGAAGGAAATGGGTACCGTATTAGCGCTAAAAAGACTGAATACCTGTGCTGCCCTTTTTCTGATCCAGACAAGCCTATTCCAGACATTTATTTGAATGGAAATGTGCTTCCCAAGTGTGAAAAGTTTAAATATCTGGGATCTATGATCAATAGTGAAGCATCTTGTGATGACGACATCAATCATCGAGTAAGCGTAGGGTGGATGAAGTGGCGAGAAAACTCCGCTATCTTCTGTGATCGAAAAATGCCCCCTAAGCTGAAGGGAAGACTCTACACAGCAGTTGTCCGTCCAGCTCTGACATACGGTTCACAATGTTGGACAATGTACAAAAAGTATGAGAGCAAATTGACGGCAGCCGAAATGAAGATGCTTCGGATGACAGCAGGAGTAACAAAGCTTGATCGAATTAGAAGTACTAAGATCCGTGGAAGCCTTCATGTCAAAAGTACCATCTTGGACAAAATTCAGCACGACCGGCTCAGTTGGTATTGTCATGTTCAAAGGAGAGATCCGCAGAACCCCGTCAAAAAGGCAATATCGTACAACGTTTCAACAAATTCGCGACGAAAAAGAAAAGGCAGGCCAAAACACTCCTGGTACAAGCAAATGCAAAAACAGCAGCATTTGGTTGGCCTCAGACATGGAACAATCCAAAACCGGGAGGCTTGCCGACGATTTCTGAGGTCAACGC
This sequence comes from Melanostoma mellinum, assembly GCA_914767635.1. Classification (NCBI taxonomy): domain Eukaryota; kingdom Metazoa; phylum Arthropoda; class Insecta; order Diptera; family Syrphidae; genus Melanostoma; species Melanostoma mellinum. The sequence continues at coordinate 197,487,926 of OU612058.1, read as the reverse complement.
GGCGTACCCCACAGGCGGATCACTAGTGTGAAGCAGCAAAGTGGGAGAGTTGTGATCGCTTCAAGGTCACTACTCGTAACGCCGAAAATGAAGAAGAAGAAAGAAGAAGAAGAGTGCAAAACTGAAGAGAGTTCATCAGAAATCAAAATTGTTGGCGTAAGATGTTGGTTGAGGGTCAGGTTCACACCGAACTGTAATGCCCACCTAAGAAAATATGTAAGTAAATCGCATGTCAATACTTTAAATAATCTTTTTTAATTCAAAGCGATTTAGAAAAGTTGATAACTTCATATAAACCTGCCTAAATGTTATATTCCTATATTCCTCAATTGGGCGCCATTTACACCCATTTGGTTTGAAACTGAAGCTGTGAACTTGTGGTTAAGTTTGCGACTCGAAAATACGTTTTGTTAAGCAATAAACTGTGTAACAATTGATAAATTCCCAGACTACACGTATTCATCGAAATTACAACATTTTAAGTGATTGAATGACACCACTGTGGAAACACTTTTGCATTTTCTATATTCTTACTCACTTGCTTTTAGGGTGAACCAAAAATTTTGCATATGGTGATTCATACTTCACACTTTCAGCAATATTAACATCGAGTTGACAATAACAGCAGTTGGATTAATACTTTTGAGTTCACGAAAATGCTCATCAGAAACCCACAAACTTGGGAATGACTCAAACATTTTCATGTGAAAACTGAGGATGACACTTCATCCCTTCCAATTTCCATTTTTGATTTGCTTGTCATAAAAAAGCCTAAAGCAAAACTAACTATTGTGTTCTGCATATTCTCGTCAAGAATTCCACAACCGATTTCATTAATTAAAGTTACAAGTGTAAGAGGAGAGCATATGACTAACATTCAAATGAAGTTCGTCAATGTAGCATTGTAAAGAGTCGCGCTGCTGGTCGGCTCTGACTTTAAAGCCCAACAAATACCACCGCACCAGACTCTACTATATGCAATCACTAAGCCTTTACAAGATCGAAGGTTGAATCTATTAATAAAAGTTTAGCTGTGGCTACGGCTGCAGGATTTGTGAATGGGAAAACAAGATACACGAATCATCAGATTTTTTTTTTTTTTTGTTCAATTCTCGGAATGCATTCTTAAGCCATGATAAAATCTTGTGCATTAGTGTCGTTAGAAAAAATTGAATGGAAAACCTGGTTACATGACGATGGGTGACTAAGGAAAAAAATTCTTTTTTTTTTTTTCTTTAAGAACATTCTCACATTTTTTATGCACGGCCTCGGGAGAGGTGGACTGGTGGGACAACAAATAGAATAACTATTTGCTTATGCATGTAGATGATTATATAACTGGAATTTTAATTGGTAAGAATTCTAACGCTGCACTGTACAATGTGGCGCTATAGAACCTGAGCAGTCAATGGCTAAGTGTTACAATGACAAAGCATTTAATTTGATGTTTATAAGTAAAATATTCTTATCTTCAATTATATTGTCTACTTATACTGTGTGTGTTTATTAGCATGAGATGGATTCCTCTGAAAAATCATAATACACAACCATTTATGGGCACAACAGTGTCGGCATCATTCAATTGTTTCATAGTTTTCATATAAACTAGACTCTGGACTTTGAGACTTTTCTGAAAGAAAAAAAGGCATAACTATCGCACCGATTTTGGGAATATTTCCTTGAGAATGGTTGAAGCGCCAGTATATTATCGTTTACATAAGAAAAACCGTCAAGAACTTAAATGGCGAATTTTCTCACTTTTTAGCTCAAAATATCAGCAAAGACTAAATGAAGTAAATACATTGGGCGCCCCAAAAGAGCTCGGAGATACTCGAGGCTTGGTGCATTTCTCAAAAAATCCGTCTAAGAATTGTGTGACAGCATCTAACTGATGAGCCCATTGTCGTACTAGGGTGATGTCACAGGATCTCTTGATTCTTAAAGCCTCTTTGACTTTTTTCGATCAATTGAATGGTTCTTAGATCTGAGCCTCGAAGTCAAACTTAACAAGAACGAATACTAATCACTGCGCTACAGATACCAAAAGAAGGGAAAGATTGATTTTGTTATTTATTTCCAAGTTACGACTATTATCAACTCCTTCTGAGCAACGATAAGACGGCGCGTGTGCGATATAAAAATTGTGACCTCGAAAGGATCACAGCTCTCCCACTTCTCAGCTTCGCACTAGCAATTCGCCTGTGGAGTGTGTACCGCATTGACCTGGGAACGCATCAACAAGTCTCTCGGTTTTAGACCATTTCATGTCTGAGGCCCATTTTTTGTCGGTATTTTTGTAAATTCACTGGCACGAAAAGCGCTTTCTCGATTTTCCTTTCGGAATCGGCAGAAAATTGCAGGTCTCCTACCCCACTCATTTACAAAGGCATGATTGTGAGAAATGCGCTAGGTCCCGAGGGCTCTGTTACGCCCCCCTATGTATTTATGGACTTGCATTTGCCATGTTTGTGTGGCAGGAGTTTTTTGACATTTTCTTTCAACTTTCTTCTATTGTCATTTACGACGGTCATTCCATTTCTTACTTTAACATGACAATTTCAGCTATAGTGCTTTATTTTCTATTTCGGCAGAAGGTGGTTATCATGACGTGAAGGTTTAATTTTCATCTTCTTCTTCATCTTTTTTCCAAGATGGTATTTCTGACATGAATTGTTCCACGTATCTTTATACTTCTAATATGATTAAGCTTTGTTACTTCTCCTGCTTTATGGAGCATCTTCATCTCTGTTAACTTACTCCCATCCATTTTGTACATTGTCCAACATTGTGAATGGTGTGTGAGTGCTTGATTACCGGGGGTGTAGTGTCTTCCCTTCAGTTTAGGGGCATTTTTTTGTCACAGAAGATGGCGGAGTTTTCTCACGACTTCATCTGCCCTACGCATAGATATTCGATGATTGAATTCGTCATCACCAGGTGCTTCACTATTGATCATTAATCCCAGATATTTAAATGTTGTGAATAGGCATGCCTGAATCAGAACACTAGTAATCGGTAATCTGCCTTTTTAGGGCTACCTTCTAAAACGGTTGCCCATACTTTAAGTGCTTGTCGCACGGGTGTAGGATCCTCACTTATCAATCGTCAGAGAAAAAATATTGATTTACTTTGGTATTCTGTACTTTTTCTTTCAGCAGGTAGTCAAGGACTATAATAAAAAGCAGAGGACTCAAGATGCTTCCTTGGTGTACACCTACTTGGACTTGAAACACTTATAGGTGACTCCAGAAAAGATGAATGGAATCGGATAATTATTAATTTTTTTTCGTATTGTACAAACATTTCCAATGGCTCATTCTTGACATTCAATTCTTAGGAATTTCAACTATTAAGGACACAGGAGAAGCACAATAAGAAGATACGGACCAGGATCTAACCAGGACCAAGACAGAAATTTCATAGACTACATTAATTGCAGGAAACGAAGTGTATGTGTGTGCAAGAAGAGCCATAATATAACATTGAAATATATTCAAAAATGCTAAGCTTTTCAGAATACATGTGAAAGATTGAAGTCATTCAGCCTTTTTTGGACTAGAAGTCATTACGGCATCACAGAATAAGGAACTAGCAGGCAACGGTCTCTGAAATTCTTTGCAAGGCCACCGGAACCAGCAAGTGTTTCAGCCACTCGACTGCTGCACACTAATGATCCACCATTTGGGGTACTCCGGAATTGGTCGCAGCTATGACAGCTTAAACGGATGCAGTTTATTCAAAGTAAATTCTGGATCCACCTTTCTTTTATTTTGACAGTTTGTCTATGGACCTTTCACTGCAAAGCCTTACAGAAAGGTTATGCAAATCGTGGAACGTAGGGACTTAAGTGCAATTAAACGATATTTGAACTATAGCTCTGTTATTTTGAAAGACTCGAGAAAAATGAGCAAAGAAATGGAAAAGATTAGTAAATCGAAAAGAATTTATCTTTGTGTTATCGCCTCAATAAAAGATCTCAGTAGTGTAATCCTTTTTCAGATAACTGAGCAAATTCTATGCAAGTTTCATGTTGTTCCAGGCCCGTTCACTGCAGCAGAAATGTGAATGATTAAATATATGATGGACTTTGAAAGAGAAATGTTTGGTCATATTATCCCCATTCAGTACGCAGTTAAAGCGTATGTAAAGCATCTGCACCGTAAACCTGATTCAACTATAGCACATGAAAATCGAATATACACCAGTCCTTGCCTGGGGCCTAGCTACTGCACACGCGATCGAATAATACATGACTATATGTGTTATGTGTTTTTGGCATTACTTTTTCACGTTATCAAGCATTTTAGAACCACAATCTCACATTCTTTCATCAGTATTTGAACGAGTTGAAGTCGATAAAAGGACAGCATTCTAAAGTTGGGTAGTAAAGAGTGAATTTAGAAAAAAATTTGTATACTCACTCACTCGATCTTACTTTCTTGCTTAGGTAGGCATTACAGTTCGGGGTGAACCTGGGCCTCAACCAACATCCTTCTGCAACGACTTCGATTTCGGGCGAGCTCTCTCAAGTTTTGCACTCTAAGTCGGTTGAGGTCTTCATCCTATTCCGCGATTTTCCTGCAATGTACTTTCGAAAACCCGTCGAACCGTAGCGTTTGGGTCTCATCCGCTCTACATGACCCAACCATCGTAGCCTCGCGATGCGTACTTTTCTGTCTATGCCCATGTCACGGTACACCTCATACAGCTCGTTGTTGTATCTTCTTCTCCACACATTGTAGGTCTGTTCGTTGAAGCCCTGGGGTTGCCCTAGGGTCGCCACAAAGCGTTTTTTGAGAAACCTAAATTCACCCTGAATGTCAAATTTAGTGTTTTTTGAGCCATAGGTTTGCCATAGGTTTTCCACAAACTCGCCCTAGCTTTTTGCTGTGGCGATTTGAGGGCTGTCAAATAGCATGTATTTTTTTTTTAATGACAGGGATGTGTGGTGATTTGTGGTTTAGCGTTTTTTGAGGATTGGAAAACCCAGGTTTTTTTGACAACTCATAGGGTTGTCAAGAAAACCTAGGTCAACCCTGGGGAAAGTTCAACGAACAGACCTTGTATTCGCATACTGGATGTTGTTATCCGTGTCCACAGCGGATCCTAGGTAAACGAAGTCCTGTACTACCTCGATGTTATGTCTGTCTATTATGACGTTTTGTCCAATTCGCCGACGTTCTGTGTCCTTGTTTGATGATAGCAAATACTTCATTTTACCCTCATTAACCATCAGACCCATTTTTGTTGCTTCTGTTCTAATACTCGCAAAAACACTCACTCGATCACTGATGTGGTAATTCAACCCCTTAAGTTACTAAAGTACCAAAGGGCGAGTGCTGTACGTGGAGCAATGGGTAGCATATCTGCCGTTTACGTGTAAGATTGAGATTCGAATCCCGGAAACATGCTTTTCCACGGTTATCGCCTTTCGTTAGGAATTGGCAAGTCCTTCGAGAGAAGTTACATAGCTTCAAAAGGTCATTCGAATTCGCCGTAAAGATGCCACTGAAATGCGTTTGGCCCAAGCCTCTCCCGAGCTATGTTTTATGTTTGTATTTAAGAGGATAGCTAACCTTATGTGGCGTCCTAAGGACAGTTTCATTTTCTTTTTGTAATCATTGAATTGCCTGCATTTATTGAATGGTGGTCACTTTTGCTGAAGTTTTTATTGAAATAGTCGAATTGAGCAACTCAAAAAATCGAAAATTGGTATCCTAGGATGAGTACGTTGAAACCTATGATGAGCTTTTGCTACTTTCTTACGCACACACTCTCAGATTTAGTTTTCTTAGTTTTATTGCTGAAGCTGCTGATTCATAAGACTTTTGCAAATGGAGTGATAAAAACGATAATGCTTTTCGGCTTAGTGCAAAAAAGCAACTATATGCTATAATATTATGAAGACACGTTGTCATTTTCACTTTTGATATATTTCTTACATTTCAAAATGGCTGCCATGATTTAATATCATCGTTCAAAACCCCATTTGAGTAGACAAATAAATGACAAAAAACCCTGCTCACTTACTTCGCAAGAGACACCATTTTGTTAACACAATTTCATTTCACAGACACACTAAATGGAAGTCATCACCTACTTGTATGGTTACCAGACTGCTTGACTTTATTTGTCGTTTGAGAAAACCAAACTGTCTTAAAAGGTTGATAATAATTTCTGCTTGTATAGCAGCTTTACATAAATATCTTTTGAATGCCAATCTAGTGACGCAAGTTAAAACCTATTACAACTACCAACTGGGGCTAATAAAATATTCTAATTGACAACTAGATGACCTTCCTAGATGTCTGTTGAAACTTGCAAAGCCTAACACTCTGACTAGCTGCTATAGAAAACAAAGCGAAGAATTTGGTAATGAATAAACTGTCAATAAATCTATCTGAATGTTTATTAATTAATGACATTTGTGAATACGCATCATCGTCAAGACTGACTCTGCAAGACAGTCAGTCACCAGATTAATAAATGAAACCCCATCGTTCACCCCCGCTAGCTACCTGCCCATACCTACCTACCAACCAACTTTTCTCAATCAACCTGGTTAAATGCCTGATCTCTAAATGGTCAAAGTCAAAACTAATTTTCTGTTTGTTTGTAATTTTATTGGATAATATAAATAACAAAAGAAAAAAATGTGTGGAGAGGGGCACCCTAAGGCAACAACAAAAACAAAAATGAAAGTTGGGCAAGAGTATGAGAGGCGCACCGTTCGGACCAATAGGAGATCGGATTTCTTTCAATTGATCTGTCCGAAATGTGTGTTACCAAAATTTAACAATTGGCCCCAAAACAACAACAACAAAATCAGTTTAAATACGTGAGAAGCCTGCATACACTTCAAACACAGTTGCTTCACATTCATACCTCACAACAGAAACAGATACAGAGCACGCAAAAGATGCGTAGAAACTTTATGTCGGATTTATCAAAATTTTACTCAAGCGCCCCCAAAAAAATATATGTATGTAGGTATGTATGTATTTATAAAAAAAATAAGAAAAACAACAACAAGATGCCCTCAAAAGCGAGCTTTTAATCAAACGAGCGCCACTACTGCGATCGCATTCAAACACAGCGAGGGGACAGCACTCCACAAAGTCGGTTGAAACGGGTACACTCTAATGTCGTGTACCTAGTCTTGGTCTTGGCCGATCGTTCCTGGGATCACATTGGAATGCGGGCTCACGGGTTGATATTCACACTTTTACGATGTTTGTTTAACTTTTTATGGCTCTTGGAGCGTGTGTATTGGTGTGTGCACACATTGAATCTATCTTCAGAATGTGAAAAGTCAATACCTGTTTAAGTTCACATATCTGATTATATACACGCAGACACCAGAGTTTGGTTTCTATGTATGTGTGCAGTTCGGTATAAAGAGCCCCAAAACCAACACACAAATGCACACAGTTTTGGACCCGTTTTGTTTTCGTTTTGTCTCGTTCTTCTATTCTTTGCAACGTTCTCGTATCACTGTGTGGGGTTAACTAGCTGTCTCAAGTGCACATTCCTGGGGTCTGAAAGTTCAGTTCATTCACAACTTTTATACCACAACATTCCATTAGAGTTGGACCAGCATCGATCGTTTTATGCTTCACTGCTGTGTGCTGTGCCACCTTCGAACTAGGGTCACCCGCCGTCTCTTTTACCACCGCACGCTGAACGCAGGCTGCCGTCGCAGTTTCGTGTTCATTAACAGAATCGATCGCGAATGACTTTTTGGGGCCGATGGCGTATTAAGAAGAGATGTGTGTGTTATTTTTTTTATTTTTTTTCTTTTTTCTTTTTTTCTTTTATGACGCTTATCAGACTGGGTGGTATGGGGATGGGTGTATGTGTGGCACAATTACAAGGGAAATGTGTTGATGCGTCTTAGGTTTTTCATTTAATTCGTAAATATATTTTTTGCTTGTGGTTGTTGTTGTTTTTGTTTTGGTTTATTAATTTTTTTTTGTCGCTTAGGTAAAGTATACGAGAGCAGGGTTGCCAACAATTTTGGTTTATCAATGAGATGTTTTGGTTAGAAATAGACTATTCAAAATTTTGCAAAATTTAATAATGGTTGTTTGCGTAGTTAGAATCAAATCAGCTTCAAATGATAGCGTTCTGGGGCCTGTGACACAAGCCACAAGACCACATGCATCGGGTTTTTCAATAAGAGCGCTACTTTTTTTAAATAAAACAAAAACGATCTCGTATATCAATGAAAATCTTTTTACCTGTGAAAGTAGGTACGTTAGAGACTATTATTTATGGTACTCGATTTCTTTAGCATGGCCACCACTGGCACGCTTGCAGAAGTCTAGACGTTGAACCCAACGATACTGCTGCAATTTAACGTTCGATATTCGTACGGAGCTCATCAATAGCCGCTGGCTTGTTGGCATTGACCATAGACTTGACGTAGCCCCACAGGAAATAGTCTAACGGCGCGCGTCAAATAGCACGACCGAGGCGGCTAAACGACTGGACCATTTCGTGAGACAACACGTTCTCCAAACTTGGTTTCCAATAAATTGATTGTGACATTCACTGGGTGGCATGTGGCGCCGTCCTGTTGGAGCCATATGTCCTCTAAGTCCATATCATCCAATTGGGGCCAAAAATATTCGGTTATCATTGCACGGTAGCGATCCCCATACCCCATTCACAGTAACGTGCCGGTCACGGAAGAAGTACGGCCTAATGACGCTGCCGGCGCAGTCCTGTAAACCACAATTTTTGGGGAATGATTACGTGTGGATTGCTGCCCGCCTGCCTATTTTGTTTATTGACGAAGCCATTCAGCCAGAATTGAGCCTCATCGCTGAACATAATTTTTCGATAGAAATCCGAATCATTTTCAAGTTGTTGCTCAGCCCAATTCACGAATATACGACGCTTCTGGTGGTGGCTTCAGTTCTTGCGTCAATTTAATCTTGTAAGGATGTAGGCCAAGATCTTTTCTCAAAATTCGCCACAACGACGTCACAGAGATGCCCAACGCTTAAGAACGACATGTCAGAGACACATTTGGGCTTTCTGAACCTGAAGTCTCAGCGGCAGCAATATTCTCGACACTACGGACACTTATTTGTCTCACTGGCACGGGCACATATTGTACTGTGCCTGTGGACTCAAAATTTTCCACTAGACGATCAATTGTCGATCTGCTAGGACGATTATGACGACCATGAATTGGACGTAGCACTCTTAACGTTTAGGCCACTGACTATGGATTTCAGTAGTAAACTTTGATAATTTCGACTCGTTGTTGGCTCGTATATCTTTCCATAAAAAAACAAAACCTTACTGAAGAGAAATGTCAAAAGAACGGCAAGAAATATGGCTTCGTTACTTCTGTAGCGTTCCTGTTGAAAAACCCTTTACTTGTAACACAAGCGAATTGTGACAAGTGTTAAAAAAAAATTCTTTAACACAAAGGTATAAATCTGCTTACTCTTCTACAATTAGATGTAATCTTACAACAGGATCTTGACTTGTAAACTTGTAGTTTTGTGTTACAGGCTCCTAGCTTTCAAAACTGTCGACAATATTTTGAATAGTTCAAATGCAAAGGATCTGATAAACAAAAGCCATATTCAGCTGATCAGAATCTGGCGCTTTTAAGCTCTAAAGAACGAATAGAAAGGGCCTATTTCACAGACCACACAACACATTATTTTTTCTCTACATATATGTATAGATAAATCTTGAAAGTTAAAAAGTTTATAAAGTACCTAAGAACTTCTGGACAGATGTGGATGATCTCTGATTAATTGGGTTCGTCTCAGTATTTCAAATCAGAAACACTGTCAAAGAATTGGAGATTTGCTTTGAAAAAAAGTGCAGTATAAAACAATCATCGCACTCCATCACAGTTGAAACGCCACATTGGAAAAAAAATCAAAGTCGCAAGCAAGGATGCGGTTCCTGATCATACGGGTATGCTTCATACTGAGCTGTTGGACACATTAAATTCATCTAGTACTACATTTCCACCTGAAGTATAAGTAGGTTTTTTTCTAGGATGGTTTGTTTTGTACTAACCTAGAAGTGTTTCCATCTGGACGCCGGCCTGCATTTCTCTGTTCTGCTTGGTTTTGTCTATAAAGAAAGAGACATGTAAAAGAATGTCATCAAAATATGACAGAAAGTCAGTAGAGGCACTGCTTTCAAACGTCAAACTCACTCGAATGTTGAAAATAGTGCGTCCAGCACGATATCTGCCTCTGAGTTTTGAGTAGATTTCATTGCAACCTAGCAACTGAAAAGGTTTCATTTTGTATGGAGAACCACGTACTTTTCATGTAGGTTTGGGGTAGTTTCGAAATTGCCTAATTTAAGTGTCAGGTGAAAATACAGTACAAAGAATGATAAATGCTTCTATTTGCATTATTTAAGTCACTGCGTATCGCAGAGTTCAGAGTTCAATTTGCTTAAAAACAATATTTTTAGGACACGACATGTATCACACATAGGGTGGCAAAACAGAGTGAGGAGCTCCGGGGCCGCTTTTCTCACAGCCATGATTTGTGAGGGAATGTAGCGGACGATTCCGAACGGCTATTTGAGATAGCTCCTTTAAAGACAAGAAATTTATTATCGGAAAGCCTGCCATTTCCTTGCCTTTACGCCACGGACACGACCATTGCTGTATCTGCATCTCCAAGTCAGATTCGCATAATATTTGCTTTCATCATTTAAGCATCCATCGGCTTCGTGTCAGCTGAAGAGATCCCGATCTTGAGGCTTTCTACATGATTAAGGACATGTGGATTAGGAATTCCAACGACAGATTGCGGGCTTAATGTGAATATGATCGACAAGATTTTCTTCTAACTTTTTGATAATTAATTGAAAACAATTGAATGTTCACTAAAATCCTTGAAGCGATTTTTACCGAAGTCGAAGCCAGACACAAATTGATCCGTGTCAAATGATCGGTTCATACGAGCTTACGGCTTTTGCATACCATAATTAGATCTATATTGGGAGCAATCAGGAAATTTTAAATTAGTCAGTAGATAAGATCCCCTGTGGTACATTTCTTTCTTATTCTTCTTCTTCTTCATTCTCCTTATTCGGCGTTACGAGCATTTTGATCTCGAAAGGACCCCAGCTCTCCTGCTATTTGTTACTTTGATGATAATTGAAGTTCGGGATGAACAAGGGCCTCAACCAACATCTTTCGAAAACGATTTCGATTTATGGTGAGCTCTCTTCAGTTTTTCACTCTGTGTCGGTTGAATTATTCTTCCACTTGATTGCGCCACTTAAGAAGAGGTCTTCTCCTTTCGCAATTTCTCTTTAATGCGCTGTTGAAAACCCGTCTAGCCGACAGCACCAATGACATCACGCCTATTTCTTCCCATTACTTCAATATCAGCTGCGTAAGCAAGTAAGTGTACAGACTTTTGAAAGACTATGACTCTGATGTTGACCTTTGAGTTTTCTTTACAATCTCTTCAAAACGGTATGATGTTAAGAAACTAGGATGACAATTATCGCCTTGTCGAAAGCATTTTCGACATCAAAACTCCTACAACAACATCTTACCGACATCGACGGACCAACCAACTGAACCGTTGGTGTTCTTTTCTAAGATTGTATTTATGACGTCAAGTCTACCACGGATTTTGTCTGCATTTTTGCAAACAAGAAAACTCTGCCGAACAACTTAAATATTGCAAAAATTCATAAATTAGTAAGTTTGTTAGTGAGTGTGGTGACAACCTATTGAAATATAGTGCAAAAAAACTGTGTTTTACTTGAGGTAGTAGTTTTTGTCAAGATGAAGAACAATATAAGGACACTATATATTTTCTCCGCAATGAATAGAGGGAATACTATGAGAAGCTTCTTATTTGATAGCTTCGGAGGGCTATCTAGAGCCCTGTGAAAGGGTTTTTAAGATAACAGGATTGCCGATTCCGAACAACTTGGCGCGAAAGCGCTAGGCAAAATTGTGGCAATCGGAGTACCTGCTAAGTCTTCGCAAAAAGGACTAACTATGGAAAAGCAATTGGATGTTTTAGGGAGGCCTCGAACTTCCATCTAACAGGTAGACGTACTAATAATTACACCACGGGCACCACTCATTTCAGTTAAAAAGCCAAAGAAATCCATAACCTTAAAAATTACCTAACCTAACATCACCACAAATCGAAACATTCGTGAGCCCCTGTTACTCTTTTTTTTTACTATCCTTTTCCTTGTACCAAATTTTTATATTTTAGGATTGTAAGTTAAGGATACCTATTAGGTGCTCTGTAGCTGCGGGAAAGGAAAACATTTTTCTACACAGATACGGTTCAATTATTCTTCGTAAGATCGTTTTGCAAAGCTCATTTAAAAACCCATACTTGTGATACTCCTCAAACTCCTTTTTGAGAACTATTTGGTTAAGGCTTTATGCCAATTCATTGCCGTTACACACATAAATCTGTACACAAAATCTAAAATAAAAAATCAAAAATCGAAGAAATTAAAAAATTGGCGCCCAACAGTGGAACACTTATAAGAAATTTCGATTTGATGGTTTTTAAGATTAAGTCTTTTGCATAGAAACTATTTCATTAAGACTTCAGTTCAGCTGAGCTTAAGTCTAAAAGAGCAAAAAAGTATATTCTAAAATCCGATCCAAAATTTAAAGTCTCCAATCAAAAATAAATAAATAGGGTGGCGCAACAGAGAGTGGAGCCTCAGGGCCAACGCTCTTTTCACAGCCAAGCCTTATGACAGAATGGAGGGGACCTACAATTTAATGTCAGTTCCCAACGGCTAGTCAAGAAAGCAACTTTCAAGGCATGGAATTTACTAACGCAGGACTTGCCAATTCCTCGCAATAGGCGATACCAGTAAAAATTTTGGATTTGAACCATGAACTTCTGAAAAAACAGGTGGACATGCTGCACATCACATCACGGATACCACCAAGTCTACCAATCATAAACCTTAAAAAAAAATAGGAAATGGCGCCCAACAGTTGGTTTCTTAGCAGTTTTCGGATAAAAAGACGAGCTATCCAACATTTATAAGCTCAACTTCAAAAGGACTAAATGACTAAAATGTTACTTTAGAAAACCTTCACCATGCCAGTCCATATGTATGGTGCAGAAACATGAACTTTGACAACAGCGGATGAGAACACTGCAATCCAAAACCATTACAGCGACATCGATCTTGTCAGAACAGTCTAGGAGTAATGACTTAAATGGCCCATGAAGATCGAATTGACAACAATACTCTCGACAGAAAAGTCTTCGAATCCATACGCGAAGCATATAACGTCACAGAAGAGGAAGGCCGCGGCTAAGGTAGTTAATTACACCAACTTGGAATGCAAAACTGATGACAGCCAGCTACATACTAAACTAGAAGGAGAAGCTTGGTGAATGGGACCAACCTGAACTGTCGCTCTACCCTTAGAAGGAGAAGAATAACTTCAAAGTTAATTAAGGGGCGCAACGTTGCACTGGAGGTTAGTGTATTGATTGAACTTGCTAAAGCTATTACCGGTGGGTCAAATGACTACTTATATATGAAGAAGATAGAAGCCCAAAAGCGTTTTTCAGTTCGAAACTTTTGAGTATAAGTAACCTTTACTGAATGCAAGTTAATTCAAAGATTTCCATTGATTAACTTTACAGAAAGACTAGGACTATTTCTTGGATCTGGACTCAAGTCATACTGTTTTAGATTCGATTCATAGTTCTATTATTACAGTTTTGTAGACAAATCCATCTTTTGAGAGATAAAAAAGTAAAGAAATAAAAAAATGGCGCCCAACGGTTGGTTGTTTTTTTCACTACTTTTTCTACACGAGTCTGGGTTATTTGGCAGAGTATCAGCTGAGTTATTAGCTTCCGAGACAGTTCAAGTTCACTTTTTATTTGCTAATGGTTTGACTAACTGGTGATCATATCGTTAGTCTAGGTTCGATTAGAGGGCGTTTCAACTCTTTAATCTCCCAGACAGGAACAAGAGGGTGATTAACCTTCTGGTCTCAGTGGTATGACAATGGACCCTCTGTCAAATATTTACTTATCTACGACGAAGGCAGGTTTCTCAAGCACTTATTTAAACTTCAAAAGCGGAACACTATGTAAGTTAGTTGAAAACTTTGCTGCCACTGATATCTATCTGATACAATCGAGCCTCAATCCTCTCCATAAATATTTCCTTGGACCTTCAACGCTTATAGGAGAGAAAAGTAACGAAGTATACATGACAGAAAAAAATCAGTCAGAAAGCCGTTATTGAAGACAACAGTGACAGGATCAACACTTCAATAAATTTTAACAAAATAATTTAAAAAAAGATACAAGCCCTTTTGTTCTTCTGACAAACCTACAATGTTCGAAAAAATGTAATCGATCTAAGGCAATGAATTGACTTAATGTCCATAGTAAACAACAATCAGGAACAATCTCGAAAAGACCACCAACCTTTCCGAAGCGCCACACCGAACAACCTTGTTGAAATATTTCATGACGTTCGTATTATTATTGAAATCCAATGCTGAAGATACACCCAAAGATATATAAAACAATCAGTCAGCTTCATAAATTCCTCAGCTATTCCAATAATAATTACAAGAACAAAAATACAAAAATAAAAGCAAAAAACAACATCACTAACAACACAAACATTATCACCCTTACCGCCGCTTACCCACCTGTAGTTTAAGGTATGCCGTATGCGCGCGATCAAGCAACGATATAATACAAGAGCCTGATGTGTCGCCCTTTACGTTTCGAGGACAGCGACTCTCCTAATCTAAACTATTTTATTGTTATTTGATTAAAGCCACTCCACAGTCGACACCCAGATGATTTACGTGTTGATGAACGCATATCTGTCGTCTATCATGGTAAGTACGCGTGCGTTATCATATCGCTATGTTGTAAGGTTGCAGTTGTCCATGCCGCGCACCGACCCCCTCTGTGACATTCCAGGGCATGGAATTCCATGGCATTGCCTAGCGGTATGTACCATTGCCACTTACTTCAAACATGTTTTACTAGTTTTTTCTGTAAATACCATAATGAAATGAGATTTCGAAATGATTGTTGTCTTCTGAATAGTGTGTTGTGTAAGTGCAGCTTCTGTGTGCTAGTGTTGGTTAGATTTCTTAAAGTCTGGAATTTCAAGTATTCCGGCCACCAGCGCATTGATTGGGGGGCACAACGTGCGTACTTGGGGCACTCACAGTCGCACAGATGAAACGATCCGACTTTTAAAATGTTTGCCTGGCTATGCAACATGTTTGTGCAGCATTATGTAGCACAGTACGCAGCGCCACTCTTGATAGACATCGTGTGAGTGTGAAGAGTGCAGAGAATGGCTACAACACAATGAAATTTGACACTTTTTGGAAATTAGACCGGATGGGGGAGGCAGAGAAGCCATCCCTTGGGCTCCCTTCTTCTCTGCTTTCTTATTTATGTGTTAGAGTAAGTATTGGGTATGTTTTTAGAGTGTGTGCAGTGAAGACCGACGAGACGCGACGCATGTCGACAGCGTTACATGATGAGTTGATAAAATTGTTAACGACGACGCACGTCGTCCAAATTTCCCAATAAATTCCATAGAACTTTTTTCACTTACATTGCGACGATGATTAACTGTTTATTGCTCAATTAGAATCAGACACACACACTCACAGTTCATTGAAATGGCTGGCATTTCTCACATATACCTGTGCAATAGCATCTATCTTCGATGCAAAGACGACGATGGTCTTCTAAGGCTAGAGAGCTACAAAAATCGTTTTGTAATGACTTTTGCACGCAGCGGATAAAGGTGCGGTGGAACGTCTTGCCGCGTACCGTTGAGAAGGCGTCCTCTTTGGCATCACCATCGCCATAGCCATCGCCTTCGTCGTCGTCGTCGTCGTCGTCATCATCATCGTAGTCGTCAGGCGTTCTGTGTCAATGTCTCGTGTTTACTTCGAATGGTGGCATCCGAATGCCAGGGGAATGCCTTGGCCAGGCCAGCAGTAAAGTTGGACCATGCACCATGATGATGATGGCATTGGCATCCAGCAACAGCCTAGCAGTGGAACAGACCAAGTCATCGTCTTTATTGGAATGCTGGTGATCCTTTTTTGTTTTTGTTTGTATCTTTGCCTTCTTCATCATTTATGTTGTTGTTGTTGCTGTTCTTTTCTGTTTTGTTTTGTTGTAGATGCCTTTCTCTGTGTAACCTGTTTGTTTAGTTTTTGCGCGTAAACAGGTAATAAAATTAAATTTCGAGGATTCTTGTCGTGTGCTCTGTGAACTGTGAGACGGAACTAGAAAGGAATTCACATCTACACAGGAGTCGTGGAACAAAATTTTCAATTCGATGTTCTTCTTTAGTAACCTTTATTCGAGGCAACTGAAATTCGAAGATTTCCATTGAATAACTTTCCAGAAAGTTTTGGATTATGTACGCACTTGTTGTCATTGCCCTAGATCATACTCAAGGATTCGCCAACAATGCATTATTATTATTTAGAATCGATTTAAAGTTCTAATATTACAGTTTTTTAGAAGTTTTGTATCCATCAAATAAGAGATACAAAAATTTAGAATCGTTGGCGCCCAACGGTTGGTTGTTTTTTCATTACCATTTCTACATGAGGCTGAGTTTTTAGGCAAAGTATCAGCTTTTAGCTTCCGAGACTATTTAAGTTCACTTTTTAAATACTAATGGCTTAATTTCACAACACAACATTTTCAAAGTATACAAAGCATTCAAAAGAGAAACAAATTTCTAAAAATGTACATATGTTGAAGATCGGAAAGATCGCCTCAACTCCATATTGCGTTTCGTCCAGGTACAGCAATGGGCTCATTTGTTACTTGTAGCCGAACCCTTCTAAGACGCAAACTTTGTTTTTAACGACGCTGCCTCAGCGTAGAAGGCCATTGCCTCATCGTTCTTGAATGCGTCGTCTTCCATTAGTGTCATCGCATCGATGTTTCTTCTTCTATCCTTCTTACTAAGGGGTTCTGATGGTTGCCCAGGTTTTCCAGTAGGTGTCTTCCAGATTGCACAATTTATTTGTCTATGGGGATGACCCTTGTTTCTTCATAGAGCTTTCTATTGCTGACGTTTTTCCTGCTTATCGGATCGTAGCCAAGTCCTGTGCATATGTGCAGAACCTTCCTCTCGAATAGAGCCAGTTTTTGCATTCTGTTCTTGGATATTGTAAGCCAGACGGAGAAGCAGTAGGTGATCACGAGTCGTATTAGCTGCTTGTACAGCAACGATTTTGTGTTTTGGCTGAGACCACTTCTTTTGCGCATCAGCGGATGGACGCGATGGAAAGCAAAGTTAGCTTTTTTAATGACTGCAGTGGCCTGCGGTTTGAAACGCATCAGTTCGTTAAAGTAGACTCCTAGATACTTGACCTGCTTTGGCAGTTTGCGGCTGATCTAGAACGTCTCCGTCCTTGTGTTGACGTAAACTTTGTTCGTAGTTCACCGACGGACGCTCATAAAATTCACTGCACTCACGTGGTGTGAATTTTATTTCTGAGCGAATGTACAAGACATTTTTACAATTCTAGGTGCACTATTTATTAACATTTGCATCTTAAAACAAATTCAAAATCCTGTAGTTACAGTTTCCATGACAAAAAATTGAAAAATGGCGCCCAACAGTTGTTTTTTTTATTTAGACACAAATTTTTTCTGACGAAGAATTTTTGCGCTATCATTCAACTAAGTTTGTTGTTGAAGAATATTAGGAATGCTTTTGTTTTCAAAACTAGCAACTAGTTTCTCCTGCGGAGAAAAAAAAAATATAAAGTGGCGCCCAACGATTGTGTGTTTGTTTCTTTTGCTTTTTTTTTTTTTTGATAGTTGCTGTTTTCTTACATGAGTACTGACTTCTATCAACTCAGTCTTCAATGTACGTTTTAACCATGCGATGAAGGCTTGGGGTAGTATCAAAACAACGTGGGGTAGTATTGGCAACGTATATACAAGGCTTTGATCTCAAAGTGTTGAGTACAATTATTGCCTTTCGTTTATTGAGGTTTCAATCAACACACACAAAACATAACTCTATAGTTTTTTCGTACTTCAATATTTAAGAAAAAGCTTTGAAACCCTAGTTCTTTAATTAAACATAAATTTAGCGGGAAAAAAATTAAACTTGAAGAACTGCATTTATTTGTATACCTCCCATAGCCGGGCAGCTCCGAAAGGTTTGTTGTGAATCAATGCTTGGATGAATTTCGATCTACAGATTCTCTACAGTCACTTTGTACTTAAGTGGCTCAGGTTTTCTAGGGTTAAAGTACATGAAAGTGATAGTGTCTAAAAATATTTTTGACACTTCTGCACTCATAGCCTGACCTCTAAGTGTAGGGACGCACCAAAATTTTTTATAAAATTTGTAGTGAAAGTAATGAATAAAACCGAAGTATACACGATGCAGAGCTCATTAAATTTTATTGTTAAGAGTGAACCCAAAACCAAAAATATATAAATAAATTGGGTGGCGCAACAGAGCGAGGAGCCCCAGTGCCTAACGCGTTTCTCACAACCAAGCCTTTTGAGCTTTGAGGGTATGGAGGGGACCTCCAATTTTTTGCCGGTTCCAAACGGCTAATGGAGGAAGCGCTTTTCATGGAAAAGAATTTGCTAACGGAGGATTTGCCAATTCCTCGCAAAAGGCGATACCAGTGAAAAAACATTTTTGCTTCTGTTGAGATTCGAACCACGAGCCTCTGGATTTACAGGCGGACATGCTATCCATTACACCACGGATACCAAAAAACCAACATCGTCAATACAAAAAGAATTGAAACCTTAATCTCAATCTTATTTTTTATGAAACTGACATCATAGAATCACAAACAATACTGGAAAGCTCATCCCATTCTCATTCTTCTGGTCATATTTTTTTAATATGTGGTTTTTTTATACTGAAGCAAAACAATTTAACCAGATTTTCTTGAGTTGGAATCGATTATACATGAGTCAAGATAACAAAGTCTGCCCACACGATTCAATGGCACACTTATGCCATGATTCGATTAATGGTAAGGGCTGTAGATTAAAACTTAGCTGCGCAGATGGTAAGATGCCCTCACAAGTTGAATTTTACACAAAAAACCAACTCAGGTGCATCAAAATGTCCCGAAATACTCGTAAGTTGATAAAAAGGACCAGATCTCATTAAAGGTGTGGCTTTGTGCGGGTATAGTTGCTTTTGCAGTAACTAGATTCTTTGCTCATAGCGTGGTAAGTCTTAAGACTTATTCCATGGAACCGCAATTTTGAAAAATGTTCATACTTTCAGGAAAAAAAACCGAAGTAACTTCATGAGACAAAATCATTGATAGAAAGATTAAATAGAAGAGGCCTTAGATGACTTGCCTGAGGTACACCTAATTAAAAGAGATGGAAAGAATATTATGAGACTTTACTTGGTAAAATGTCATCGTAAGATAAGAAAGGTGAACGGTGGAGAGATGGTTAGCATGTCTGCCTGTTAACACAGAGGTTGGTGGTTCGAATCCCAGCAGAGGCATAAATGTTTCTTCACGAGTATCACCTTTCGCGAGGAGTTGGCAAGCCCTCCGTTAGTAAATTCTTTGCCATGAAAATGTTTTCTCCTCTCCATTCTCTCACAAGGCATGGTTATGAGAAATGCACTAGGCCCTGGGGCTCCTTACTCTGTTGCGCCACCCTTTGTATTTTTTTTTTTTTTTTTTTAAGATGAGAAGTACCCTATCGCCTATCGGTGAGCTCAGGTGGGAAGCCTATAGCCTTTAGTTTGAGCAGATATACAAATTTTGTATAAAACTTTGTAAAAAGTTTTAGAAAAATCAGTGTAGTTTAAATAGATCTCAATACTATTTTTTATTGCTAAAGACGGTTTTTGAAGAAAGGTTTGTTATAATTTATCGCTTCTTTGACAAAACTGTTGTTTTTGCTGGGTGCAAGTAACTTTATCTTACCCAGAAAGCCAGTTGAAAACAGACTAATTTTTTCATAAGAGCCTATACAATTAGTTGAACAGACTTTGGCTTGATCGACCAATGTTTCATAATGTGAACCCTCAGATGACCGCTTGTCCAACTTGTTGAATGATTTTCAAATATTTTTGGAAACTTTGAATTTGGACGGAGCGAAAGAATATACGACATAAAGTTGGACGACAAGTTTGATAAGTCTGAACGCAAACTATGTACATCCGACCATCTAACTTCCATCAAATGAAGTATGTCCAACTAATTGTATAGTCTGAACGGCCTTTTAGACAACTGCAAAAAAGTCATAGTTTTTGAAGAAATCAGCTTTTTGTCTAATTATTTTTCACATTGGACTGGCGATTCACATCACATTTTTTAAGCCTAACCACATTTTTGCAATATATACGATTGTTGGGCGCCACTTATTATTTTACTGTATTCGTTTATTTTTCATTTCTAATTTCATAAACATTTTCATGTTCCTTTGGAAAGAAACAATACATTCCATTGCCACTACATCCGTTTCCATCCATTTAACCTGTTTACAACGGTTAATTTTGCACACAAACCTTCGAAGAAATTCCATTCTCTATTGGTTAGTTACGCGACGGTGCGCTCACCTCTAGTGAATCCGTCTGCTTTTCTTTCTCTCTCTCTCGCTCTCTCCTCTCTGTACTGACCACGTTACCAACAAATATAGAAATTCCTACGAGTCGGTCTTTTTGTACTAAGCGAACGCGATACAAAAGCAAAGGCAGGCGACGAAGATACAACAGGCCCCAAGAAAGAATGAAAAATGAACAAAACAACAACAATGTGGATATCAAAGGAGAATAAACGTATTCTAATTTTAGCATAATTTACGGATTTGTGTTGTTTGGGTTTTCAGACTCTTTCCCTTTTTGCGCCATACCAATACCAAGTGTGTGGACTGTGGACTGGCAGACTCTCATACTCGGCAAATGCGATGGACACAATACACGCATCATCGGGACTTAGACCGTTCCAGGAATTTTGCAGCTCTGATTCTTTTTTTTTTTTTCTTACATTATGAATTAGTTTTAATTAAAGTGCGGACGCGATTATGATCACCGTCAGGTTTTTGGCTGAGAGTTTTCTCTTTTTGAATTCTTCGTCTTCTCTTGCGTCTCTCTCGTCTGGTATTGAAAAACTTGAAAGTTACTCAAGGAAGGATGTGCTGTTTCGGTAAAGCTAAAAGAATCATCTCATCGCACAATACCTATAACCAGCCATACTTGGACTTGGCTTGTTTTGTATGCGGCATGAGGAAAAGGATAGAATTATGATGCAGCATGTTTATTGGGGTCTGGGATAAGTGATAGTGGTGCATTATTATATGGGATACCTACCTGTTACCTTTAGTATTTTATTTTATTGCACTCGAAAGCGGGGAGGAAAAAAAACAAGACCAACAGAACACAGCTTTGTTTTCTTGTTGTTGTAAATAAAAAACAAGAAAACAATCAGTATGAATCAATGTGGTCAACCTTTTGATCAAATTCCCGGAACGATATTCAAATTCATTCAGTGCGGATGATCCACTCTAAAAGCGATTTCGGTTTGAAGGCTGCCTTCCGGTAAGATGATATGCTTGGTTTGGAATTGCATAGTTTGACGTGTAAGAATATGATTTCCTAGAATTAAGATATTTGGACTCATGAATTTTAGTGTGCAAATGATGTTTAATGGGCTTGAATGCCAAATATAAAATGTTGGCTTGATTTCAATGATTTCAAACGGGTTATCTTTACGACTACTGTTAGTAAAAAGCATTGTTAAAGCCCTTCATTACTTGACTAGTATCTGCCTTGAATTTTGAATAGCTTTTGTCTAATTGAAAATAGAAGTCAAAATAAGTCTTCCCTTTTAAGGAGAATCCGAAAATAGGTCGATTTTACTGGCGCCCAACGAAAAAAAAATTAATCTTTGAGTTATTCCCAGAAAATTTCAGCACATTTAATATTTTCTAGTATAAGAAAAATTATTTGCGTTTATGGGGAAAAAAGTACAAAAATGACTGCGATTGCACACACTTGTAGCTGCCAGCAGTCACAGTTCTATCGCTGCCGCAACTAGAAAATCGCTTTTGCTTCAGAGAACTTTGACTATTAATAAAATTGTAACCCAATACGAGGTGTATAGACTCATTTTCTCTGTTTTGAAATCGGCCTAAGAAAACAAAGCTCGGAGAAATGTTTGTGGTAAATTCAGAAAAAGTCTTAATATCAGTTATGCCAAAAAAATCATTCTCAAATATCATTTAATTCTCTAGTCGGGTGTTTGATACTTTTTAAAAACATGAATTGCCTTTTTCTATGTCGTTAAGTAAAACAGTTTGTTTAAAAGTTCTTATAGCACGTGGCGCCCAACACGAGGTCTGTAGGCATTTTTATGTTATAAAATTACACTTTGCCAAGCTCCATATCATGTACTCGAATGAGCACAAGTCATTTAAGATCACTACAATTGAGTCATCCCATTGATGGAGAAAAAACTGCAGAAATTGTTACGTTTTTACACATTTGTTGCAACTTCAGAACCCCTTTGGCGTGGAGGAGCCTTAATTATTGCTAAAATTATCACCCAAAACAAAGTCTAAAGACTTATTTTGTCTATTCGACCAATAAGCAACAAAACTCAACGCACTCGGAGAAATTTTTTTTGATACATTCTGAAAAATTTAAAACTTCAGTTTGATTGGAAAACCTCGAATAGTATTGAATTTCTTTTGCCTTGTGGTAATTGCCAAGATTTTATTTTGCCTTTTTCTCTGTCAAAATCAAATCATTTTATCTAAAATTTCCTAAAGCACGTGGCGCCCAATGCGAGGTCTACTGGCGTTCTTATGTTATAAGATATTGGACAAACTCTAAGCACACCGGGGGCTTTTCTTTTAGAGGTTGGTTTTTCGAATAGGGATAAAACTAACATTTTGCAGTCAAATTGGCCAACTCTAATGTCACTAATTTTTAGTTTGGTTTGCTATTTTATGATGAACAGGTTGACAAAAGAAGAACGTGAAAATTTATTTCGGAAATAATGGTTCAGTTCGTGAAGTTTACCGCAAACTCCGTCCATTTTATGGTCGACATAATCATCCATCAGAACAATTAACAATAAACCGTTTTCGCACTTCGTTTACACTATGTGATCCGGAGAGACGTGTAATAGTGCGCACTGAAGAAACAATTGCCTTGTAGAGCAAAGCGTTGAAGAGTACCCGAACGAATCCATTCGCCACCGTGTGCGGCAGTTGGAGTTGTCCATCAACTGTATGGCAAATTTTACGCAAAGATCTTGGCTTCCGACCTTACTACCTTACAAGATCCCGCAAGACCAATGCGTCGTGATTTTAGAGTATAAGCGGAAAATGAGATTGATCTCGATGCTGATTTTCATCGCAAAATTTTATTCAGTGATAAGGCTCATTTTTGGTTGAATGGTTACGCCAACAAGCAAAATTAGCGCATTTGGAATGAATAGAATCGACATATGAGTACCTTGAGACGCCATTACTCCACAAAAACTGACTGTTTGGTGAGCTCTATGGGCTGGTGGAGTCCTCCGAAATGATGCTGGTGAGCCAGTTACCATTAAAAGAGACCGGTATAGAGCCATGATAACAGACTATTTTGTTCCCGGATGGGATGGTTTCAACAAGATGCCGCTACATGCCACACAGCTCTCGTCACAATCGATTTACTAAAGGAAACATCCGTTGAGCGTATAATTTCTCAAAATGGAACTTTCAATTGGCTACCAAGATTGTGTGATTTGACACAATTGAATTTTTTTTTTTTTTTGGATATGCAAAGCCGTTCATCTACGTCAACAAACCAGAATCGTTAGAGGGTTTGGAAGACAGCATTCGTGGCGTCATTGCCGACATACGGCTTCAAATACTCGAAAAAGTGGCTGAGAATTGGACCTCTAGAGTTGGATTTATTCGAGCAAGCCGCGTCGGCCACATGCCCGAAATCATATTTATTTTAGTAGTAGTAGTAGTAATAGTGACTTTATTTAGCAATATCTATAAAATTGATGCGCATAGTTACAATTACCATTATTTTGTGATATCACTAATTTATAGCATTGGCTTTTGTCGTCAGCCAGAAAAAGAAAGTTAAACATATAATTTGCAAAGCTTTATATATATTCAAAAAGGAACATTTATTCAGATTGTTAAAATTGCAATTGTGAATTCTGTATGTAATTTTGCTGTTGCTTAGAATGCTTCGTTCGTTATTTGGCTTCGGTAGCTTAAAGCTGAAGTGACGAATTTGGCTAGTGCGGTCCAGT
Organism: Melanostoma mellinum; assembly: GCA_914767635.1. Lineage (NCBI taxonomy): Eukaryota > Metazoa > Arthropoda > Insecta > Diptera > Syrphidae > Melanostoma > Melanostoma mellinum. Next base: position 197,463,628 of record OU612058.1, on the reverse strand, counting down.
TCAGTCCATTTAGGACTTTGACTTCCACTAGATTCACAATATATATTTTCTTAAATAAAAGCGGGGAATCGATTTGAATAGGGCAAATTCCTAGAAAATGGAAAACATCTTCGGTTGCATGGAGATTACAAAAGTTGCATTGGGTTTGTTCTTTGGTGCCATGCGGTTGGTAATTTAAACGAAGCATTTCTCCTTTAGTCCTAAGGATAAGGGATATAAACTTAATGGGGATTTGATCGTTGAAATAGTTGTTAGAACCCATATCTAATTGTAGTTCTTTATATAGAACTCGGGATTCACTTTGACGTGCTGACTCCGCGATATAAACAAATATTTGCTCTTCTATTTTCTTCAATAAAGGTGGGAAAACATTTTCCCGGGTTTCTGAATCCATCTCTAGAAATCGAAAGCCATGTTCCAGACCAATGAGGGTCCATTCTTCGAAAAATTTAATTCGTTCCGCAAGTAAAGATCTTGCGATAATATTTGGGAGCCGATGACTTGGGAGTGCCATTACCTTTGCAATGTACTGGAAGTGCAATTTAAGAGTGAAAATGAATATCGGTGCAACTCCTGTTTCCAAATGGATCATATAATTTGGCGTGTTCATAGGGAACCAAAACATCTTCTTGATAAAGTACCTTAGTAGTTTTTCGACTTCTTCGTACTGCAAGAATCCCCATACTTGAGCGGCATAGCAGAGGATCGATCTCATAACTGATTCAAAAAGTTTGAATTTGACGCTGAGGGAAATATTTTTTTTGCTGAGAACTCCTTTCCAATAGCAGTTGATAGCCTTTTTTGACTCTGACAGCTTCTCTTGGAAGTGCTTTTTGAACGATAGCGATGGCGTAATGATAACACCCAAGTATTTATATTCTTTTACCACCTCGATGTCCGTATTCATGAATTTTTATCTCTCTTCTCTTGCGTATCCTCCAGTTCCGTTTCGGAAAATCATTATTATTGATTTACTAGTGCTAACAGTAAGGCTCCATAGCTGGCAGTAAAATTGCAATTTGTTAATCATGATTTACATCATATTTGGAGTCTCTGCGAAAATGACAATATCGTCAGCATATTTAATTAATAGGCATAAAAGATAAAATTATCCTTCCAATAAAGCCAAATTGGTGGACATTAAAACATTTCTTGTGTTTTATTTCAATTCGAAGTTCTATACCTACCTCTAAAAAAAGCACCCTTTACACAAATGAACTCGGTTAATTGAAGATCATTGCTATTTAGCTATTTAAGTTCCTTAAAGTGCAATAGGTTTTCTTTCCATGCACAAAACCGAGAAAGTACCTAGTTCGAATTACAAATATATTCTGTAGACTTCTCCAAGGAGCAGTCACATAATAAATATGACATTTATCGCAATCATAGAAATCTTTACGGATGATTCCAAACGAACGCTTCACCGACCATTTCAGAAATTTAGTCTACTTCATTACTGTAACTAAATTCGAGAGCAACTAAATCTTCAAAACAAAATAAGATCCCCTATCGCCAAGTAAAGCTACCAATTGCCGATCCTCCCTCACATCGTCAGTGAATTTGAGGGATATCCCCTCTCATTCATTTCACTGAAATATCAATTAAGGCAGGTATGCGTGGCGTTCATAAATTTCTTCTATATATTCTTCTTTTAGACACAAATAAATAACAGTGCCTTGTCCTCACCAGACAAATGTGTCCCCACGTCTTCACATCTTTACAAAGTAACATAAAATACCAAAGCTAATCTCTCAGTCGCATAGATGTAGGCATGAAACATACGCAAACGAACAAAAATTTTCGTCTAGATTTTCCCTGTCGAAAAATTCCTTGAGAAAATTCGGCTCCTCTCAGCTGTGTTATGTCGAGACTTATGTCTGATCAGATTCTATAATAAGATATCGACAAAAATAAAAATACTTTCCAATGAGATAAAAGAAGAGCCATCTTCTTCGTCGTCTTGCCCCGCACATACACTTAAAAGGGACAGCCCTTTTCCTGATACGTGTGCGCTGCCCTGGTCGTCTTTGATTAGTCTGGCCTGGTCCATGCGGATATCTAATTTAGGAGTCGGTTTCCTTTCTACTTGCACGAAACACAAATAACAAAACAAAAAAAGACTCTTCAGAATGTTTTTGAACACACTCGTACTTCGTACACTGAGTGTAAAGGAGAAACACGGGGGTATTTCTTAGTATCAATGCGCTCTTGATGCTGACGACTGCAAAACCATGCCACCTTGGACGATCTTAGCTATCGGAGACATGTGGTGACACAAAGTGAACGCCACATAATGCTTCAATGCTGCCGCAAGTACCAGTTGAAGATCCACCAATTTGGCTTAGGTGAGAAAAGATGCTATTTGAATAGATTGAGTTGGAAGAGAAAAGACTGGATGGACCGATGGATATAGATATGTGCAACACACCAAGAGTCATAGAACCGTGGCGGCCAGACGCTGAGCTATTTTTCCCTATGTGTATTTTCCTCTATTTTTAAGTTGCCATCATCTAATAAGAATCAGTCGAAGATATATCTATTAATACCATCCCATCATTAGATATCCACCAAGACTTTATAGTCTCGCCAAGGAAACAAAAAAACAAAGAAAGACGTCTGTCTATAGTAAATATTTTTAAAACAGGGAAACAACTAAAAATGAAAAGCGTTTTGTCTAAATGTTGATGGTCGTCGAGGGACAGACTTAGCAGAGAGCAAAAAATAGCAACAATTGACTGAAATATAACTGCTTTATATCTTTTTGGTCTGAAAATAGAGAGGGAAATGAGCCAAGGAAATCTTTTTTGTGGGCGCAATACGTACGTTTTCACAGACTTAATTGAAAGCGCTATTTATTTTTGAGACCCACACAGCAAAATAATTTAGAAATATAAAAGTGAATTTAATTACCTCTAGACGAGGTCAATGGAACAACTTCGAAGAAAAAAATAAGATTTAATCGAAAGTGTTGCCGAAAAGCTGTTCTAGTACCGCTCAATAGAGTTTCGTTTTTTAATTGAACATTTTGAACGTCATGTCGGTCGGTATGATTTCGAGGTGAATATTCAACCCCATTTTTTTCATGGATGAATTCTGAAGGACTTTTTTTTATAGCCGAAACGAATTTCATTCACACCAAATTGCTAAACTTGAGCAGACAAACTTTGAAGCAATGGCTGCAGGCAACTTTAAATGCTGTGTAATGTACTCAAGCATCTAAGCTTGATCAATTTTACGGTGAAGACTTAGTGACGGCGCGAGTGTAAACTATACGAAACTTACGGTGGGTGGCAAACTTTGGATCAGCTTGATTTCCCTGGAACCCCATTTTGTCCCCTCCCAGCAGCAGCACATGTTGAGGAGCTGTTGGCGGTTTGTAAAAATTTGAAGCTGGGGCTAATCATGTGCTGCGAAAACGCTAAAAAAGCCATAAAAGATAGCAAAGCAAAAAGACTGAAAACACTCCAAAAATTAAACGGTTCTAGGACACCCTGTCTTAAGCTGAAAACTCATTTCCCGATCGACGCGACGCAGCTGGTAGATGTCATCGTTAGCTGTAACCAACTATTCCATCAAATATTATGTGGCATCATTCGACAGCTTCCAATTACTTGCAACTTAAGGTGTGTATCGAGCTATGTTCCCACATTCTTTGAAAAATATTTGCTGAACTTTCTTGTCCATCTTTAAAGAGATGCGGTCTCTGCCCAGATTCGAACTGGAGTTTTGAGGATCTCTCACGCGAAAATATCTTTAGACCGATAAGATGATACCAAGGCTCAAGCTGAGTCAAAAATGCAAAATGCAAAAATGTTAACTTTCTTTCGATTCATCAGTAGTTACTGGCTTGCTCGATAACCTAAACCAAGAAATGACTTTTATCGTATCTTCAAGAATTCTTCGAAAAACAATTATGGATCTAACCTGGACATAAGACTGCACCCTTCATTATGCACATATGAGTCCGTCTACCAAGCAGAGACGTATGCTATCCAAATAGCTACAAACTACATTACGACTAGGATACGGAAAAACACTCCTGAATATCTGTGTTTAGGGTTATACCCAACTTTCTAACTACATACTTCGAAAGTAGTCCAAGCCTCTCTGAATGCGGTTGGAAGACTAAATTATTTGAGTCCTATTTGGCCTGCGTAGCTTTTTAAACACGCTGGAGATGACCTGGTCAGGAGCATACACCAACTCATCTGCAAAATATGGTCGGAGGAAAGTATGCCCGGTGAGTGGAACCTCAGTACCATCTGCCCGATCCACAAAAAAGAAGACCGCCTACTCTGTGCCAACTATAGAGGCATTATTCTTCTAAACATCGCATGTAAGATCCTTTCGAGCATATTATGTGAATATCTCAAACCGTTTGCTGATGATCTAATAGGTTCTTGTCAATGCGGCTTCAGACCTGGAAAATCTACCACCGACCAAATATTCACATTGCGCCAAATTCTGGAGAAAACCCAAGAGTGCAACATCGACACCCACCACCTGTTCGTTGACTTTAAAGAAGCGTACGATAGTTTTAACAGAGTTGAAATGTATCGTGCTATGTCTAACTTTTGAATCTCTGCTAAACTGATACGCCTTATCAGGATGACGATAGAGAAAGCTAGCTGTTCCATCAAAGTTGGTAGAGACTCTACTGAAACCTTCGAAACCACCAGAGGGCTTAGACAAGGCGATGCACTGTCATGCAGCTGTTTTAACATTGTGCTTGAAAATGTAATATGTATAGGATCCATGCCAGTACATCGGGCACCATTTTCAATAAATCAACACAATTACTATTGGGTTTGCAGACGACATAGACGTGATAGAAAGAACAAAGCGAGCAGTACCTAACTGGTGCAATCACTACCATGGAGTCAGCAGCAAGCCAAATGGGGCTGAAAATAATCGAGGACAAGACGAAGTATATGCTCTCATCAACAAAAGTCCAATGCCACCGACGACTTGGTCAAATTGTCACCGTTGACAGGTATAACTTCGAGGTAGTCAAAGAATTTGTCTACCTGGGCACTGCTGTAAATTCAGCCAACAAATTCAGCGCTGAAATCAAACGCAGACTAACTCTTGCTGATCGCTGTTTTTTTGGGTTCAATAAGCAATTGAGGAATAAAGCCCTATCGAGAAGAACCAAGGAGCCACTATACAAAACACTCATCATCCCGGCCCTGCTCTATGGTGCAGAAGCATGGACCTGGACCCTGGAAAAAAGTTCTGCGTACGATCTATGGTCCTGTTTGCATCGAGAAGACAACGTTTGGCGAAGAAGATACAACGACGAACAATACGAGCTGTACAGCGACATAAGCTTAGCCAGAAAAATTAGAGTCCAACGACTAAGATGGCTGGGCCATGTAGAGCGAATGGACATCAACGCTCCAGCACGTAAAGTCTTCAACGCCAAACCAGAGGGAGTCAGAAGCCAAGGTAGACCTCATCTTCGATGGAGCGACCAGTTAGATGGAGATCTCCGCCAATTTGGGGTGCAAAATTGGAGACGGTAGGCTAAAGATCGAGCCGGCTGGAGGGGCATATTGGACAAGGCCTAGGAGCACCACGCTCTAGTTGAGCCACCTAAAGAAAAAGGAGAAGAAGAACGTAATTGAAGTAAAAGAAAGTTGTTTTATATATGTTTAAAAAAATTGAGTATTTTTATAAGCTTAATCCGATGATAGACGAAATTTGATAACTATTTAAGGCCGTATTCCTCTTTAGAAGTCTTGAGTTCAAAGTTTTCAGCGACACATGTTCAACGATAGCTATAACTAGTGCCTTTTATAAGAAGTCTTGAGCTTCTGTTGAATGAGCAAGCACCTTTCCTTACCTTTTTCACCGTTAAAGCTTATTTGGGAAATGTAACATCTACTTGAGTACAAATTCTCCTACAAATGATAGAGATGATGATAGCAATCAAAAGTTCTAAGAGCTGTTGGATGAGACATATGCAAACAGTATGTACCCAGGACCATTGAAACGTCGTTCAACTACTGCGAGATTGCAAACACACAGTCTGGCGACGTTGGCAGTGTTTTTATTTAATTAATAGTGAGTGGCAAGTTCTTTTCAGAAAGCCTAAACCTAGCCAGTTCATTTAGACTTCCAAATCACAGCAGCGTCTTCCAAGCCGAGATCTTGGCACTCACAAACGCTGCAAAACAGGTGTCTATGATGGCGCTATCACATGCTGATATCACTTTTTTCATTGCAGCAGCAATAAAAGCGATTTCTGCCACTCTTGTCAAATCAAAGCTTCTTTCTTGCTGTCGCGAAGAGCTAAGGGTTCTTGGCACGCAGCATAACGTTAGAACATGGTGGGTTCCTGGTCTTAGTGGTATACCGGGAAACGAAAAAGCGGACGAACTAGCGAGGAAGGGATCAGCACTTGACCCTTCTCTCATTGATCAATCAATCAGGATTCCACCCAGTGAAATTAAACAGATCATTGGTAACAAAATAATGCGAAAATCCAATGAAAGATATGGGAATGCCTAGATTCTTGTGTTACTTCCAGGAAACTATGGCCGAATTATGACAAGAAAAGATCTGAAAAGCTGCTATCATTGAATACACCTTCATTACGAATGCTTATCTGTATCATTACTGGACATAACCTACCTTAGGTTACCACAAAAAGAAAAATGGCTCTTTGCACCGATGACCTGTGCAGAGGATGCAATGACGAAAATGACCATGAGGATACCACTCAATTCCTTTGTCAATGCCCGCGCAATCTCCCACATTAGGAAAAAATTTCTAGTCAATTACTTTTTCAATGAACTAGAAGAATTATCAGACACTTCAAGAAGCAGCATGTTAAACTTCATTAAGGCCACAAAATGATTAAATACTGACCAAAAATAAAACTCATAGGTTTCTAGGACGTTACAATACTCCAGGGTATCACAATGGATCTACATTGATCTAAGTGTGACGGAAATAAGATCACCCGTCAGCCCATTCTACCTAACCTAACCTAGTAGCAAGTAGCTTATCACAAAAAGAATAATAAAAAAGTGATTTTTAAGAAAGGCAGTAGCCTACTGACAAACTGTCTGACAACGACGTGGAAGGACACAAATTCGCTTGCTGTTCGCACCTCGAAGTAAATTTATTTTGGCTAATAGCCCAATATAAATACCGTCAGAGTCTGGTAAAACAGATACAAGAAGCGACTGGTGGCGTGGTGGATCAAGTAGCAAGTCTATCTACTTGTTAATTCAATTGCCGGTGAAGGCAACAACAACAACTACTTCGAAAAAAGGCGAAGGATTGCCGCTACAACTCCCCACCACAAACAAAAAGAGGTGAAGGATAGAAATGAAGGTTACGCCATGTCTTCTGTCAGCGAAGTACAGTGCGATGACAAGTCCAAATACGAATCTGAAGGTGTAGAGGGCCGTTACACCAGGAGCGGTAATTCGTATAGCAGAAGCCAACAAAAAGCAAAGTGCCCCTTTTAAACTCCCTGAGGTTGGAAATAAGGGACACAATTAAACTGTGTAGTATGGAACGAGAGTAACAGAGAGTGAACTAGTATATATCATCGGCTCAAGGTGCCATTATTTAATACAGGTAAGTTACTTGGATTTGCAGTTCCCATGGCGTAATGGTTAACATTTTTGCCTGCTACACGGGAGGTTCAAGGATTGAATCCCAACAGAAAACAAAAAAAATGTTTTTCTAAGGGTATCGGGTTTTGCGAGTAATTGACGAAACCTCATCAAATAGTAAATTTATTGCCATGAAATGGGCTTTCTCGATTAGTCGTTAGGAATCGGAAGAAAATTGTAGGTAACTGCCCTCTCCCTTGCATTTCCTCACAAGGCATGATTGTGAGAAAAGCGCTAGGGGCAGGGACTCTTCGCTCTGTTGCGCCACCCTATTTATTTATATTATTATTATATTATAACTTGTTACATATGCATCTCTAAATGTCTAGTCCTGCTCATTCTTTATGCTAGATCATTAGCACTGATATACTGAACGGGAGTTGGGATAAACTAGACTGATGTGTTTTCTGATCATACCCGCATCTGGTGTGCTGTATCTACGGAATGCTACAATGCTTTCGCAGAATCTCGATGTTAAAGGCAAGCTTTGATTTTTATTTTTGAATTTTTGAATAATCCTCATAAACTTGTTTAGGTCGGGGCAGGTCCTCACATTTTTTAATTTCTCTGTAAGTTGATTAACAAATATGAAGCCTGAATGTGAACATCAACCTACAAACAGCTAGACTGCATAAAGTACCCATATTCGGATGTAAGAACTTGCAGTCGCAGATTCCTGAAGTTATTTTAGAATCCAGATTTGAAAAAGTCCGAAATAGGGCGCCATTTAGTAGCGTGGAGATGAAAAACTCTGTTTCTTTGCCATATTTATATATAGACCTTGCAGTGCTGTCATTTGTAGCTAAAACAAAATATTTTACATCTCCCCATCAACATGAAACCAGTAATCTTTCGGTAAACTGAAAAAAGCCTCCCACCTGAAGCTCACAGAAATTTGCTACATGTCCATCGTTCTATGACATCTACCCTTTTCGTTTCTAACGTGAATTCCATTAAAAATGACATCGCCCGCCGTGAAGCTGTTCGGTACTTGATGGCCATCTGTGCAAAATACAACCTCATCTCTGACCCAATCCATCGTGCTGGATATCTGTGAAAATTATTTTCCCAAGCATTTTACATTCCTCCTCGTTCATAGTTCTTAAGTGACATTGTGAAATTATTCCCCACACACTTCACAGCTTCGTAAGCCGACACCATCAAACCTCATTTTCTTCTTCCTCCTCACACTACCCCCTCCCTCCCCCTTCTCCTCATCCTCCACCAACTCATTCTTCTTCTCCTTCTTTCGATCTTTGAGGTTTATTGAAAGTGGCTAAACTACAAGTATTCCTCATTTTCAAACAAACCAAATGGAAAAATAAGTCTTAAAATGGCACCAGATGATTGGCGATGATGTTACCGAGGACGATAGGAAATGATCATCAAAAAGATGATATTGATGGTGGTGATTTAAGGAAAATCTCAATAAGAATCTTCGTCAGAAAAACTAACTTACTAACACTAAGAACTAACAGACACATATCCTCACTCGTGATTATGCTCTTTTGAGAGTATTTTTTCCTTGCAACTTTTATTTTGCAACATTCCAGTGAGTGTGCTTGCCGCAGTAAAAAAAACAAAAAAAAATAAATAAATAAGATGGCCAAAAGGCCTTTGCCATTACCGCCACCACCGCTTTTCATTTCTACCTCCATTTTCATCCCTGAGGGCAGAGAAGCAGAGATCTACTTACCTAGCAGTACCTTGACGGTCTGCTTCTCCGAAAACCTTAGGGTTGCCAGTAGTGAATTTTAAAACAACACAAGAGTTTTTGTTTTAGTTGCGAGGTCTGTTTTGGCTCTGGTACTATTTCTTCTTCCACTTTTTAGAACTTCCTTACAATGTGTGCCGCCAGGTTTAAGGATTTTCAAAGCGAATAACGTTAAACAGTAAGCACCCCAATCATTGAATTGAGTCACATTACAACTTTCTACTCATCTGTCTAATTGTGAGGTGTTTTTCAAGAAGTCACAGATAAATTCCTTGGCTTGGCTCCAAAATCACTGAACGGCAATCTTTTCTCCAGGTCCATTAAAATGCAAAAGGAAAGAAAAAAAAAACATCAATACGGACACCACCTATGGGCTGTAAAGGCCCCGGCAGGAGAGCAAAGAGAGGATAACAGTCTCAGAGCGTATGTTTGCCGTCGTTGTATTGGAATAGTCATCATAATCATCTTCATCATCATCAGCCAGCAACAGCAGCAGCAGCATCAGACCGGCAACAATCCAATGGGCCAAGTAACGACACTGTGGAGCTAGTTAGATTCGTTTAACCTGATCCAACAAGCCATCAGTAACAGCACAAATCCTACATAGGCACCAGCATCAAGCTACAGCTTGGAAGGAGTAGCATCGTCTGGGCTGTTTGGTTGGTTGGTTATACGGCGGCGCGGACGATGAACGGATGGCCGGACGCGGACGGTTGGTTTGGTAAGGTAAGACGATAACTTTTCCGTATGAAATCAACTATTACGCTGGAATGCCTGGGAACATTTTGAGAAAGGAATTCCATATGAAGCTTGAAAAAAAAAGAAGCAGAACAGGCAAAATTTACAAAAGGAAAAGAAATCGAAAGACATAGCCAACCACGAATTGTTTCTTTCTTTTGGTTCCTTTCAGCATCTTTCTCTTTTTGCAGTCTGTTGACTGGTGGTAAGTCATGGTACTTGGTTTGGTACTTCTTGAGGAACCTATTATAAACAACACTTTAGTCGAATGGAATTCAATAGATGTTACCTATGTGTGTTCAAACCTACAAGTATCATTTGAGCAGGGAGGAAGATCAGATTGGGCATATAATCTATACTTTACTGACATTCCACGCAACCAGGATCTGTTTTGGGCTTTTTAACTTGAGCAAATGCCTAAACATGTGGGGAATCTGCACTTGTTTTCTATATTAGCTCTAATCTAGCCTCGAGGATTGGTCACATTAGCCATTCACCCACACTTATATTACCTTTACAGGCTAGGTCAGTTACTTCGACTTGACTTAACTTCTTCCATCAAAGCAAAAGCTTAGATTACGTCACCTCCATTAGGCGTTTTAGAAGAAGGTGCAAGAATGTAAGCGTTTGCATTAAGTGAATTTCAGATATGCATCTGTAAACACCGACCAGACATTACAACATTGCACAAGCCTTTAAAACGTTTGACTATTGAATCGGTGAATATGCGCCGCTAAGTAAATGGAAAAAGCCAGGGGGTCTACCCACCTCATTCTTCGAATTATGTAGCGATTCAAAACAAGTCACAAGTCGTAAAGTACAACTTTAATTCACCAAAAGAGAAACACTCACACAACGGAATCAGCCTTTATCATCGAAACAAATATGACCATAGGAAATGGCATCGAATTCAAAGGCTACGACACATTCTGGGTAGACTAGATCCAAGGCAAAGGATGCACCAAGTCTTGCAAGCCTTTCAAGCGTCGACCACAGATTCAGGGCCTTTGATGCAACAGCCGTCAAAAACGACGCTATACTCTGAGTGTCTTCAGCATTTGGACGAGATGAAGTGCCAACTGAAGCTATGTCAATCACAATCTTTCTATTTTCAGTAACATCACATTCCAACGCGTATATGTACTTATTCCAAGAAGCCAAAAAGCTGTCACTACTCTTATGTGTGTTAACGACAACCTTTGTTGGAGCGACCACATATTTGAAGTAGCCAAAAATGCTTCAAAATGCTTGGGTTTCTTAAAACGATGCTGTAAAATTTTCACCTACTCCAATCAAAAATTATTGCGTCTGTTTCACATATTCCAAAATAGAGCTTTAAAATTGATTGTCGACAGATCAATTGTAGGTTCATGTCTCTCTCTTTTTTATCGCTATTTTCACAGACAATACTTTATTCAAATAGCCAGTTGCATTCCTGCCCTTAAACAACTTAGCGGTAATACTCGCGTCGCAAGAAATGCGCATCAGTTCTTTCTTCAGCCCAACTTCGGTCGTACAGTTAACTACAGAGATTCACATTTTAGTCGCTCAACTTGAATATAGAATGCTTTACCGAACTTAATTCTTCCCACGCATTACAGTGCACAGAGATTCAAGAATAATGTGTATCTGCATCTCCTTTTTTATACTTTCCTTATTTCCTAACACCCGCACTGTGGTTTTCAACAAGTATAGTCACAATTCCCTTGGAGTGAGCGTGAAAATAAAAAATAATTGTGGAGATCTTAATGTCTAACACCCAATATGACCGTGACAACACACCATGTCGCAAACACTCTGGAGGGGGCTCGTTGATGACTCCGTAAATCAATTATTTGTTGCGTTTTGCCAGACTTCTATCTGGTAGCCTCCATCAGCTTTGCCTACGGAAGCGCGATCTTGAAAGTGATGAAAAGAAAGATGAGCAAGAACCCCCAACTTTATCTACATCGTCCTGTAACGGATGATACATACTCGTCGATTGTGCTAACTATGCTTTCTCGCGGTAACCACTGGGCACTGGTCTCGTCCATTCGGAGGTAACTAAAGAAATAAGCAAATGTGGGTGTTGATAAAAGAGCAGCTCTACAATGTTCTGCGAATAAAGACTCTGGCATCCCAGAGCTCAAGAGGTCCTACAAAAATAAAGAAATAAATAGAGTGGCACAACACAGCGAGGAACCCCAGGGCCTAGCACATTTGTCACAACCATGCCTTGTGAGGGAATGGGGAGAACCTATAAAGAAACAGCTTTTCATGGCAATGAATTTACTATCGGAGGACTTGCCAATTCCTCGCCAAAGGTAATACCCGTAGAAAAACTTGTTTACCTTTGTTGGGACTCGAAGCACGAACCTCTGGGTTAACAGCAGAGAAGATAGCAATCGTACCACGAGAGGAACTACATAGCGGATGAATTAAGCTTCAGAATCAGCGGAAGATATCAACTACAGGAAAGCAGAAACCCCTTAATGAACTACTCCGACGTATTTAGCTCAATGATTTTCCAGGTTCTTGCTATACGAAGACATGGTATTGAAAGAGAATTTCGACGAAAAGGACGAAGACGTGAAATGTATTGTCCCTTAACGTACTGCATGCAGACGGATGACAAGCAAAGGCCGTGGACTACTTTAAAGCAGATATAACCGGCCATCCAAAAAGTGCGATTGCATGAGCTATTTTTCATCTACGTTAGGCCAACAAAAAGTTTGTTTCTTGAAGCCCTGGGGTTGCTATCTGTGGTCTCCACAAACCGTTTTATGAAAAACCTCAGCTCATCCTGAATGTCGAAAAGAGTGTTTTTTAAGCCTCGATTTATGGTAACGAACAGGGCTGTCAAATGGTATGCATTTTTCTTCAACAGACAGGGATAAGTGGTGATTTCGTGGTTTAGTCTTTTTTGAGAACCAGAAACATAGCTTTTTTTAAAAACTGATAGCGTTGTCAAGGAAACCTGTGCCCGCCAGCCCTGGGTAAAGTTCAACGAACTTAAAGTAGATAAAAAGCAGTGATTTCTGTTATTTGGCTACTGCAACTGATAGTAGAAGCAGCACTTTTTTGGGTGCGGACTTGTCGTAAAAGTTAGAATCAAGATAAGGTTATCAACCGAAATCCAGTTAATAAGCGTTATGTCACCAGACACCTCCGAGTCCACACCCCCACTGTTGAGCTCCTTGAGAAACCACTTTAACGCAGCACTAGGGAAATAGGGCAGTCGATAAGCGCAGTCTGTATTTCGGAAACTCCGAATACTTCGGAAACGCTTCTTTCTTCTCAAAATTTATATAGGTACATATCGTCAGTTAAAATGGTGGATCTCGTAAGTATTTCCAGCACGTTTTGTATAGAAATCGAAAAAAAATATAGTTTCGCAGCATCTGGTATGTATTTTCCTTTCTACGAAATGTTTGAAACAATAAACGAACACTGAAAATGCCAAAAATTGGCTCTTGGCAAAAAAAAAACTTTCGTCAAGGTGAGACACGAACATAGTACGCTGTATAGGTAAACCATAAGCACTGTGATAAAATGGAAAAATTGTTCTTGCCGTTTGCAGTTACTTTGAGCTATGAAGACTATTCAGAAATAAAACTCTTTCTCCAAAGATCAAGGACAAACGCTTTTATAACCCTGCGGCTACACAATCAACAAATGGCAAGCCACCGGCTCACACAAAAAATCTTTCAAAGTCCTGTCCGTGTTTCGGTTGTGAAGTAGGCGACTTACAATTTGCCAGGCAACTGGCTTTCAATCGGCATGTCATTATATATTTTCAAAATGGCACAAACAAAAAATTTTAAATTCAAAGTTTTTTCCAGGCACTCTTTTTTCTTTTTGAGGGTATTTGACGAAACTGTCAATTTCATGGCTACTGAAACTGCTTCTCGGGTGGCTTTCATTATTCCATACCAGTTGGGCTTCAATTTCAAAAAGTTTTGTTGTGTATGTAAAAAAGTTTAAATGTATTGTAAATTCAACAACGAACTGTATGAGCTGTACCGTGACATGGACTTACCTGACAATTACGCATCGTGAAATTACTAGAACATGCTGAGCGGATGGACACCAAAGTTCCGACTTGAAAAGCTTTCGTGAGCACACTGCAGGAAAATCGTGGAAGAGGAAAACTTCTAAAGGTGCAGCACCCAAATGAATGAGGACCTCTCCAACTGTGGGCTCTAAGGACTCTCCCAAGCTATGCCCTCTAAGGGTACTGAAGAGAGTTCGGTGGCAACCGCAATTGTTGCCAAAAGATGTTGCTTGACTTGTATTGAAAACAATACTGCCACGAAAATTACTTTGCCAACCAGTATGCCCATTTAAGTTTCATCGATTATTAACAGAAATGAAGAAAGAACGACGACCAATAACGGGCTATTATATCTTAAAATGTTATTTTCAAGACGCAACTCTTTTACGGACATTTTTAAGGACATTTTTTGATTTACGTTTGTGCACATAGGTCAATCAGGAATAAAATTAGCCACAAAGTTAGCAAAAATCATCATCAATCAGACCACCTACGGTGAGGCAATCAGACGCTACAAAACAAAACTTTTATCTCGAGTAGCAGCCTTCCTCTTCGATGCGATGGCTACCGCTTCTTAAAATCCTGTTGGTCTTCATTGAATAATGTTGAAGTTGAATAATGCAAATTACCCATTCCCAGCACCCACATTTTGTTCATAGAAATCTCTAATATGGAGTCAGCGCAATAACTTTCTCAATATTCTGTGGAGATCGTAAATCACACATCTTGGTGGAATGTCCGTGCGCTCAATAGGAAGCCATCTTAATAAATAATCCATCAAATGTTTAAATTGTCAAAGCAAATGCTTTCCCCTACATTCTTCATCAGCCATTTGCCTTCCCACCCCCATCCACACCCCCTCCTTCTTGCTTACGACACAAGCACAAGGGGAGTTCAAATATACGCACATTCTTTTCTACTTCTTCCTTGTTCTGGAATCGGCAAAGCAAATCTACACCCGTTCCACTATCCAATGTGCTTGTGCATTTGAAATTCCAGACCGCACGATGTCTCTCTTCCTAGATGCTCTGTACGGGCTGTGAAAGAAATGAATAGCACAAACGATTACTTGACAGATTAGAAATAGAAGAACAAGAGGAAACACTCCCATAACTTCAAGATTAAAAAGAGAAGAAGGGAAAGGAGACAAAGACCGTGGCAAAACCAAAAATGAACAACTAAGACTAGAATTGTGGAATGCTCTTCCGTCTGAATAGCGCGAGAAATGGCCTCACCAACAGGCACACTCACGCACACACCGAAAAAGACACGCTTTCGCCCCAAATGGTGATCCCTGCGCTTTCTGGATTCCTAGACAGCATCCACCGCATTTGCAATCCGAATCTTATTGTTGGCGTTTGTGTACCCCGCATGTCTGTCGGTCTCGGTCTCTACATTCTACAATTTTAAATGGGAGAGTTTGGAGCGATGGTAGCGCTCAGAGAGATTTCTGCGGCAAAAGTTTCAATACTTACTCGGCTTCCAGAATTCACAGTTGTGTCATTGATTTGGTGCGGTGGTGGGCGATTTGGTATGTTCTGTTCGGCCATCTCCATCGTCGTCTTTAAATTGGTTTCTACACTGAAAAGAAACTTTTCTCTAAAAACGACCAACGAAGACGGCGAACGACGACCACGACGACCACGACGACGACTACGATAATGATGATGATGACGATGGCAGAACCAAACTAGATGGAGCCGTCCGTACATGCAGTGGCGGCACAGCAGTCACAGAAGCAACACTGCCGGCGGATTGGATACGGAGGAGATGTAGGGCAAGAAACGTGGAAAATTCTTGGAACGTGTGTGGCGAACGAGTGTATTGACTTCAAGACCTCGTTTGGACGATTGGTCTGCTGTCCGTACGTCGTCGTCGTCGTCGTCTTTTACTTCGTTTGTCCATTCCAATCGTCTGTCTGCTCCATCCTTCTTTGGAATGTCATACAATGTTTGGCTGCTGCCGCCACCGCCGCCGCTATAGTCCCTGCTGCTGTTTCGCAATGGTAAAAGATGATGATGCTGACTGGTGGATAAAGGTTATGCGGAGGCTACTTGGTGGTGTTTGCCGATTTCGCTTCTGCTTTGTATAAATTGGCCAATACAATTATAGTATTTATGTTTTTTGATACCTCGACCAGAAAATTGATTGGACGCGCCATGGACAAATGTGAAATTTGAGAGGCTCATTACTGATTAGCATGGAAGTGTTTCTAATTTTTTTTTCTTCTTTTTTCTATCGATTTTTACCAAATTGGCTTTCTTTCTTCACAATAGGTATCAAATTCGACAAGCATTCCATTGACTGTTTGATCTCAAAAGCCTAAGATAGATATCAACTGAATGAGGCTATTCGACTTTTTAGCACCAACGAAATTCGCAAGCAAGTTTACAATTAAATTGAATTGAATATGTTTTATATACGTTTTAGTGTTTCAATCTGGCATTCTAGGTATCCATCTCTAGTGGCGAATGATTTGATGCGTTAGACGCTGACCAATCATAAGGAAAGACTGATCGATTGACGAAAGGTTTTGCCTATTTATATGCACTTGAAAAAAAATCTCTAAGAACTTGAGCCATTTTAGCATTTAGATCTCCACCAACGCGTTCAAAGATCTCCGATTTGCCAAATAAGCTTTGACTTTAGTTCTTCAAAACTGTACAGCCCAGTGGAATTCTATGATACAATCTTTGTCGATGATGGGATTTCTCTGGAATTGAATGCTCTGCAAAAAAGTTGGAGTGAAGAATAAGAAGCACCTTTAACAGTTTCCCCGTGTTTGTTAAGCAATCAAATAAGCAAATTTGTATCTTAGGGAAAAGGACTTAAAATTCACACTGCCTGTCCGCTGTTTTATAGACGACGAAAAATAGAATATCTGACATTTCATAATGCGCAAACAGACAGACATACCATGTTTTGATAGGGTTTCAGAACATAGTTCAAGGAGCCCCGAGGTAAATTGAATTTTTCAACCATACTCTGGTGAGGAATGCGGAGGACCTACAATTTTTTTCAGACTCCGAACGGCTTAGTTAGAAAACTCATTTTATGGCAGCCTTATTACTTTTTGAAGACTTCTAAATCTTTGTGAAATGCGATGCCCTAGGGATGTCCAAGTCTTATTTATGTTTATAATTAAAAAAAAAATAGTCAACTTTCTATAAGATTGCCCCTTTTGCTAAACGGAGGAAGATAGACACCTCCTCCAATTCGATTTTTTCTTGACCTGGCCCAACCTATCCGTCCTGAGCTTTTGTTGCACCGAATGCAAAACACCCTTAGATACATTTTGAGCCGTATTTATAAAATTTGCTTAGAACATCTTTAGACTGCTGTCCAGCTAGACGGTGTCTAAAGATTCGGACAATCCATAGCCAATTTCGTATTTATAAGCGCGTTCCAACAGTTGTCGAAATAACTGTCAACTTTGAATGAAAAATTAAAAGTTGGCGTTCATGATGTATCCGTGCAGTACCATTGCTTGTGTTTTGATACATGAGTACAACAAATAAAAGGTTTTGAAAGAGTGTGGCGTAGGACTTGAACTAGACAAAAAAAAACAGCTGATTGGACTTTCTGTTACAGCTTTTCCTAGTCTTATAAAATGATGAAATTAGTGCAATTTATAAATTAAATTGTTGAAAGTAGTATTTTTGCTCCTCAAACTACTTATTTTTTTTCGATCTTAGAGCTCCCAACAGTGTTTTAACGGGTTTTCCATTGGGGACTATCCATTTTGATTCCTTAATGTAAACGCGCCCTTAAGGTCTTTTGACATTCTGTAAACATCAGATTGCTCATTAAGGTCTACCATTTCATCATGGTGAATTACACGAATCAACAACGTTTCCAAATTATTAAAGCGTACTATATCAAAATTTTGAGCCAGTCGCTGCAACTTTAAGAGCGCTAACTCCGATTTTTGGTCGTTATAATCGTCCCACCCGTGCCGCAATTCTTAGTTTAGTGCCCAAATTTGAATCCACGTTTTCGCTGCACAATGTTCCCGTGCCAGTGAGACAAAGATTAGGACGGAGTGCTGAAAATATCGCGGCCGGAAGTGCATCCGTTCAGAACGACCCAAATCAGTCAATTCCACGTCGTTCACAGGAATTGGGCATCGCACAAACCACATTGTGGCGTATTTTACGCAAGGATCTTAGCCTGCACCCGTATAAAATCAAGTTGACTCAAGAACTAAAGCCACTTGACCATTTTAAGCGCCGCACATTCTCAGATTGGGCCCTGGAAATGCTTGAAGCTGATCCGGATTTTCATCGCAAAATCATCTTCAGCGATGAAGCGCATTTCTGGTTGAATGGCTTTGTCAATAAGCAAAATATGCGCTATTGGTCGGATACAAACCCACATGAGTTGCACG
The DNA here is from genome assembly GCA_914767635.1 of Melanostoma mellinum. NCBI lineage: Eukaryota > Metazoa > Arthropoda > Insecta > Diptera > Syrphidae > Melanostoma > Melanostoma mellinum. Next base: position 197,445,125 of record OU612058.1, on the reverse strand, counting down.
AGACACAACTTCATCCCAAAAAATTGACTTGGTGCGGATTTCATGCCAGCGGCATCATTGGCCATATTTTTTCTTCGGCGACCACCAAGGCCAACATGTCACTGTCAATGGTGACCGGTATCGGGCCATGATACGGCGTTTTTTTTGCTTCAGTTGCGTGGAATGGATATTAGTGACATGTGGCTCCAGCAGGATGGAGCTACAGCCCATACAGCTCATGCAACCATCAACATTTTGAAGAGGAAATTTGGTCAACGTGTTATCTCAAGAAATGGACCGATCAATTGGCCGCCGCGCTCGTGTGATTTGACACCTTTGGATCTCTTTCTTTGGGGCTATATCAAGTCGTTGGTCTACGCCAACAGGTCAGAGACTTTGGAGGAGCTTCAAGCCAATATTCAACGCGAAATTTCCGCCATACCGGTGAAATAAATGTTTTTTTGATATCTCAAATGGCTGGCGTTTTAATTTAAAAAATAAAATGGATAGCTCTTAATGGAAAACCGTGTATAACATGTTCAACAAAATTGTTTTTTGCTGTAGCAAATGCCACTTTAAGCATAGTTTGGACAACCAATTTCGGTGTTAGACGTTAGACGTTGGACGTTCCTTAGACAGCGATGAAAGTGTTTATAAATACGATTTGGAGCTGGACACTGTTCTAAGACCTTTCCAAAGTTACAGAACAGTTGAATGACCCTAACCAACAAAATTTAAGATTTCGTCCTGATAAAAGGCACTAACGCTTGTAACCCTGATCGTTTTGAGAGAAAAGTAATCAAAGCTATCTTGTTCGTGAGGGCGATGAGCGGAGAAGGAGATTAATGAACGAACTTTAAGAACTATACCACGACATGAGCATAGCTATAAGAGTATGCATCGCGAACTTACAATGGAAAATGGATGGAACATATTGAGCGGATGGACAAAGGCATCAGTATGACGTGATTTCGAAAGTCTAGTACCTATGCAAAGTTTAAGATCTTGTCAGAAGTTGTTTTGACAAGAAATTTGAAAAAATCAAAAATATAGTTTTGAAGATAATCAATTTTTTTTTTTTATAAATTTATAAAAACTTCAAAATCTAAAATTTTTTACATGTTAATATGTAACCTTTCTCAAATCGCTGAAGACTTCCAAAATACAGACAGACAGACAGACGCAGTGGCACCTATTTCCGAACATCCCCAGTTTCCAAACACATTAAACGAAAATGCCTATATTTTCGTTGTTTTTGGTGTTTCCACCTGCATATTCCCTTTTCACTAATGCAAATACAGCACAGAATATAACAAAAATTCAGTTTGCTAATGAATTCCATTGAGTGCGGTTCAACGCTTGGTAACGGTAAAAAGAAACTAGCAGTGCAACACGCAGTGGTGGATTTACACTAGGGGCAGTCGGGGCTAGTGCCCAGGGCGGCAAATTTTCTAGGGCGGCAAAATTTAAAATTTTTTGATATAATTACCTTACTATTTCAAGCAGTAGTATGCGCCCCAGAAGCAGAGTAATTCTTAAATACAATACAAACTTCATACAACTTGCATCGCCGCATCGCTGGGAAGTCTTACAGTCTCATGCTAAAAAAAGAATTGCTTTAAAACCTTTGTCTGCCAGATGGTCAGCTCGTTATGAAGCGGTTGAAGCACTTAATCAACATTTTGTTGAAATAACAGAAACTTTGATTATTCTTGAAGAAGATATCGAAGAAAATACAATTACACGGCAAGAAGCTAAAGGTATTCGAATTCAGTTGGAGTGACTTGAAACAGCATTTATGCAGATACTTTGGCATTTCTTACTCTCAAGATTTAATGCTGTAAGCCAAAGATAGCAAAAAATTGATTGTAGCATCGCTGATGTAATCGATGATTATCATACTTTGATGAAAGTCGTTTCTGATAAGCGAAATGAATTTGAAATCTATGAAAAATATGCTATAAAAATTTCAGAAATTCAAGAATTTAAAATAACAGTTTCCCGACAAAGCAAGAGAAAATTAAATGCTGACAACACGAGATAGAGATTTGCAGCTGTCAGGTCGAGACCAGTTTAGAGTAAATACTTTTAATGTCATTCTTGACAATCTGGGATCTGAATTGCGTAAAAGATGTACAGCGTATGAAAAGATTCAAGAAAAATTCTCTAGGGAAACTCGTAAGCGAGCTAAACGTTTAAGAGAAATGTATTGTTCAGATCTTGAGTTTTCGCTAGAAGACGGATTTGTGCACTTCGATGCTCATTGCACCGAAAAAAAGATGGAAAAAAATTCACCTTCTGATCTTCTGAAACTTTGCATTCAAACGACCTCTACACCGATTTTCCAAACGTAGAAATTGCTTATAGTATTGTTACGCGAACCCAACATTTAATACCAATTTCCTAATCGAAAACGTTCAACCGAAAACACAGCGGCAACACTAGTGTAAGTGTAGAAATATACCAGGAGAAAAATTTTTGACAGGAGTGGAGAGTGGAGACCATGTGGAAATTACTGAAGAGTTCTAGATGAAATGTCATTCGGTATAAATAGGCCGCCCGAGGCAACCAGAGGTCAGTTTTGATTATAGAGTGAAAAAGTTAAGAGTGAATTGTTGTTTGCAAGTGATAGTCCAAAATTCGAGATGAGATCGAATAAAGTATAGATACTGAATAAAAAAGGTAGAAATAAATTGAAAAATTAAGTTTTATTTTGCGAACTAAGCGCACGTTACAGTATATTCATAATTTTAGGCGTAACATACTGCAGCGCAGAATGATCGTTTTCTTGTTTAAAACGAGTTAAAAATTATTTACGTTCTACAATGGGTGCAAATAGACTCAATAGCTTAGCTCTCCTATGCATAGAATCAGATGTGCTTCAACGTTTAGATTGTGAAAATTAAATCGACCATTTTGCAATTCAAAAAGTAAGGCGAGTTTGCCTGTGAAAAAAATAATGCAATACTAGAAAAACGTTTTTAATTCTAAGAAAAGTTCAAATATTTTTTTATTTTACTATAGTATATAGTAAAAAATATAATATATAAGGAAATAAGGAATAAATAAAAATAAAACTTAATGTATAATAAATGATATAGAAAACATAATAAATTTCATGCAATCAATTAGTTATTCTAATTCTTAAAAAATAAGATATCAAAACTATTAAAATTAAATTTAAGTCATAGGGCGGCATTTTCATCAGTGCCCAAGGGCGGCACAAGTCTAAATCCGGCCCTGGCAACACGTGCAAAAAGCTTCAGTTTACAAGCAAATAGTCACGTTAGTACTTAAACCTGTGGTTTTTATTAAATTATTGCAATTGTTTGTGATATTGAGAGATTGGTAGAATAAAAAGTTAAGCAATCATGTGTATTTGCCCTGTTCGAGAATAGGAAACTCATTTTTACCTAGTTACTGATCCCAACACAGCTGTTCGAAAATAGGCAACTACTATGAAATTGTTTTTCATCAGTTTAGTAGCAGGATTTATCAGAAACTATATTGTTCATTGTTACTCATATAAAAAAAAAACACAATTGCATTTAGAGTTCCATTATTTTCTTGGTTTTCTTATTGAAAACTAGCGAATATATGCTTTCCTATTCTCGAACCATCGTATTTTACCGATGCTTTCTTTGAGTAAGAGGAAATACACCAACGCAACGGTTCTTATTCGATAGGTAAAACATGCAACGTCAAAGAAAAAAAATATACCGACGCCTCATTAGCAGCTGCATTAGAAGGCATATGCGAGCAGCCAATAGAGAGTTTGGAATTCCAATTACAACTTTTCATGATAGGATTAAAGGTAGAGCCCCTGATGAAGCTCAAAGACGAGGCCCTGGAACTGTGCTAACAAAGAGAGAAGAGCGCAGAGTCGTCGAATGGCTATAGTCAACATAGCTTACTATGGTTTTCCACAGAAACCAAGCGAGCCATTAGATGTTGTGCAGGAAATAAAAAAGGAAGAAAAAGAAAAACACCTTTTAAGGATGACAAACCCGGTAATGAATGATTTCTATAGTTTCTTAAAACGACATAGCGAGTTGTCTTTATGTGCCCTCGAAAGCACAGATAAGGCCAGAGCCGTTATGCGAGACGAAAATATAAGAAAATTGTTCAGTGATTTGGAGAAGCATCTAGGAGAAGAAAATTTTAGAGACAGTTTAGATGATCCGACCCGCATTTTCAATATGAACGAAACTTATTTAGTCCTGCACCGAAACCTGGGAATGTTATTGGTCCCAGAGGATATCGAAATCTATACCAAATTAAATTTGCAAAGAAAGGGACAATTGTACAGTGCGTCTCGTTTTCAGAGCAAGTGGTGGAATTTGAAAGGTTCCCTATAACGCGTCTAAGCTCAAAGAAAATTTTATTGCAGTCAATTTTATGCATTTAAGGTTTGTAGAATATCCGGATGCCAGAAAAGACAAGAAAGGCATCTCAATAGATGCAAAGGATAGAGGACTTATGTATGTCCATATCTTTTAATAAATAGAAAAATTTTATGGCAAACATGCAACGAATAAAGGAGTAAAAAAAAAGAGGTAGAAGACCGAAAGATGCTTCAAGACTTCAGAGTGCTAAAAAATAATTAAAGCTTCCAAAGTTTCAAAGAAGTCCGCAAAAAAGGAAATCTCTGAACAGTGTCTGTATGAACTGGACACAGGTGCTGAAGAATATGGTCTCAGAAACATTGGATGTGATTTGTGCAGAATTTGGTATCATTTTGCTCGCACAAAGCTCTTGCACAGAAGGAGTTACACTATCCATTAATATCATTACTGTTATTATATTTCAATGAAGTGCCATTACTTATTAACTTATTTAAACATGTTCCTTAAAATACAAATTTTATTTTATTATTTGCATGCCTGAATTTAAAGTCTTAAATATACTTTCTAAAAGTGTTTTAAGTTAATTTTATTTTATTTTAGGTGAAATAAAACCAACCGAAATCAGTCTTTTTTTTTGTTGGAGGTTTTTAAAATACCAGCTAGAGCACTCAGACCTAAATACCGGTCCATTGTACTACCAGATAGCAACCTTCTATTTGTTATAGCTTTCCATATGTTCGGAGAAAAGCCAAAAGACGCTGCTATGATAAGGAGCCTAAGTTACCAGCTCTCACCCATCACCATGTCTGCGCCGAGTATCTGTAACCTCATTCGAGAAAAAGCAGGACATTCACAGAGGAAGTGCTCTCATCTTCTCCACAAGATTCACAGAGTGTGGTATCACTTAAGCCTAACACGTTTAAATGCTTGGCAAGAGAGAAGTGCCCGCTGGCAACGCCAATAAGCTTTCTACAGTCTTTTTTTGCTACGAGCTAGCAAAAATGTTGCAGTCTTCTTACTAACGTTGGGGAGCATACGCTTGGTTTGTCTGCATCCAATGGAGGCATGCCATCTACGGTTGTGCTCTTCACAGATCCAATCGTTGATTGAAGCCCTCACTGAAGACGCTGGCAGACCTAGCGACGGTTCAGGTCCTGAGAAAGGTGTCTGAGATCCCTGCCTAGCGAGTTCATCGGCGATCTCATTTCCAGTCATGTCGTGATGGCCCGGAACCCAAATGAGACTCAAGGAATTTAATCTTCCGATCGCATTCAGAGAGCTCTTGCATTCCTGGATCACTTTCGACGTGGTTAGAGGGTTGAGACGGGCCTTAAGCACAGCTTAGCTCTCGCTGCAAACAAAGATACTTCTCCCCGTCCATTCATTGTTTGTAACGTGGCTCAAGGCCATTAGGATAGCATATGCCATCGCTTGGAAAACGGATGCGTATGGTCCCAAAAATGTGTGCAGTCGTATGTCGTCGTTCTCCACAAAGGCACCAGCACCAGAACCCTCGTCGGTTTTGGAGCCATCTGTGAAGATACGATAACAGTTCTTTCCAGGCTCAGATTCTGGAGTGAACCGAAGTAAAGTTGACTGAGTAATTTTGACGCAGTGGGATCATCGTGTCAGACGGCATATCCATTAGACGTGAGTCAAAAGGTATGCTGCTAGCGAGTTCCTCAAAGCTCCAGTGCGAATTTTGCCAGAGACCACATCTCTTTCTTTGAGGTTTGGCAAACGAGACAAAAACATATTTACGCGAGAGCTTATTCCACCAAGCAACTGACGCATTCATAACCCCTTGATGTGCGCGCTAATTAAAAAAAAAAAAAAAAAAAAAAATAGGAAATGATTGGTCTTATCATAGCCGTATAGATCCAAAGGACCCTTTTCGGTGAATGACCCTATATGTCTTGCCAAAAGCTCCTTTACATTGCCAGAAAACTGACAGTGCTTTAGTAGTTTTAGACTCGACATGTTTAGCCCAAAGAAGTTTGTTATCCAGGATTATTCCAAGATGTTTGACTTCACTTGAAAAGGGGATGTTGACGCCTTTGAGCGTAAGTTGGGTCAGACCAGTCAATTCTACGTCGCGTGCAGAGGATGTGAATGATTTTTTTATGATCCGGATTTACGACAATTCCACAAAATTTGTTGAACATCAAACATCCGTAAAACCAGTGTCAAAAAAAGACTAACCCGAAAGTTCAATTATAGCCCTAAAAAACTCAATTTGTGACCCACTAAACGCAGACCATTGACATCAGCCATAACAAATCAAATCACAAGAAGCTAAGCTGCCAATCCTAGCAAAAGAAATTTTTTTTAACGATTCGCTACTGTCGATTTCTCTCAATGAGTGAAATCAAGTATCAAAACAAAGATACCTACCTGCTACTAAACGATTCTATCAAAAAGGTGAATGAATCGCCATATCACGCGTCGTCCGTTAGAAAGCAAATAAAATTCTTAGAACAGAAAACATAAGAAAAAAAAATTCGTTTAACGATCACCACAGTGATACCTTCACCGTTTGACGAATAGATAGCCCATAAAATATCAAGCTATTGGCATTTCCTTACGAATGAGGACTTCCCGCTTCTTAATTGCACATAAAATAAAACTAAATTAATGTTAATGTATGCATCTTTTCGAGCCAATATGAGGTTTCAAATGCTTTCATAACAAACAAAACAGAAAAAATGCCTGGAATTCCTTATCGCCTATATGGTAATTCGTTTTTTTTTTTTTTTTAATACAAAACCCAAATCAATATCATAAAACTAAATACCATTTCATGATGACAATTTCTTCCTCACCACACATTCATTAACAATACGAAATATATTCAATGAAAAAATGACTGTCCCCCCAATCAAATTATAACAAAAACGGTGAAAAATAAAACGGAAAAACTATAACTTCACAAATATCCACTCCAATTTTCACATTTGAATATTTTAAAGAATATTATGTCGAAAATAAGAAAAGGTTACTTACCAGTGGAAAAGAATTGAGGAACAAATTCCAAACCACCAAAACAATAACAAACCCGAAAAACGAAGTCAAAGCCCATAAAAAGACGTTTTCAGTTTTATTAATGACCGTGGGAATGCAGCCAAGAAATTCCAATGAATTCTGCTTCTTCTTTCATTTCTTCTTCGTCATCGTCGTCGTCGCCTCCACCTCCACAGAGTACACACCTTTACCATCTTGATGTTGGTGATGATGATTATTTTTTTTTCTGTTAACTTCGCAAAGGGTTTTCATGGTATAGGCAGCAGTGCTGACACTTAACTATACTGTGATCTAGAGTGTGTAAAATAATAACTTCACTTTAATCAATTTTAATGTTCAGTACAGGCAGTATGGGAATGCTTTTCACGCTCTTATGATACTATTTAAGCAATAAGTTATGAACGTATGTCGACCCTACATAAAAACCACGATACTGATTTAAATTTAAATTTTTATTGTAAAAATTCGAAAGCCTTAATTCACTGCTTTTTACTTGCGTTTATAGGTATTATAAGACAAGTTTTGTGATCGTGCAGAGAAAACAATTGAGATAACATCTAAATATGACATTACGATGATAGAGAATACGAAAATGTCCTGCAATTCTGTCTGACTGTTTGTCTGTGTGTATGTCTGTCTGTCCGTATGTGGATCTACAGCTTAAATCGCTTAACCGACGTTCTTAAAAATTGGCAACTAGGGTCTTTTTAGTATACTTATTTAAAATGAATTTAAAGTTGAATTAAATTTCAAAAAAAAGTTAGTTAAATTTAAAGTTGAATTTCAAATTAAATTTAAAGTGAAACTAAGAGTTAAATTTAAAGTTAAATTTAAAATTGAATTTTAAGTTGAATTAAAAGTTGAATTTAAAGTTAAATTTTAAGTTGGATTAAAAGTTAAATCTTAAATTGAATCAAAAGTTGAATTAAAAGTTGAATTAAAAGTTAAATTTAAAGTTGAATTTAAAGTTGAATTTAAAGTAAAATTTAAAGTTGAATTTAAAGTTAAATCTTAAATTGAATTAAAAGTTGAATTTAAAGTTGAATTAAAAGTAAAATTTAAAGTTGAATTTAAAGTTGAATTTATAGTTAAATTTTAAGTTGAATTTAAAGTAAAATTTAAAGTTGAATTTAAAGTTAAATCTTAAATTGAATTAAAAGCTGAATTTAAAGTTGAATTAAAAGTAAAATTTAAAGTTGAATTTAAAGTTGAATTTATAGTTAAGTTTTAAGTTGAATTTAAAGTTAAATTTAAAGTTGAAATTAAAGTTGAATTTAAAATTGAATTTAAAGTTGAATTAAAAGCTTAATTAAAAGTTAAATCTAAAGTTAAATTTTAAATTGAATTTAAAGTTAAATTTAAAGTTAAATATAAAGTTGAATTTAAAGTTAAATTTTAAGTTGAATTTAAAGTTAAAACTTAAATTGAATTACAAGTTGAATTAAAAGTTGAATTAAAAGTTAAATTTAAAGTTGAATCTAAAGTTGAATTTATAGTTAAATTTAAAGTTGAATTTAAAGTTAAATTTAAAGTTGAATTTAAAGTTAAATTTTAAGTTGAATTTAAAGATAAATTTTAAGTTGAATTTAAAGTTAAATCTTAAATTGAATTAAAAGCTGAATTTAAAGTTGAATTAAAAGTAAAATTTAAAGTTGAATTTAAAGTTGAATTTATAGTTAAGTTTTAAGTTGAATTTAAAGTTAAATTTAAAGTTGAAATTAAAGTTGAATTTAAAATTGAATTTAAAGTTGAATTAAAAGCTTAATTAAAAGTTAAATCTAAAGTTAAATTTTAAATTGAATTTAAAGTTAAATTTAAAGTTAAATATAAAGTTGAATTTAAAGTTAAATTTTAAGTTGAATTTAAAGTTAAAACTTAAATTGAATTACAAGTTGAATTAAAAGTTGAATTAAAAGTTAAATTTAAAGTTGAATCTAAAGTTGAATTTATAGTTAAATTTAAAATTGAATTTAAAGTTAAATTTAAAGTTAAATTTTAAATTGAATTTAAAGTTAAATTTAAAAGAGAATTTAAAGTTGAATTAAAAGTTGAATTTATAGTTTAATTTTAAGTTGAATTTAAAGTTAAATTTAAAGTTAAATATAAAGTTGAATTTAAAGTTAAATTTAAATATAAATTTGAAATTGAATTTAAAGTTAAATTTAAAGTTGAATTTAAAGTTAAATTTTAAGTTGAATTTAAAGTTAAAACTTAAATTGAATTACAAGTTGAATTTAAAGTTGAATTAAAAGTTAAATTTAAAGTTGAATTTAAAGTTAAATTTTAAGTTGAATTTAAAGTTAAAACTTAAATTGAATTACAAGTTGAATTTAAAGTTGAATTAAAAGTTAAATTTAAAGTTGAATTTAAAGTTAAATTGAAAGTTGAATTGAAAGTAAAATTTAAGGTAGAATTTAAAGTTGAATTTAAATTTGAATTTAAAGTTGAATTTAAAGTTGATTTTAAAGTTGAATTTAAAATTGAATTTAAAGTAAAAGCTAAAGTTGAATTAAAAGTTGAGTTCAAAGTTGAATTTAAAGTTAATTTTAAAAATGAATTTAAAGTTTAATTTAAAATTGAATTTAAAGTTTAGTTAAATGTTGAATTTAAAGTTGAATTTAAAGTTAAATTTGAAGTTAAATTTGAAGTTGAATTTAAAGTTAAATTTTAAAGTTCAATTTAAATTTGAATTTAAAGTTGAATTTAAAGTTGAATTTAAAGTTGAATTTAAAGTTGAATTTAAAGTTTAATTTAAAGTTCAATTTAAAGTTGAATTTTAAGTTGAATTTAAAGTTGAATTTAAAGTTTAATTTAAAGTTCAATTTAAAGTTGAATTTAAAGTTGAATTTAAAGTTGAATTTAAAGTTGAATTTAAAGTTTAATTTAAAGTTAAATTTAAAGTTGTATAAAAGTTAAATTTGAAGTTTAATTTAAAGTTAAATTTAAAATTGAATTTAAAGTTAAATTTAAAAGAGAATTTAAAGTTGAATTTAAAGTTAAATTTAAAGTTGTATAAAAGTTAAATTTGAAGTTGAATTTAAAGTTGAATTTAAAGTTAAATTTCAAATTGAATTTAAAGTTAAATTTAAAGTTGAATTTAAAAATAAATTAAAAGTTGAATTTATAGTTTAATTTTAAGTTGAATTTAAAGTTGAATTAAAAGCTAAATTTAAAGTTGAATTTAAAGTTAAATTGAAAGTTGAATTGAAAGTAAAATTTAAGGTAGAATTTAAAGTTGAATTTAAATTTGAATTTAAAGTTGAATTTAAAGTTGATTTTAAAGTTGAATTTAAAATTGAATTTAAAGTAAAAGCTAAAGTTGAATTAAAAGTTGAGTTCAAAGTTGAATTTAAAGTTGATTTTAAAAATGAATTTAAAGTTTAATTTAAAATTGAATTTAAAGTTTAGTTAAATGTTGAATTTAAAGTTGAATTTAAAGTTAAATTTGAAGTTAAATTTGAAGTTGAATTTAAAGTTAAATTTTAAAGTTCAATTTAAATTTGAATTTAAAGTTGAATTTAAAGTTGAATTTAAAGTTGAATTTAAAGTTTAATTTAAAGTTCAATTTAAAGTTGAATTTTAAGTTGAATTTAAAGTTTAATTTAAAGTTCAATTTAAAGTTGAATTTAAAGTTGAATTTAAAGTTGAATTTAAAGTTGAATTTAAAGTTAAATTAAAAGTTGAATTTAAGGTTGAATTTAAAGTTGAATTTTAAATTGAATTTAAAGTTGAATTTAAAGCTTAATTTAAAGTTTAATTTAAAGTTAAATTTTAAATTGAATTTAAAGTTAAACTTAAAAGAGAATTTAAAGTTAAATTTAAAGTTGAATTTAAAGTTGAATTTAAAGTTAAATATAAAGTTGAATTTAAAGTTGAATTTAAAGTTAAATTTAAAGTTGAATTTAAAGTTAAATTTTAAATTGAATTTAAAGTTAAACTTAAAAGAGAATTTAAAGTTAAATTTAAAGTTGAATTTAAAGTTGAATTTAAAGTTAAATATAAAGTTGAACTTAAAGTTGAATTTAAAGATAAATTAAAGTTGAATTTAAAGTTGAATTAAAAGTTTAATTTTAAGTTGAATTTAAAGTTAAATTTTAAATTGAATTTAAAGTTAAATTAAAAGTTGTATTAAAGTTAAATTTGAAGTTGAATTTAAAGTTGAATTTAAAGTTAAATATAAAGTTGAATTTAAAGTTGAATTTAAAGTTAAATTTAAAGTTGAATTAAAAGTTTAATTTTAAGTTGAATTTAAAGATAAATTTAAAGTTGAATTTAAAGTTGAATTTAAAGTTAAATTTTAAATTGAATTGAAAGTTAAATTTAAAGTTGTATTAAAGTTAAATTTGAAGTTGAATTTAAAGTTGAATTTAAAGTTAAATTTTAAATTGAATTTAAAGTTAAATTAAAAGTTGTATTAAACTTAAATTTGAAGTTGAATTTAAAGTTAAATTTTAAATTGAATTTAAAGTTAAATTTAAAGTTGAATTTAAAGTTAAATTTGAAGTTGAATTTAAAGTTAAATTTTAAATTGAATTTAAAGTTAAATTAAAAGTTGTATTAAAGTTAAATTTGAAGTTGAATTTAAAGTTAAATTTTAAATTGAATTTAAAATTAAATTTAAAAGAGAATTTAAAGTTGAATTTCAAGTTGAATTTAAAGTTAAATTTTAAATTGAATTTAAAGTTAAATTAAAAGTTGTATTAAACTTAAATTTGAAGTTGAATTTAAAGTTAAATTTTAAATTGAATTTAAAGTTAAATTTAAAGTTGAATTTAAAGTTAAATTTGAAGTTGAATTTAAAGTTAAATTTTAAATTGAATTTAAAGTTAAATTAAAAGTTGTATTAAAGTTGAATTTAAAGTTAAATATAAAGTTGAATTTAAAGTTGAATTTAAAGTTAAATTTAAAGTTGAATTAAAAGTTTAATTTTAAGTTGAATTTAAAGATAAATTTAAAGTTGAATTTAAAGTTGAATTTAAAGTTAAATTTTAAATTGAATTGAAAGTTAAATTTAAAGTTGTATTAAAGTTAAATTTGAAGTTGAATTTAAAGTTGAATTTAAAGTTAAATTTTAAATTGAATTTAAAGTTAAATTAAAAGTTGTATTAAACTTAAATTTGAAGTTGAATTTAAAGTTAAATTTTAAATTGAATTTAAAGTTAAATTTAAAGTTGAATTTAAAGTTAAATTTGAAGTTGAATTTAAAGTTAAATTTTAAATTGAATTTAAAGTTAAATTAAAAGTTGTATTAAAGTTAAATTTGAAGTTGAATTTAAAGTTAAATTTTAAATTGAATTTAAAATTAAATTTAAAAGAGAATTTAAAGTTGAATTTCAAGTTGAATTTAAAGTTAAATTTTAAATTGAATTTAAAGTTGAATTAAGAGTTAAATTTAAAGTTGAATTTAAAGTTAAATTTAAAGATAAATTTATAGTTGAGTTTTAAGTTAAATTTTAAAGTTCAATTTAAATTTGAATTTAAAGTTCAATTTAAATTTGAATTTAAAGTTGAGTTTAAAGTTGAATTTAAAGTTGAATTTAAAGTTGATTTTAAAGTTGAATTTAAAGTTGTTTTTAAAGATAAATTTAAAGTTGAATTTAAAGTTAAATCTAAAGTTGAATTTAAAGTTAAATTTAAAGTGAAATTTAAAGTTAAATTTAAAGTTGATTTTAAAGTTATTAAAAGTTGAATTTAAAGTTGAATTGAAAGTAAAATTTAAGGTTGAATTGAAAGTTTAATTTAAAGTTAAATTTAAAGTTAAATTTAAGGTGGAAGTTAAAGTTGAATTTAAAGTTGAATTTAAATTTGAATTTAAAGTTGAATTTAAAGTTGAATTTAAAGTTGAATTTAAAATTGAATTTAAAGTTAAATTTTAAAGTTCAATTTAAATTTGATTTTAAAGTTCAATTTAAATTTGAATTTAAAGTTGAGTTTAAAGTTAAATTTAAAGTTGAGTTTAATTTAAAGTTGAATTTAAAGTTAAATTTTAAATTGAATTTAAAGTTGAATTTAAAGTTAAATTTAAAGTTGAATTTAAAGTTAAATTTAAAGTTGAATTTAAAGTTAAATTTTAAAGTTCAATTTAAACTTGAATTTAAAGTTGAGTTTAAAGTTGAATTTAAAGTTGAATTTAAAGTTGAATTTAAAGTTGAATTAAAAGTTATTTTTAAAGATAAATTTAAAGTTGAATTGAAAGATAAATTTAAAGTTGAATTTAAAGTTGAATTTAAAGTTATTTTTAAAGATAAATTTAAAGTTGAATTGAAAGATAAATTTAAAGTGAAATTTAAAGTTAAATTTAAAGTTGAATTTAAAGTTATTAAAAGTTGAATTTAAAGTTGAATTGAAAGTTAAATTTAAGGTTGAATTGAAAGTTTAATTTAAAGTTAAATTTAAAGTTAAATTTAAAGTAGAAGTTAAAGTTGAATTTAAAGTTGAATTTAAATTTGAATTTAAAGTTGAATTTAAAGTTAAATTTAAAGTTGAATTTAAAGTTGAATTCAAAGTTAAATTTAAAGTTGAATTAAAAGTTTAATTTTAAGTTGAATTTAAAGATAAATTTAAAGTTGAATTTAAAGTTGAATTTAAAGTTAAATTTTAAATTGAATTGAAAGTTAAATTTAAAGTTGTATTAAAGTTAAATTTGAAGTTGAATTTAAAGTTGAATTTAAAGTTAAATTTTAAATTGAATTTAAAGTTAAATTAAAAGTTATATTAAACTTAAATTTGAAGTTGAATTTAAAGTTAAATTTTAAATTGAATTTAAAGTTAAATTTAAAGTTGAATTTAAAATTAAATTTGAAGTTGAATTTAAAGTTAAATTTTAAATTGAATTTAAAGTTAAATTTAAAGTTGAATTTAAAGTTGAATTTAAAGTTAAATATAAAGTTGAATTTAAAGTTGAATTCAAAGTTAAATTTAAAGTTGAATTAAAAGTTTAATTTTAAGTTGAATTTAAAGATAAATTTAAAGTTGAATTTAAAGTTGAATTTAAAGTTAAATTTTAAATTGAATTTAAAGTTGAATTAAGAGTTAAATTTAAATTTGAATTTAAAGTTGAGTTTAAAGTTGAATTTAAAGTTGAATTTAAAATTGATTTTAAAGTTGAATTTAAAGTTATTTTTAAAGATAAATTTAAAGTTGAATTTAAAGTCAAATCTAAAGTTGAATATAAAGTTAAATTTAAAGTGAAATTTAAAGTTAAATTTAAAGTTGAATTTAAAGTTATTAAAAGTTGAATTTAAAGTTGAATTGAAAGTTAAATTTAAGGTTGAATTGAAAGTTTAATTTAATGTTGAATTTAAAGTTGAACTAAAAGTTAAATTTAAAGTTGAATTTAGATTTGAATTTAAAGTTGAATTTAAAGTTGAATTTAAAGTTAAATTTTAAATTGAATTTAAAGTTGAATTTAAAGTTAAATTTAAAGTTGAATTTAAAGTAAAATTTAAGGTTGAATTGAAAGTTTAATTTAAAGTTAAATTTAAAGTTAAATTTAAAGTGGAAGTTAAAGTTGAATTTAAATTTGAATTTAAAGTTGAATTTAAAGTTGAATTTAAAGTTGAATTTAAAGTTGAATTTAAAGTTAAATTTTAAATTGAATTTAAAGTTAAATTTAAAGTTGAATTTAAAGTTGAATTTAAAGTTAAATATAAAGTTGAATTTAAAGTTGAATTCAAAGTTAAATTTAAAGTTGAATTAAAAGTTTAATTTTAAATTGAATTTAAAGTTAAATTTAAAGTTGAATTTAAAGTTGAATTTAAAGTTAAATATAAAGTTGAATTTAAAGTTAAATTTTAAATTGAATTGAAAGTTAAATTTAAAGTTGTATTAAAGTTAAATTTGAAGTTGAATTTAAAGTTGAATTTAAAGTTAAATTTTAAATTGAATTTAAAGTTAAATTAAAAGTTGTATTAAAGTTAAATTTGAAGTTGAATTTAAAGTTAAATTTTAAATTGAATTTAAAGTTAAATTTAAAGTTGAATTTAAAATTAAATTTGAAGTTGAATTTAAAGTTAAATTTTAAATTGAATTGAAAGTTAAATTTAAAGTTGTATTAAAGTGGAATTTAAAGTTAAATTTTAAATTGAATTTAAAGTTAAATTAAAAGTTGTATTAAAGTTAAATTTGAAGTTGAATTTAAAGTTAAATTTTAAATTGAATTTAAAATTAAATTTAAAAGAGAATTTAAAGTTGAATTTAAAGTTGAATTTAAAGTTAAATTTTAAATTGAATTTAAAGTTGAATTAAGAGTTAAATTTAAAGTTGAATTTAAAGTTAAATTTAAAGATAAATTTATAGTTGAGTTTTAAGTTAAATTTTAAAGTTCAATTTAAATTTGAATTTAAAGTTCAATATAAATTTGAATTTAAAGTTGAGTTTAAAGTTGAATTTAAAGTTGAATTTAAAGTTGATTTTAAAGTTGAATTTAAAGTTATTTTTAAAGATAAATTTAAAGTTGAATTTAAAGTTAAATCTAAAGTTGAATTTAAAGTTAAATTTAAAGTGAAATTTAAAGTTAAATTTAAAGTTGAATTTAAAGTTGAATTGAAAGTAAAATTTAAGGTTGAATATAAAGTTTAATTTAATGTTGAATTTAAAGTTGAAGTTAAATTTAAAGTTGAATTTAAATTTGAATTTAAAGTTGAATTTAAAGTTCAATTTAAATTTGATTTTAAAGTTCAATATAAATTTGAATTTAAAGTTGAGTTTAAAGTTAAATTTAAAGTTGAGTTTAATTTAAAGTTGAATTTAAAGTTAAACTTTAAATTGAATTTAAAGTTGAATTTAAAGTTAAATTTAAAGTTGAATTTAAAGTTAAATTTAAAGTTGAATTTAAAGTTAAATTTTAAAGTTCAATTTAAACTTGAATTTTAAGTTCAATTTAAATTTGAATTTAAAGTTGAGTTTAAAGTTGAATTTAAAGTTGAATTTAAAGTTATTTTTAAAGATAAATTTAAAGTTGAATTGAAAGATAAATTTAAAGTTGAATTTAAAGTT
Organism: Melanostoma mellinum; assembly: GCA_914767635.1. Lineage (NCBI taxonomy): Eukaryota > Metazoa > Arthropoda > Insecta > Diptera > Syrphidae > Melanostoma > Melanostoma mellinum. The sequence goes on along the minus strand of OU612058.1, from coordinate 197,428,782 downwards.
GAATTTAAAGTTGAATTTAAAGTTATTTTTAAAGATAAATTTAAAGTTGAATTGAAAGTTAAATTTAAGGTTGAATTGAAAGTTTAATTTAAAGTTAAATTTAAAGTTAAATTTAAAGTAGAAGTTAAAGTTGAATTTAAATTTGAATTTAAAGTTGAATTTAAAGTTGAATTTAAAGTTGAATTTAAAATTGAATTTAAAGTTAAATTTTAAAGTTCAATTTAAATTTGATTTTAAAGTTCAATATAAATTTGAATTTAAAGTTGAGTTTAAAGTTAAATTTAAAGTTGAGTTTAATTTAAAGTTGAATTTAAAGTTAAACTTTAAATTGAATTTAAAGTTGAATTTAAAGTTAAATTTAAAGTTGAATTTAAAGTAAAATTTAAGGTTGAATTGAAAGTTTAATTTAAAGTTAAATTTAAAGTGGAAGTTAAAGTTGAATTTAAATTTGAATTTAAAGTTGAATTTAAAGTTGAATTTAAAGTTGAATTTAAAATTGAATTTAAAGTTAAATTTTAAAGTTCAATTTAAATTTGATTTTAAAGTTCAATATAAATTTGAATTTAAAGTTGAGTTTAAAGTTAAATTTAAAGTTGAGTTTAATTTAAAGTTGAATTTAAAGTTAAACTTTAAATTGAATTTAAAGTTGAATTTAAAGTTAAATTTAAAGTTGAATTTAAAGTTAAATTTAAAGTTATTGAATTTAAAGTTAAATTTTAAAGTTCAATTTAAACTTGAATTTTAAGTTCAATTTAAATTTGAATTTAAAGTTGAGTTTAAAGTTGAATTTAAAGTTGAATTTAAAGTTATTTTTAAAGATAAATTTAAAGTTGAATTGAAAGATAAATTTAAAGTTGAATTTAAAGTTGAATTTAAAGTTGAATTTAAAGTTATTTTTAAAGATAAATTTAAAGTTGAATTGAAAGTTAAATTTAAGGTTGAATTGAAAGTTTAATTTAAAGTTAAATTTAAAGTTAAATTTAAAGTAGAAGTTAAAGTTGAATTTAAAGTTGAATTTAAATTTGAATTTAAAGTTGAATTTAAAGTTAAATTTAAAGTTGAATTGAAAGTAAAATTTAAGGTAGAATTTAAAGTTTAATTTAAAGTTAAATATAAAGTTAAATTTAAAGTAAAAGTTAAAGTTGAATTTAAAGTTGAATTTAAATTTGAATTTAAAGTTGAATTGAAAGTTTAATTTAAAGTTAAATTTAAAGTTAAATTTAAAGTGGAAGTTAAAGTTGAATTTAAAGTTGAATTTTAATTTAAATTTAAAGTTGAATTTAAAGTTAAATTTAAAAAAAAAAAAAAAAAAAAAAAAAAAAAAAAAAAAAAAAAAAAAAAAAAAAAAAAAAAAAAAATTTAATATGTCGACCTTCTTTTCACAAAAAGAATCAAGTGACAAAAAACGTTTCTCAGTGTGCTATGTACCTGAAATTACTAATAAAATATCAAAAAGTTTCCGCGAACATAATATGGAATTAGTTTGTGCAAGTAGATCAAAACTAAAAAACTTACTAGGATCTACGAAAGATAAAGTAGATGACTTGAAAAAATCAGGTATATATGCAATTCAATGTGGTGACTGTGATGGAGTCTACTATGGACAAACAAAAAGAACTTTGGAAAAAAGATTCAAAGAACACTGTGCTTACATTAGACAAGGTAGAAGCCAGGGATCCTCTATCGCAGAACATGCACTCAAACATGATCACTTGAGGATAAATGCAAGCAGTGTAACTCTTAAGAAGCATGTAACAGATGAGAGAAAATTAGATGCATATGAAAGCTATTTCATACAAAGGGATAGCAATTCAATTAATTCCGATAACGGAAACATAACATCAAGTCTCTTTTCTCTCATCTGAATGCCGATTTCAACATGATAACACTACTCGGATTAGTCGTGATGCTGATGATGGACTGTAAACAGTCCGAAATGCATACAAGGTACGCGTTTTTAATTGTGTTTTTTATTCATTTTAGTTTTGATATGTGTCGTCATCGTCGTGTGTCAAATTTAATGTAATTTAAATTACAATCAAAAACAATTTTAATTTGTGAAAACAATAAGGTGTTCGTGTTCGTTCATTTTTCGTTTAATGTTAAATTTAAAGTTGAATTGAAAGTAAAATTTAAGGTAGAATTTAAAGTTTAATTTAAAGTTATTTTTAAAGATAAATTTAAAGTTGAATTGAAAGATAAATTTAAAGTTAAATTTAAAGTTATTAAAAGTTGAATTTAAAATTGAATTTAAAGTTAAATTTAAAGTTGAATTTAAAGCTGAATTTAAAGTTAAATATAAAGTTGAATTTAAAGTTGAATTTAAAGTTAAATTTAAAGTTGAATTTATAGTTTAATTTAAATTGAATTTAAAGATAAATTTAAAGTTAAATATAAAGTTGAATTTAAAGATAAATTTCAAATTGAATTTAAAGTTAAATTTTAAATTGAATTTAAAGTTAAATTTAAAGTTGAATTTAAAGTTGAATTTAAAGTTAATTTTAAATTGAATTTAAAGTTAAATTAAAAGTTGTATTAAAGTTAAATTTGAAATTGAATTTAAAGTTAAATTTTTAATTGAATTTAAAGTTAAATATAAAGTTGAATTTAAAGTTAAATTCGAAGTTGAATTTAAAGTTAAATTTTAAATTGAATTTAAAGTTAAATTTAAAGTTGAATTTAAAGTTGAATTTAAAGTTACATTTTAAATTGAATTTAAAGATAAATTTAAAAGAGAATTTGTTGAATTTAAAGTTGAATTTAAAGTTAAATTTTAAATTGAATTTAAAGTTAAATTAAAAGTTGTATTAAACTTAAATTTGAAGTTGAATTTAAAGTTAAATTTTAAATTGAATTTAAAGTTAAATTTAAAGTTGAATTTAAAGTTAAATTTGAAGTTGAATTTAAAGTTAAATTTTAAATTGAATTTAAAGTTAAATTAAAAGTTGTATTAAAGTTAAATTTGAAGTTGAATTTAAAGTTAAATTTTAAATTGAATTTAAAATTAAATTTAAAAGAGAATTTAAAGTTGAATTTCAAGTTGAATTTAAAGTTAAATTTTAAATTGAATTTAAAGTTGAATTAAGAGTTAAATTTAAAGTTGAATTTAAAGTTAAATTTAAAGATAAATTTATAGTTGAGTTTTAAGTTAAATTTTAAAGTTCAATTTAAATTTGAATTTAAAGTTCAATTTAAATTTGAATTTAAAGTTGAGTTTAAAGTTGAATTTAAAGTTGAATTTAAAGTTGATTTTAAAGTTGAATTTAAAGTTGTTTTTAAAGATAAATTTAAAGTTGAATTTAAAGTTAAATCTAAAGTTGAATTTAAAGTTAAATTTAAAGTGAAATTTAAAGTTAAATTTAAAGTTGATTTTAAAGTTATTAAAAGTTGAATTTAAAGTTGAATTGAAAGTAAAATTTAAGGTTGAATTGAAAGTTTAATTTAAAGTTAAATTTAAAGTTAAATTTAAGGTGGAAGTTAAAGTTGAATTTAAAGTTGAATTTAAATTTGAATTTAAAGTTGAATTTAAAGTTGAATTTAAAGTTGAATTTAAAATTGAATTTAAAGTTAAATTTTAAAGTTCAATTTAAATTTGATTTTAAAGTTCAATTTAAATTTGAATTTAAAGTTGAGTTTAAAGTTAAATTTAAAGTTGAGTTTAATTTAAAGTTGAATTTAAAGTTAAATTTTAAATTGAATTTAAAGTTGAATTTAAAGTTAAATTTAAAGTTGAATTTAAAGTTAAATTTAAAGTTGAATTTAAAGTTAAATTTTAAAGTTCAATTTAAACTTGAATTTAAAGTTGAGTTTAAAGTTGAATTTAAAGTTGAATTTAAAGTTGAATTTAAAGTTGAATTAAAAGTTATTTTTAAAGATAAATTTAAAGTTGAATTGAAAGATAAATTTAAAGTTGAATTTAAAGTTGAATTTAAAGTTATTTTTAAAGATAAATTTAAAGTTGAATTGAAAGATAAATTTAAAGTGAAATTTAAAGTTAAATTTAAAGTTGAATTTAAAGTTATTAAAAGTTGAATTTAAAGTTGAATTGAAAGTTAAATTTAAGGTTGAATTGAAAGTTTAATTTAAAGTTAAATTTAAAGTTAAATTTAAAGTAGAAGTTAAAGTTGAATTTAAAGTTGAATTTAAATTTGAATTTAAAGTTGAATTTAAAGTTAAATTTAAAGTTGAATTTAAAGTTGAATTCAAAGTTAAATTTAAAGTTGAATTAAAAGTTTAATTTTAAGTTGAATTTAAAGATAAATTTAAAGTTGAATTTAAAGTTGAATTTAAAGTTAAATTTTAAATTGAATTGAAAGTTAAATTTAAAGTTGTATTAAAGTTAAATTTGAAGTTGAATTTAAAGTTGAATTTAAAGTTAAATTTTAAATTGAATTTAAAGTTAAATTAAAAGTTATATTAAACTTAAATTTGAAGTTGAATTTAAAGTTAAATTTTAAATTGAATTTAAAGTTAAATTTAAAGTTGAATTTAAAATTAAATTTGAAGTTGAATTTAAAGTTAAATTTTAAATTGAATTTAAAGTTAAATTTAAAGTTGAATTTAAAGTTGAATTTAAAGTTAAATATAAAGTTGAATTTAAAGTTGAATTCAAAGTTAAATTTAAAGTTGAATTAAAAGTTTAATTTTAAGTTGAATTTAAAGATAAATTTAAAGTTGAATTTAAAGTTGAATTTAAAGTTAAATTTTAAATTGAATTTAAAGTTGAATTAAGAGTTAAATTTAAATTTGAATTTAAAGTTGAGTTTAAAGTTGAATTTAAAGTTGAATTTAAAATTGATTTTAAAGTTGAATTTAAAGTTATTTTTAAAGATAAATTTAAAGTTGAATTTAAAGTCAAATCTAAAGTTGAATATAAAGTTAAATTTAAAGTGAAATTTAAAGTTAAATTTAAAGTTGAATTTAAAGTTATTAAAAGTTGAATTTAAAGTTGAATTGAAAGTTAAATTTAAGGTTGAATTGAAAGTTTAATTTAATGTTGAATTTAAAGTTGAACTAAAAGTTAAATTTAAAGTTGAATTTAGATTTGAATTTAAAGTTGAATTTAAAGTTGAATTTAAAGTTAAATTTTAAATTGAATTTAAAGTTGAATTTAAAGTTAAATTTAAAGTTGAATTTAAAGTAAAATTTAAGGTTGAATTGAAAGTTTAATTTAAAGTTAAATTTAAAGTTAAATTTAAAGTGGAAGTTAAAGTTGAATTTAAATTTGAATTTAAAGTTGAATTTAAAGTTGAATTTAAAGTTGAATTTAAAGTTGAATTTAAAGTTAAATTTTAAATTGAATTTAAAGTTAAATTTAAAGTTGAATTTAAAGTTGAATTTAAAGTTAAATATAAAGTTGAATTTAAAGTTGAATTCAAAGTTAAATTTAAAGTTGAATTAAAAGTTTAATTTTAAATTGAATTTAAAGTTAAATTTAAAGTTGAATTTAAAGTTGAATTTAAAGTTAAATATAAAGTTGAATTTAAAGTTAAATTTTAAATTGAATTGAAAGTTAAATTTAAAGTTGTATTAAAGTTAAATTTGAAGTTGAATTTAAAGTTGAATTTAAAGTTAAATTTTAAATTGAATTTAAAGTTAAATTAAAAGTTGTATTAAAGTTAAATTTGAAGTTGAATTTAAAGTTAAATTTTAAATTGAATTTAAAGTTAAATTTAAAGTTGAATTTAAAATTAAATTTGAAGTTGAATTTAAAGTTAAATTTTAAATTGAATTGAAAGTTAAATTTAAAGTTGTATTAAAGTGGAATTTAAAGTTAAATTTTAAATTGAATTTAAAGTTAAATTAAAAGTTGTATTAAAGTTAAATTTGAAGTTGAATTTAAAGTTAAATTTTAAATTGAATTTAAAATTAAATTTAAAAGAGAATTTAAAGTTGAATTTAAAGTTGAATTTAAAGTTAAATTTTAAATTGAATTTAAAGTTGAATTAAGAGTTAAATTTAAAGTTGAATTTAAAGTTAAATTTAAAGATAAATTTATAGTTGAGTTTTAAGTTAAATTTTAAAGTTCAATTTAAATTTGAATTTAAAGTTCAATATAAATTTGAATTTAAAGTTGAGTTTAAAGTTGAATTTAAAGTTGAATTTAAAGTTGATTTTAAAGTTGAATTTAAAGTTATTTTTAAAGATAAATTTAAAGTTGAATTTAAAGTTAAATCTAAAGTTGAATTTAAAGTTAAATTTAAAGTGAAATTTAAAGTTAAATTTAAAGTTGAATTTAAAGTTGAATTGAAAGTAAAATTTAAGGTTGAATATAAAGTTTAATTTAATGTTGAATTTAAAGTTGAAGTTAAATTTAAAGTTGAATTTAAATTTGAATTTAAAGTTGAATTTAAAGTTCAATTTAAATTTGATTTTAAAGTTCAATATAAATTTGAATTTAAAGTTGAGTTTAAAGTTAAATTTAAAGTTGAGTTTAATTTAAAGTTGAATTTAAAGTTAAACTTTAAATTGAATTTAAAGTTGAATTTAAAGTTAAATTTAAAGTTGAATTTAAAGTTAAATTTAAAGTTGAATTTAAAGTTAAATTTTAAAGTTCAATTTAAACTTGAATTTTAAGTTCAATTTAAATTTGAATTTAAAGTTGAGTTTAAAGTTGAATTTAAAGTTGAATTTAAAGTTATTTTTAAAGATAAATTTAAAGTTGAATTGAAAGATAAATTTAAAGTTGAATTTAAAGTTGAATTTAAAGTTGAATTTAAAGTTATTTTTAAAGATAAATTTAAAGTTGAATTGAAAGTTAAATTTAAGGTTGAATTGAAAGTTTAATTTAAAGTTAAATTTAAAGTTAAATTTAAAGTAGAAGTTAAAGTTGAATTTAAATTTGAATTTAAAGTTGAATTTAAAGTTGAATTTAAAGTTGAATTTAAAATTGAATTTAAAGTTAAATTTTAAAGTTCAATTTAAATTTGATTTTAAAGTTCAATATAAATTTGAATTTAAAGTTGAGTTTAAAGTTAAATTTAAAGTTGAGTTTAATTTAAAGTTGAATTTAAAGTTAAACTTTAAATTGAATTTAAAGTTGAATTTAAAGTTAAATTTAAAGTTGAATTTAAAGTAAAATTTAAGGTTGAATTGAAAGTTTAATTTAAAGTTAAATTTAAAGTGGAAGTTAAAGTTGAATTTAAATTTGAATTTAAAGTTGAATTTAAAGTTGAATTTAAAGTTGAATTTAAAATTGAATTTAAAGTTAAATTTTAAAGTTCAATTTAAATTTGATTTTAAAGTTCAATATAAATTTGAATTTAAAGTTGAGTTTAAAGTTAAATTTAAAGTTGAGTTTAATTTAAAGTTGAATTTAAAGTTAAACTTTAAATTGAATTTAAAGTTGAATTTAAAGTTAAATTTAAAGTTGAATTTAAAGTTAAATTTAAAGTTATTGAATTTAAAGTTAAATTTTAAAGTTCAATTTAAACTTGAATTTTAAGTTCAATTTAAATTTGAATTTAAAGTTGAGTTTAAAGTTGAATTTAAAGTTGAATTTAAAGTTATTTTTAAAGATAAATTTAAAGTTGAATTGAAAGATAAATTTAAAGTTGAATTTAAAGTTGAATTTAAAGTTGAATTTAAAGTTATTTTTAAAGATAAATTTAAAGTTGAATTGAAAGTTAAATTTAAGGTTGAATTGAAAGTTTAATTTAAAGTTAAATTTAAAGTTAAATTTAAAGTAGAAGTTAAAGTTGAATTTAAAGTTGAATTTAAATTTGAATTTAAAGTTGAATTTAAAGTTAAATTTAAAGTTGAATTGAAAGTAAAATTTAAGGTAGAATTTAAAGTTTAATTTAAAGTTAAATATAAAGTTAAATTTAAAGTAAAAGTTAAAGTTGAATTTAAAGTTGAATTTAAATTTGAATTTAAAGTTGAATTGAAAGTTTAATTTAAAGTTAAATTTAAAGTTAAATTTAAAGTGGAAGTTAAAGTTGAATTTAAAGTTGAATTTTAATTTAAATTTAAAGTTGAATTTAAAGTTAAATTTAAAAAAAAAAAAAAAAAAAAAAAAAAAAAAAAAAAAAAAAAAAAAAAAAAAAAAAAAAAAAAAAAAAAATTTAATATGTCGACCTTCTTTTCACAAAAAGAATCAAGTGACAAAAAACGTTTCTCAGTGTGCTATGTACCTGAAATTACTAATAAAATATCAAAAAGTTTCCGCGAACATAATATGGAATTAGTTTGTGCAAGTAGATCAAAACTAAAAAACTTACTAGGATCTACGAAAGATAAAGTAGATGACTTGAAAAAATCAGGTATATATGCAATTCAATGTGGTGACTGTGATGGAGTCTACTATGGACAAACAAAAAGAACTTTGGAAAAAAGATTCAAAGAACACTGTGCTTACATTAGACAAGGTAGAAGCCAGGGATCCTCTATCGCAGAACATGCACTCAAACATGATCACTTGAGGATAAATGCAAGCAGTGTAACTCTTAAGAAGCATGTAACAGATGAGAGAAAATTAGATGCATATGAAAGCTATTTCATACAAAGGGATAGCAATTCAATTAATTCCGATAACGGAAACATAACATCAAGTCTCTTTTCTCTCATCTGAATGCCGATTTCAACATGATAACACTACTCGGATTAGTCGTGATGCTGATGATGGACTGTAAACAGTCCGAAATGCATACAAGGTACGCGTTTTTAATTGTGTTTTTTATTCATTTTAGTTTTGATATGTGTCGTCATCGTCGTGTGTCAAATTTAATGTAATTTAAATTACAATCAAAAACAATTTTAATTTGTGAAAACAATAAGGTGTTCGTGTTCGTTCATTTTTCGTTTAATGTTAAATTTAAAGTTGAATTGAAAGTAAAATTTAAGGTAGAATTTAAAGTTTAATTTAAAGTTATTTTTAAAGATAAATTTAAAGTTGAATTGAAAGATAAATTTAAAGTTAAATTTAAAGTTATTAAAAGTTGAATTTAAAATTGAATTTAAAGTTAAATTTAAAGTTGAATTTAAAGCTGAATTTAAAGTTAAATATAAAGTTGAATTTAAAGTTGAATTTAAAGTTAAATTTAAAGTTGAATTTATAGTTTAATTTAAATTGAATTTAAAGATAAATTTAAAGTTAAATATAAAGTTGAATTTAAAGATAAATTTCAAATTGAATTTAAAGTTAAATTTTAAATTGAATTTAAAGTTAAATTTAAAGTTGAATTTAAAGTTGAATTTAAAGTTAATTTTAAATTGAATTTAAAGTTAAATTAAAAGTTGTATTAAAGTTAAATTTGAAATTGAATTTAAAGTTAAATTTTTAATTGAATTTAAAGTTAAATATAAAGTTGAATTTAAAGTTAAATTCGAAGTTGAATTTAAAGTTAAATTTTAAATTGAATTTAAAGTTAAATTTAAAGTTGAATTTAAAGTTGAATTTAAAGTTACATTTTAAATTGAATTTAAAGATAAATTTAAAAGAGAATTTGTTGAATTTAAAGTTGAATTTAAAGTTAAATTTTAAATTGAATTTAAAGTTGAATTTAAAGTTAAATTTAAAGTTTAATTTAAAGTTAAATTTAAAGTTGAATTTAAAGCTAAATTTAAAGTTGAATTTAAAGTTGAGTTTAAAGTTGAATTTAAAGTTGAATTTAAAATTGAATTTAAAGTTGAATTGAAAGATAAATTTAAAGTTGAATTCAAAGTTAAATTTAAAGTTGAATTTAAAGATAAATTAAAAGTGAAATTTAAAGTCAAATTTAAAGTTGAATTTAAATTTGAATTTAAAATTGAATTTAATGTAAGATATTAAGTTTAAATTTAAGTTAAATTTATAGTTGAGTTTAATTTAAAGTTGAATTTAAAATTGAATTTAAAGTAAAAGCTAAAGTTGAATTTAAAGTTAAGTTCAAAGTTGAATTTAAAATTGATTTTAAAAATGAATTTAAAGTTTATTTAAATGTTGAATTTAAAGTTGAATTTAAAGTTAAATTTAAAGTTAAATTTGAAGTTGAATTTAAAGTTAATTTTTAAAGTTTCAAATTCAATTAAAGTTGAATTTAAAGTTCAATTTAAAGTTGAATTTAAAGTTTGATTTAAAGTTTAATTTAAAGTTCAATTTAAAGTTGAAATTAAAGTTTAATTTAAAGTTAAATTTTAAAGTTCAATTTAAATTTGAATTTAAAGTTGAATTTAATGTGAAATTTAAAGCTGAATTTAAAGTTGAATTTAAAGTTGAATTTAAAAATCAATTTAAAGTTAGATTTAAAGTTAAATTTAAAGTTGAATTTAAAGTTGAATTTAAAGTTCAATTTAAATTTTAATTTAAAGTTAGATTTAAAGTTAAATTTAAAGTTGAATTCAAAATGGAATTTAAAATTGAATTTAAAGTTAAATTTAAAGTTGAATTCAAAGTTGAATTTAAAGTTTAATTTAAGGTTGAATTAAATGTTGAATTCAAAGTTAAATTTAAAGTTGAATTTAAAGTTGAATTTAAAGTTGAATTTAAAAATGAATTTAAAGTTGAATTTATAGTTGAATTTAAAGATGAATTTAAAGATAAATTTAAGGTAGAATTTAAAGTTGAATTTAAAGTTGAATTTAAAAATGAATTTAAAGTTGAATTTAAAGTTAAATTTAAAGATGAATTTAAAGATAAATTTAAGGTTGAATTTAAAGTTGAATTTAAAGTTGAATTAAGAGTTGAATTTAAAGTTGAATTTAAAGATGAATTTAAAGTTGAATTTAAAGTTTAATTTAAAGTTTAATTTAAAGTTGAATTTAAAGTTGCATTTAAAGTTTAATTTAAAATTGAATTAAGAGTTGAATTTAAAGTTGAATTTAAAGATGAATTTAAAGTTTAATTTAAAGTTTAATTTAAAGTTCAAATTAAAGTTAGATTTAAAGTTAAATTTAAAGTTGAATTAAAAGTTGAATTTAAAGTTCAATTTAAAGTTTAATTTAAAGTTAGATTTAAAGTTAAATTTAAAGTTGAATTTAAAGTTGAATTTAAAGTTCAATTTAAAGTTTAATTTAAAGTTAGATTTAAAGTTAAATTTAAAGTTGAATTTATAGTTTAATTTAAAGTTTAATTTAAAGTTGAATTTAAAGTTGCATTTAAAGTTGAATTTAAAGATGAATTTAAAGTTGAATTTAAAGTTCAATTTAAAGTTAGATTTAAAGTTAAATTTAAAGTTGAATTTAAAGTTGAATTTAAAGTTCAATTTAAAGTTTAATTTAAAGTTAGATTTAAAGTTAAATTTAAAGTTGAATTTATAGTTTAATTTTAAAGTTCAATTTAAATTTGAATTTAAAGTTCAATTTAAATTTGAATTTAAAGTTGAGTTTAAAAGTTGAATTTAAAGTTGAATTGAAAGTAAAATTTAAGGTAGAATTTAAAGTTTAATTTAAAGTTATTTTTAAAGATAAATTTAAAGTTGAATTGAAAGATAAATTTAAAGTTGAGTTTAAAGTTAAATTTAAAGTTAAATTTAAAGTTAAATTTAAAGTTGAATTTAAAGTTATTAAAAGTTGAATTTAAAATTGAATTTAAAGTTAAATTTAAAGTTGAATTTAAAGTTGAATTTAAAGTTAAATATAAAGTTGAATTTAAAGTTGAATTTAAAGTTGAATTTATAGTTTAATTAAAGTTGAATTTAAAGATAAATTTAAAGTTAAATATTAAGTTGAATTTAAAGTTAAATTTCAGATTGAATTTAAAGTTATATTTAAAGTTGAATTTAAAGTTAAATTTTAAATTGAATTTAAAGTTAAATTTAAAGTTGAATTTAAAGTTTATTTTAAATTGAATTTAAAGTTAAATTAAAAGTTGTATTAAAGTTAAATTTGAAGTTGAATTTAAAGTTAAATTTTAAATTGAATTTAAAGTTAAATTTAAAGTTGAATTTAAAGCTAAATTTGAAGTTGAATTTAAAGTTAAATTTTAAATTGAATTTAAAGTTAAATTGAAAAGAGAATTTAAAGTTGAATTTAAAGTTAAATTTTAAATTGAATTTAAATGTGAATTTAAAGTTAAATTTAAAGTTGAATTCAAAGTTGAATTTAAAGTTAAATTTAAAGTTGAATTTAAAGTTGATTTTAAAGTTGAATTTAAAGTTGAATTTAAAGTTAAATTTAAAGTTAAATTTAAAGTTGAATTTAATGTTGAATTTTAAGTTAAATTTAAAGTTGAATTTTATTAAAGTTGAATTTAAAGTTGAATTTAAAGTTAAATTTAAAGTTAAATTTAAAGTTGAATTTAATGTTGAATTTAAAGTTGAATTTAAAGTTGAATTTAAAGTTAAATTTTAAATTGAATTTAAAGTTAAATTTAAAGTTAAATTTAAAGTTGAATTTAATGTTGAATTTTAAGTTAAATTTAAAGTTGAATTTTATTAAAGTTGAATTTAAAGTTGAATTTAAAGTTAAATTTAAAGTTAAATTTAAAGTTGAATTTAATGTTGAATTTAAAGTTGAATTTAAAGTTGAATTTAAAGTTAAATTTTAAATTGAATTTAAAGTCAAATTGAAAAGAGAATTTAAAGTTGAATTTAAAGTTGAATTTAAAGTTAAATTTTAAATTGAATTTAAAGGTGAATTTAAAGTTAAATTTAAAGTTGAATTCAAAGTTGAATTTAAAGTTAAATTTAAAGTTGAATTTAAAGTTAAATTTAAAGTTGAATTTAAAGTTGATTTTAAAGTTGAATTTAATTAAAGTTGAATTTAAAGTTGAATTTTAAGTTAAATTTAAAGTTAAATTTAAAGTTGAATTTAACGTTGAATTTTAAGTTAAATTTAAAGTTGAATTTTATTAAAGTTGAATTTAAAGTTGAATTTAAAGTTAAATTTAAAGTTAAATTTAAAGTTGAATTTAATGTTGAATTTAAAGTTGAATTTTAAGTTGAATTTAAAGTTGAATTTAAAAGTTGAATTTAAAGTTTAATTTAAAGTTGAATTTAAAGTTGAATTTGAATTTGAATTTAAAGTTGAATTTAATGTTGAATTTTAAGTTAAATTTAAAGTTGAATTTTATTAAAGTTGAATTTAATGTTGAATTTAAAGTTGAATTTAAAGTTGAATTTAAAGTTGAATTTAAAGTTGAATTTAATGTTGAATTTAAAGTTGAATTTAAAGTTGAATTTAAAGTTTAATTTAAAGTTGAATTTAAAGTTGAATTTAAAGTTGAATTTAAAATTGAATTTAAAGTTAAATTTAAAGTTAAATTTAAAGTGAAATTTAAGGTTGAATTTAAAGTTGAATTTAAAGTTGAATTTAAAAATGAATTTAAAGTTAAATTTAAAGTTGAATTTAAAGTTCAATTTTAATTTGAATTTAAAGTTCTATTTAAATTTGAATTTAAAGTTGAGTTTAAAGTTGATTTTAAATTGAATTTAAAGTTGAATTTAAAGTTAAATTTAAAGTTGAATTTAAAGTTAAATTAAAAGTTGAATTTAAAGTTAAATTTTAAATTGAATTTAAAGTTGAATTTAAAGTTCAATTTAAATTTGAATTTAAAGTTCAATTTAAATTTGAATTTAAAGTTGAGTTTAAAGTTGAATTTAAAGTTGAATTTAAAGTCGATTTTAAAGTTGAATTTAAAGTTGAATTTAAAGTTATTTTTAAAGATAAATTTAAAGTTGAATTGAAAGATAAATTTAAAGTTGAATTTAAAGTTAAATTTAAAGTTGAATTTAAAGTTAAATTTAAAGTGAAATTTAAAGTTAAATTTAAAGTTGAATTTAAAGTTATTAAAAGTTGTATTTAAAGTTGAATTGAAAGTAAAATTTTTAGTATAATTTAAAGCTAAATTTAAAGTTAAATTTAAAGTAGAAGTGAAAGTTGAATTTAAAGTTGAATTTAAATTTGAATTTAAAGTTGAATTTAAAGTTAAATTTAAAGTTGAATTAAAAGTTAAATTTAAAATTGAATTTGATGTTAGATTTAAAGTTTAAATTAAAGTTAAATTTGTAGTTGAGTTTAATTTAAAGTTGAATTTAAAGTTAAATTTTAAATTGAATTTAAAGTTGAATTTAAAGTTAAATTTAAAGTTGAATTTAAAGTTAAATTTAAAGTTGAATTTAAAGTTAAATTTAAAGTTGAATTTAAAGTTAAATTTAAAGTTGAATTTAAAGTTAAATTTTAAAGTTCAATTTAAATTTGAATTTAAAGTTCAATTTAAATTTGAATTTATAGTTGAGTTTAAAGTTGAATTTAAACTTGAATTTAAAGTTGAATTTAAAGTTAAATTTAAAGTTAAATTTAAAGTTAAATTTAAAGTTGAATTTAAAATTAAATTAAAAGTGAAATTTAAAGTTAAATTTAAAGTTGAATTTAAAGTTATTAAAAGTTGAATTTAAAGTTGAATTGAAAGTAAAATTTAAGGTTGAATTGAAAGTTTAATTTAATGTTAAATTTAAAGTTAAATTTAAAGTAGAAGTTAAAGTTGAATTTAAAGTTGAATTTAAATTTGAATTTAAAGTTGAATTTAAAGTTGAATTTAAAGTGGAATTTAAAGTTGAATTTAATGTTGAATTTAAAGTTGAATTTAAAGTTAAATTTTAAATTGAATTTAAAGTTAAATTTAAAGTTAAATTTAAAGTTGAATTTAATGTTGAATTTTAAGTTAAATTTAAAGTTGAATTTTATTAAAGTTGAATTTAAAGTTAAATTTAAAGTTAAATTTAAAGTTGAATTTAATGTTGAATTTTAAGTTAAATTTAAAGTTGAATTTTATTAAAGTTGAATTTAAAGTTGAATTTAAAGTTAAATTTAAAGTTAAATTTAAAGTTGAATTTAATGTTGAATTTAAAGTTGAATTTAAAGTTGAATTTAAAGTTAAATTTTAAATTGAATTTAAAGTTAAATTGAAAAGAGAATTTAAAGTTGAATTTAAAGTTGAATTTAAAGTTAAATTTTAAATTGAATTTAAAGTTGATTTTAAAGTTGAATTCAAAGTTGAATTTAAAGTTAAATTTAAAGTTGAATTTAAAGTTAAATTTAAAGTTGAATTTAAAGTTATTAAAAGTTGTATTTAAAGTTGAATTGAAAGTTGAATTTAAAGTTAAATTTAAAGTTGAATTCAAAGTTGAATTTAAAGTTAAATTTAAAGTTGAATTTAAAGTTAAATTTAAAGTTGAATTTAAAGTTGATTTTAAAGTTGAATTTAATTAAAGTTGAATTTAAAGTTGAATTTTAAGTTAAATTTAAAGTTAAATTTAAAGTTGAATTTAATGTTGAATTTAAAGTTGAATTTTAAGTTGAATTTAAAGTTGAATTTAAAAGTTGAATTTAAAGTTTAATTTAAAGTTGAATTTAAAGTTGAATTTGAATTTGAATTTAAAGTTGAATTTAATGTTGAATTTTAAGTTAAATTTAAAGTTGAATTTTATTAAAGTTGAATTTAATGTTGAATTTAAAGTTGAATTTAAAGTTGAATTTAAAGTTGAATTTAAAGTTGAATTTAATGTTGAATTTAAAGTTGAATTTAAAGTTGAATTTAAAGTTGAATTTAAAGTTGATTTTAAAGTTGAATTTAATTAAAGTTGAATTTAAAGTTGAATTTTAAGTTAAATTTAAAGTTAAATTTAAAGTTGAATTTAATGTTGAATTTAAAGTTGAATTTTAAGTTGAATTTAAAGTTGAATTTAAAAGTTGAATTTAAAGTTTAATTTAAAGTTGAATTTAAAGTTGAATTTGAATTTGAATTTAAAGTTGAATTTAACGTTGAATTTTAAGTTAAATTTAAAGTTGAATTTTATTAAAGTTGAATTTAAAGTTGAATTTAAAGTTAAATTTAAAGTTAAATTTAAAGTTGAATTTAATGTTGAATTTAAAGTTGAATTTTAAGTTGAATTTAAAGTTGAATTTAAAAGTTGAATTTAAAGTTTAATTTAAAGTTGAATTTAAAGTTGAATTTAAAGTTGAATTTAAAATTGAATTTAAAGTTGAATTTAAAGTTTAATTTAAAGTTGAATTTAAAGTTGAATTTAAAGTTGAATTTAAAGTTGAATTTAAAGTTTAATTTAAAGTTGAATTTAAAGTTGAATTTAAAGTTGAATTTAAAATTGAATTTAAAGTTAAATTTAAAGTTAAATTTAAAGTGAAATTTAAAGTTGAATTTAAAGTTGAATTTAAAGTTGAATTTAAAAATGAATTTAAAGTTAAATTTAAGGTTGAATTTAAAGTTCAATTTTAATTTGAATTTAAAGTTCAATTTAAATTTGAATTTAAAGTTGAGTTTAAAGTTGATTTTAAATTGAATTTAAAGTTGAATTTAAAGTTTAATTTAAAGTTGAATTTAAAGTTAAATTAAAAGTTGAATTTAAAGTTAAATTTTAAATTGAATTTAAAGTTGAATTTAAAGTTCAATTTAAATTTGAATTTAAAGTTCAATTTAAATTTGAATTTAAAGTTCAATTTAAATTTGAATTTAAAGTTGAGTTTAAAGTTGAATTTAAAGTTGAATTTAAAGTCGATTTTAAAGTTGAATTTAAAGTTGAATTTAAAGTTATTTTTAAAGATAAATTTAAAGTTGAATTGAAAGATAAATTTAAAGTTGAATTTAAAGTTAAATTTAAAGTTGAATTTAAAGTTAAATTTAAAGTGAAATTTAAAGTTAAATTTAAAGTTGAATTTAAAGTTATTAAAAGTTGTATTTAAAGTTGAATTGAAAGTAAAATTTTTAGTATAATTTAAAGCTAAATTTAAAGTTAAATTTAAAGTAGAAGTGAAAGTTGAATTTAAAGTTGAATTTAAATTTGAATTTAAAGTTGAATTTAAAGTTAAATTTAAAGTTGAATTAAAAGTTAAATTTAAAATTGAATTTGATGTTAGATTTAAAGTTTAAATTAAAGTTAAATTTGTAGTTGAGTTTAATTTAAAGTTGAATTTAAAGTTAAATTTTAAATTGAATTTAAAGTTGAATTTAAAGTTAAATTTAAAGTTGGATTTAAAGTTAAATTAAAAGTTGAATTTAAAGTTAAATTTAAAGTTGAATTTAAAGTTAAATTTAAAGTTGAATTTAAAGTTAAATTTTAAAGTTCAATTTAAATTTGAAATTAAAGTTCAATTTAAATTTGAATTTAAAGTTGAGTTTAAAGTTGAATTTAAAGTTAAATTTAAAGTTGAATTTAAAGTTAAATTTAAAGTTGAATTTAAAGTTAAATTTAAAGTTGAATTTAAAGTTAAATTTTAAAGTTCAATTTAAATTTGAATTTAAAGTTCAATTTAAATTTGAATTTATAGTTGAGTTTAAAGTTGAATTTAAACTTGAATTTAAAGTTGAATTTAAAGTTAAATTTAAAGTTAAATTTAAAGTTAAATTTAAAGTTGAATTTAAAGTTAAATTAAAAGTGAAATTTAAAGTTAAATTTAAAGTTGAATTTAAAGTTATTAAAAGTTGAATTTAAAGTTGAATTGAAATTAAAATTAAAGGTTGAATTGAAAGTTTAATTTAATGTTAAATTTAAAGTTAAATTTAAAGTAGAAGTTAAAGTTGAATTTAAAGTTGAATTTAAATTTGAATTTAAAGTTGAATTTAAAGTTGAATTTAAAGTGGAATTTAAAGTTGAATTTAAAGTAAGATTTTAAGTTTAAATTTAAGTTAAATTTATAGTTGAGTTTAATTTAAAGTTAAATTTTAAGTGGAATTTAAAGTTGAATTTAAAATTGAATTTAAAGTAAAAGCTAAAGTTGAATTTAAAGTTAAGTTCAAAGTTGAATTTAAAGTTGATTTTAAAAATGAATGAAAAAATAAAAGTTGAATTTAAAGTTAAATTTAAAGTGAAATTTAAAGTTAAATATAAAGTTGAATTTAAAGTTATTAAAAGTTGAATTTAAAGTTGAATTGAAAGTAAAATTTAAGGTTGAATTGAAAGTTTAATTTAAAGTTAAATTTAAAGTTAAATTTAAAGTAGAAGTTAAAGTTCAATTTAAAGTTGAATTTAAATTTGAATTTAAAGTTGAATTTAAAGTTGAATTTAAAGTTGAATTTAAAGTTGAATTTAAAGTTGAATTTAAAGTGGAATTTAAAGTTGAATTTAAAATTGAATTTAAAGTAAGATTTTAAGTTTAAACTTAAGTTAAATTTATAGTTGAGTTTAATTTAAAGTTGAATTTACTGTTAAATTTTAAGTGGAATTTAAAGTTGATTTTAAAATTGAATTTAAAGTAAAAGCTAAAGTTGAATTTAAAGTTAAGTTCAAAGTTGAATTTAAAGTTGATTTTAAAAATGAGTGAAAAAATAAAAGTTGAATTTAAAGTTAAATTTAAAGTGAAATTTAAAGTTAAATTTAAAGTTGAATTTAAAGTTATTAAAAGTTGAATTTAAAGTTGAATTGAAAGTAAAATTTAAGGTTGAATTGAAAGTTTAATTTAAAGTTAAATTTAAAGTAGAAGTTAAAGTTGAATTTAAAGTTGAATTTAAAGTTGAATTTAAAGTTGAATTTAAAGTGGAATTTAAAGTTGAATTTAAAATTGAATTTAAAGTAAGATTTTAAGTTTAAATTTAAGTTAAATTTATAGTTGAGTTTAATTTAAAGTTGAATTTACTGTTAAGTTTTAAGTGGAATTAAAAAGTTGAATTTAAAATTGAATTTAAAGTAAAAGCTAAAGTTGAATTTAAAGTTAAGTTCAAAGTTGAATTTAAAGTTGATTTTAAAAATGAGTGAAAAAATAAAAGTTGAATTTAAAGTTAAATTTAAAGTGAAATTTAAAGTTAAATTTAAAGTTGAATTTAAAGTTATTAAAAGTTGAATTTAAAGTTGAATTGAAAGTAAAATTTAAGGTTGAATTGAAAGTTTAATTTAAAGTTAAATTTAAAGTAGAAGTTAAAGTTGAATTTTAAGTTGAATTTAAAGTTGAATTTAAAGTTGAATTTAAAGTTGAATTTAAAGTGGAATTTAAAGTTGAATTTAAAATTGAATTTAAAGTAAAAGCTAAAGTTGAATTTAAAGTTAAGTTCAAAGTTGAATTTAAAGTTGATTTTAAAAATGAATTTAAAGTTTAGTTAAATGTTGAATTTAAAGTTGAATTTAAAGTTAAGTTTAAAGTTAAATTTGAAGTTGAATTTAAAGTTAATTTTTAAAGTTTCAAATTCAATTAAAGTTGAATTTAAAGTTCAATTTAAAGTTGAATTTAAAGTTGAATTTAAAGTGAAATTTAAAGTTGAATTTAAAGTTGAATTTAAAGTTTAATTTAAAGTTTAATTTAAAGTTCAATTTAAAGTTGAAATTAAAGTTTAATTTAAAGTTAAATATTAAAGTTAGATTTAAATTTGAATTTAAAGTTGAATTTAATGTGAAATTTAAAGTTGAATTTAAAGTTGAATTTAAAGTTGAATTTAAAGTATAATTTTAAGTTTAATATAAAGTTCAAATTAAAGTTGTATTTAAAGTTGAATTTAAAGTTCAATTTAAAGTTTAATTTAAAGTTAGATTTAAAGTTAAATTTAAAGTTGAATTTAAAATGGAATTTAAAGTTGAGTTTAAAGTTGAATTTAAAGTTGAATTTAAAATTAGATTTAAAGTTAAATTTAAAGTTGAATTTAAAGTTGAATTTAAAGTTCAATTTAAAGTTTAATTTAAAATTGAATTTAAAGTTGAATTTAAGGTTGAATTTAAAGTTAAATTCAAAGTTGAAGTTAAAGTTGAATTTAAAGTTGAATTCAAAATTGAATTTAAAGTTAAATTTAAAGTTGAATTCAAAGTTGAATTTAAAGTTAAATTTAAGGTTGAATTTAAAGTTGAATATAAAGTTGAATTTAATTAAAGTTGAATTTAAAGTTGAATTTAAAGTCAAATTTAAAGTTAAATTTAAAGTTGAATTTAAAGTTAAATTTAAAGTTAAATTTAAAGTTTAATTTAAAGTTTAATTTAAAGTTGAATTTAAAGTTGCATTTAAAGTTGAATAGAAAATTGAATATAAGGTTGATTTTAAAGTTAAATTTAAAGTTGAATTTAAAGTTTAAGTTAAAGTTGAATTTAAAGTTGATTTTAAAGTTAGATTTAAAGTTAAATTTAAAGTTGAATTTAAAGTTGAATTTAAAGTTCAATTTAGAGTTGAATTTAAAGATGAATATAAAGTGAAATTTAAAGTTGAATTTAAAGTTGAATTTAAAGTTTAATTTAAAGTAAAATTTTAAGTTGAATTTAAAGTTAAATTTAAAGTTGAATTTAAAGTTAAATTTTAAAGTTCAATTAAAATTTGAATTTAAAGTTCAATTTAAATTTGAATTTAAAGTTGAGTTTAAAGTTGAATTTAAAGTTGAATTTAAACTTGAATTTAAAGTTGAATTGAAAGATAAATTTAAAGTTGAATTTAAAGTTAAATTTAAAGTTGAATTTAAAGTTAAATTAAAAGTGAAATTTAAAGTTAAATTTAAAGTTGAATTTAAAGTTATTAAAAGTTGAATTTAAAGTTGAATTGAAAGTAAAATTTAAGGTTGAATTGAAAGTTTAATTTAAAGTTAAATTTAAAGTAGAAGTTAAAGTTGAATTTAAAGTTGAATTTAAATTTGAATTTAAAGTTGAATTTAAAGTTGAATTTAAAGTGGAATTTAAAGTTGAATTTAAAATTGCATTTAAAGTAAGATTTTAAGTTTAAATTTAAGTTAAATTTATAGTTGAGTTAAATTTAAAGTTGAATTTAAAATTGAATTTAAAGTAAAAGCTAAAGTTGAATTTAAAGTTAAATTTTAAAGTTCAATTAAAATTTGAATTTAAAGTTCAATTTAAATTTGAATTTAAGGTTTAGTTAAATGTTGAATTTAAAGTTGAATTTAAAGTTCAATTTAAAGTTGAATTTAAAGTTGAATTTAAAGTGAAATTTAAAGTTGAAATTAAAGTTTAATTTAAAGTTAAATATTAAAGTTAGATTTAAATTTGAATTTAAAGTTGAATTTAATGTGAAATTTAAAGTTGAATTTAAAGTTGAATTTAAAGTTGAATTTAAAGTTCAATTTAAAGTTTAATTTAAAGTTAGATTTAAAGTTAAATTTAAAGTTGAATTTAAAATGGAATTTAAAGTTGAATTTAAAGTTGAATTTAAAGTTGAATTTAAAATTAGATTTAAAGTTAAATTTAAAGTTGAATTTAAAGTTCAATTTAAAGTTTAATTTAAAATTGAATTTAAAGTTAAATTTAAAGTTCAATTTAAAGTTGAATTTAAGGTTTAATTTAAAGTTAAATTTAAAGTTAAATTAAAAGTTGAATTTAAGGTTGAATTTAAAGTTAAATTCAAAGTTGAAGTTAAAGTTGAATTTAAAGTTGAATTCAAAATTGAATTTAAAGTTAAATTTAAAGTTGAATTCAAAGTTGAATTTAAAGTTAAATTTAAGGTTGAATTTGAAGTTGAATTTAAAGTTGAATTTAAAGTTGAATTTAAAGTTTAATTTAGAGTTGAATTTAAAGTTGAATTTAATGATGAATTTAAAGTTAAATTTAAGTTTGAATTTAAAGTTTAATTTAAAGTTGAATTTAAAGTTGAATTTATAAAGTTGAATTTAGAGTTGAATTTGAAGTTGAATTTAAAGTTAAATTTAAAGTTGAATTCAAAGTTGAATTTAAAGTTAAATTTAAGGTTGAATTTAAAGTTGAATTTAAAGTTGAATTTAATTAAAGTTGAATTTAAAGTTGAATTTAAAGTCAAATTTAAAGTTAAATTTAAAGTTGAATTTAAAGTTAAATTTAAAGTTAAATTTAAAGTTGAATTTAAAGTTTAATTTAAAGTTTAATTTAAAGTTGAATTTAAAGTTGCATTTAAAGTTGAATTTAAAGTTGAATTTAAAGTGAAATTTAAAGTTGAATTTAAAGTTGAATTTAAAGTTTAATTTAAAGTTTAATTTAAAGTTCAATTTAAAGTTGAAATTAAAGTTTAATTTAAAGTTAAATATTAAAGTTAGATTTAAATTTGAATTTAAAGTTGAATTTAATGTGAAATTTAAAGTTGAATTTAAAGTTGAATTTAAAGTTGAATTTAAAGTTGAATTTAAAGTTCAATTTAAAGTTTAATTTAAAGTTAGATTTAAAGTTAAATTTAAAGTTGAATTTAAAATGGAATTTAAAGTTGAATTTAAAGTTCAATTTAAAGTTTAATTTAAAGTTAAATTTAAAGTTGAATTCAAAGTTGAATTTAAAGTTAAATTTAAGGTTGAATTTAAAGTTGAATTTAAAGTTGAATTTAATTAAAGTTGAATTTAAAGTTGAATTTAAAGTCAAATTTAAAGTTGAATTTAAAGTTGAATTTAAAGTCAAATTTAAAGTTAAATTTAAAGTTGAATTTAAAGTTGAATTTAAAGTTGAATTTAAAGTTGAATTTAAAGTTCAATTTAAAGTTTAATTTAAAGTTAGATTTAAAGTTGAATTTAAAGTTGAATTTAAAATGGAATTTAAAGTTGAATTTAAAGTTGAATTTAAAGTTGAATTTAAAATTAGATTTAAAGTTAAATTTAAAGTTGAATTTAAAGTTGAATTTAAAGTTCAATTTAAAGTTTAATTTAAAATTGAATTTAAAGTTGAATTTAAAGTTCAATTTAAAGTTGAATTTAAGGTTTAATTTAAAGTTAAATTTAAAGTTAAATTAAAAGTTGAATTTAAGGTTGAATTTAAAGTTAAATTCAAAGTTGAAGTTAAAGTTGAATTTAAAGTTGAATTCAAAATTGAATTTAAAGTTAAATTTAAAGTTGAATTCAAAGTTGAATTTAAAGTTAAATTTAAGGTTGAATTTGAATTTGATATAAAGTTGAATTTAAAGTTGAATTTAAAGTTGAATTTAGAGTTGAATTTAAAGTTGAATTTAATGATGAATTTAAAGTTAAATTTAAGTTTGAATTTAAAGTTTAATTTAAAGTTGAATTTAAAGTTGAATTTATAAAGTTGAATTTAGAGTTGAATTTGAAGTTGAATTTAAAGTTAAATTTAAAGTTGAATTCAAAGTTGAATTTAAAGTTAAATTTAAGGTTGAATTTAAAGTTGAATTTAAAGTTGAATTTAAAGTTGAATTTA
Organism: Melanostoma mellinum; assembly: GCA_914767635.1. Lineage (NCBI taxonomy): Eukaryota > Metazoa > Arthropoda > Insecta > Diptera > Syrphidae > Melanostoma > Melanostoma mellinum. The sequence continues at coordinate 197,405,827 of OU612058.1, read as the reverse complement.
AAGTTTAATTTAAAGTTGAATTTAAAGTTGAATTTAAAGTTGAATTTGAAGTTGAATTTAAAGTTTAATTTAAAGTTGAATTTAAAGTTAAATTTAAAGTTGAATTCAAAGTTGAATTTAAAGTCAAATTTAAAGTTGAATTTAAAGTTGAATTTAAAGTCAAATTTAAAGTTAAATTTAAAGTTGAATTTAAAGTTAAATTTAAAGTTAAATTTAAAGTTGAATTTAAAGTTTAAGTTAAAGTTGAATTTAAAGTTGATTTTAAAGTTAGATTTAAAGTTAAATTTAAAGTTGAATTTAAAGTTGAATTTAAAGTTCAATTTAGAATTGAATTTAAAGATGAATTTAAAGTGAAATTTAAAGTTGAATTTAAAGTTGAATTTAAAGTTTAATTTAAAGTAAAATTTAAAGTTGAATTTAAAGTTGAATTTAAGGTTGAATTTAAAGTTGAATTCAAAATTGAATTTAAAGTTAAATTTAAAGTTGAATTCAAAGTTGAATTTAAAGTTAAATTTAAAGATGAATTTAAGGCTGAATTTAAATTTGAATTTAAAGTTGAATTTAGAGTTGAATTTAAAGTTGAATTAAAAGTTGAATTTAAAGTTGAATTTGAAGTTGAATTTAAAGTTAAATTAAAGTTGAATTCAAAAATGAATTTAAGGTTAAATTTAAAGTTAAATTAAAAATTAAATTTAAAGTTAAATTTAAGGTTGAATTTAAAGTTGAATTTAAAAATTTTAAAATTGAATTTAATGTTGAATTTAAAGTTGAATTCAAAGTTGAATTTAAAGATAAATTTAAGGTTGAATTTAAAGTTGAATTTAAAGTTGAATTTAAAAATTTTAAAATTGAATTTAATGTTGAATTTAAAGTTGAATTCAAAGTTGAATTTAAAGATAAATTTAAGGTTGAATTTAAAGTTGAATTTAAAGTTAAATTTAAAGTTAAATTTAAAGTTGAATTTAAAGTTGAATTTAAAGTTTAATTTAAAGTTGAATTTAAAGTTGAATTTAAAGTTGAATTTGAAGTTGAATTTAAAGTTTAATTTAAAGTTGAATTTAAAGTTTAATTTAAAGTTGAATTTAAAGTTGAATTTAAAGTTGAATTTAAAGTTGAATTTAAAGTTGAATTTAAAGTTTAATTTAAAGTTTAATTTAAAGTTTAATTTAAAGTTGAATTTAAAGTTGAATTTAAAGTTGAGTTTAAAGTTGAATTTAAAGTTGAATTTAAAGTCGATTTTAAAGTTGAATTTAAAGTTGAATTTAAAGTTATTTTTAAAGATAAATTTAAAGTTGAATTGAAAGATAAATTTAAAGTTGAATTTAAAGTTAAATTTAAAGTTGAATTTAAAGTTAAATTTAAAGTGAAATTTAAAGTTAAATTTAAAGTTGAATTAAAAGTAGAAGTGAAAGTTGAATTTAAAGTTGAATTTAAATTTGAATTTAAAGTTGAATTTAAAGTTAAATTTAAAGTTGAATTAAAAGTTAAATTTAAGGTAGATTTTAAAGTTTAATTTAAAGTTAAATATAAAGTTAAATTTAAAGTAGAAGTTAAAGTTCAATTTAAAGTTGAATTTAAATTTGAATTTAAAGTTGAATTTAAAATTGAATTTAATGTTAGATTTTAAGTTTAAATTAAAGTTAAATTTGTAGTTGAGTTTAATTTAAAGTTGAATTTAAAGTTAAATTTTAAATTGAATTTAAAGTTGAATTTAAAGTTAAATTTAAAGTTGAATTTAAAGTTAAATTTAAAGTTGAATTTAAAGTTAAATTTAAAGTTGAATTTAAAGTTAAATTTAAAGTTGAATTTAAAGTTAAATTTTAAAGTTCAATTTAAATTTGAATTTAAAGTTCAATTTAAATTTGAATTTAAAGTTGAATTTAAAGTTAAATTTAAAGTTGAATTTAAAGTTAAATTAAAAGTGAAATTTAAAGTTAAATTTAAAGTTGAATTTAAAGTTATTAAAAGTTGAATTTAAAGTTGAATTGAAAGTAAAATTTAAGGTTGAATTGAAAGTTTAATTTAAAGTTAAATTTAAAGTTAAATTTAAAGTAGAAGTTAAAGTTGAATTTAAAGTTGAATTTAAAGTTGAATTTAAATTTGAATTTAAAGTTGAATTTAGAGTTGAATTTAAAGTTGAATTAAAAGTTGAATTTAAAGTTGAATTTGAAGTTGAATTTAAAGTTAAATTAAAGTTGAATTCAAAAATGAATTTAAGGTTAAATTTAAAGTTAAATTAAAAATTAAATTTAAAGTTAAATTTAAGGTTGAATTTAAAGTTGAATTTAAAAATTTTAAAATTGAATTTAATGTTGAATTTAAAGTTGAATTCAAAGTTGAATTTAAAGATAAATTTAAGGTTGAATTTAAAGTTGAATTTAAAGTTGAATTTAAAAATTTTAAAATTGAATTTAATGTTGAATTTAAAGTTGAATTCAAAGTTGAATTTAAAGATAAATTTAAGGTTGAATTTAAAGTTGAATTTAAAGTTAAATTTAAAGTTAAATTTAAAGTTGAATTTAAAGTTGAATTTAAAGTTTAATTTAAAGTTGAATTTAAAGTTGAATTTAAAGTTGAATTTAAAGTTGAATTTAAAGTTTAATTTAAAGTTGAATTTAAAGTTTAATTTAAAGTTGAATTTAAAGTTGAATTTAAAGTTGAATTTAAAGTTGAATTTAAAGTTGAATTTAAAGTTTAATTTAAAGTTTAATTTAAAGTTGAATTTAAAGTTGAATTTAAAGTTGAATTTAAAGTTGAGTTTAAAGTTGAATTTAAAGTTGAATTTAAAGTCGATTTTAAAGTTGAATTTAAAGTTGAATTTAAAGTTATTTTTAAAGATAAATTTAAAGTTGAATTGAAAGATAAATTTAAAGTTGAATTTAAAGTTAAATTTAAAGTTGAATTTAAAGTTAAATTTAAAGTGAAATTTAAAGTTAAATTTAAAGTTGAATTAAAAGTAGAAGTGAAAGTTGAATTTAAAGTTGAATTTAAATTTGAATTTAAAGTTGAATTTAAAGTTAAATTTAAAGTTGAATTAAAAGTTAAATTTAAGGTAGATTTTAAAGTTTAATTTAAAGTTAAATATAAAGTTAAATTTAAAGTAGAAGTTAAAGTTCAATTTAAAGTTGAATTTAAATTTGAATTTAAAGTTGAATTTAAAGTTGAATTTAAAGTTGAATTTAAAATTGAATTTAATGTTAGATTTTAAGTTTAAATTAAAGTTAAATTTGTAGTTGAGTTTAATTTAAAGTTGAATTTAAAGTTAAATTTTAAATTGAATTTAAAGTTGAATTTAAAGTTAAATTTAAAGTTGAATTTAAAGTTAAATTTAAAGTTGAATTTAAAGTTAAATTTAAAGTTGAATTAAAAGTTAAATTTAAAGTTGAATTTAAAGTTAAATTTTAAAGTTCAATTTAAATTTGAATTTAAAGTTCAATTTAAATTTGAATTTAAAGTTGAATTTAAAGTTAAATTTAAAGTTGAATTTAAAGTTAAATTAAAAGTGAAATTTAAAGTTAAATTTAAAGTTGAATTTAAAGTTATTAAAAGTTGAATTTAAAGTTGAATTGAAAGTAAAATTTAAGGTTGTATTGAAAGTTTAATTTAATGTTAAATTTAAAGTTCAATTTAAATTTGAATTTAAAGTTCAATTTAAATTTGAATTTAAAGTTGAATTTAAAGTTAAATTTAAAGTTGAATTTAAAGTCAAATTTAAATTTGAATTTAAAGTTGAATTTAAAGTTGAATTTAAAGTGGAATTTAAAGTTGAATTTAAAGTAAGATTTTAAGTTTAAATTTAAGTTAAATTTATAGTTGAGTTTAATTTAAAGTTGAATTTACTGTTAAATTTTAAGTGGAATTTAAAGTTGAATTTAAAATTGAATTTAAAGTAAAAGCTAAAGTTGAATTTAAAGTTAAGTTCAAAGTTGAATTTAAAGTTGATTTTAAAAATGAATGAAAAAATAAAAGTTGAATTTAAAGTTAAATTTAAAATGAAATTTAAAGTTAAATTTAAAGTTGAATTTAAAGTTATTAAAAGTTGAATTTAAAGTTGAATTGAAAGTAAAATTTAAGGTTGAATTGAAAGTTTAATTTAAAGTTAAATTTGAAGTTAAATTTAAAGTAGAAGTTAAAGTTCAATTTAAAGTTGAATTTAAATTTGAATTTAAAGTTGAATTTAAAGTTGAATTTAAAGTTAAATTAAAAGTTGAATTTAAAGTTAAATTTTAAAGTTCAATTAAAATTTGAATTTAAAGTTCAATTTAAATTTGAATTTAAATTTGAGTTTAAAGTTGAATTTAAAGTTGAATTTAAACTTGAATTTAAAGTTGAATTGAAAGATAAATTTAAAGTTGAATTTAAAGTTAAATTTAAAGTTGAATTTAAAGTTAAATTAAAAGTGAAATTTAAAGTTAAATTTAAAGTTGAATTTAAAGTTATTAAAAGTTGAATTTAAAGTTGAATTGAAAGTAAAATTTAAGGTTGAATTGAAAGTTTAATTTAAAGTTAAATTTAAAGTAGAAGTTAAAGTTGAATTTAAACTTGAATTTAAAGTTGAATTTAAAGTTGAATTTAAAGTGGAATTTAAAGTTGAATTTAAAATTGAATTTTAAGTAAGATTTTAAGTTTAAATTTAAGTTAAATTTATAGTTGAGTTTAATTTAAAGTTGAATTTACTGTTAAATTTTAAGTGGAATTTAAAGTCGAATTTAAAATTGAATTTAAAGCAAAAGCTAAAGTTGAATTTAAAGTTGAATTTAAAGTTGATTTTAAAAATGAATTTAAAGTTTAGTTAAATGTTGAATTTAAAGTTGAATTTAAAGTTAAGTTTAAAGTTAAATTTGAAGTTGAATTTAAAGTTAATTTTTAAAGTTTCAAATTCAATTAAAGTTGAATTTAAAGTTCAATTTAAAGTTGAATTTAAATTGAAATTTAAAGTTGAATTTAAAGTTGAATTTAAAGTTTAATTTAAAGTTTAATTTAAAGTTCAATTTAAAGTTGAAATTAAAGTTTAATTTAAAGTTAAATTTAAAGTAGAAGTTAAAGTTGAATTTAAAGTTGAATTTAAAGTTGAATTTAAAGTGGAATTTAAAGTTGAATTTAAAATTGAATTTAAAGTAAGATTTTAAGTTTAAATTTAAGTTAAATTTATAGTTGAGTTTAATTTAAAGTTGAATTTACTGTTAAATTTTAAGTGGAATTTAAAGTTGAATTTAAAATTGAATTTAAAGTAAAAGCTAAAGTTGAATTTAAAGTTGAATTTAAAGTTGATTTTAAAAATGAATTTAAAGTTTAGTTAAATGTTGAATTTAAAGTTGAATTTAAAGTTAAGTTTAAAGTTAAATTTGAAGTTGAATTTAAAGTTAATTTTTAAAGTTTCAAATTCAATAAAAGTTGAATTTAAAGTTCAATTTAAAGTTGAATTTAAAGTTGAATTTAATGTGAAATTTAAAGTTGAATTTAAAGTTGAATTTATAGTTGAATTTAAAGTTTAATTTAAAGTTTAATATAAAGTTCAAATTAAAGTTGTATTTAAAGTTGAATTTAAAGTTCAATTTAAAGTTTAATTTAAAGTTAGATTTAAAGTTAAATTTAAAGTTGAATTTAAAATGGAATTTAAAGTTGAATTTAAAGTTGAATTTAAAATTAGATTTAAAGTTAAATTTAAAGTTGAATTTAAAGTTGAATTTAAGGTTTAATTTAAAGTTGAATTTAAAGTTGAATTTAAGGTTTAATTTAAAGTAAAATTTAAAGTTAAATTAAAAGTTGAATTTAAGGTTGAATTTAAAGTTAAATTCAAAGTTGAAGTTAAAGTTGAATTTAAAGTTGAATTCAAAATTGAATTTAAAGTTAAATTTAAAGTTGAATTCAAAGTTGAATTTAAAGTTAAATTTAAGGTTGAATTTGAAGTTGAATTTAAAGTTGAATTTAAAGTTGAATTTAAAGTTGAATTTAGAGTTGAATTTAAAGTTGAATTTAATGATGAATTTAAAGTTAAATTTAAGTTTGAATTTAAAGTTTCATTTAAAGTTGAATTTAAAGTTGAATTTATAAAGTTGAATTTAGAGTTGAATTTGAATTTGAATTTAAAGTTAAATTTAAAGTTGAATTCAAAGTTGAATTTAAAGTTAAATTTAAGGTTGAATTTAAAGTTGAATTTAAAGTTGAATTTAATTAAAGTTGAATTTAAAGTTGAATTTAAAGTCAAATTTAAAGTTAAATTTAAAGTTGAATTTAAAGTTAAATTTAAAGTTAAATTTAAAGTTGAATTTAAAGTTGAATTTAAAGTTTAAGTTAAAGTTGAATTTAAAGTTGATTTTAAAGTTAGATTTAAAGTTAAATTTAAAGTTGAATTTAAAGTTGAATTTAAAGTTCAATTTAGAGTTGAATTTAAAGTAAAATTTTAAGTTGAATTTAAAGTTAAATTTAAAGTTGAATTTAAAGTTGAATTTAAAGTTAAATTTAAAGTTTAATTTAAAGTAAAATTTTAAGTTGAATTTAAAGTTAAATTTAAAGTTGAATTTAAAGTTGAATTTAAAGTTAAATTTAAGGTTGAATTTAAAGTAAGATTTTAAGTTTAAATTTAAGTTAAATTTATAGTTGAGTTTAATTTAAAGTTGAATTTACTGTTAAATTTTAAGTGAAATTTAAAGTTGAATTTAAAATTGAATTTAAAGTAAAAGCTAAAGTTGAATTTAAAATTAAGTTCAAAGTTGAATTTAAAGTTGATTTTAAAAATGAATTTAAAGTTTAGTTAAATGTTGAATTTAAAGTTGAATTTAAAGTTCAATTTAAAGTTGAATTTAAAGTTGAATTTAAAGTGAAATTTAAAGTTGAATTTAAAGTTGAATTTAAAGTTGAATTTAAAGTTAAATTTAAGGTTGAATTTAAAGTTTCATTTAAAGTTGAACTAAAAGTAAAATTTAAAGTTGAATTGAAAGTGGAATTTTAAGTTGAATTTAGAGTTGAATTTTAAGATGAATTTAAAGTTGAATTCAAAGCTAAATTTAAAGTTAAATTTAAAGTTGAATTTAATTTTGAATTTAAAGTTAAATTTAAAGTTGAATTGAAAGTGGAATTTAAAGTTGAATTCAAAGTGAAATTTAAGGTTGAATTTAAAGTTGAATTTAAAGCTGAATTTAGAGTTGATTTTAAGTTGAATTTAAAGTTGAATTTAAAGTTGAATTTAAAGTCAAATTTAAAGTTGAATTTTGAGAACAATTTTAAGTTGAATTTAAAGTTAAGTTTAAAATTAAATTTAAAGTTAAATTTAAAGTTGAATTTAAAGTTGAATTTAAAATTGAATTTAAAGTTCAATTTAAAGTTAAATTTAAAGTTAAATTTAAAGTTGAATTTAAAGTTGAATTTAAAGTTGAATTCAAAGCTAAATTTAAAGTTAAATTTAAAGTTGAATTTAATTTTGAATTTAAAGTTAAATTTAAAGTTGAATTGAGAGTGAAATTTAAAGTTGAATTCAAAGTGAAATTTAAGGTTGAATTTTAAGTTGAATTTAAAGTTGAATTTTAAGTTGAATTTCAAGTTGAATTCAAAGTTAAATTTAAAGTTGAATTTAAAGTTAAGTTTGAAGTTAAATTTAAAGTTGAGTCTTAAGTTGAATTCAAATCTAAATTTAAAGTTAAATATAAAGTTGAATTTAAAGTTGAATATAAAGTTGAATTTAAAGTTTAATTTTAAGTTGAATTTTAAGTTGAATTTAAAGTTAAATTTAAGGTTGAATTTAAAGTTTAATTTAAAGTTGAATTTTAAGTTAAATTTAAAGTTGAATTTAAAATTGAATATAAAGTTAAATTTTTAGTATAATTTAAAGTTGAATTAAAGTTGAATTAAAGTTAAATTTAAAGTTGAATTTAAGGTTGAATTTAAAAAAAAAAAATAAAGTTGAATTTAAAGTTGAAAAGTCAAATTTAAAGTTGAAATTAAAGTTGAATTTAAAGTTGAATTTAAAGTTTAATTTTAAGTTGAATTTAAAGTTGAATTTAAAGTTAAATTTAAGGTTGAATTTAAAGTTTCATTTAAAGTTGAACTAAAAGTAAAATTTAAAGTTGAATTGAAAGTGGAATTTTAAGTTGAATTTAGAGTTGAATTTTAAGTTAAATTTAAAGTTGAATTTTAAGATGAATTTAAAGTTGAAATTAAAGTTGAATTTAAAGTTAAATTTGATGTTGAATTTAAAATTGAATTAAAAGTTAAATTTTAAGTTGAATTTAAAGTTAATTTTAAAATTGAATTTAAAGTTGAATTAAAAGTTGAATTTTAATTTGAATTTGAAGTTGAATTTAAAGTTGAATTTAAAATTCAATTTAAAGTTGAATTTAAAGTTAGATTTAAAGTTAAATTTAAGTTGAATTTAAAATGGAATTTAAAGTTAAATTTAAAGTTGAATTTAAAATGGAATTTAAAGTTGAATTTAAAGTTGAATTTAAAGTTCAATTTAAAGTTTAATTTAAAGTTAGATTTAAAGTTTCATTTAAAGTTGAATTTAAAATGGAATTTAAAGTTGAATTTAAAGTTGAATTTAAAGTTGAATTTAAAATTAGATTTAAAGTTAAATTTAAAGTTGAATTTAAAGTTGAATTTAAAGTTCAATTTAAAGTTTAATTTAAAATTGAATTTAAAGTTGACTTTAAAGTTGAATTTAAAGTTGAATTTAAAGTTGAATTTAAGGTTTAATTTAAAGTAAAATTTAAAGTTAAATTAAAAGTTGAATTTAAGGTTGAATTTAAAGTTAAATTCAAAGTTGAAGTTAAAGTTGAATTTAAAGTTGAATTCAAAATTGAATTTAAAGTTAAATTTAAAGATGAATTCAAAGTTGAATTTAAAGTTAAATTTAAGGTTGAATTTGAAGTTGAATTTAAAGTTGAATTTGGAGTTGAATTTAAAGTTGAATTTAATGATGAATTTAAAGTTAAATTTAAAGTTGAATTCAAAGTTGAATTTAAAGTTAAATTTAAGGTTGAATTTAAAGTTGAATTTAAAGTTGAATTTAAAGTTGAATTTAAAGTTGAATTTAAAGTTGAATTTAAAGTTGAATTTATAAAGTTGAATTTAGAGTTGAATTTGAAGTTGAATTTAAAGTTGAATTTAAAAATGAATTTAAAGTTAAATTTAAAGTTCAATTTAAAGCTAAATTTTAAGTTGAATTAAAAGTTGATTTTAAAAATGAATTTGAAGTTGAATTTAATTAAAGTTAAATTTAAAGTTGAATTCAAAATTGAATTTGAAGTTAAATTTAAAGTTGAATTCAAAGTTGAATTTTAATCTAAATTTTAGGTTGAATTTATAGTTGAATTTAAAGTTGAATTTAATTAAAGTTGAATTTAAAGTTGAACTTAAAGTTGAATTAAAAGTTGAATTTAAAGTTGAATTTTAAGTTAAATTTAAAGTTGAATTCTAAAATGAACTTAAAGTTAAATTTAAGGTTGAATTTAAAGCTGAATTTAGAGTTGAATTTTAAGTTGAATTTAAAGTTGAATTTTGAGAAAAATTTAAAGGTGAAATTAAAGTTAAATTTAAAGTTAAATTTAAAGTTGAATTTAAAGTTGAATTTAAAGTTGAATTTAAAGTTCAATTTAAAGTTAAATTTAAAGTTAAATTTAAAGTTGAATTTAAAAATGAATTAAAAGTTAAATTCAAGGTTGAACTCAAAGTTAAATTTAAAGTTGAATTTAAAGTTGAATTTAAAGTTGAATTCAAAGCTAAATTTAAAGTTAAATTTAAAGTTGAATTTAATTTTGAATTTAAAGTTAAATTTAAAGTTGAATTGAAAGTGGAATTTAAAGTTGAATTCAAAGTGAATTTTAAGGTTGAATTTAAAGCTGAATTTAAAGTTGAATTTTAAGTTGAATTTCAAGTTGAATTTAAAGTTAAATTTAAAGTAAAATTTTTAGTATAATTTTAAGTTGAAGTTAAAGTTTAGTTTAAAGTTGAATTTAAAGTTAAATTTAAGGTTGAATTTAAAGTTGAATTTAAAATTAATTTAAAGTTAAATTTAAAGTTGCATTAAAGTGGCATTAAAGTTAAATTTAAAGTTAAATTTAAAGTTAAATTTTAAATTGAATTTAAAGTTAAATTTAAAGTTAAATTTAAAGTTAAATTTGAAGTTGAATTTAAAGTTAAATTTTAAATTGAATTTAAAGTTAAATTAAAAGTTGTATTAAAGTTAAATTTGAAGTTGAATTTAATGTTAAATTTTAAATTGAATTTAAAGTTAAATTTAAGGTTGAATTTAAAGTTGAATTTAAAATTAATTTAAAGTTAAATTTAAAGTTGAATTAAAGTGGCATTAAAGTTAAATTTAAAGTTAAATTTAAAGTTGAATTAAAAGTAAAATTTAAAGTTGAATTTAAAGTTGAATTTAAAGTTTAATTTTAAGTTGAATTTAAAGTTGAGTTTGAAGTTAAATTTAAAGTTGAATTTAAAGTTTAATTTAAAGTTAAATTTAAAGTTGAATTTATTAAAGTTAAATTTAAAGTTGAATTTAAAGCTTAATTTAAAATTGAATTTTGAGTAAAATTTAAAGTTGAATTTAAAGTTAAATTTAAAGTTGAATTAAAAAAAAAATAAAGTTGAATTTAAAGTTGAAAAGTCAAATTTAAAGTTGAATTTAAAGTTGAACGTAAAGTTGAATTTATAGTTCAATTTAAAGTTGAATTTAAAGTTGAATTTAAAGTTATGTTTAAGGTTGAATTTAAAGTTGAATTCAAAGTTGAATTTAAAGTTGAGTTTTGAGAAAAATTTAAAGTTGAATTTAAAGTTAAATTTGAAATTGAATTTAAAGTTCAATTTAAAGTTGAATTTAAAATTACATTTAAAGTTGAATTTAAAGTAAAATTTAAAATTGAATTTAAAGTTGAATTTAAAGTTAAATTTAAAGTTGAATTTAAAGTTGAATATAAAGTAAAATTTTTAGTATAATTTAAAGTTGAATTTAATGTTTAATTTAAAGTTGAATTAAAAGTTAACTGTAAGGTCGAATTTAAAGTTAAATTTTAAGTTTAATTTTAAGTTAAATTTAAAGTTGAATATAAAGTAAAATTTTTAGTATAATTTAAAGTTGAATTTAAAGCTGAATTTAGAGTTGAATTTTAAGTTGAATTAAAAGTTGAATTATAATGTGAATTTAAAGTTGAATTTAAAGTTAAATTTAAAATAAAATTTAAAGTTGAATTTAATGTTAAATTTAAAATTAAATTTAAAGCTGAATTTAAATTTGAACTTAAAGTTAAATTTAAAGTTGAATTTAAAGTTTAATTTCAAGTTGAATTTAGAGTTGAATTTAAGGTTGAATTTAAAGTTGAATTTAAAGTTTAATTTAAAGTTGAATTAAAGTTGAATTTAAGTTTAATTTAAAGTTGAATTTAAAGTTAAATTTGAAGTTGAATTTAAAATTGAATTAAAAGTTAAATTTTAAGTTGAATTTAAAGTTAAATTTGAAGTTGAATTTAAAATTGAATTAAAAGTTAAATTTAAAGCTTTAAAGTTGAATTTAAAGTTAAATTTAAAGTTGAATTTAAAGCTAAATTTGAAGTTGAATCTTAAATTGAATTAAAAGTTAAATTTTAAGTTGAATTTAAAGTTAAATTTAAAGTTGAATTTAAAAAGGAATTTAAAGTTAATTTTAAAGTTGAATTTAAAGTTTAATTTAAAATTAAATTTAAAGTTGAATTTAAATTTGAATTTAAAGTTGAATTTAAAGTTAAATTTAAGGTTGAATTTAAAGTTGAATTTAAATTTGAACTTAAAGTTAAATTTAAAGTTGAATTTAAAGTTTAATTTTAAGTTGAATTTAAAGTTGAATTTAAAGTTAAATTTAAGGTTGAATTTAAAGTTGAATTTAAAGTTAAATTTAAAGTTGAATTTAAAGTTAAATTTGAAGTTGAATTTAAAATTGAATTTAAAGCTAAATTTTAAGTTGAATTTAAAGTTAAATTTGAAGTTGAATTTAAAATTGAATTAAAAGTTAAATTTAAAGCTTTAAAGTTGAATTTAAAGATAAATTTAAAGTTGAATCTTAAATTGAATTAAAAGTTAAATTTTAAGTTGAATTTAAAGTTAAATTTAAAGTTGAATTTAAAAAGGAATTTAAAGTTAATTTTAAAGTTGAATTTAAAGTTTAATTTAAAGTTAATTTTAAAATTGAATTTAAAGTTGAATTTAAAGTTGATTTTATAGTATTGAATTTCAAGTTGAATTTAAAGTTGAGTTTAAAATTGAATTTAAAGTAAAATTTAAAGCTGAATTTAAAGTTGAATTTAAAATTGAATTAAAAGTTGAATTTTAAGTTGAATTTCAAGTTGAATTTAAAGTTGAATTTAAAGTTAAATTTAAGGTTGAATTTAAAGTTAAATTTAAAGTTGAATTTAAAGTTGAACTTAAAGTTAAATTTAAAGTTGAACTTAAAGTTGAATTTAAAGTGGAATCAAAAGTAAAATTGAAAGTTTTAAAGTTGAATTTAAAGTTAAATTTAAAGTTAAATTTAAGGTTGAATTAAAGATGAATTAAAGTTAAATTTAAAGTTTAATTTAAAGTTGAATTTAAAGTTGAATTTAAAGTTAAATTTAAGGTTGAATTTAAAGTTGAATTTAAAGTTGAACTTAAAGTTAAATTTAAAGTTTTAAAGTTGAATTTAAAGTTAAATTTAAAATTGAATTTAAAGTTAAATTAAAAGTTGAATTTAAAGTTGAATTTAAAGTTGAATTTTAAGTTTAATTTAAAGTAGAATTTAAAGCTTAATTTAAAGTTGAATTTCGAGTAAAATTTAAAGTTGAATTATAAGTTAAATTTAAAATTGAATTTAAAGTTAAATTTAAAGTTAAATTTAAAGTTGAATTGAAAGTTGATTTTAAAGTTAAATTTAAGGTTGAATTTAAAGTTGAATTTATAGTTGAAAGTAAAGTTGAATTTAAAGTTGAATTATAATTTGAATTTAAAGTTGAATTTAAAGTTAAATTTAAAGTTGAACTTAAAGTTTAATTTAAATTTTAATTTAAAGTTGAAATTAAAGTTAAATTTAAAGTTGAATTTAAAGTTAGATTTAAAGTTGAATTTAAAGTTGAATTTAAAGTTGAATTTATAGTTGAAAGTAAAGTTGAATTCAAAGTTGAATTATAATTTGAATTTAAAGTTGAATTTAAAGTTAAATTTAAAGTTGAACTTAAAGTTTAATTTAAATTTTAATTTAAAGTTGAAATTAAAGTTAAATTAAAAGTTGAATTTTAAGTTAAATTTAAAGTTAAATTTGAAGTTGAATCTAAAGTTAAATTTAAAGTTAAATTTGAAGTTAATTTAAAGTTGAATTTAAAGTTGAATTTAAAGTTGAAATAAAAGTTGAATTTAAAGTTAAATTTAAATTTAAATTTAAAGTTAAATTTGAAGTTTAATTTAAAGTTGAAATAAAAGTTGAATTTAAAGTTGAATTTAAAGTTAAATTTAAAGTTGAATTTAAAGTGGAATTAAAAGTAAAATTTAAAGTTGAATTTAAAGTTGAATCAAAAATTAATTTATAGTTAAATTTAAAGTTGAATTAAAGTTGCATTAAAGTTAAATTTAAAGTTAAATTTAAAGTTGAATTTTAAGTTTAATTTAAAGTAGAATTTAAAGCTTAATTTAAAGTTGAATTTCGAGTAAAATTTAAAGTTGAATTATAAGTTAAATTTAAAATTGAATTTAAAAATGAATTTAAAGTTAAATTTAAAGTTGAATTGAAAGTTGATTTTAAAGTTAAATTTAAGGTTGAATTTAAAGTTGAATTTATAGTTGAAAGTAAAGTTGAATTTAAAGTTGAATTATAATTTGAATTTAAAGTTGAATTTAAAGTTAAATTTAAAGTTGAACTTAAAGTTTAATTTAAATTTTAATTTAAAGTTGAAATTAAAGTTAAATTAAAAGTTGAATTTTAAGTTAAATTTAAAGTTAAATTTAAAGTTGAATTTAAAGTTGAATTTTGAGTAAAATTTAAAGTTGAATTTTGAGTAAAATTTAAAGTTGAATTTTGAGTAAAATTTAAAGTTGAATTTAAAGTCTTATTTAAAGTTGATTTTAAAGTAAAATTTAAGGTTGAATTTAAAGTTGAATTTATTTTATTTAATAATTTTATAGTTGAAAGTAAAGTTGAATTTAAAGTTGAATTATAATTTGAATTTAAAGTTGAATTTAAAGTTAAATTTAAAGTTGAACTTAAAGTTTAATTTAAATTTTAATTTAAAGTTGAAATTAAAGTTAAATTAAAAGCTGAATTTTAAGTTAAATTTAAAGTTAAATTTGAAGTTGAATTTAAAGTTGAAATAAAAGTTGAATTTAAAGTTAAATTTAAATTTAAATTTAAAGTTAAATTTGAAGTTTAATTTAAAGTTGAAATAAAAGTTGAATTTAAAGTTGAATTTAAAGTTAAATTTAAAGTTAAATTTGAAGTTAAATTTAAAGTTGAGTTTAAAGTTGAATTTAAAGTTGAATTTAAAATTGAATTTAAAGTTGAATTGAAAGTTGAATTTAAAGTTGAAATAAAAGTTGAATTTAAAGTTAAATTTAAATTTAAATTTAAAGTTAAATTTGAAGTTTAATTTAAAGTTGAAATAAAAGTTGAATTTAAAGTTGAATTTAAAGTTAAATTTAAAGTTAAATTTGAAGTTAAATTTAAAGTTGAGTTTAAAGTTGAATTTAAAGTTGAATTTAAAATTGAATTTAAAGTTGAATTGAAAGTTGAATTTAAAGTTGAAATAAAAGTTGAATTTAAAGTTGAATTTAAAGTTAAATTTAAAGTTGAATTTAAAGTTGAATTTAAAGTTGAATTTAAAATTGAATTTAAAGTTGAATTTAAAGTTGAATTTAAAGTTGAATTTAAAATTGAATTTAAAGTTCAATTTAAAGTTGAATTTAAAGTTGAATTTAAAGTTGAATTTAAAGTTAAATTTAAAGTTAAATTTGAAGTTAATTTAAAGTTGAATTTAAAGTTGAATTTAAAGTTGAAATAAAAGTTGAATTTAAAGTTAAATTTAAATTTAAATTTAAAGTTAAATTTGAAGTTAAATTTAAAGTTGAAATAAAAGTTGAATTTAAAGTTGAGTTTAAAGTTAAATTTAAAGTTAAATTTGAAGTTAAATTTAAAGTTGAAGTTGGAGTTAAATTTAAAGATTAGTTTAAAGTTAAATTTTAAGTTAAATTTAAAGTTGAATTAAAAAAAAAATTTAAGTTGAATTTAAAGTTCTAAAGTTAAATTTAAAGTTGAATTTAAAGTTGAAATAAAAGTTGAATTTAAAGTTGAATTTAAAGTTAAATTTAATGTTAAATTTGAAGTTAAATTTAAAGTTGAAGTTGGAGTTAAATTTAAAGATTAGTTTAAAGTTAAATTTTAAGTTAAATTTAAAGTTGAATTTAAATTTGAATTTAAAGTTGAATTTAAAGCTGAATTTAAAATTGAATTTAAAGTTGAATTTAAAGTTAAATTTAAAGTTGAATTAAAAAAAAAATTAAAGTTGAATTTAAAGTTCTTAAGTTAAATTTAAAGTTGAATTTAAAGTTCAATTTTAAGTTGAAATTAAAGTTGAACTTAAAAGTTAAATTTAAAGTTTAATTTCAAGTTAAATTTTAATAATTAATAACGCGAAAATCAGTCTTAGAGTGGAAACTCATTTCTCAGGAAACCAGATATCAATCGACTCACAACAATCTATTTCCCTTAGATCAGTTGAACCCGATAAATCCATTCGACACAGCTGGTACATGTCATCGATAGTTGCTACTAGCGAGGCTTTGAAATATGCCGTGGTATCTTTTGACTGCTTCTAGTCACTGCTTCTAGTGTACTGCTACTTCTACTACTTCTTAAGGGAAATACATAAATAAAAGTAAGTTCTGCAGTACGAAAACACACACTGGTTGCCATATTTTGATAAAGTATACGTCTTGGTTCAGCTTCCTGTTTTTTAGTGAAATACTAACAGAAATTTTTTTGGACAAAAGGCTGCGCTGACATAGGAAGTTCTTAGTTCACTGTGTTAAGCAACAATTTATACAACCGGCTTAAAAGTTAAAATATATTTTGTATTAAAGTGGGAACATTGTCTTGGTCAGATTCATTTGCTTATTTCTTTATCCCGCTCGCCAAACGGACACCGACGAAATAATGAAATAAAATCGAAAGAAAACTTTAATTCACTTTACATTTCTGATATCTTTGAACGTGTCAAGCAAGCATATCTATGTGTGTTTGTATGTGAATCCATTTGAAGTCTTTCATTCATACCCATTTACCACTTCCAGTCTTTTTTTCAATGTAGACTGTTACCTATACGGCTATCTATGCCGCACTAAAATCCAATAAATGGTACCAACCTACATTCAAACGAAAGATCAGAGAAAACCAACGAACAACAAATTCTTTCACTTCGATGACAACAATTCAACAAGAACCAACGATGAATCGAATACAAAAGAAATAAAATTAAAAGAAAAAAAAAGTGTGTATAGTATATCTAAGGAACTTACCGCCCGACCTGCAGAGTGAACACACCATACACCACACACACCCATAAGACTGAGTGGAAGAAACACAAACCTCTGCGGATGACGAAAAAGACGACGGACGATGAAATCGGAGGAGGGCAAGGAACCCACGGCGATTCCGAGAATCCATAAGCCATACAGCCGCCTATAAACGGTTTCCTGAATGTGGGTTAAGCAATGCATTACAAATCTGAGAAATCTCATCATCATCAACATCATCATCACCCAGCTCCGTCCGCAACCGAATCGTTTTCGGTTCAACCGGCCGACCGTCGTGTCTCGTGTCTGTCGGTCGGTCGCTGTGTCATTATCGTCGTCGTCAACGGCAATTCCGACTGAAACGTCAAAAAGTTTTCCATTCCAGAGTGTTTTCACGGATGTTTTCATGGGCTAGACTGACCATTTAACAACAACGTTGGTGGTGTTAGGTTGGTTGTTTTCTTTCTTTTTTTTTTTTTTTGTTTTTGTTGTGATTTTCATTTCTCGAAAAATAAAAAGAAAACAAAAAACAAACTACGACGCGATGGAATTTAATGTAACGGCCTAGTACGGTGTATTCCAATCAGACAGCCAAGTCGTGTTTAACCAAATATCAGCGAATTAACATTGAAATTCCATTGCATATCTAATTGTTGACCATTTAACGAGTTGACAAGCAACCTATGTATGCATCATGAGAAAAGAGCATTTCCAACTTAATGGAGGCACTGACTTCTTGTGCTCTTTAGTTTTAGTTAAGGGCTTGGGTATTTGGAGAAAAAAAAATTGGTGTCAGATGACAAGTAATAAAAGAGCGAGTTCTGCAGATATGGAGTAGTGAACATTTGTTTAGTTTGAAAACTAAGTAATAGCATTTATGAAGAAAAAGGGGTAAGCTTCTTATAAAAAATTAAGTGTATGTGTAAGTTCTCTATGATTGACATAGATATTTATTCTTAAAGTCAAATAACATAACCGAAATAATGTTATGAAATGCTTTTGGAAATAGCTAAGAATCCATTTTAATGGTCATCAGCTCCACGTTGGGCGCCATTCCAAAAGAGAATGAAGCTACGGTCTCAACTTAGTTGATGACTGTAAAATGTATCTTTTTTTTGTAAAGTGTGAAACGTTCAAGACTATTAATCTACTAGTTAATGTAAATCCAACTGTAGCTTGATCTGAATTGTAATTATTTGCTTCATAGAGCGTCAAGTACCAAATAAATTTGTGTCCTCGGCTTAGAACTGAAATTCATTGAGTCAAATAATATGATATTTATCTTATAAACAAATAGTTAAAAATCAATTTTAATGGTAATAAGTCCCACGTTGGGCGCCATTCCAAAAAGAGAAAAAAATTTACTGAACTTAGTAGAAGACCGTAAAATGTATCTTTTTGAATTAAGTCAGAAACGTACAAGACTAATCATCTACTCGCTAATATAAAGTAAGCAATAATTTGATCTGAGTTGAAATTATTTGCTTCATAAAGCGTCATATACCAAATAACAGTATGTCGTCGGCTAAGTACTGGAATTCATTAAGTCAAATGATATGATATTCAAATTAAAAATTTTCAATTGTAAGGCGACTATGTTTTCGTGAAGATAGTTCTTTTACTTGCGAGGAGTTTCAACACAAGAGATGGATGAATTAATTTGGCCCTGTGGTGTTTTAATGATAAAGTGCCTTTCCAAGCTCAGCTTTTTAGCAGGTTTTGCTCTGAATGCGATCA
Source organism: Melanostoma mellinum (assembly GCA_914767635.1). Taxonomy (NCBI): domain Eukaryota; kingdom Metazoa; phylum Arthropoda; class Insecta; order Diptera; family Syrphidae; genus Melanostoma; species Melanostoma mellinum. The sequence continues at coordinate 197,387,590 of OU612058.1, read as the reverse complement.
CAATAAGTAACACCCCACTGTAAGTTTTGGTTTTCTCCAAAGGGACAATTTTACCCAACTTTCTAAGCCTGATAAAGGCTGGACATTTTGTAAGAAAATAATAAGAGATGAGATATCGTATGACTGCAAGACAGATTCATAGTCTCAAAATGTGAAGATTTTCTTTTTCCGGCCAATGGGCGGATTATTATTTCAAGGATTTTCCCATTTAATCAAGAGCGAATTTTGTTCCATTTGAATGAGTGTGTTACTATGAGAGTGCTACCATAAAATTATAAGAGAGCATTTGGTCAGAAAAGATTAACCACGCTTAATTGGACATTGCTATGGCGCAATGTTTATTGTTGTCTTTTTTAAGTATTTTTTTCTTGACCGAGTGTTAGCCTTTTTGTACTACCTTGACCTACATCCCCACACAATGGAGAGAGGTCAAGGTTGTAATTATATCAGATCAGTTTATCATCATTCCTATTTAAAACGTTAGAACGACTGATTGATGTCCACCTGCGTACTGCTATAGATCCAAACTGATATCTACAGCACAGCACGACTACAGCATGGGTAAATCTTTAGAAATGGCCCAACACGCTTTGGTTTGTACAATAGAACATTTCCTACATCACAAAAAATGTACTCTGGTTGCATTCCTTCACTTAGAGGGCGCTTTTTTTAACGTTAGTAACCTGCCAATCAAAATGGAACTAACAAGTCTTAAAATAAAAAGTTCAAAAGTTGAACTGATAAATCTTATGTTAAAAAGTAGTAGAATCTACTTAACTGTAGGAGACTTTTCTACAAAGAGATCTGTCGACCGCAAGTCGAAGTCATATCTCCTCTTCTATGGAACCTAGTCACTAACGAATTTCTGCTTATCTCAGAAGTGGAGGATTTTAAAGTGATTGCATGATGATGTCTCCTTTGCGGTATCAGTAAAACATGCTCAAGTCATTGCGGATGACTGATGCAAATTGCTCTTAAAAACTAGTAAAATGGACGGGAAAAGTTATATAGGGGCTAATCCCCCGAGTGGTACCCGTGGCGTAATGGTTAGCATGTCCACCTGCTAACCCAGAGGTTCGAGGTTCGAATTCCAGCAGGGGCAAAATGCAAAAATGTTCTTCCACGGGTATCGCCTTTCGCGAGGAATTGGCAAGTCCTCTGTTAGTAAATTCATTGCCATGAAAAGCGCATTCTCAATTAGCAGTTCGGAACCGGCGAAAAATTGTAGGTCCCCTCCATTCCCTCACAAGGCATGGTTGTGAGAAATGCGCTAGGCCCAGGGGCTCCTCGCTCTGTTGCGCCACCCTATTTATTTCTTTTTTTTTTTTTTAATCCCCCGAGAACTGAACTCGTTCTCTTCACCAGGAAACACAAAATTCTACAACTATTAACTCCATCATTCAATGGAATACCACTTAAATTTTCAGACGAGGTAAAGTATCTTAGTATCATCTTTGACAAAAAGCTATACTGGAAATTGAATATTCAGGAAAGAATCAGGAAAGCCTCCGTAGCCCTTTTTTCCTGTAAAACCTTAACACTTGCGTTCCATAAGCACATTGGCACATTGGCTCCGTAATCGGTGTTATTGCCGGACATTGCTTCATAAATGTATACACGCCAGAAGACTTGTCGTTCCATCAAACGACTTCTGCAGAAGCAGCTTAAACGAAGAAGAGGAAGAGACAATCCCACACCACCTCTGCTCATGTCATGCACTCTCCCTCAAAGAAGCCTGCATATATAGGGGAATACTTCCTTGATAAAATCCAAGCGATCTTGTGAACACAGTGACCTTTCCCCTCTATCGCCTCTGTGGTTGAGGTACTCCCTCACACACTTCTTAGGGTATCACAATGGAGCGAGTATTGGTCTAAGTGTGTAAGTCGTTTTTGGTGAGAGCCATTTTAACTTAACCTAGCCTTTTAGTTGAAGTCTTATTCTACATAACATTTAGGCCAACAACTGATTTCCTTTAAAATCATAGGTTACTTTGACACTGACAGCAGTTTCCCGCTTTAAATCTAGACAGGAAGACATAGTATCATACCTTTGCGAAACGTAATGAGTCACTTTACGCTTGAACATAAGTACATACAAAGCGAAAAGCCATAGCGCATTTCTCACAACCTAGCCTTGTGGGGGGATTGAAAGGGAGCTACAATTTTCAACCGATTCCGAACGGCTAATCGAGGAAGCGCTTTTCATGGCAATGGATTTACTATCGGGGCAATCTCAAATTGTCCAAGGCGATACCCGTGAACAAACATTATTGAATCTGTTTGGACTCAAACCAGACAGACATGCTAACCATCACTCCGCGGGTACCAGGAACTTGCTTGTAGCAAAGTCATTGAATGTTAGTTATGCTCAATTAGATGTTCTTTAGTCATCTCTTGTAACAAAATAGACAGACACTGAATCTTTGTTCAAATGTCTAACCCATCACTCAAGCGATACAAAAATTAATAACGCACTTAAGAGCACCACATTGGGCGCCATTCGATGATATATGCAAGTTGTTTGGCTCATCATCGAAAACAGTTCGTACCTATTTTTGATCAATCATAGGATAACTTAAAGAAGTAAAAAAAGGTTTAATTTGTATTTATTTTAATTTTAATCGCTTACAAAGAAAAACATAAGCCCTACAAAATATTGCAGGCCTTTTATGAATTTTCATGACTATTACAAGGGAATTCAACATTCAAAAGAAAAAATAAGAGAGTACTCGCGTAGTCTACGTCACCGAAGATTACACATACATGCAGTAATATGAAACTTTTTGTAACGTGTAGGAAGCGGAGGCTTCCATAAACCTTTCCTATCGCACTATTTAGATGGTTATTCCACGTCAAGGAACGGTTGAAAACCATGCCCAGATTTTTAGCAGAGCTTATGTAATCAATGGGTGTGTCATCAAGCTTCAAAGAAAGTCGATTCAGCAAAGACTATACGAAAGATGGGTATAGCTTTTGACTTGACAGGATTTAAGATTATGGTGTTTTGATTGGACCAACGGGAGATGAGTTGCAAATTTTCGTTCATTAAGGCAAGCGCCTAATTTTTCGCCGACCAAGGTCGACTGATCAGACAATGGTACAATGGACATCATGTGCATATAAGTAGAGTTTGCGGTTTTTTGTAACAAGTGGGAGTTCGCTTATATATTGCGAGAAAAGAATTGGTCCAAGTTTTGATCCCTGTGGCACACCGGTTAGAATATTCATAAAGTTGCACTAACGACCATTTGCGACAACACCTCCACTGAGATAAGAAAGGATTAGCTACATGGCTTGATGGAGAAACTACATAAATTTTGAACCTTTTTGCACCATATTGAATGGTTGACAGTGTCGAAAGCATTTCAGAAGTCCAATAGAGTTAAAAGTGATATTTGGTCGCCATCAATCGCAGTTCTTATTTCATCAGAAACTATAAGTAAGGCTGTGCAGTTCCATTGCGGACGGAAGCCAGACTGGCAGGAACTGAACAGATTGTTCGAGGACATGTAATTTTCTATCTGATTTAAGACTTCTTCTTCGAAGACTTTTGAAAGAAAGGGTAAAACAGCTATTGGTTGGAACTAACGTTTTTTTCTTGGGGATAAGAATCATTTTAACTTTCCCTCCCAGAAGAAATACGGACGTTGTCAAAATGGTGTTAAAAATGTGCGTTATGAAGTATCCAAGTTTTTAAGAAAATACCGTCTTCATAAACCCAAATATAATGGGTAATGCTTTCAATGCCCCTTCACCTATAAAATCTAGCAATTGAAAACATTTACATGTTATTATTACATGTTTACAATTTCCTTATATAATAATTCAAGAAAGCGTGTAATCAAATACTTTCTTATGTAACTTAGTAAAACTCTTCAATTCCGACTTAAATATTCCAATTAAAATTGGGCGTTCTCTTTCACTTATGTATTCCGATGCATTCATCAATTCCTCACAGTCAGTCTACCCCCATTAAGAGTAATTGTTTCCAATCTAAAATGAAGCAATTAATAATATACGCATTAGAAATATCACCCCCATTGGACAAATGGTAATGTCTATTTTATTGAACCCATTTCTCAGTGCCCTGCCATCATCTTTAAATGCTCATTAATTCTCCTTCTGTGTGTCCATGTGTTTTTTTCGTATGTCAACTTTTCATTTCTTTTCATAGTTTTTTTTTTATTTATTTTGTTAAAAAATCAAATTACCATCGCCCCTTTACTCTGCTGTCAGAGACATTACTTTCCCACCGAACGCTCACTGTCCTCGATCATCATCGTTTTTCTTCTTGTTGGCAAACTTTCAGACATTTAAACACCTCTTCGATTGACGTCTAAGCGACACACGCCTGTCTGTGCGAAAGGAACTGTTAAATGAAAAGCCGAAAGTAAATTAAAAAAAAATTAGAAAAAAAGTTGATATCACACAAAAATGTCTGATTGTGAGATTGTGATGAAAAAAACGTGTGTTATAATTATATGTACATAAAAATATAAAAAACCATATGCCTTCCTACGCAATCTAAAATCACTGTCCCCCGCACCTGAAAATATTTTTTTTAATGTTGTGTCTGGCGACTTTTTTTCTTTACATTTTTTTTTTAAATTTTATTTTCGCTTTCGATAAAAATGAATATTTGAACATGTCCAGATAGATACATAATATGTACATATTGACCTGTCAATAAAGAAGAGTTGAAACAATTTTTGTTCTTCATTGCCGTTCTTAGTTTTGAATAATTTCTGTGCAATGATTTTGCAGTTGTCTTCAAAACTCATTCAGAAGATTTGTACATACACATCAACGAAGTTTATCGAGAAAATCACGAATATACCATGCACATTTGTACATTTGTACTTGGGTATGTAAGTTTAAATCTTAGTAAAAAAAATAAATAAATAAATAAATATTAATAAATCATATGGATTTTGATTAAAATCTCAGCATCGTTTGACCCATCAGCGTAATTTACTCATACATAAGTAGGTATTCACGCATGTACCAATGTACCTATAATAAAAGCTAAACCGTGAATTGAAAATTATGGAATCCTTTCGCTTGCAGTTCTGGGACGAATGCTTAACGATACAACATTTGAGTATCCTGCTTGGAAAATAGATAGCATGCAAGTGCACGAGTTTAACGCAGATTTTTTTAAAGCTTTTGACAGGGTGCACCATAAACTTTTTTTAAATTAGGGAAAATGGTTTTCAAATCTGGGTTCCTGAGTTATCTGATCGAAAACAGAAAGTCAAAATCGAAGGAAAAACATCTTAGAAAAGTTTTTATTGGGCCTGCCTCCAGGAAGTCACTTGGGGGACCGCTTCTTTATAATTAATTTGTCATTGACATTCCAGAATGCCTGAAATTTAATGTTTTTCTGATTCGTTGCTAAGTATCTTGAAGCGTAACACAGAAGTTTTCAAAAATTGCTATACTTGGAAAACGATTTATATGATGAGCATTGTGCATCCTTGATAACATCTACATTCGAAAATTGTAGCATTATTTGGTCTCCTTTTTATCAAAGCTCTTCTGACAGAATTGACAATATTCAAAGAATAAAAGCGCGTGGCTATCTGAAAAAACGAGAGAATCTATCTACCGAACCGCAGAAGAAACTAGACGAAAGGACATCACAAACGGAGCAGCAGAGGGAACTATCATTTGGCCGGACCTCTGGAATATCTTCTTGATGCTTGGAGATTGCTTTCTGGTTTGATACGCTGAAACCGAACCAAGTGAAGGACAGTGGATGGAACGTTGGCTACTCCTGGCTACCGAGAAGACTGAAGTAGTGCTCCTAACGAAAAAACGAAAGTCGACTTCACCGTCAAAAAACGTGGTGAAACACCACGAAACAGTGTTCGATATGAAACTGAAGCTGAGCTTTTGGGGAGCAGATCAGGACGCTGCAGATCGCGCTTCCAAAGTAACAATCTATCGATATCTCTATCGATATCGATCATTGTCGTGTAAACCGAAACTTTTGATGGCTTGCGCTGCAAGACTAAAACATTAAAAGTACCGGAAACAGGTGATGATATCGACAAAAAAGCCCGGTGCTTTGTGAATAGCGAGTGCGTATTGCACATTGCACTGTGTCTGAGCCAACAAACAATTGAAGTTATCAGAAAGAAGGTGAAGCAAACTTCTATATCACACAGGTCCCCACCGAATACGGGTACTTCAGTGCCTCCTTGCACAATATTGGGAAAAGAAGGGCTTTCGTGCCAATACGGGCTTTTATTGGCAAATGACGTGTTCGAGTGCAATGGATGGTAATCTCTCCGCATTAGGAAACAAAAAAAAGGCAAGCAAAATAACATCGAAGACGAAGAGTACTAGTGGCATGTATCTGACTTCTGTCAAGCCGAAAAATAAGCACAAATTTAATCTTCACTCTGGTTTCAGTTATCTGATTCGTAAACGATGATGTGATCCGTGTCGAAGGTATTAAAACTATTACAAGAAAAAGAAACTCTGAAACTCTTTCTTATGATCCAAAAATTGTTCATGTACTGCTATGTTATTCATTAAAACTCAAACAAAAATTTATAAAATAGCATACTCTTAGGCAAGCCATAACATATATTTCACTAAAACATTGATTACACTTTGGCAGCAAAAAAATAAGGAACAAGTTGACTTCTTTGTTGCATCTTTTTGGGATAGATTTTTAATATTAGATATGCCATCACAGATCGCACACTCCGACAGTTCCATGTAGATCGTTGCACTTTGAAATTTTGGGTATACAAACAAAAACTGTTACTTTTCGTAAAGTGTTAAAGTGTACGGTATTTCTTTTTTACTTGCGATCATAGGTACTATTAGGTAAGATTTGCAATCGTGCAGAAAAAAATGTTTGAGATAACAGTCAAACATGACATTATGATGATAGAAAAAACGAAAAAAGTGGGTCCTGAAATTCTGTCTGACTGTCTGTCTGTCCGTATATATGGATCTACAGCCTGAACCGCTTAACCGATTTTCTTCAAAATACGCTGTTAGACTCTGTGGGGTATCCTACAGAGAGATTTTTGGAACGGAGCCTCTAGGTCTTGAAATAAGGGTACTTGCCATACAACCTTTATGTTAATACTTATTTTTCTCTAAAACGGCTCTAACGATTTCGATAGAATTTTGTTTTAAGGATTAGTTTTAGATTTTCGTTCTAGTGATGCAAAAAATTTTTTGAAAAAGTCTAAAAACGGTACCTGCCATAGTACTGGTTTTTTTCAAAACCGTCTTTATCGTTAATGGCTTACTTGATGCTGACGAATTTTTGTGTTTTTGAAGTCCTAAGTTGTTTAAAAAAGATTGTAATTCAATATTTAAAAAAAATATAAATTTTGAAATCTTTATAGATTTAATAAAAAATCAAAACCATATCTTTGAATTTTTTTAAATTTTTTGTCGAAACAACTTCTGGCAATATCTTAAGCCTTGCATACTTTACTTTTAAAAATGTGAAAATATAAAACCGTTTTGAAAAAACTGGTCCAACGATTTTGATTCATTTTTCAGAGCTTATGTGTATTAAAACGCCATTCTTTTCCAGTTGCGAACTGGATTTAACCTTTGGAAATAAATTTTTTTTTTTCAGTATTTTGTTTGGCTTAATTCAATTTTCATAATTAATGTGTAGTTGGCAGCCCTGTACCACCAAATATATTAAGAGCGAGTATTAAAACCTTTTACTCAGTCTTAAGATTTTGATATTTGTACGATTAGCACACAATCGAAAGCTCGTGCGACACATTGGTGTAAATTTTTTTCATGTTTTGTTTGATGTTTGGCAATCAAGGGAGTCAAGCGATCGAAATTGTGTAACTCAGTGAGAAATTTGCAATTTGAAAAATGTGTTAGAAGTAGTTTATACTTTTTCAACATCTTTGTAATAATGTGTGATTTAAAAACTAAAACATGTAAGAGAAAGATGTGTAGTTTTTTTTTTTAATATGACAAAGAAATAAATTAAGCGGTTTGAAACCGAATAATTTTTTTCAAGCTTTGCTTGAGTTTGCTTCATATCTTCTGTTCCGACAAATTTTAGCAAGTCTGTTAATTTTTCATAGCTAAGACATATTTCCTCAGTATAAATGTAAGAGCAGAAGTGCTAAGCTTTTACCGGAAACATTTTACATTAAACGGTTTTGAAAGAGCGCCAATTGTTGTTTTTGGGCATATCCTTGACGAGACATGCTTGGCACCGTTATTTTTTAAAATATTGAGCTTAATTAGGCTAAAATAAAACGAAAATTTAGAGTAAAATTTTTTGACATCTCGTTTCGTTTTCTAGATTTTGATACTTTCGGAAACAAATTCTATTTCTGTAACAAATTTTAAAGCGGATGTGTTTATTTAGTGTCTTTTTATTTATGTTCCCTAAAAAAATTTAACATTAAAATAAAGTTTATCTATTTTACTATTTTAAATTGATTCTGTGTTATTTGTGTAAAATCTTATTTATACTATATTAGCTGACCCGGCAAACTTTGCACCGCCTCAGAATCAATAAATTAGTAAGTTGAATGATAATTCTATATTTCAACCTTAATAAAAAAAACCGGTTAAAACTTAACCGCATCAGAAAGAATTCGTAATTTAAAAAGAAAATGTCCGGTATGTTTTATTATTTAAAAAATTGTTATAGCAATTTTTTATTTAAAAAATTACTATAGCAATTTTTTATTTCAAATTACAAAAGTTTGAACATCATTTTGAAACAGTTATTATATTTTTGAATGCTGGCCAAGAAGTGTTTAGAATCAATTCCGATCCCAGAATCTAATGAGCATAATGGCTCTGGTGGTGCAACCAATTGTGCCAATTTTACTTTTCCACCAGCACAACATAACTCGGTAGATTCAACACTGTATTTTAATGTCCTACAATATTGGCAAACGGATGTCATGTCCCTGATTTGTGGGTACAATAATTTATTTCCGGATCATAGTAGATGGCTGCTCGTTCCAGGATCACACTAGTATCTACATCTGTGGGATCGCTCAACTTCGTTTTGTTGTGCTCGCTGTTGTTGTGTCTGATGTACACGAACTCATTGCGTTCTTATTCTATATTATTCACTTCATTTCCATACACTAAATTACGCATTTCTGACTTAGTTAAACAAAAGCATTGTTTCAATTTAATTTTTAATAAGGGGGAAGCTGCTCTAGAAACCGAAAGTTTTATTTTGTTTGCAAAAATTATATACTAAAGGATGGATGCCGGCAAAAATGTCTAAATGCCCAAACTCTCCATTTTGCGGCAGCGCCCCTCAAGTATGCCATATGATTTTATAGTACTTAAAACTTAAACGCGTTTTTCTCGAAATCACTTGTTTTGAACAGGCCGAAGGCATTACTCGAGCAAATCTTCACCGATCTATACGAAATTTTGACAATACATTTGAAACACCTTTTTCCAAGGGATTTTTTTTTGTATTGCATAGATTTTTTTATACTAAAAATTATAATATTTTGTTCAAACGTGCACATTTGGAGAAAAAAACAAAATATGGAAAAATCCTTCGTACGTCTTTTGCTGTTGTTATTTATAGAAACTAAAAATTTTGGGGAATTTGTTCCAGAACCAAAATTAAGGAGGTTACATCTTCGAACAGTGGTACCCGTACCGTGATGGTTAGCATGTCCAACTAATCCAGAGGTTCGAGGTTCGAATCCCAGCAAAGGCAAAAAATTTTTCCTCGGGTATCGCCTTTCGCGAGAAATTGGCAAGTCCTCCGTTAGTAAATTCATTGCCATGAAAAGCGCTTTCTCAATTAGCCGTTTGGAACCGGCAGAAAATTGTAGGTCCCTCCGTTCCCTCACAAGGCATGGTTGTAAGAAATGCGCTAGGCCCAGGGGCTCTTCGCTCTATTGCGCCACCCCATTCATTTATTTATTTATTTTACATCTTCGGACATGGACCCGTCTTAAAAATCAGATGCCTCCGGAGAAATGCTGGACAGCCGCCATTTTGAATTTAATTTACACGAAAATTTTACAAATTTGTATTTGTATAATAAAACCTAAATTATAAAACCCCTTTCACAGATTTTCGATTGATCTTTTTGTTGAGTCACAAAAAAAATCACAAATTATACCCATTTTTCATGCTTTATAGACCACCACCCCCTTTAGAAAAAAGAAATTGTTACCTGTTATATATTCCAGTTCTTTTTTCATATTTACTTACTTTTTAGCGTTCCCTGGACATCCACAAATAATTTAAAACCTAAATTTGACAAATCAGTCTAGCCGTTCTCGAGTTTAAGCGAGACTAACGCATAGCAATTGATTATATAGATAGAAGATAGATCGATAGATATATCGATAGATAGATAGATTGTAAAATTATGAAAATCTACTGCCTTTTTTCCCTAACTTACTTCAATCGAAATATGAAAGGGTTTTGCCATAGGCAACTTGACTGAAGTGAGCTGTTCCAATGTTACACATTTAACCATAATTCAATTTCCATTCAATTGATTCGTACGAAAAACGAGTCAACGGTTGTAGGAAGCTTTGTACTCTGTAACGTTGTGTCTATCAATAAACAGTGGGAGTGACATCAAAAGATTCTACATATATAAACTGATAAAGAAGCCGCTGCTTTATATTTCAGTGGATGCTTCTGATTGAACAATTTTGCATAATCTCACAAAAAAAAAACATAGCAATTTCATTGCTAAGAACATAATCTGACAAACAAATGACCTTTCAAACGAAAATAAAGTTGAAAATCTTTCACCACAATATGTGTGTCTGTTGTCAACAACCAACACTCTCCAATCATTCGTTTACTCTGTTTTAGTGTCTCAGATAACAAGTTGTAATCATTGCCGAGATTATAAGCTTTATGCCTATCATTAAGTATAGGTATAGAGTTTGTCAACGTAAGACTATTGTTGTGTCAATATTATTGGAAAAGACCCCCAGTGATGCAAACAAAGTCAAAACAACCGATTATTTATAACTGTACAGTGGTACAGTGTTGTACTGTTGTGCCCCTTTTTCACTCTACAAATGTGTATGTACCTGTACCTACATATATGTTTAAATGCTTTTCGTCTGGAAGTTTTTCTCTGCCCCAACCGCAAATCTACAAAACCATGAAATACAAATAAGCTTCAAGTAGCACGGCCTTTTGAGAGACTAAAGTCCAGTAAGCGATAAAACAATTGCAAAAAGAAGCGTGATAATCTTCATCAACTCGAATTTCCTCAAAAAAAAAGATACTCATACGCCTGAGTGAACTCAAAACAATTGAGCATGCACTACGAAGGAACATATCTGGCTGCATAAGCGGGATGTTTAAAGACCAAGTCCACCGCCAATTATAGCATCATTTAAAAGGTGAGTTCGCGCAGGAAAGTATTAGAAGTTCACGTCGCATCGCATCGGTTGACAACGGGCATGCGAGTCAACAGAGAGGTGACTTAAAATGCTTTAATAAGAACAAAGCGATCGGCAATGTTCTACCCGGTCGCGAGATGCTTTATCATTTTTGAATGTCAGGAAATTGTAAGTTTTGATTTTATGATTCTATAATAAGCAATTTTCATTCTGCTGTTTCATAGGTTCAAAAGAGATCGGGAAAGCATCGACACACAAGTACCTAAACCAAAGTACAAAATACATTGTACTACCTTATTGCTTTCAAGATCTTTTTCCAAAACCGAGATAGTAACTCTAAGTTTTCAACATCATGTCTTCGCCAAGCGTCTGTTACCTGTGCCTATTCAGTAACTATCGCAGTGAGATCCGGAACCAAATCCTACTACCGTTTTCGAGATTCGAGAAAATGCAGGACAATCGCAGAGAAAGTGCTGCGCAGTGTTATCTTTATCTCTACAGTACAGAGGGTAGTATCAGTAATGCCTTATGTCTAAAGCACTTTTAAGTACCTGATGAAGAAATAGTTCTCCCCAGTCTTTTCTGCTAAGCGATATCTAAATGTACTGAGAAACCTATCTGCTATCGTTTAATGTGATAACGTAAGCCCAAACTTTGGAACCCAAACAGGATTCAAAGAGTTTAGTTTTCCGACCGAATTCAGAGAAGGCCCGGATTTTTGAAGTAGTAAGAGGGTTGAGTTAAGCTTAAAGTACAGCATCGCTTTCGTTGTAGATATTATCAATATAGCAAAAAATTGTAGGTCCTTCAATTCCCTCACAGGGTTTGGTTGAGAGAAATGCGCTATGTTGCACCACCCTATTTATTATTTTATTTTTGCACGTCTCCGTTTGGATGACTAACGCCTGTGTGCCTAACGAGATATAATGTCACCTTTTAGGCCGTCCAAGATCTCTCCGTGTGGATCCCATAACCATCTTTTCTTGGCGTAATGTAGTCCTAAGCTGAGGAAAAGTAAGTTAAAAGATTTTCTGAATGCCCGATAGTTGAAAGCTTACTTACGGGAACAAAGCCGGGAACTTAGAAAATAGTTGACCAATTTCGAAAATTCTTTCACCGTCAGAGTGCTTCATTACTCCCGATTAATATAGACAATATTTCATCCCCAACGGGAATGATAGAGAAACAAATTTTTAGACAACTACAATCCGGTGCTATCCCTAACAAAGTAACAAAGACTATATATTTCATCCTGTGGTGGGCGGCCGTGGTGCAGTGGTAGAATGTTCAGTAGATAGGCCAGACGCTTGGGTTCGAATCCCGCTCTGGCCATCTACTTTTCCTTCAGCCTCCTAGTTTCATCTGTAAGCCGTCTTTGAGGTTATATATGAAATGCCTAGCACCTTATTTCAATTTACAGCACCGAAGAAAAAAGGGAAGGCTGCTACCATGGAAGTACAATGGATTGGCAATTTGGTCTGAGTGCTCCTGATTAGCATACAAGCCTCCCCTTTTTTAATGAAAAAAAAATATATTACATTCCTATATTCCAATATTTGACTTTAGGTGCCAAGGAACGGATGCCATCAAAATCATCAACAGGATCATCGTCAAAAATACAGATATGCCAGAGAAGATCCCCATAAAGACCGGAGAAGTATCGTTGTCTGAAGATTCTTCCTCAGACTCAGGTAGAAGGATTTGCCGAATTTTTGAATAAAGCTTCGGGTCAACCTTACCTTCTGACCTCGTATGCTTAAATGATGTAGACACAACCATCCAGCTGATTAAAGGACGCGCAGTCGAAGTAACCATTTTTGACGAAAAAAAAAGTCTTCATGTGATACTAGTGATAGCACCATTTTCACAAATCCAAAAGACATACTGGAATTAAACCAAAGTGGGCGCTTCAAAAAATCAGCTCGACATCAAAATTCGACTTGAAGATACTTCCTCAGACTGATGATCATTGTAATGAACAACTGGCGCTTTCCTGAGCATTAGGAGAAAGCAAAGATCGTTTCCATTCCCAAAAAGGGAAACCGAAACGTTTCACCCATACGTTCAACCAGACCCATATGAGTAGAGGTTGTTTAAGGATCGAAGCTAAAATCATTTTGTATAGCACCTTCACCTCAGACCAACCTCAACCAGAAAACGCCACCAATGTACTATTTGCGGATGTTTCCCTGAGCTACATGCTTTAACTGTCACCTGTGATTGCAGCTCGTATTGTTGAAAACCACATAAAGAACATCTTCGAGAATTACAAACAGAAAAATGTCAATTGTAAATATCCTTTTGTTAATAGAGAAAAAAACGTTAAATCAGAACATTCAGTCAGCTTCAGCTACCACCGGCATGGCTGTACGATCCTTCGAAGTAGGATTGGTAAATACCGCTTCTGATACTTGACATTTCTTAATCACCCTCTTTCAGTTATGCGGTCTGGGCCAATATAATACCAGTTCTTGCTAGGTCATTTATAAACAGGTTTTTTTAACAGATATACGAGAGAACCCCTATAGGTGTACGAGGAGACCATGATGTAAATTGTTGAATAAAGACCACCAACTTTACTATGAGGAGTTCTATAACCCCTTGGTCCTACCTACCAGGGCCTTTTGCGGCTGTTGCTTTACGCAGATGTGGAATCCGGCTCGACGTCGCCCAACGTTAGTTGAAGTCCGACAGTCACCGACGCGATGCAAAATAAAAACTAAGCATTGCAAAAGCTGTTAATGTTAGTTACCGATTAGTTCTAAATAAATAGAGTTTCTGACCTTCTGAAGTTTTGATATTTTCCCTTAGATACTCTGGCCAACCGTGAGTTTGACCAAGGCCGGGAAACTAAAAACGATTGGAATAAACATTTCCAGTCTCTTGCGATTGTAGCTTTCTGATAACATATTCCGCTTACCGGTAGTAGTTTCTTATATATGTCCTCGTTCCATAGTTCTGCGTTAAAATCGAAAAGAATGATTTTCACGACATGTGTTGTGTAGGGCAATGCTCATATGTTTTTTTGAGGAGCTCGTAGAAACAATCTGGATTGATTATTGGATGGTCACCATAACTATGGATTTTGGCTGATAACCTTATCCCAGAGCCTACCACTGACTACAAATCTTCACCCAAATAAGTGATGTTTCTGTTGTCTGTAGCAGTCACCAAAGTAAATGTCGCTGTTATTCATCTTCTTTATGCCCGGCCCATTCCATCGAACTTCTTGGATGGTGGTCATGTCTGCTTTGAATAGCAGTTTAGGCACGATTGCCACTTCTTGCCAAAATAAATATGTGTCCAAAAATGAAAATAAAAACTACCAAACGTAGCTTGAAATGACCAAAACTATGATTGATTCCGATGAAGAAAGAAGGGAAGAACACCAAGTTCTCAATCGGAAAAGCAGCATGAGAAGCTTAAGGAAATATAGAAATTTAATGAAAGTATGAGCTTCAAAGTTTGCACCAAAAGGTAAAAAAATCATGCCATTGTAGAAAACTAAGAACCAAGCCCGTAAAGACCACCAAACGAATATAGATAGATGTAGAACCGCATTCATCTCTGAGAATCTTGAAAAGTTAATTATGCAACTTAAGCGATTATAAAATGCGTATGACGGTATTGACAGAAACAAGCTGTGCATCATCATGTCTAGTTGCCAAAAAAACCTTGGTTTTCAGTTCGTAAGACAGATTTAATCACGAAGTCCCCATGCCGGTCATTCAAAGAAAAGCACGTGTGATTTGATATCAGTGTTTGTTACCTGCATTCTCCCCGGCAAAATCCTAGTTCTAATTCAGGGCGAGCGCAGAACTCAAAAAACACCTATCTTGGTATTAAGGGTAAACTGAGGTTTTTCAAGAGAGCTCATTGCGGCTACCTCAGAGTAATCGTTGCTCTTGAACGAACGAACTTCTTGATACACACTTTTCATATAACTCGATAAGAAAACTGCCTTAGGTAACGCGTATACAATTAAATCTTAGGTACCTATGAACTGAAGGGTTTCTCTTATTTCATTTCGTTAACTAATTAAAAAAATAGTGACCAGATTTGGACATAAATGAGCATACTGACAACTGTGAGTCTAGGCCGTTTGCCTATTCTCCAGTTGCACGTAATCCGATAATCCGTTTATTCATTTGCTTGGGTCGTCAACGTTGATGGTCTTATCTACATATAAGTAGAACTCACCAGACAACTCATTGCATATGTACTTTAAAAAGAAATAATTAGTCAGGCCGGCACAAAAAAACTCTTATAACTTCGGGACCTAGATCATTTCCAAGACTTGCAATTTAAAGATTCTGAACGTGTTAGTAATAAAATTACTTTCAGAGGACCTTTACACAGTAAAAAAAAGTGATAAGACCCACAAAGCTTTCGTTTAAAAAAAAAACAAAATATATTTAAGACTTATTTGATTTTTGGCTCCGATTTTCTTCATTCTGGACCACTGTACGTCTCATTTTTATTGATTATGATTTGATTATCTACGTCTAGTTTTGATATTCTATCTCATTCAATTCACTTTCATTGGCAAGTTATTTGTTGTGTACTCTTTTATTCATTTTGTTCACTTATTAAAGTAAAAACAAATTCTTTGACAAATCAGATACATACATACAACTTTTCTCAATAAATCTCCTTTCGCTTTGATAAGAAAATAAAAGTCAATGCTTAAGCGAAGCGGTGTACGTGTTTTTGAAGTATCAAGCAAAGCAGAATAATACTTCTGCACTGGCTAATCAGTTCTCGTTGGTTGTAGCCACTGTTCGGAGGCTTGCATAATAAAGATACATTCGGACGTTAGGAATTGAATTTAACCAAGTTTAAATTTTTTTTTTTAATATTTTGTGTGCGTGAGAATAATAATAATTGAGTGCACAAAATGAGTCTTAGTCGGTTGCGGTTGATTACGTTCGATGCAACAGATACACTGCTTAAGTTTCGCACAAGTCCGGGAAAGCAGTATGGAGAAATTGGAGCTATGTTTGGTGTACGAGCAGAGGATTCAGAACTGGCGCTTCATTTTAAAAATAGTTGGTGAGAATGATTCTGTACTAAAAAGTGTTCAAGATTTTTTTTTTTTAACTGTACAAATTTATGGAGTTGGTTACATGAGGGTAATTCTTTACAATGAGTTTTCTTTTGAGTTTTCGACTGTATTCGAAAACATGTTAAGGCTCATCTATGTCACGTTAATTTCAAATCAAAATACTTCGTATTTACTCGCCGTTTTCGTTGTTGACATGTTTCCAAAAACATATCTTATTTCTAAGACATTAAGTGTCATGTTAGTGATCAAGTGTTTTCGAAATACAAACATTCTAATGCATCTGTCCACCCGCCAAATTACCAATTAATCAAATAGCTGTTGGAATTTTTTATTTAATCAATAAAATAACACCAAAATCAGTGAGATTGGAACATAACACTCGTTCTTACACTGATAAAGTGCTTACTTAGATTAGAAATTTTGAGTTGTTATATCAACGATTAGGCAGAACGATTATTAAAACGGCCAAATTTTCTGTGGCTCTAGTTCTTAAAGTCTTTGATGTTTTTTGTTGTTTGCGGTACTCGTAAAAAGCAAACTGGAAAGCAAAACAAATATTTAAAAAAAATGTATTGTTGCTAAGTGATGGGCTATCGCGGACATAAGGTCAAAAGGATGAGGAACATTTTATTTTTATTTTTTGTTGCTAAAAGATTCGATGAACACCTTAGAGGGGTCACATTCTTATGTTGTACGATGCTCCGCGAGAATGTACGTATGTGTTTTAAAATGAAGATTAAATCCAAATCCGGGGAGAGTACGATAACTTTGGCGACAAAAAATAATAACGAGTTTTGGTGGAGGGATTCAATACAAGCATTTTTACTATGGGAGGGGGGGGTCTATCTCCCCCCGTTTAGGCGTTAGGGGCAATTTTATAAAAATTGACTTAAAATCTAAAAAAAAATGTTGTAGAACAACGAGAAAACTTACAGATACAATTTATACTTTTTATGAAAGCCAGAAACTTGCACTTGTGTTTACAGATTACATATGTTTAGTGTTATGAACTTTATAAGTGAATTCACTGACTTCTTGGCTAGGGAAAACTCAAAGAATTTAATTATTGTAGGTGATTTCAATGTAAACATTTTGGATGATAACGATAACATTGCCAATTACTTGACACTACTTGCTTCTCATGGTCTTACGTGCTTCATTTTTGAACCTACTAGGCCAGCCTCCGGAAGCTGTCTAGACCATATTTATGGTCGTCTAAGTAATTTTAATCTTAAGGAGTGCGAGAAATGTGTGTTCGATTTTAAAATTACAGATCACTGCATGACCGGACTTGTTTTTGACATTTCTAAAACGAGATGTTATAATTCTCCCAGGTCAGTTGAAAGAAAAGCAAAAATTGACTTTGCTAAACTTAAAAATGGTTTATGCTTTGAGTTTTGGGAAGATGTGTATGGTTCCAGCGATCCATCTGCTGCATACTCAATTTTCATCGACTCTCTGAAGACACATATAGCGTCCGCTTCCTTTTTTGTATCACCCAAAAGACTTGTTAAGCATCTAAAGCCCTGGATATCCAGACCAATTGTAAATAAGGTTGCAACAAAAAATAAGCTTAGATTAAAATGCAAAAAGAATCCTGGTAACCAACTTTTAAAAAAGAAGTATAAGAAGTTATGTTGTGAATTAAAAAAAGAGATTCCTATATGTAGAGACACCTATTACCGTACACAATTCAACTCTGTACAAGGTAATATAAAAAATGAATGGCGTGTTGTAAACAGCATATTGAACAAAACTTCTGTTTCTAAAAAACCTACTGTTTTGGTTGTGGATAACTCCGTAGTCTGCAATAAGCTCTGTATAGCTGATGCTTTCAATTGCCATTTCGCTAATATTGGCTTAAATATTGAACCGAATAATAACTATCAAACGTGTTGTAGTTGTCTCTCTATATGTCAACGCTCTGAGAATATCCAAAATAAGAGTTTCGTTTTTCAGCCTATATCTTCTCTCGAAATACTGAAAGTTATTGGGAACCTGCCTAAATCGTCTTCGTGTGGAGCTGATGGTATTTCTAGTTATGTACTCAAATATATTGCGTATTACCTGGTAGATGTATTAGCATATTTATTTAATCGCTGCGTATTTGAGGGTGTATTTCCAGAAGAGCTAAAGTGTGCAGATGTTTTACCGTTATTCAAAAAGGGTTCTCCTACTGAAATTAGTAATTATAGGCCCATCTCACTTCTTTCTGTCTTCAGTAAAATTTTTGAAAAACTTATGAAAAGTAGAATTTTGAGTTTTTTAGATAAAACCAAGTTTTTCAATCCAGCTCAATTTGGTTTTTTAAAGGGCAAATCGACGGAAGATGCTCTCCTACAATTTTGTTCATTAACAATGTCACAACTAGACGAGAAAAAATGTGTAGCTGGCCTATTTGTTGACATCACAAAAGCATTTGATATGGTCAACCACAATATATTGCTAAGGAAGTTGGAGAAAGCTGGTTTTAGGGGTTTCATGCTTCACTGGTTCAGGTCTTACCTTGAAAACAGGTCGCAAAGAGTGAAAATGGATGATACAAGAAGTGACGTAAGGTTTCTTAATTTGGGTGTACCACAGGGTTCTGTACTGGGCCCAATTCTATTTTTAGTTTACATCAATTCGCTTTTTGCTCTTAGTTTCAAAGGTTTACCAACTGCTTTTGCTGATGACATTGCGTTCTCATACGGCACTTATAGTCCTTTAGATCTAGTTTACAATATTAATTGGGACTTAGACCTATTGCGACTCTGGTTCTATGAACATAATTTAGTAATAAGCTCTAAGACCAAGATAATGTTTTACAGTTTATCTTCATCTACCATGTTGAATGCAAATTTTTTCTTCCATGCTCCTGATTGTTGTAGATTCAAACTGTTTACTTGCGACTGTTCGTTTGGTTTCTCTCCTCCTTCCTTTTATAGTGATATGAACTGTAGTGATAAATGTTTTCCAGTTGAGAAAGTAAACGAGTTTAAATATTTGGGACTGACTCTAGATTCTCGGATGAGTTTTGCTAATCATGCTGAATCCTTGAGGAAGTATTTTCGGTGTACACTGCGACATTTTTATTATTTGCGTAATGTATGCTCAACTAAACTGTTAATGACAATTTATTATGGTATTTTCCATTCTAAGTTACAATATGGAATTGCTTGCTGGGGTGGTGTATATCGTAACAAAATACAACCACTTTTGATATTGCAGAAATATGTCGTTAGAAAAATCTGTCGTAAAGCTGGTAGGCACTCTAGTTTTCCTTTGTTCTGTGCTCTTAAGATACTTCCTGTTCGTGATTTATACTGTTTCAAGGTGCTAAAAACTTTTTATATGAAGTCTGGGAATCTCAATTTTCGTTTGATTTCGAGATACAATCTTCGTGGAAACCTTTCAAACTTATTATCTGTTCCTTTTTACCGTACCACTGCTTATCGTAACTTTTTCTGTATTATGTCTCATCGGTTGTTTAACATTCTTCCTCAATCAATAAGGACAATAACTATACCTGGAAAGTTTTTTAAAAGCGTTAAAATTTGGCTTCTTTCCTTAGACTATCTTGCTCTGGAGTCTTATATTTTTGATGTTTTGGGTTAATTTTCATTCATTTTTCAATTTTCAACTACATCTGTTATTGTTGCTTAGTGTTTTTGATATCAATTTTTGCATTATATAAAAAACAAAAAAAAAAATAATTAAAATTTTATTATGTGAATTCTACAAGGGTCACCCCACCCAATTACTTTTAATTTTTGATATTTTTAGCTTTTGATGTGGCATTCAACTCTATTTTTCAATTTCTTTAAAATAATGAATGTCACCAGCCTTTCTTATATTTTTCTTTAAGTTAAATGGAATTTTTTAATTTTTTAATTTTTCTATTATTCAATAATTGTTAAGAAATTTATATGAAACAATAAATATAATCTAAAAAAAAAAAAAAAAAAAAAAAAAAAAAAAAAAAAAAAAAAAAAAAAAAAAAAAAAAAAAAAAAAAAACTTTATAATAAATTTTAAATGAAGTGGTTTTATTGAAGCAACTAACTACATCTAATTTTTTTTTATTTGCATTTGTAATCACGAGAAACATAGTACTCAAAGTGATTTTTTAAAATTTTTTTTCGTAAATTTTGACTTTGAAGTCAGTTATTTCAAAAACTATAAATTGAAACCACTTCATTTAAAATTTGTTATAAAGTGCAAGTTTCTGGTTTTCATAAAAAGTATAAATTGTATCTGTAAGTTTTCCCGTTGTTCTACAATATTTTTTTTTTTAGATTTTAAGTCAATTTGATAAAATTGCCCCTACCGCCTAAACGGGGGGAGATAGACCCCCCCTCCCATAGTAAAAAATGCTTGTATTGAACCCCTCCACCAAAACTCGTTATTATTTTTTGTCGCCAAAGTTATCGTACTCGTGCCCCAAATCCAAAAAAAATAGTAGATTTCTGAAAACATGAGTACTTTTTACACAATTTCAATTTTTAAACTTGTAATCAACAGAAGATGAATAAATCCACAAGCAGTAAGTTCGGAAAACGAAATTATAAAAAACTTACACTCTACAACGAGACGCGGAAGTGTTAGCTTAGAGAGTACGTAATTAACTCTATTCGTCATGAATTCAAATGAAAGTAAACAGTCAACGAAAACGAATCTTAACGCAAGCACATAAAGAACGCCACAAATATTCTTAGAACAATATAAGGGAAGCATATTTCATATAACAATAAAAACAAGGTAAATTGCATTGATGACCAGTTAAATATTCCTAAAAAATCTTCTATGCTGAGCCAGGTTCTTAACATCTCTTTTTAGAGATTTTTACGGAGGTCGAAGCCAAATACGAATGAATTTGAGCCAAATTATCTGCTCGCTAACGGCTTACTTGCATGTCATACTTAGAAACATATTGAGAGTTATTAAGGAATCAAAATAAATCAGTGAGTTGAGACTTGCGACTCACTGTGGTAGTCTTCTTCTTCTTTCTTTTCCGGCGTTGCGAGTATCGTGAGCTCGAGGGGAAGCGTCGACAATCCTTCTATTTTTTTAATTGCTCCATGTCTGAGGCCAACTAAATGCAGATTTCGTTGCATTTGTCTATACCAGGATTATTTTGGTCTGCTTTTCTGAACGTTGTATGATATTGCCTTTTTGACGCGGGTTCTCTGAATCTCTCCTTAGATCATGACAATGCCAACTGAGCTGGCCGTGATGCGCTATTTTTTAGCTGATACTTCTGACGTGAGGCTTTCACAGATCGTGGTACTTCTAATACTATCAAGCTTTGAAACTACTGCTGTCATATGGAGCATCTTAATCTCAGTTGATGTTAACTTATGTCGCTTTCCATTGGACGCAAAGAACCGCTTAGGAGCGTTCAGAGGCAAACCGTCCAACTCGTGCAAAAAGGTCGTATTTCATGGTTCCGAGAAATGACAGCAACATCTCGATGTGATGTAGGTTCTAGTGGCCCAATGGATCGGTTTTCTATGCACCAGTGGAAATCGACATAAGTTTGTTTCATTTTGAATAAGTTTTTTAGTTAATAAATAAAAGCTATCGTATCCGAATAGCTTTTTGTTGTTGTTTACGTGTTTAACATTCAGCAGAGACACAAAGCCACTTCTACCAAAAAAAAACTATTCAAAGGTATCCGAAAATTTTTATAGTCTTTAGTGTTATTTTAAACCCTGTGCTTACCTCCAACTCGCCATAACGTAGTAGTAGGTTTTTGCTGGGAAGAATTGAGGTGACTAACAGGAATAATTATATCTATCTATCTATCTATCTATCTATCTATCTATCTATCTATCTATCTATCTATCTATCTATCTATCTATATATATAAAACAGGATGTATGTATCTATGTAAACTCCTAAACCACCAAACGGATTTTTATGAAATTTTCAGGGTAGACATAGTTTAGTCCAGGGATGGTTCTTGTCAAGGTTTGATCCCCATATTCCCACAGGAACGGGATTGGGAAAGGAAAATTAGAAACTACTACACAGATTTCAAAAATTCTTTCAGCACTAGGGGGGCTATATTATCTCCCTTCATCAGTAACTTAAACTATATTTCATCCCTATAATCCCACAGGAACAGAAACGGAAAGAAGAACGGGAACCATAAAGTTACTTGAGTGATTTCGAAAATTCTTTCAACTCTGGGATGTGAGATGTTACATTGTCCCTCAGTGACATAGACTTATATTTCATTCACATATTTCCACGAGAATGGACGATTCCTTCACGAACGGGGTTGGAAATGGAAACTTAGCAACTACTGGACCGATTTCAAAAATTCTATCAACATTAAGGGTGCTACATTATCCCCCTTTCCCCTTTGTCAGTAACTAAGGCTATATTTTTCATCCCTATAATCCGACAGGATCGAAAACAGGAAAGAGATCGGGAACATTAAAGCTCCTTGACCGATCTCGAAAATTCTTTCAACTCTAGGGTGTAACATTATTTAGTGACATAGGTTTATATTTCATTCACATATTTTCACTGGAAGGGAAGATTCCAACAGGAATGGGTTGAGAACGGAAACTTAGAAACTACTGGACAGATTTCAAAAATTCTTTCAGCATTAGGATGCCACATAGTCAAACAGTAAGAAAGATTATAATTCATCCCCAGATTCTAACGGAAGAGGAAAAACGAGAAAGGGAACCTTAAAACTACAGACCCGAGCAAAACCGAGCGGCTCAGCTAGTTTTTTATACATACATTGATTTATGTAAAATATTTATTAAACAATTTAAATGTTGTGTTTATTTGAAAAGTAAAATAAGTAATGAGAAACATTTATTACAATCTTGACTTCAAAAGCAAACATAAATTAAGTTTTAGAATAAAGGCAAAGTACTTGTAAGCAAAGTGGAACTCGATAACTAAGCTGAATATCCACAACATCACTACCATACTTTTACACTCGGCCATCCTGAATTTCGTCATCTGACCCCGATGACAAAAGCTCTTCGTTTTCTACAACGTACTTCCAGAGTTTCATGTTGTCGCAACTGGTAGATGTGTTAACAGGACCTTCGACTTGAGCACATTTTCGGACATCGTAACGGCCATTACGTTTGACTTTAATTATTTCATATGGACCAAGATATTCACTCGCCAGCTTTCTACCCGCAACAAACTGAGTCCGCTTGATTGCTACCAAATCACCTAGTTTGTAAGTGAATTCACTTTTACATTTCTTATCGTGGCATCTCTTATATGTTATTTGGGCTTGTTGAATCTGTTTCTTGGCTTCTTGACGTAACTGTTGGCGTTCAGTGTTAAAACTCTCTACCATCTCTTGTTCAAGCAATTCCACAATTTCGCAGTTTGCTTCATTTTTCATTTTAACCCCAAACATCAGTTCAAACGGTGAAACTTTTGTAGAACAGTTGAAATGTGAGTTTATTGCTTTTTGAACTTTCGGCACAAATTGATACCATTTCGTAGGTTCATTCGAAGATAATTTGGCAATTATTGATAAAATGGACCTGTTAACACGTTCAATTTGTCCGTTACCTCTAGCAACACCAGTTGTACTCAAGACATGTTCAATGCAGTTATCCTTCATGTATTGTTCAAAAGCTTGAGATGTAAATACCGACCCTTTGTCACTGATTACTCTTCTGGGTGTTCCAAATACATTCGACCAATCATTAAACTTTTTTAATACTTCTTCATGTCCAGTTGATTTAGTTGGGTAAAGCCAAATAAATTTTGAAAATGCATCTACCATTGCAAATATATATTTGTACTTCTTCGATGTAGCGTCCATGGGCCCAAGATGGTCTATATGAAGAGTATGCAACGGTGTATCGCCTTTATCTATGCAATAAAGATGACCCTCTTTCTTTCCCAGCTTCTTGTTATGTATTATACATTTGACACATCCATCGATAAACTGTCCAACTTTGCCTTCTAAATGCGGTATCCAATAGTTTTGTTCAATAGAATGGATAGTTTTTTGCACTGCAAAGTGACCAAAGTTGTGTGCATCTGCAATAATTTCACGTTCCATTATCTTCGGTATCACCAACAGATCGTTTCCTCTTACAGTTTTGTAAATAAGATCGCCTTTGATTCTGAAATTTTCATATGGTCTACTTGCGAGTATTTCTGTAACAGCTTTGATGTGTGCATCTTTTTGTTGTGCTTTTCGAATGCGGGCTGTAATTTCTGACGAAATCGTAAGGACGTTCTGAGGATATCGGCTTAAGCAATCAACATGTTTCATTCTGTCACCAGGTCTATGTTCCACTTCGTAGTCAAAATCTTGCAAATAGAAGATCCACTGTGTTACTTCTCGTGGAATATCTTTCTTACTGGTCGTTTGTTTGAATGCTGCACAGTCTGTGACCAACTTGAAATGAGTACCAAGCAAGTAGTGCCGAAATTTTTTCAGAGCGAGGTAAGCTGCTTTTACTTCGAGTATATAACTGTGACGCTGCGACTCTTGAGCTGACGTCTTTTTGCTCCAGAAAAGAACGGGGTGCAGTTGATCATCAAACACTTGCAACAGAGCAGCACCAAACCCTTCTTTTGATGCATCAGTATGAACTTCTGTAGGTGCACCTCTCGCAAAGATCTTTAAAACTGGTTCTCTTATCAACGCTTCTTTGAGATTATTGAAAGACTTAAGTTCTTCTACACCAAACTTGAAAGGAACATTTTTTCGCAATAAATTTGTAAGTGGACGGGCTATTTTTGAGTAATCCTTTATGTATCTTCTAAAGATACCTGTAAGTCCTAGAAAAGACTGCACAGATTTTACGTTCTTTGGAATAGAAAATCTACTCACCGCGTTTGTTTTTTCTCTGCCTGGTCGAATACTTCCATTCTCAATGGTATGTCCCAAGAAATTTACAGTGCTATGAAGAAAATGGCACTTCTTCCATTTTATTTTCAGTCCATAACTAGAAGCTTCAGCAAACACTTGTTCCATTTTCTTAAGACATCTTTCAGCAGACTCAGCATATATAATTATATCGTCCATGTAGAGCTCCATGACGTTTTGATTAACCAAGTCTTGAAATATATGGTTGACGAATCGAATAAATACAGCAGGTGAATTGCAAAAACCAAATGGTGTCCTGTTAAATTCGAACAAGCCACTTTTAGTTACAAATGCTGTATACTTCTTGCTAGATTCTTCAACTGGCACATGGAAAAAACCATTTTCCAAATCCATTACAGTGAAATATTTTGCATTCTGTAATTTTTCGAGTATGTCATCGATCAGTGGAACCGGAAAACAATCTTTCAGAACCATAGTGTTAAGCTTCCGGAAATCAACACAAGTTCGGTAGGAACCATCTTTCTTCTTTACAACAACGACTCTGCTAGCGACATTAGAAGTAGACTTACGTATGATATCCTTTTCCATCCACTCCTCAATCTGTTTCTCCACTGCTTCTGCTTCATCAGGTGGAAGACGACTTGGGGATTGTCGGAAAGGTTTGATTTCTCCATCAGGAATAATCTTCAATTTGATTGGACATTCTTTGGTTTTTTCGGCTGGGCCATAGTTTCTTACCATCTTTTCTACAACATCTTTAAACTGAGAGGGGACATCAATATCATTGTTCAATTCCACAACATTAAAGACCTGATCCTCTGTTTCTTCAACTGATAATGGAGAAAATTGATACCCATTACATGATGATGTTAAGCAAAACTTTTTGATAAAATCATATCCAAGAAGTCCGTCAAATTCAGTTGTATCATCAGAAACAACAACAATCTTCTGGAGTGTCTTCAAATTGTCAACAGTAACATCAGAATTAAAAAAGCCCACAGGATGTGTTCTTTTGTTGCCAAGACCGCATAGGACCGAACAACTCTTCTGCAAAACAACATTCTTCATTTTCTTGAAAACATGCTCCTTTACAATAGTTACATCCGATCCTGTATCAACCAAGCATTCAATTTTGACACCATTCACCTCTATCTTCTTCAAACGATTTTGGTCAGAAAAAATATTTACATGCTTTGTTCTAGGACAATCCTTAGAAATATGTCCATTTTGGTTGCATTTGAAGCATTTCATTTCCAAACTGCAGTCTTTCCGAAGATGGTCAGTAGAACCACAATTGAAGCAATGATTCTTCTTATCGAAATTTCTGAATGGATTCATCTGTAAACTTCTATTTTCATTCGACTTTCTTTTGACGACCGCTTGATGTTGGTTTACTTCTTGCTTCTTGTTCATGAGCTCAAAAATATCATATTTTTCTTTTAGATCTTTTGTTGATTTGCAATTGTACATATTGAACTTGAATTCTGGTTTAATATCTAACCCGTCAACCACGTAGCGAATTATTGAATCATTTTCAACATTTCCGAGTAGTCCAATTTTGTTCATCTGAAGAACGTACTCGTGGAAACTTTCATCCTTTCGCTTTCTTCTTTCACCCAACTGCCTATGAATTTCTGCACTACTAAAAGTGCGTTGGAATTCGCTTTCTAGTTGGGCACGTAATTCTTTATATTCACTTACAGCGATGGATTCCAAGAAAAGTTGAGCAGTATGTGTCATCTTGCCTCTAGCTTGAACATACTTCTGTTTATCAGAAAGACCGTATGCATCTGCATTCTGCTCAAAATTTTCGAACCAATTCTTAACTGGAATTGTCTCACCATCGAAGTCTGAAATAATTTTGGAAAAATTCTCAACAGATACCTTCGGTTCATTTTGCCTTATTTCATCAGCTTGAACTCTCAATGTAAGCAACTGAATAAGTTGTTGCAAGCTCACATTGCTATTTTCCACAACTTCTGGTACATTTCCATCGTTTT
This sequence comes from Melanostoma mellinum, assembly GCA_914767635.1. NCBI lineage: Eukaryota > Metazoa > Arthropoda > Insecta > Diptera > Syrphidae > Melanostoma > Melanostoma mellinum. Next base: position 197,360,340 of record OU612058.1, on the reverse strand, counting down.
CTTCAGCCATTTTATTCTCTACAACCCTTATCGCTTTAGCAACAGAATCTTCAACTTTCGAGATATTTTTCTTCTTCACTTCTCTTCGGTTAGGATTGTATTGAATTAATTTCTTCTTCTTCCGCAAGTTGTATGTACCAAGAGTCATGTAACTAATAGAAAATTAGGTCCACATAGGTTGAGCCCCCAAATGTAAAATATTTATTAAACAATTTAAATGTTGTGTTTATTTGAAAAGTAAAATAAGTAATGAGAAACATTTATTACAATCTTGACTTCAAAAGCAAACATAAATTAAGTTTTAGAATAAAGGCAAAGTACTTGTAAGCAAAGTGGAACTCGATAACTAAGCTGAATATCCACAACATCACTACCATACTTTTACATTTATTATATATTTTTTTCGTCAATTGATTGGAAAGAGTGCTGATTCCATAGATGAGCGTCTTTTGAGAACCAATCACTTAGGTTTTCGAAAATGAATAGGGTTTTCTACCAAACTTGAGTCAATCCTGGATAAATTTCAATGAAAGAATGCCTATAATATTTTATCAAAGTAAAGATAGGAAATTTTCCGTTGTTTCTCATACTTCTTTAACGATATTTTGATATTTTATTTTTTTTTTTGTATTTCTTAGGAGGAACTTTTACATTTCACAGATGTTTTCAGCAACAATCTGGTAAAAAAATCACCTGAGACTTCCAAAAAGGTATCTAAGATTCGGATATCCGAGAAAGCCTCTATCCAACAGGTTTTTGAATGCACCCAATACTAACTGAGCAAGTGGTGCTTTGGTTTCATCTGCGGATGTACTATGACTGTCCCTTCTTTTTAACAGAGTGAGCCTGAGGCATGATTGCCACTCTTATAAGTTGATGAAAAAATAGTCTGTAACTGTGACTTATGATTTTTTTGGGAGAGGATTTGTACCGTGGTTTTTAGCCTTTAAAGGCGGGCGGTGCTTTTTGTCTAGAGGTTATGATCCAAGGTTGACCTAGGAGGCAACAGAAATATATATTTTTTTAAATTAGTTTTATTTTGAGAATTGTGAATTAAAACTAATAAGTCTTAGTTCATAATTAAAAATTTACACGATAGATTACGGTTTTTCGTCGTTTGATGCTAGACTTCGTGGTAAGGTTTGGTTAGAAGCTCGTTTAATTTGAAGAATCCAGAAACGGGGCTGCCTAATCAAAGTACAAAGGTTTGATTTTTAAAAATAATAGGAATTACTTAGTTCACAGCGAGATAGTACTGGACATTAATAGAAAAATTACAACAATTAAACACTAGAAATCAACAACTACATTTCTATCTCCAAGTGGAAAATACGCCTTTCGCATTTTGCTGAGAACTGCCAAATGTTGTACGAAGTTTACATTTACAAATGTGATTTAAAAAGGACTTTTCGATTTTTTAATCCTTTTGATTTACCAATATGTACATTCTTTGTTTGAAACATGTCGTAATTCTTATTCTAATAGACGTGTAGCGTTTAAAGAATTTTAAATTTCTGTATGTTTTCGATTTCGATACTATTTTTGTGATTAAAGAGGTGGAACCTTTCTCCATAGTCTGTGATGTGATAGCTTTGAAATTTCCTTATCACGTTATATTATATTATTTTAATAACTTTTAATAAACTACTTTAGTCTGCTTTCTTTGCGCTTTGAAATCATCAACTGTGCATACTATATTCCGAGAAAGATTCGAGTAAATGTGAGATGAGAGAATTTTCGTCCGATATAATCAATCTGCTCTGCCCCTCAAAAATAACCGAAATCGTTAAAAAATAAATTGTCAACCATATCGATTTATTTATTTGCTTTTTTTCTATTGATTTATATTAAAAGTATTAAAAAAAAAATTATTGTAAATAATTCATATCCAATGCCAAAACACCAATAGTATCCCACTTTTTCCGATATTTTGGTGCTTTTAAATTTATGTACGGTTTAAGATTCATCAACAATCGTACACCATGAGCAAAACACAAATTTCAAACAATTGAACACATATGGGTGATGTGCGAATTTTTCTGCATATCGTGTGAACACGTCGCACATCGATCGCAAAATTTTCGAACTCATTTGCGGACACTTGATGTGCAAGCAAATCAAATCAAACTTATATGCGGATTCTGCACATCGTCTGCACGTTGGACTGAACTAGTGCTTCAGGGTATCCTGATATTTTAGATATCAAGATCCGGATCGAGGATAGGATATCCGACCTATTCGAATATTATGGGATATCCGGATAGAATCGGATATCCGGATGGTGCCGGATATTCGAATACTTCTCGGTATCCAGATATCCGGATCTCAAAACAACTTCAAGGAATCAAAAGAGCTTAATGATCGGAACGATTCTAATGTTCATATTCAATTACTATGATCCTTTGGAAGACCCGATTAGTTGTAATATACGCATCTACTGAAAAAAGCCATGAAAAAGGTTTTCAAAAATGCTAATAGTGCTTTACTTAATAAATTCAATATCATAATAAAAAAATGGGCACGACTGGGTCGCACGAACTTGCGATCGTTTGCTAAGTAAAATACCAAAATCTTAAGACTGAGTTAAAGGCTTAAGTATTCATTCTTAATATATTTTGTGGTACAGAGCTGCCAACTCCACATTAATTATGAAAATTGAATTAAATCACGCAAAATATTGAAAAAAATTAAATTAAATGTTCCAAAAGTTTCAAGTGAAAATCTAAAAACGCCATTTTTTGGCAATCGCTAGTACATACAAACCCTTAAAATTTAATTAAAATCGTTAGAGCCATTTTTTAAAAAACCGGTTTTTTATTTTTTATTTTTTCAAAAAATAAAGTTTTGAAAATTCAAGTACACAAGGCTTAAGATCTTGCTAAGAAATGTATTGACAAAAAATTTGAAATAAATCAAATATACCGTTTTGAAAATATTCGAAAAAATAAATTGTTTTTAAAAAAATTTATGAAAATTCGAAAAAACTAGATTTTTGAAATATAGATTTGCAATCTTTCTCAAACAATTTAGTACTTCTTAAATATGAAATTTCGTCAGAATCGAGTTAGCCATTAGATAGAAAGTCGGCTTTGAAAAAAACGGTACTATGGGAGGTACCGTTTTTAGACTTTTTCCAAAAAATTTTTTTACATCATTAGAACGGTTGTTCAAAATTAATACCTTTTGTAAAATTTCATCAAAATCGTTAGAGCCGTTTTCGAGAAAAATAGGTATTGTCATATCGGTTGTATGGCAGGTACCGTTATTTCAAGACCTAGAGACCCAATTCCAAAAACCCCTCTGCTACTCCAGAGACCATAACTGCAAATTTTGAAGAAAATCGATCTATTGGTTCAGGCTGTAGATCCATATACGGACATACAGACAGACAGACACACAGACAGACAGACAGACAGACAGAATTGTAGGACCCACTTTTTTCGTATTCTCTATCATCGTAATGTCATATTTAGTTGTTATCTCAAAATTTTTTTTCTGCACGATTGCAAGACTTGCCTTATAGTATCTATAATCGCAAGTAAAAAATAAATAGGGTGGCGCAACAGAGCCATGAGCCCTTGGGCCTAGCGCATTTCTCACAACCATGCCTTGTGAGGGAATGGAGGGGACCTACAATTTTTCGCCGGTTCCGAACGGCTAATTGAGAATGCGCTTTTCATGGCAATGAATTTATTAACGGAGGACTTGCCAATTCCTCGCGAAAGGCGATACCCGTGGAAAAACATTTCAATATCAGGGCGGCTAATTCCGGATGAGTATGACTTGAAGAAGGAACAAAATTGTTGCAGTTTCTTCATGTGGATGGGATAACAACTTTGAAATGACTTAAGGGCGATGTGTGGATCAGTGGATAGAGGTGGGATCCTTGTTGGGGAATATCTAAGTATCAATTTTTGTGTGTTTTTTTTTTTAATGTATAGTGCAGAGTGAAGAACGAAGATTTATTCAATTGCTACAAGAAAATAATTTTTCAATTTGGGTCCGTATATCCAGATCTCTAAGCTATCCGAATATCAGAACTTTTCGGATATCCGAAACTATCCGGTTATCCAAAACTATCCGGATATCAGCTGTCTCATAACATTCCTGTTCAGATATCCGGGTAGTTTGAAGATCCGGATATGAACTGAAGCACATATCTGAATAACGATATATGCGAGTTTACGTATCCTGTTTTGATTTACGTATAGCATTTGCGTTGAATTTCCAGCTTTTTATGTGACGTCAGAGCCACAAATATGTACGGCTTTTTATTTGCCGTCTGCAGGTACCTACATAGCTATACGAAATTTAACCTAACATTAAATAAAACTCCTCATAAGCGATTCGAGAATATTAAAATAAACTCACAAAGAAACACGCTCACACATTAAAAAAAAAAAAACAATTTTCTCTTAATACGGCAATATTTTAATGCTTAAAACATTTATTTTTCTTTTGCAGGCGTCGAATGAACAGAGCTCATCCTAATTTTGGAAAATACTCAAAACTTGGATGGCAAAACTGGTGGTTGCAGCTGATTGATAGTGAGTTTGATAAATTTTCTTGATGTCTCACGAAACTGTTGTATTTACTTTTAAGAAACGTTCGAGGAGAGCGGAGCGAAAATCGAAGCAGATAAGTTACCAAAATTCACAGAAAATATCCTCGATCTTTACAAAACCAGTGCCGCCTGGCAACATGCCAACGGTTCCATTGAACTACTCAAATATCTGAAGATGCAACAGCAATTGGGAACCAAAGAAAAAGGAAAACCACCATTCGCTCTTGGCGTTATTTCGAATTTTGATCCTCGATTAGACGTTCTGTTGAGAAACATGAAGTTGAGGCATTTCTTTGACTTTGTCGTGTGCTCGTACGATGTCAATGCTGAGAAACCCAGCAAAGAAATTTTCAAAATTGCCATGAAGCAATCTGAAATGGAGGACCTGAAGCCGGGAGAATGTCTGCACGTCGGCGATACTCCCATAAGTGACTACATCGGTGCCAAGGAAGCCGGGTGGAACGCTGCGCTTATCCATGAGAAAGATCCACCATACTTGGCAAGGAAGTACGGAGAGAAGATACAAGAGTTCTACGTGTTTCCAAGTTTGTTTGACTTCCACAAGAAATTGTCAAACGATTTCATATCATGGTAGGAACACCGTTTTAGAATTTAAGAACAATTTTGACTGAAAATATAATTTTATTTAAAAACTGAAGATTGTTTTGCATTACGGTTTAATTTCGTTAAGTAGATTCGAGTGTTTTTCAAACAGCTCTATGAGCGGATCTTGCTTTTTGTTCGATTCTTTGTCGTATTGAGAGCCTATGCTCCACAGTGACTCCAAGTCATAATTAGTTCGGGCTTCTGGAGAAAATATGTGCAGGGCAATATTTCCCAAATCCATGGCCATCCAGTCTCGGCTCTTTTCGCCTTCAATTTTTGGCAGTATATCACCTTGGACGCGTTTTTTCTTGAAGACACGTCGGACAAACTCAGCTGTGGCCAACATGTGTCGATAACTTCTTCCTGTGACTACAACCAAATAGTCGACATATTTGTATTCTTTAGGAACTTGACAAACAAAGATATCTTCGGCGCTTTCCATTCGGAGGACATAAACTAGATCTTCGATATCGAACACTCCATGAACTCCACCTAGGAAAAAACAACATAAAATTATGGCTCCATAACTCATATATACATACGTTTCAGGTTTAATCCCAGAAATTCTTCATTTATATCCAGTTCTGGTTCATCTTCCACTTGATAACGCTCCTTTTCTTCCTCGACGTCAAAAATTTCGGGTGAATCCTCGTCACGAAAGACTTTGTATTTGTTGCGTATACCCGATGGAATTTGTTTGTCATCTTTGGGTTTAAGGGCTTCGGGATTGTTAAATTCATGGTGGAAGTATTTCGAGTGGGAAATAATTATTGGAATACTTAATCGCACATCACGAATTAAACGAAAAACTCTAGTAGATATCATAGCTTTTGGTTTTCAATAGAAAATTCAATTTGCGAAGCAAAAGAAAAGTGACACTTGAGATGGAACTGTCAAATTTTAAGTAGGTACGTTCGATTTGATATTCTTGCTGTCTCTTTTAAACCACGTAAGCACTTTATAAATTCCAATCAGAGAGAAGAAATCCTAGAACTCAGCCAGACGTAGACGTTGCCTTAAGGTGAATTTTGTATAAAGTCAGTGGTGAAAGCTGCACTAATTGTGGCAGTAGTGAGATATCGATTAAAGGCAATGGCGGAAGCTGTAGTAGAGGTAAATTTCGTTTTATGTATCCGTATACAAGTTTGTAGGGAGATTTCAATGTGTGTTTAAAGTTTGTTTTCTACTTATTTTCTCCTCTGTTATTCCAACAAAGTATTGACAACTTTGACTTTAATTTTTGAACAGACTTTTTCATATTAATCATTATTCAGCAGACTAAAAACTCTCATCCTGGTAAAGTACAAGAACGAGCAACGTCAGCAAATTTTAAAAATGTCCTACCAAAATATGTTGTTATGAGTTGTTTGATAAACCTGAACTCACGAAACAGGTAATAAACAGGGCTGTCAAACGCCTTGTATAGGTGATTTTATGGTTTAACGATTTTCGTGAAAAGAAAACCCAGATTTATTTTGACAATATGCAGTGCTGTCAATAGCAAAGTGCAACAAATTGCACCGTGTAATAATGCTCAAAGTGATCACACTGTTCAACGAATCGACCTCAAGTCAATACCGACAAATTGGTGAAACAGAGAACGAGAACAAGAAAACAGTCGCATTTATTCAACAAGTCGACCAATGTAAACTTCGTCAAGGAGGAATGGGTCAACCTTGGAGTTCAACGAGCACATCTTACTGCCCGAACACAATGGTGTAGCTGTAGCTGTAGTACGTCGCGCTGTCAAAGTCGAAAGTAGGCAAATGCCATAAGAGTGAACACAATGCGTAGTAGTAGCTGTAGCGGTAGCTGAAGCTGTAGTACAAGTTGACTCAACTTCAACTTTGAGCGCGCTGCAGCGCTACATTTTGACGTTTCACAAAGAAAAAAAAAACAAAACAAAGCAAAATGGCTCAGCAAAATTGACATCTTGCGCTACACCATTGTGGACGAGCTGTGCTACATTCCTCAGCTGCACTCTGACTTTTAATTTGACAGCGCGACGTACTACAGCTACAGCTACACCATTGTGTTCGGGCAGTTATATGTGTCATTTTTGACAACTGGTCTTCCCGTTGGTTTATTTTGAACTTGAATTTTTTCAAAATTTGAGCGCGTATTTAAAAATAAAACTTTCATTATTTTCCTCAAAAAAGCAGGATTTTCATTATTAATTTATTTTTTGTCGTTGTATAGGATCGGACTTTAATCAGCGAAAATGGAGTTCGGTCCTAGTACTCATCGTCTATTAGAAAATTCCCAAGGACCTATTTTAATAGAGAATAAAGATCTTCTCCTTCAGAACATAAATAGTAAATATAGTTTTGTTTTAAACAATAACATAAATAACAAAATGGTTCTAATATTTCGCAGCTCATATTGTTGTCCAACTACCATACGAAGAAGTATACATGTTCTATGGATTACCTCCAAAAGAATTGGCCTTTCCCGTTGCAGGTAACACTAAGCTACCTACTAACAAAATAGTTTTAAATTGTCTTTACTCTAGGCGCAATGACATCAACAACATTGGCTTGTGACAATTTGGAAGTGCATTCCACAACACCAGTCAGTGCAGAGACAACACAAACCGCATCGTGCAGCAGAGTGACAGAATCACAACAATGCCACAAGTGGGATCTGTCGCAAACGAAATTCTTGTTGAATTCGTATAAGCAGCTACAAAATGGTGTAGAATCCACGAAACGGTTCAGGTCGAAAAAACTATTCTGGACCCAACTGGCGACACAGCTTGAGGAAAAGTTTCAAGTTAAACTTAAACCAGAACAGGTGGAGTCTAGATACAAATGCATGACAATGAAAGTTGTGCTAAACAACAGCACAAGTGGAGCTGTTCGGGAAGAAACTCCCCAGGAGGATGACATGTACGACATCGTACAAGATGACGACTCACTGGGTGTCGATATAGGGATGTCTCCAGCGCAAACCATTCGAATAGCAAATGCCTTTCCCGAACGGTCGTTGTCGTCTTCGCCCGATTCAGACATAACATCAACCTTATCTACCGATTCATTTGATTCAGATCCAGATGATGGGACTAATCTCTCCTGTGGATCCCATTGCCGAAACAGAACAACAGTGCAGAAGTTAATGTTTGAAAAGTTTCTTGCGCAAAAGCAGAACCATTTCGAACAGAATGAAAAGAGAAAGAGAAAAAGGGACGAGATGGTAGATGAAATCTTAAACAAAATTTTGGAAAGAACACGACAGAAGAACAACGAGTAGAAAAACAAGAAAAAACATGTTCCAAATGTTGGTATGTGTAGATAGGTATTTATTGAAAGAAAAAAAATTAAAAAATTAAAAAGTTTTTCATAAACCTTTGGATTTTATTCATTGCTTTGGATTTCTACGGAGTTTCACAAAAAGGTACTTTGGTCTTATTTCTTTTTTTATGGAGCAAAATAGTTTCAATTTTCAAACTTCCTTGTTGCCTGTCTGGATAAGAGACCAATTTTATTTTTGCTCTAAAAAAGCAAAATAATACGCCCAAGCCCAACACAAAACATTTTACGTATTTGCACCATTTGGAGTTTGAAATGGGAAGGTGAATAGTAAATTACTTTATAGAAAGGATATTTGCAGTTTCAAATTTGTTTTTAGAGATGTACAAATTTAAAATGAAAGATAAATTGGTGCAAGAAGATCGCTGGGATTCTGACAAGTGAAAGCCACTTCTCCATTTGAATTTACTAATCGACGAAGCACTTTTCATGGCAATGAATTTACTAACGGACAATCTAACCATCACACCACGAGTACCAGTGTTTTGCCAATATAAAAACCAAGCCTCTAAAAAGCACTTTTAATTATTTGAGTTTTATGCAATAAAACCCACTTTCCGACAGCTGCACCTAACTTTACGAAAGTATCCGACGTCACAGTCGAAGAAGTTAGGGAGGCAGTTAAGAACTCCAAAAAAGGCAAAGCGATTGGGCCAGACGAGGTACCATGAGTTTTGGAAAAATATGGGAGACATCGGGTTGAGATGACTCACGATTCTCATCTCCAAACTTATAAGAGGTGACAGTTTGCCTAGTCAATGGAGGGAAAGGTTTCTTCTTCCAATGTACAAGGGAAAGGATAGATATCGTTAGATCAAGGTGATGTCCCACATTATGAAGATCTTTGAGCGTGTTTTAGATAGCCGACTGCGGAAAATAATAAGGCTGTCTGATGACCAATGCGTGTTTGTCGCGAGTAAGTCAACTACAGACGCAATCCAAAGTATAAGGATCATTATGGAAAAACACCGAGATGCCTTAGAGCATTTGCATATTTGTGTTGGTTGACTTTGAAAAAGCATTCGATCGACAACCACGAGATCTGATATGGGTGGCCGTCAGACACCGAGGAGTTCCTGAAGCCTATGTGCGAATAATTATGGACATGTACGAAGGAGCAGTTACAAAAGTGAGATGCCCAGCTGGAGTCACCGAAGAATTCCAAATAACAGTAGGTGTACATCAGGGAAGTGTTTTGAATCCACTGCTCTTTATTGCTGTTCTGGATTATTTGCTCCAAGGAAAAGTAACGGACAATAAAGTACAACAATTATTCTTTGCTGACGATGGAGTCATCATAAACGAGGATACTACATCCCTGCAACGAGCACTTGACGTTTGGATTGATGTTCTGGAAGGAAATGGGTACCGTATTAGCGCTAAAAAGACTGAATACCTGTGCTGCCCTTTTTCTGATCCAGACATTTATTTGAATGGAAATGTGCTTCCCAAGTGTGAAAAGTTTAAATATCTGGGATCTTTGATCAATAGTGAAGCAACTTGTGATGACGACATCAATCATCGAGTAAGCGTAGGGTGGATGAAGTGGCGAGAAAACTCCGCTATCTTCTGTGATCAAAAAATGCCCCCCTAGCTGAAGGGTAGACTCAGCAGTTGTCCGTCCAGCTCTGACATACGGTTCACAATGTTGGACAATGTACAAAAAATGAGAGCAAATTGACGGCAGCCGAAAAGATGCTTCGGATGACAGCAGGAGTAACAAAGCTTGATCGAATTAGAAGTACTAAGATCCGTGGAAGCCTTCATGTCAAAAGTACCATCTTGGACAAAATTCAGCACGACCGGCTCAGTTGGTATTGTCATGTTCAAAGGAGAGATCCGCAGAACCCCGTCCAAAAGGCAATATCGTACAACGTTTCAACAAATTCGCGACGAAAAAGAAAAGGCAGGCCAAAACACTCCTGGTACAAGCAATTGCAAAAACAGCAGCATTTGGTTGGCCTCAGACATGAAACAGTCCAAAACCGGGAGGCTTGCCGACGCTTTCTGAGGTCAACGCGGCGTACCCCACAGGCGGATCACTAGTGTGAAGCAGAAAAGTGGGAGAGTTGTGATCGCTTCAAGATCACATAAAAGAACGACTGAAAACTTGCCGTCAAATGGGACACTCACAATGACGAAGAAAAATACTTTTGACTTTTTCTTTTTTAAATTGACCCTAAAGGTACCCGTTCGGAGCGGATAACTACTGTCCGCAACTTGTACAGACTTCGCGGTCTTCTTCTGCATGAAAAAGCGGAAAAACATCTTTTAGTTTTTAAAACGTAAACGCTTCAAGGAGCAAACCTTTCTTTTGCTTGAAAGTTACAAATTGAAAACAAAAAATTACTCACTTATACTTTACACTTCCAACGAATGATTTCCCATTCAAATGAAAGTAGGTTAGGTAGGAAAAAATTCAAAATATTTATTATTACTTTAGAGACCACAGTTTAACTTTTTCTATAAGACTAGCTAGCATTCTAACAACAACGCACCTTAATTCAACGTCTAGAATTAAAATGACCCTTTTGGTATCCATCTGGCATATTATATCCTCTCTGGAAATTGTTAGGAACGCTATATCGCGGAGGCCGAAAACGTCTTGGCATAAAAGGAATAGGTCCTGGCATCGGTGGCCTCATAATAAAAGGGAATCGTGCTGGAGGTGGCATCATGGGCGGTCCCCACGCTGGTGGCAACTAAATAAAAACATTTTAGCATCCATAAAGCCATATTTTCTTTAGAAGATCTTCAACTTACATATGGATACTCTACTGGTACAGGAATCGGAATGAATTGTGTTGCTGGTGGTGGTGGTCTTCTTTCTTCGACAGACCCATTTCGATGTCGCTGTGAATTCCTTCTTCTTTCCCTCGATCTTGATCTACTGCGACTATATTCACTCCGGCGACGGGAGCGATAACGTTCACGACTTGGTGTTCGTCTGTCGTCACAATTGCGATGGCGCCGATAGTATGAAGGTGATCTACTTCTACTTCGAGCACTCCTAGTCCTCCCTCTCCTTTCACGACTATAACTGCGAGATCTTCTATATGATCCGCCGTAGACTCTTCGAACGCGTTCCTTTTCTCGATTTTCGTCAAGAAAATAAGGAACTTTCTCTGGAGACTTCCTCTTGTTTGTTTCTGACTTTGATCTTTCCTTCGTTCGATTACGAACACCTGGGCTGCTCGAGTCCTAAGTGGTTTAATTTTGGTTTGATATTTCATAACTATGTGATTAAATGAGTTTTTTTTTTACCGATGACGAGCGCGAAACCGCTGACCTCTTGGGCTTAGGGCTTACGGATCGATTGACATTCAATTCTTCTCGAGAAAATAAAGGTTTGGCACCTTCACCTAAAGGAAAGAAGAAACATTAAAGAACAAAAAACAAAAGGAAAAGTCCTTCTGATAGTTTCAAAAACAATAATAAAAAATAATTCATTTCTTTTTTTTTTTTTTTCAAGCATTACTTCCCGGACTTCTCTCGTAAAATTGAATTTGTGGTTACATTTTTTTAAATTTTTATCTTTAAATAAATTTTTTTGTTTAACATTCAAAAAACTAAGTTAATTTGAATCAATTTCATTTAACGTGGATAATTTTATGCCAATTTAGTTACGTTTATATTTTCAGGTCTCGGTATTTTGTGAATGTTGATTGTTGTGTTGACTCGTGTTCTCTAGCGACGATCCAGTTGATTGTTGATTTGTTGATTGCAGATCAGTTTGTAGTGGTGTAGCTAAAAACTCTTCAAATATTTGAGAACTAAAAAAGAACATATCTTGATTAAAGCATTAAAGGGTTTTTACTTGTAGCATGGCTGGTCATGATAATTCAACTATATGCATACTTCTTGAGAGAAAATTAAAAAATATATTTTCAGTATTCATTGTTCATTAAATTTTTTTGTGAAACTAAAGAAAATAGAGAAATAATCACCTCTGGAAATCAAGAAAATTTAAAAAGTTCGTAAGTGTAAATAAGAAGGATAAGAAGAATAAGAATAAGAAGAAGAAGAAAAAGGCGCGACGATTTCCCATGTATAACATTTTTGTAAGAATGAGAAATGAAAAATTTTGGGGCTTAAAACTAGAAGCGCTTTTGTCAGCATTTTTACTCCAAACCAGATTCTCACAATTCTAGGTATTGTTCTATTCTGCTAAAAGTTTGTGTGAACTTTTGTTTTCAGCTATTCGAACAATTGATGGTTTACCAAGGAACTAAAAGTTCTGCGGCATAAAAGACACAAGGTCCTGTAACAGAAAGCTACAAGTCTACAAGTCATGAGTCACTTGAAGGATTCATTCCACTTATAGACGAGCGGGCAAATTTTTGCCTATGCGTTACAGAATTTTTTTACACCTGTCACAATTTACTTGCACTACAAGTATTTGTAGTTTTGTGTTACAAGCTCCAAGTGTTCATATGTTTTTTTTTTTTTTTGAGACTTCAAAACGCTTTAGCAAAATTTCTATTCCACATAAGTAACTGAAAAGCTTTTCTTCTTTTGTTAACTCTAAGATGAAATCAGACTGCTACCAAACAATTTTATTTATAACAACAGTCATTTGAAGGACATTCCCGACATACTTTGCAAATCATTTTGTGGTTCTTTGTTAAGTACTTTTTTAAAATTGATGAAAACTTCTTTTATTATTTGACTCACTGTTCGCAAGTAGGTTATAATTGCATCTCTATTGAAAAGTTAGTCATTTCCTTTCTTTTCTAAAAATGATGATGATCAAACCTATGTCTAGTTTCGAAATCCTTGCAAAACTTGTACGAAAAAAGCAGGATGACTTTGGATAATTCACGCTGCTCCGCCAAGGTCAGTAAAGAACTCACAACGACCTTTGATGTCAAAAAAGGCGATAAACTGTCATGTGTTTTCTTTAAAAGTAAATAGGATGGCGCAACTGAGTGAGGAGCACCGGGGCATAGCGTATTTCTCACAACTATGCCTTTGCAAACGAACTCGTTTCTCACAACGTAAAATACAAAGTGTTCACTGCAGTAGCCGAATCAATTATGTTGTATGCGGCTCAAATTTGGGGAAACAAAAAATATGAATCGGTGGAAAATTTACTTAGATACTATGTTAAAAGATGTTTTCAACTACCAAAGAACACGCCTAATTACATGATAAATATTGAAACCGGACTATCACCACTCTTTGTGAAAACCCTTAAGCTACATATTGATAATCTCTTGAGAGTTTTTAACATGCAAGAGGAAAGACTACCAAAAGTGATAGCCATGTATGTTTTACATAGGAAGAGTCTTTGGTTCGAGAAACTAAGAGAACTAGCTGAGTACTGCGGGCTAAATTTTATACTCAACGTGCAGACATGTAAAGGAAAGGTCGTCAAAGATTCTCTTACGATTTAATCGCTAAAACCGATGAGAAATACAGGCTCAAATGTATCTTTCAGGCGTCTTCTTCTGTGCACAGAGCCACTTATAGCGTGCTTCAACATAATCTGTGTGAAAGATACTATTTTAGGATTGATTTTAATCAAAAAATAATCTCTGCTATTTTCAAAATGATGGGCGACTGGTAAGACTGAACTTCACGCCACACCGAGAGGATCTGCCAATAATATGTGCGCTTTGCAACATGTCTGTTAGAGAAGACATTAAGCACTTCATCGGCTTATGTCCGATCTTAAAAGAAATTAGAAGAAGCTTTCTGGGCAGCGACGTAATAGATGATGAAGGCGTTTTAGCGCTCCTCAACTGCGAAGGCATTACAACCCAGCTCTACTACTTTTATAAGAAAGCAATGGCTTACAGGAGCCAAAGACTGAATGAAGCTTTTTAAAAAAAAGAATTAGTAAATTAACTCCAAACAGTTCCACGCATAAACTTATAATTAAATTTGTTTGTATACCACCTATATTATTTTTATTTCACTTCCTTTCATATCCGAATAAAATGTATGAATTGAAAATTAAAAATTACTATTAAATTGTTAAAAAAATGTCAATCGGGCAGACGGTAATTCCATGCTTAAAAAATTTTTGTATCTAAATACGTTAAAATGTAATTTTGAAAATTGAAATAAATCTATTATAATCTAAAAAAAATCCTTGTGAGGTTCCGAACGGCCTACACTTTGCTTCATTTCCGTCAAACGGCAACGATTTACGTACTGAATATGACATTTTCACATACTTGAATAGTCATTCCATACTGTACCATCGTCAAAGGTATGAAAATATCGCTTTTCATATCAAGAAACCGAAAAGCTGTCGATGATCTTCGTTGGAATGACCACGTATTTGAAGTCGCCAAAAACGCTGCTAAATTGCTTAGGCTTCTTGAGACGATGCAGGAAGTTCTTCACCCCTTCTGATCTGGCTACAATTTATAAGGGCTTCATCCGCCCAAAACTGGAGTATAACTCCAATATCTGGTCAGGTGCTCCTCATACATATTTGTGCCTACTTGATAGGGTACAAAACAGAGCGTTTGAATTGATAGGTGATAGTTCAACCGTAGAATCGATTGATTCTCTTGAACATCGTCGAAACGTTACCTGTTTCACTCTCTTTTATCGCTTTTTTCACAAACAGTGCTCTAGTGAAATAGCCAGCTGCATTCCTCCCCTGAAATAATTTATCCGCATCACCCGCCCCGCTAGGAATGCTCATTAGTTTTACCTTGAGCCCAACTTCGGACGTGCAGTTAAGTATAGAGATCCTTATTTTCCACCCGAATGCTCTACCTGGCCCTGTTTCTCCCCACATTACGATTCACAAAAATTCAAAAGCATTGTGAATCGGTGTCTCCTTTCAAATCCTCTCCTATTTTCCTAAATGCTCGCACTGTGTTCTAGAACGTGTAGTCATAACCTGTGCGTGTTAATTATATAAAAAAAAAAAAATGAATTTAGTATCGGAGCACTTTTCAATTGCTCGCAAAAGGTGATACCCATGGAAAAACATTTTTGGTTTCTGTTGGGATTCTTGAAAAGATTGTACAAATCTCAAACGTCAACACTTTCAAAAACCTCGCTTATTCAGACGTAAGTATATGGCTGAACAAATACATAGATTCTCAGATTATTCAGACGTATGTATATGGCTGAACAAATACATAGCTCAGATAGAAAATCTGAGCAGGAACAAAAGCATATCAATATGTCAATCAGGGTTTCGAAAAAGACATAGTTGGGAAGCAGCTGTGTTAAAAGTAACTTCTGATTATCTATGGATAGTAACAAAATCAGTGTAATGGTGATGCTCAATTTCAAAGCCTTTAATTGCATTGGTGACTCTATCCTCATGTGCAAGCTTCAAATAACTTTTGATTAACGTGCTCCGCTTTTCGGTGAATCTCTGCTTATTTAAAAAATCTTATTACAAGACGAAACAGAAGTTGGAAAGTCTAACCCATTTCTTGTCAACACAGGCCCTCTTTTATTCTTCATCTTCATAAACGATTTCCCTGATGTTATTGTCAACTGTAATGTTCATATTTATGCTCATGATGTAACAATTTATCCTTTTAGAAGACCTGGATTGTTAAAAGCCTGTGTAGCTTGAGTAAATGAAGACCTGTTACATATTCAGGGATGGGGTGAGTTAAATAAAATAAGATTGGACCCTTTGAAATCGCTTTAATTGCTTTTTTCGAGAAACGAAATATCAGTTAATGAAATGCTCTGACTTGATTTAAATGGCTTCATCTTACCTTATGTAAGAAAAGTTAAATACCTTGGCTTTTTGATAAACAGTAAAATGAGCTGTTGTGTATTGAGGTCTAACATGAAGATGTACCTCGTTAAGTCATTACTGCTGCCATTTTTTCTAAAACTGTATTGTTTACATAGATGCATAGATTCTGAATGATTTTTGAATGACGAGCTGTTCAGAGAAAGCGTGAAAGCGAGGACCTTATCGAAAGCGGATGAGGAAACACTTGTTTTCGAAAGCACATCGCAGGGAAATCGTAAAAGGGGAGACCTCGTTTTAGGTGGTGTAGTCAATTGGAAAAAAACCTCAACCGACTGGAGAGACTTCCCCATGAATCGAAATTGTTGGCCAAAGGCTCAGGTTCACCCCGAAGTGTAATGCCCACCTATTTAAGTAAGTAAGCGCGATGTTTCAGCTTTAAACTCATTCGCGTCGTTTCAAAACATGATTTATTTTCGATAGAGCTATCAGAGCCCCGATCAGGCCATGGATGTGGGAAGTAGATAGTACCAAAGTACCTAAAATAAAGATTAAGTACCTAAACCGAACAATATAATATGTATGCTAATGTCTAAGGCGAACGCTGAGCTTGTATCAATGAACAGACGAAGTCTCATCGGTAATTAAATTAAATTTTCATTTGTCTATTACACTTCCAAAAACAAATACATATATGTATAATGTATATGTTTGTATATGCAATTGTCAGGGTTGCGAGTTTATGAATTAAGAAATCCGTAAGTCATAAGCTACTTGTTGACTTCTAGTTTAAAAAAAATGTATTCGCAAGGAAGTTGTTGATTTTGAATTGAAAATTTTTCAGGTCATAAGTTAGCTGGTGGTTTATGAATGAAACTTTTTTCAATTCACAAGCTAGTTGGTTAGTTGTGATGACTTAAGTTTTTCCCAAGTCTGAAGAAATGGTGCTTATGAACTAAATTGTTCTCCAACTTCGTCACGCTGTATCTCTTTTGGTTTGAGTCGTGTATAAAATCTTAGGATACCAAAATGTATGTAATGTTGTGTTCTAAAAGCAATATGTTTATAATTTTTGAACTCGGTGGAAATCCGAGATAATAGCAAAGTTGCACTTTTTTTCAGACTCTTGATAGTTTGTACAACGAACAAGGGCTGCTTAAGATCTACAAGGAGAAAAGAAGGGAAAAACACCGACTTCTCAAAAAGAAAAAAGAAGCAGCATGAGAAGCGCTCGTTTGAGGAAATAGAGAGGTGCCATGACAGGAACGAGATTCGGAAGTTTTACGAAAAGGAGAAAAGATCCTGCCAGGGTGGCAAACCCCGAACTCAAGCCTGTAAAGACCAGCAGGAAACATAGTTATAGAGTCACAGTCGCTACTGAGGATCTGGAAAGATCATTTCTGCAGACTGCTTAACGGCGATGAGGTCACAAATTCCGCTGTCAGCCAGATTGCCCCATTCAGCTTGGACGATGATCAAGAATGCCGTCCTCCCGACCTAGAGGAAGTTAAGCTTGCCATATGCAAACTTAAATCAAATAAGACTGCAGGTGCAGATGGCCTTGATGCCGAACTTTTCAAGGCATCTGGAGACCAGTTGGAAAGGAGCATGTAGTACAAGCTGATCTGCATGATATGGTCGGAAGAAAGCATGCCCGATGAATGGAACCTCAGTATCGTATGCCCGATCCTAAAGAAGGGAGACACTCACAATTGCGCCAATTATATAGGGATAAGCCTCCTTAACGTCGCTTAGAAGATCTTTTCTGCTGTAATATGTGAACGTCTGAAACCCCATGTCAACAACTTGATAGGTCCTTATCAATGTGGTCTTAGACCAGAAAAGTCCACAATAGACCAAGTTTTCACATTACTGCAGATATTGGAAAAAAACCCGCTTTTTATCGATTTCAAAGCCGCGTATGACAGTATCTACAGAGACGAGCTGTACAGAGCCATGTCTAGTTTCGACATCCCTGCAAAACTCGTGAGACTATGCAGGATGACGCTGGAGAATTCACGCTGCTCCGTCAAGGTCGGTAGAGAACTCACCGAGACCTTTGATCTCGAAATCCAAGGTGACAAACTGTCATGCGATTTCTTCAACATCATACTTGAACAGATTGTAAGAAACTCAAACGTCAACACCAGAGGAACAATCTTTCAAAAGTCTGTGCAATTACTCGCATATGCAGACGATATTGACGTAATGGGAAGAAATAAGCGTGATGTCATAGGTGCTTTTGCGAGTATTGAAACAGAAGCGGCAAAAATGGGCTTGATGGTTAATGAGGGCAAAACGTCACAATAGACAGACATAACTTCGAGGTAGTACAGGACTTCATCTAGCTAGAATCCGCTTACACGGACAACAACATCAGTGCGGAGATCAAACGGAGAATAACTCTTGCCAACCGTTGCTTCTTTGGGTTAAGAAGGCAATTGGGAAACAAAACCCTCTGCAGAAAAACCAAGGTAACCTTGTATAAGACCTTGATCATCCCAGTCCTGCTTTACGGCGCGGAAGAATGTAATGGTGATGCTCAATTTCAAAGCCTTTAATTGCATTGGTGACTCTATCCTCATGTGCAAGCTTCAAATAACTTTTGATTAACGTGCTCCGCTTTTCGGTGAATCTCTGCTTATTTAAAAAATCTTATTACAAGACGAAACAGAAGTTGGAAAGTCTAACCCATTTCTTGTCAACACAGGCCCTCTTTTATTCTTCATCTTCATAAACGATTTCCCTGATGTTATTGTCAACTGTAATGTTCATATTTATGCTCATGATGTAACAATTTATCCTTTTAGAAGACCTGGATTGTTAAAAGCCTGTGTAGCTTGAGTAAATGAAGACCTGTTACATATTCAGGGATGGGGTGAGTTAAATAAAATAAGATTGGACCCTTTGAAATCGCTTTAATTGCTTTTTTCGAGAAACGAAATATCAGTTAATGAAATGCTCTGACTTGATTTAAATGGCTTCATCTTACCTTATGTAAGAAAAGTTAAATACCTTGGCTTTTTGATAAACAGTAAAATGAGCTGTTGTGTATTGAGGTCTAACATGAAGATGTACCTCGTTAAGTCATTACTGCTGCCATTTTTTCTAAAACTGTATTGTTTACATAGATGCATAGATTCTGAATGATTTTTGAATGACGAGCTGTTCAGAGAAAGCGTGAAAGCGAGGACCTTATCGAAAGCGGATGAGGAAACACTTGTTTTCGAAAGCACATCGCAGGGAAATCGTAAAAGGGGAGACCTCGTTTTAGGTGGTGTAGTCAATTGGAAAAAAACCTCAACCGACTGGAGAGACTTCCCCATGAATCGAAATTGTTGGCCAAAGGCTCAGGTTCACCCCGAAGTGTAATGCCCACCTATTTAAGTAAGTAAGCGCGATGTTTCAGCTTTAAACTCATTCGCGTCGTTTCAAAACATGATTTATTTTCGATAGAGCTATCAGAGCCCCGATCAGGCCATGGATGTGGGAAGTAGATAGTACCAAAGTACCTAAAATAAAGATTAAGTACCTAAACCGAACAATATAATATGTATGCTAATGTCTAAGGCGAACGCTGAGCTTGTATCAATGAACAGACGAAGTCTCATCGGTAATTAAATTAAATTTTCATTTGTCTATTACACTTCCAAAAACAAATACATATATGTATAATGTATATGTTTGTATATGCAATTGTCAGGGTTGCGAGTTTATGAATTAAGAAATCCGTAAGTCATAAGCTACTTGTTGACTTCTAGTTTAAAAAAAATGTATTCGCAAGGAAGTTGTTGATTTTGAATTGAAAATTTTTCAGGTCATAAGTTAGCTGGTGGTTTATGAATGAAACTTTTTTCAATTCACAAGCTAGTTGGTTAGTTGTGATGACTTAAGTTTTTCCCAAGTCTGAAGAAATGGTGCTTATGAACTAAATTGTTCTCCAACTTCGTCACGCTGTATCTCTTTTGGTTTGAGTCGTGTATAAAATCTTAGGATACCAAAATGTATGTAATGTTGTGTTCTAAAAGCAATATGTTTATAATTTTTGAACTCGGTGGAAATCCGAGATAATAGCAAAGTTGCACTTTTTTTCAGACTCTTGATAGTTTGTACAACGAACAAGGGCTGCTTAAGATCTACAAGGAGAAAAGAAGGGAAAAACACCGACTTCTCAAAAAGAAAAAAGAAGCAGCATGAGAAGCGCTCGTTTGAGGAAATAGAGAGGTGCCATGACAGGAACGAGATTCGGAAGTTTTACGAAAAGGAGAAAAGATCCTGCCAGGGTGGCAAACCCCGAACTCAAGCCTGTAAAGACCAGCAGGAAACATAGTTATAGAGTCACAGTCGCTACTGAGGATCTGGAAAGATCATTTCTGCAGACTGCTTAACGGCGATGAGGTCACAAATTCCGCTGTCAGCCAGATTGCCCCATTCAGCTTGGA
Source organism: Melanostoma mellinum (assembly GCA_914767635.1). NCBI lineage: Eukaryota > Metazoa > Arthropoda > Insecta > Diptera > Syrphidae > Melanostoma > Melanostoma mellinum. The sequence continues at coordinate 197,339,736 of OU612058.1, read as the reverse complement.
CGATGATCAAGAATGCCGTCCTCCCGACCTAGAGGAAGTTAAGCTTGCCATATGCAAACTTAAATCAAATAAGACTGCAGGTGCAGATGGCCTTGATGCCGAACTTTTCAAGGCATCTGGAGACCAGTTGGAAAGGAGCATGTAGTACAAGCTGATCTGCATGATATGGTCGGAAGAAAGCATGCCCGATGAATGGAACCTCAGTATCGTATGCCCGATCCTAAAGAAGGGAGACACTCACAATTGCGCCAATTATATAGGGATAAGCCTCCTTAACGTCGCTTAGAAGATCTTTTCTGCTGTAATATGTGAACGTCTGAAACCCCATGTCAACAACTTGATAGGTCCTTATCAATGTGGTCTTAGACCAGAAAAGTCCACAATAGACCAAGTTTTCACATTACTGCAGATATTGGAAAAAAACCCGCTTTTTATCGATTTCAAAGCCGCGTATGACAGTATCTACAGAGACGAGCTGTACAGAGCCATGTCTAGTTTCGACATCCCTGCAAAACTCGTGAGACTATGCAGGATGACGCTGGAGAATTCACGCTGCTCCGTCAAGGTCGGTAGAGAACTCACCGAGACCTTTGATCTCGAAATCCAAGGTGACAAACTGTCATGCGATTTCTTCAACATCATACTTGAACAGATTGTAAGAAACTCAAACGTCAACACCAGAGGAACAATCTTTCAAAAGTCTGTGCAATTACTCGCATATGCAGACGATATTGACGTAATGGGAAGAAATAAGCGTGATGTCATAGGTGCTTTTGCGAGTATTGAAACAGAAGCGGCAAAAATGGGCTTGATGGTTAATGAGGGCAAAACGTCACAATAGACAGACATAACTTCGAGGTAGTACAGGACTTCATCTAGCTAGAATCCGCTTACACGGACAACAACATCAGTGCGGAGATCAAACGGAGAATAACTCTTGCCAACCGTTGCTTCTTTGGGTTAAGAAGGCAATTGGGAAACAAAACCCTCTGCAGAAAAACCAAGGTAACCTTGTATAAGACCTTGATCATCCCAGTCCTGCTTTACGGCGCGGAAGAATGGACTTTATCGAAAGCGGATGAGGAAACCCTTGGTCGTTTCGAAAGAAAAATTCTCCGAATGATCTTTGGTCCCGTATGCGAAGACAATGTGTGGAGAGGAAGATACAACAACGAGTTGCATGAGCTGTACCGTAACGTGCTAATAGCTAAAAGAGTACGCATCGCAAGACTACGATGGTTGGGTCATGTAGAGCGGATGGACCCAAACGCTCCGGCTCGTCGGGTATTCGAAGCACATTTCAGGGAAATCGCGAGGGGAAGACCTCGTCTTGGTGGCGCAATCAAGTATATGAAGACCTCAACCGACGTTGAGTGCGAAACTGGAGAGAGCTCGCCCGAAATCGAAGTCGTTATAGAAGGATGTTGGTTGAGGCCCAGGTTCACTTCGAACTGTAATGCCCACCTAAGTAAGCAAGATAGTTTGTACAAAATGGGTTGAGTATTGAGTTGACAAAAATGCTCTTGTACAAAAGTTCAAGAGAATACCCCCAGTCCCACACCATCAAAACACAACACACCTCAACACTCTACAACAATTAGAAAAGAAGAAAATGGCATTTAAGTTTAGAAATTGTTTTAAAAATTGCGGGGAGCGCAACTATTTTTTTCTTAGTAGTAATCTTGCCTTTTAAACAATAATCTTTAAAAAACAAAAATAAAATTATAATCATAAACTTCGACGGGCGCACTACTATGAAATTTAAAAAAAATCGTTTTTTTTAAAAAAGCATACCAACATTTCAACTCCATATCAAAAATAGTTTTTGAGTTTTAGCTATCAGAAGAGCAGCCGCAAATATGGGTTCCAAACTTGCGGTAACCGAGGAAGGTCATAAAGAAAGCTAAAGGAATTTTTGTTTCTCTCGTTTACCTTCAAATATTGACAATTCTTTCAACATGTTTAAGCCAGACACAGTGTTTTAGAAATCAGGAAGTTGAACTTTAGACGCGAACTATGTTCAATGTTTAAAAATCACTTTAATTCACTGAATTCAAGAGAACAGAAAATTAATTCCCATTCATTTTGAATTCACATTGCAAGTAAATACTTTTCCGAAGGAATTAAATCTTTTACAGCTCTGATCCGCACGTCTATTCCGCAAAAGCTCACCTTATTTTGCGTGTAGAGCAAAATACCTATCTAACGCGCTATCATACTCCAAAATCCGACTAGAAGTTTAGCCTGTGTGAGGATTTGAAAAGATTTAATTCTCAAATCACCATCTACCTTTCCAGTTAATTTTTTTTTTAATTCATAAGTCACTTCAAAGTCTATGAATGAATTGAAAAAATTTAATTCATAAGTCACCAAGTGGCTTTTGAATTGAAAAAGATTTAATTCATAAAACACCAAGTGCCTTATCAATGAGTATTGTTTTAATTCATAAGTTACTTATTTAGCTTATGAATTAAGAGGCACAACTAGCTATCATTTAATAATTTTTAATTTTTTAATTCATAATTCACATAAATTAGCTTGTGAATGAAAGACTAGCTTAAGCTAAGAAAAGAATTAAACTTTTGCAACCCTGGCAATTGTAAAATATAATATAATAATATAATAAACTTACCAAATCCATTTTAGTGCTTTGGTCATAAAATTTTCGAGCGCTTCCAGTTGATTGAAGATAATGTCCAGTTGGAGACGTTCTACTGCCAACCACTTCAGTTCTAGTTTTAGTGTTCAATGATGACTTTTTAACCATTTTGTATGTATTTTACATTTTTTCACAAGCGGATAGACAAGAGAAAAAAATACTTTACAACCATAAACCATGCTAGATAATTACCAATTCTTCTTTTAATAACAACTTCGTTTGGATCAACAGTTCTTTTGACTGAATATGGAACTTTTTTGCTGATACCAGTTGGAACCTTTTGTTGAATTGTAAATTTTGTTGCAGAAGATGCCGGTGTTCCAGAAGATGCCGTAGAAGTTGCTGGTAGATTTTTGGTTGGAGTTGATTTGCGATTTCTTCGGAATTTGTCTGAAATGGAGTTTTTAGATTGCAGTGGAATTATGTTGTTTGATGAAATATGTACATATACCCATTTTTATTAAATGCTATTCAAGGTGTTTGTGCGAGGAGTAAAACTTTTTACTTTTAAAATTGTTTGCAAAATTAAAAATGCATCACTTTTCACTTTTCGCTGCAATTGAATATTGAAGTGCAAAATTACGAATGGCGGAATGGGCATTTGGCAATTGGTGAATTGGCTTTTGACTGACAGCGAAGTGTGAGCGTGAAGCAAACCACAAAAAACGGACGCTTGGTTTTTGACATTTCTCTTTTCAATTTTTGTTTCTGATCAAAAGACGCTGTTCACACTGGGACAAGTCAACCGAGCAACAGGAATTAGTATAAGTGATGCCAGACTTATATAAAATGTGGGAATGAACTTGTGTCTTAACAGGCCGCCTCCACCTGCAAGAATTTTCGTTTCGACTCGACTTGACATCAAAGACACAAATCAACGTTAGCGTGACTGGGCAAATAATGTTATGACATTTCATTTTGTACTCGAACCTCATCGATGGTGGATGCAGAATTTTGACAACGGAATGAAAGCAAAGATAAGAATTTTTACATTGAAATATTTTATTTTGAAATTTTCCAATCAGTCATAATTGTATTACTAGGTGCGTTTTTTTGCACGCGTATATACACTTGCTTAAATTTTTGCATGTTAAATACAACAACAAAATAAGCGAATAGCGCGGATAAACTTCTACGTTTATTTCTGAAGCGAATATAAACTGCAAGTGCTACCAAGATCGTGTAGATGAATTTTTATAGATGTCAAAAAATTCATTCAAAATTCATCCGTTTGACAAAGCAAATAAAAACAAATTCCGATGTTTTTTTTCTCATTTGTCAATGCCTGAATCCTGAAATGCTGAAACCTTAAGAACTACCTCCGCGGTGTTGGAGACTCCCTGGACGTGGTGGTAATTGGCGGTTAAATTGGCAAAGGAAAGCGAACTGGGACCTACGGAGGCTTTCTATTGGCCTGCTACGACGCCGACAACGAGGAGTACCAGAGCATTTGCAAAATTGGAACAGGTAAGATTACCATGTGTCTCTATTTCAACAAAATTCTAAACCACCCTTAAAGGTTTCAGTGACGAAGACCTTCAAACGCATGCTGAGTTCTTCAAAAAGCACGTGATCAAGACGCCCAAGTCATACTACCGCTACGACATCTCCCACAGAGCCAGACGAGTGGTTTGACGCCTTTCAAGTGCGGGAAATAAAATGTGCTGATCTCTCGCTTAGACCTCTCTGCTCACAAGGCAACAATCGGCATTGTGGATCCCGAAAAGGGCATCCCACTGCGTTTTCCGCGATCCATTCGGATACGAGATGACAAAACACCCGAAGATGCCACCTCTGCATCCCAAGTTGCTGGCAAGTACTCCAACCAAGACCTAGACCAAATCAAAAACCAGCAACACAAATCCAAGGACTCCGAGGAAGATTTCTATTAAAAGTCGAGTTTATTTTTAGTCGTTTGTTAAGATTGTGGTAGAAACTAATAAATTTAATGAAAAACTAAACATCGACTGTTTCCTTCTGGTTTTTGCGCTCCACTTCACGCATGCTTGTCCAGATGTTACCACCGGGCCCGGGCTTGGTGTCGTAGTTCATCGAGTCTGGCGGTGGAAATGGTGTCGTTTTGTCATGGTAGTAGCTGTTGGGAGCATGCATCACAAACTCGAGACATGAGATCTTTCGTGACTGTTCTTCGTCGGGGCCTTAGAACACAAGAAACTATCACTTTGAATCCTTAAGATTGTTTCACAGAGTACTTACCGATCAGGTACGTGCTGGGGTCAAAACAATCGTTGGGGTTTGGACTTGACCAATGGTGTATTTAAACGCTTTTATGTAAAGACACAGACGTCCGCTTGAAGGCTAAAAAGCATTAGTGAAATTCCTACTCCCTCACATCTGTTTAAGTTTGTTCTTGTGGTGTTGCAGGGTTAGGTGCGATTTCTTTTAGCACGGTCATCGATTCTGTAGTTTTAATAGAATCTATGCAGTCTAGGACATGCGATATTGAAGTCAAAGTAGATGCGGTATTTGCGGACTGCTTATCAGATTCTGGATCCCTGATGAAGTCTGTGGTGATTGTCCATTGACAGAAGGATTTTCCAACTGATTTGGAACTGGTAGAATCTGTCGCAATGCATTATTTGTTGGCTTGGTACTTGCTACGTTTGAAATACCAGCATTTGTTGTCTTAACAGTCAGTTTATCTGGCACTCCTGGATTCACTATTTGAGCTTCTGGTATGTATGTATGTATGGTACCTCAACTGGGAAGTTTCGCATTTGCTATTTGGACAGTTTCAATGATTGGAGACCCTGCACTTACTATCTGGGCTGTTGGTATCGTCGTACAAATTATGATTACACCTTCATGTGGCCCCGGCCCATAGAACGCGGTGCGTGCGTGCGGCACCGCCTCCAACTGACAGCTCGATTAAATACACACGTTCTTATGAGAGGTGACCCATAAGCACCGCGAGCAACGCGCCGAACGCGCCGAGTAGCCGAACTTCTATTTTGCCGCGGCTCTCACGCGGTGACAGAAGAGAGACATGCGCAGTCACAACCAATTTGAAGTTTTCTCTTATATGGAAAAAGTGACAATGGGCGCGTTCAAGAACCTATCGGATACCTATCTCGGATAGCCGTATCTTAGATACCTTTTTGAACGATCGACAACAGACAACAGCTGTGAAATATTAAAATTCGACTTTTGAAAACAGAAAAACATTCAAAATATCATTGCTAGACGATTATAACTTATTTTTTTCGATTTCCCACACGTAAACAACAACAACAAGCTATCCGGATACGATTCTTGAACGCCCCCATTTTGACTAAATTTATCTGTCAAAACACCGCAACGGATTCTATGGGTCACCCCTATCCGTTGCGCGCGGCAAAACCCACCGCATCAGTTGCCGCGCCGCTTCTACCGCACGCACCGCGTTCTATGGGCCGGGGCCTTTACTTCATGCTGTTTTCCACAACTGCCATCGTAGTCTACAGTCTAGTACAAACAGCTGTTTAGTAAAAAAATTTCATTTATGTCAAATTGCAGTGCTGCCAAATGTTTTAATAGTTTGGGGAAGTCGTTTTTTTGGGCGAAATTTATATCCGCGGGCAAAAAACACGCCTACTGTATTGCAAACTCGAAAAAAAAAAATGTTGAGAAAAACTTTTTTTTAGGTTGTAATATGAGCTACCGATACGAACCGACACTGATAAAAGACGAAAAATTATGAGAAAAAATTACATTTTCCACTAACACGCACAAAAAACTTGCATCTGTCAAATTTGATGTCAAGCTGACTCTGTCAAGATAAAATCGAAGACAGAGATATCAGAGATTGCGACATGACGTCAAATGACCCGCCTCCACGTAACATTTGATGTTAAGTTGAGCCGACATAACGAAAATTCTTGCAGGTGGAGGCGGCCTGTAAAATTTTTGTGATCATTTAAATAATGCTGGATTTACATCCGCCAGTACAGAAGTGCAAAATTATAAGCGGCCTACAGACGATCAATGTTACTTGACAATATTACTTGAAGAAGCTTCTGTTCAAGTAAAATTGATCGTTTGTAGGCTCTTCAATGTTACTGTCAAGTAAAATTGAAGCATTGACGAAAATCAAATGCGATTTGGTTTTCATCAAGTTTCACTGTCACTAGTGTCGTTGTGTACTGCGGTTAGGAAACTATAGAAGGAAAAAGTTGTCAATTTTAATTGAACGTGTGGTGGCGATTGTTCTTCAATTTAACTTGACAAGAAAAAACGTCAATAATGCTTGTCAAGTAACATTGATCGTCTGTAGAGCGCTATAAAGCGGGATGAATATTGGGACTCATCGAATTGAGGTTTACTCTCCCTGCCGGGGTGATTTGGAACTCTATTAGAGCTGTAGGGAAATGGTTGTTTTGACAGCCCATATAATTTGTATAGGAGATTGATAAATTAGTGTATCCCTTAAAAATTTTTTTAAATAACTTATCAAATGTTTACAAGCATAAATTTGCCAGTTGCTATATTCGTAATAAGTTTCTTCGAATAGCCACGTGCCCCTGTAGATGAGTGTCAACAAAACTAGTATTCACTTGTGAACCATGTCGTGGATCCATACAAATTTGTTATTTTCATTCACTCACAAGAAATGAAGCTCTTACAGTTTGATTTCAAAAGAAAAAAAATTGGGTAGTGAATATCAGGGCGTTTGCTTACTCTTTGCGAACATTTTTGCTCTAAAAATTAAAACAAAAAATATTTTGCTGCTTTAACCCCAAACGCTCACAGTGCACAAGTGTGTAGTTGTGTACTGGCGAGAAATACCAAAAATTCAGTTTCTCCACTGTTAGGCTGCGCGCACAGTAGTGCGACAAAGCGATGCGATGCTAGAAGCGATGCGAGAAGCGTTGCGAGAAGCGATGCGACAAGCGATATTAGATGCGACAAAGTGCGCACAGTAAAAGCGATTAGGTGCGGTTGTGTTTTGTGTCAAAACAATATGGATTCGTCGTTTGAAGATGAATTTTTAAATGAAATTTTATTGTATTTCAGGCTTTTAAGAGGAAGAAAAAGCATGAAAATTAACCAAATTAACTTGATGAGAGAAGAATTTAGAGAATTTGATCACTTGTACTTCCAATTAAGAAAGTATGAAATAAAATTGTTTCAATACACTAGAATGTCAATCAAAACGTTCGATTATATTTTGAAAAAAATTGAACCTTTAATTACTGGGAACTGGAGTAATTTTGTGAGAATTCCTATAACAGCGTGTGAGAAGCTTTTAGTTACACTGAGGGAAACTTAAACATTTTCATTTCACAACAATTTTATTCAACATTTGAAAACAAATAACTTATAAAAAACTTAAAACGTTGATTTATTTCATGTTTCTTTTTGAAAACTGTTGGTATTAAAACTCCCAAGTTCAATTCTTTACCTAAAATAGAATAATTTGTTTATCGCCAGAATTAATTTTATTCTTTTTTAATTAATACCTCCAAAATAATTTCCAAACTCCACCACAAAACAAACTGAAATGAACTACAAATGCGTTTTATCCCGAGGTTTCCATAGCTTTTTGGGCCAACAAGTTCAGTTTTATATCCTGGTTGAAACGACGTCAGCTTCTAGGCCAACTACTCTCTGTATGATTTTCTGACTAGGATCTTTTGGCGAAATAATATCGCCACGCTTGATAGCATCGCAGGTTGTTCGGTCTGCAGCTGTAGTACGCGTCTATTCACTTTGGACGAATTTTGCAGAGCAACTATCACAATTAAATATACAAATGAAATAATTGAAAATGAAATTCAATTATTGAAAAAATTAGTGATTGCTATCTGTCAAGCTCTATAAACGTTGTAGCCAACATTAAGAAGTAATTTTTTTTCTGATCCAAGTTATTTTATTATCAGATCTGATCCGGATCAGATCACAAGGGATAATAAAATAAAACACGGCTATTGTGCGAGAAGTTTTTGTTTTGGGGTTTAGAGAAAAAAAAGCAAAGGAGTTCATTTCAGTTTTTGTGTTGTGTGGTGGAGTTTGGAAATTATTTTGGAGGTAGTAATTAAAAAAGAATAAAATTAATTCTGGCGATAAACAAATTATTCTATTTTAGGTAAAGAATTGAACTTGGGAGTTTTAATACCAACAGTTTTCAAAAAGAAACATGAAATAAATCAACGTTTTAAGTTTTTTATAAGTTATTTGTTTTCAAATGTTGAATAAAATTGTTGTGAAATGAAAATGTTTAAGTTTCCCTCAGTGTAACTAAAAGCTTCTCACACGCTGTTATAGGAATTCTCACAAAATTACTCCAGTTCCCAGTAATTAAAGGTTCAATTTTTTTCAAAATATAATCGAACGTTTTGATTGACATTCTCGTGTATTAAAACAATTTTATTTCATACTTTCTTAATTGGAAGTACAAGTGATCAAATTCTCTAAATTCTTCTCTCATCAAGTTAATTTGGTTAATTTTCATGCTTTTTCTTCCTCTTAAAAGCCTGAAATACAATAAAATTTCATTTAAAAATTCATCTTCAAACGACGAATCCATATTGTTTTGACACAAAACACAACCGCACCTAATCGCTTTTACTGTGCGCACTTTGTCGCATCTAATATCGCTTGTCGCATCGCTTCTCGCAACGCTTCTCGCATCGCTTCTAGCATCGCATCGCTTTGTCGCACTACTGTGCGCGCAGCCTTAGGCCTAGGCGTTCACTTCACTCCACGAGGAATTGAGTACAGGGAAGTAGGAAGGCTAAAGATTATAAAGTACAAAAAATCAAAAACCAATAGTCTTTTTCGAAGTTGCTAATTGTTGATAGCTTTGGATTCGAAAATGAAGTATTTTTGTGCCAAATATTTTTTTTAGTTTTATTACTTTATTGTAACTATTTTACTTAAATTAGTATTTTACTTTTTTTTTAAATAATTTTCACTAGCTAAACTGGTACTTGAATGAACAAAATTAGGGTTGCAGATGAAGTTCCATTAATGCAGATGAACACATGTTCACTTGTTCATTTTTTACTTATGAATTATGATAAAGAACAAAAGGGAAAGCGTTTACTTCTCTTGCTTTTTTGTAGTCATCCTGCATATGTAGTCATACGAGTTTTAGACATGACTCTGTACAGCTCATCTCTGCAAAAACTGTCATACGCTGAGTTGAAGTCGATAAAAAAATGGTGCATATCGATTTTTACTTGCGATTATAGGTACTATAAGGCAAGTCTTGCAATCGTGCAGAAAAAAAAATTTGAGATAACAATTAAATACGACATTACGACGATAGAGAATACGAAAAAAGTGGGTCCTGCAATTCTGTCTGTCTGTCTGTATGTCTGTATGTCTGTCTGTATATGGATCTACAGCCTGAACTCATAGACCGATTTTCTTCAAAATTTGCAGTTAGCGTCTGTGGAGCAGTCTACAGAGGGGTTTTTGGAATTGAGTCTCTAGGTCTTGAAATAACGGTACCTGCCATACAACCGATATGATAATACTTATTTTTCTCGAAAACGGCTTCAACGATTTCGACAAAATTTTGTGCGAGAGATTAATTTTGGATTTTATTTCTTATGATGTAAAAAAAAAAAATTTGGAAAAGCCTAAAAACGGTACCTCCCATAGTACCGTTTTTTTCAAAACCGACTTTCTCGGTAAAGGCTTACACGATCTTGACCAAACTTTGGATTTAAAAAGTCGTAAACTGTAACAAAAAGTCTGCATATCAATATTAAAAAAAATTTAGTTGTGGAAATTTTTAAAAATATTTTTGAAAAATTATGATATTTTGAAATAACATCAAAACTATAACTTTGATTTTTTTCAAATTTTTTTTCAAAACAACTATTATTAAGATCTAAGACTTTGCATACTCGACTTTTAAAAAACAGTTTTTAAAAAAAAGTGAAAAATAAAAAACCGTTTTTTGGAAAAACTGCTCCAACGATTTTGATTAAATTTTCATCATTCATATGTATTAGCGATTGCAAAAGAGTGGCGTCTTTAGTTTTTTGCTTGAAACCTTTGGAATTTTTTCATTATCTTACGTGATTTAATTTCATTTTCATAATTAATGTGCAGTTGGCAACCCTGTACGACAAAATATATTATGAAGAGCTAATACCAAAACCTTTAACTCAGCCTTTAGATTTTGATATCGTATTTAGAATACAATCGCAAGTTCGTGCGACCCAGTCGTGCCCATTTTTTTTTTTCGGGGATACTGTTGTGAGGTTCCATTCATCGGGAATAATTTTATCAGACCATATTATGCAGATCAGGTGGTGCATATGCTTTTTTCCAACTGCCTTTAAAAGTTCAACCACCTGCACCTGCAGTCCTTTTTGATTTAAGTTTGTACATGGAAGGCTACCTTCTCCTAGGTCGGGGGGCAGCAGTCTTAATAATTTATTTATTTAATTTATTTTTTCATAATGAGTACAATAATACAATTATAATTTTGAAATTATGTACTAAGATTTACAAGCATGGTCTTAAGCCGTCTGCCAAAAAAGCATTGTCTATGTTGTTTGTAGCAGTCGCCATAGTGGAGGCCTCTGGCCTTAGTTTTTCATATCTTCATGCCCGGGCCACTTTTTTGATGGCGATTACTTCGGCATTGTAGGAGCTTAGAGCGTCCGCTATTTCTCCAGCTGCACGTAGTCCTTTAAGGGATCTTACATTCCACGTGCATATCCTATGGTCTTTATTCTTTTTTTGTTTGCTTGGGTCGTCAACATTGAAATCATAATTGTTATCGGAAGCTACTGATTGTTTTGGAACCGTGTAGGCCAGGTCCTTTTGGGATCCTTTTGGACATAAAGAGCCAGATAATACGGCGTTAGTACTTGCAGCAGAGGTTTGAGAGCTGCCGTTGTCTCGCGAGGAGCTCATCCGCCAACATCTTTATATCAATGTCCAATGTCTCAGTGTTGAAAAACTCTAAAAGACCTTAAATCAAATCAAACCAAACTTCGATTTAATGATAAAAAAAAAAAACCCGAAGGAAAATACATTTTGCACCAACAATTTTAAATCAAATTTGTCGAAGTAACTCGCATTCAGAGGACTCTGCTTTTTTTGGTTGAAGTTAAACGTTGATTCTTTAAGTCGAATTCATCTGCTGAGACATTTCCAAAAAGCTCTGGTAGACCACTGAGGTTGAGGCAGTCGGTCATTACTCGCAGAGCACTATCGTACTGATCTATTTCTTCTTCGTCCTTTTCTCAACACTCGCAATTATTAGCTTAGCAGGTCCTCTTCGGGTGGAAGATCTCAGTTCCCAGCACAATTCCCACAGCACACAGTTCCCAGCAGGTTGCGTTAAACGCTTAACGCGGATTATCGATTGCGTACTTTTCGGCACTGCTCGCAATTTTTCGATATAACATTTGTATCAATTCCGCGTCGTTCAGCCAGACGGTTTGATTGTCGTGAAATGTGTTCTTCGGTGGAAGTTTGAAGTTTCACTTCTTCCGCGCGGAGGGACTCCACGCACTCTTTTTTTTTTTTTTTTTTTGTTTTTTAAAGCACTGACTATTACTAGAGGAACTATAGAAGCAATTTTCAAACACTTATCACCGAAGCACTGCCACCATCTTTGCTCGAATGCTATAGATTTGGAGTCATTCCAGCAATTAACTAAGCGGTTTACGTTTAGAAGCCCATGCTTTAGAATCTTGTGGAACATTTTAAATTTTTTGAGATAAAAGACTCCCGATTTGGAAATAAAGATTAATCTTCTTCCCTATCCTTTCCTTTTGATTCAGAACACTGCGCCAGAATGCACGAACTTTCAAAGGAACTTTTTCTTACATCCCATGAACAAAAGCTTTCAATAACTTTCGGACTAAATGGACAGGAAGTCAGTTGCTAAAAGCTTCTGAAAAAACTTACTCTTCGAAACTGCAAAGCATCCTTTGAGCCATTACCCCCTAAAGTTTGTAAAGCACCTACAAATACCAAATAAATAGTTCCCTAGTTGAAAGCATTAAGCTCCTACATGGTTTTTAGAAGTGGTGCCTCTTCCTTTGTTTGGTTGGTGAATAAATTTAAATCACTTCGTGAGTATCTCAGATTTTATTTCTTTACAACTCACTTAAAAAATTTAAACAAGATTTTAACATAAATAAATTATGTCCGACACTATTTAGTTGGTGGTCTATTATCTCGCACCGCATAGGTTGGCCACATCCCTAAAATTGTGCAAACCAAAAACCAAACGGCTATTCGCTTACTGTGAAGCAAAAACATACTTAATAAAAATAAATCTCATACTCTGTCAAAAGGAGCATGAGTGGCTACAAAACTCTCGTGTACAACAAAAACACTTTGCATAAGACGTATTAAAACAAATTTGTGTATTTCCAAATAATTGGTGTTTGAGATAAAATGCGATCGCCTTTTTTCTTAAAAAAAAGTGGTGGTTATTTTTATATTTTCTTCTTGTAAATGAAAAAAAAAAAGGATATCACCACACAGCTCAGGAAGCTTCAAGGCCTGACACATTCCAGGGACCAACCATTATATGCCAATTCCGAATGGCTAAATGAGGAAACCCATTGCATGGGAGTGTAAAAACTTTGCAATTCGCGATAGGCGAAACCCATGAAAAACATTTTGATGAAGGTTCGAAACTCTCATGTTACAGGCAGATATGTTGATCATTCCAATGATGGAATTTGAAGACTTCAAAAGCAATAAGTGAAGCAAAAATAGGTTTCAGTTTTTACTGAGTCCTAGACAACTTTAGCTAAACTTAAACATGCCAATGCGTCTGCTACGTCCGAATGTCATCTGGTTTTCTTTTGAGACTGCCTCGTGCACTTTTTGTATCAATTAGGATCTATTGCGATTTTATTAATGACAATTAAACCAAGAAGCGAATCGAATGATTGAACAAAATACGCAAACCCCACAAGAAGTCTCCTTGGCATTTGTCAGCCGACATCATAAACCAGGCACTTAAATGTATATTCACACTCGCTCATTTCGCCCTCAGCTTGCCCCAATTGAATACACCTCCCAACATGACAAGTTTGCTGGTTATGCTGAACTGCGCATTGCATTTTAATTCACAATATGCATCACCATACAATACCATTCATTAAATTATTTGATGTGCATATGTGGATTTATCAATTGCATTCTTTACGATGAAGATCGTCTCCCTTACTGAGCAACTGCCGTTTTGTAAATTAACTCTTTCGCTGGACACACTTGACCTATAAAGTTATGAAATCAACGCAAATAACCTATGTATGGAACATAAAATAAAACTCGAAAGAATTCCCGTTTCATTGAAAACAAATTTGAAGATGATTTTATTGGCGTGGTAATAACATCTTTAATTTTTTTATACTAAGTATTCACTTCAAGATTGGTTGAGGCTGGGAATTGATCTTCCTTTTTTGTGACGTAAAATAAGGCTTGAAGTCCGTCACGAAAGACAATGTTTGTTTAGGGGAAGGATCCCAGTTCTGGACACGACTAGTTTAGAAGTGCTACTTTAGTGTCAAACCCCTCAACGATTGTTTTTGTGTATTTCATTTATCATATTTGGAGGCTTGGCCTCCTTATCAGCTGTTTAGTATTGTTGCAAAGCAATAGGGTAGAAGTGGTTAGTAGTATGAACAATCAAATGAAAACTGATAAGAGGCATTTTATTAGTTTCCATAAAATGTCTAATAGTAGTGAGTAGTGTAAGACATTCGATTTGTCAGTAGTGATTGAGACTTCAACTAGCATTGAAATTGGAGTTTTTTCTTTTACGATAGTAGCTATGAGCCACAACCACTACACCATATAAATATACTGAGATATATGTATATATATATATTATATATATATTATATATACTAGCTGACCCACCCGGCGTAGCTGAGGCCTTAGGTTCATCAAATTGAAAGTTAAGTAAAGTAGTTTCAAAGTTTCTATTCTAGTGGGAGAGTGAGGATGAAATATTGTTTATGTTACTCAGGGACAATTAAGCACTCTAACGATGACAGAATTTGTGGGATCGGTATAGCACTTTCCAATTTCCCGAATATGTCCCAGTTCCCGTTCCATTCCCATATGGGGATGAAATATAGTCTATGTAGCACCGCATTGTAATGGCGAAAACCGTACTGAAATCAGTTCAGTGGTTTTTGAATTCCGGTTCCGGTTCCTGTGGGTAAATGTTGATGAATTATAGTCTATATTACTCAGGGACATTAAAGCACTCTTACCATGAAAGAATTTTTGGAATTAATTAAGTACTTTCCAGGTTATTGATTATGTCACCATTCCCGTTCAGTTCCCGAAAGAATATGTAATGAAAATAATTATAGTCTTTATTACTCAGGAGTACTTTACACTCTAACGTTGAAATTTTTTTGGAATTGGTCCAGTATTTTCCAAGTTCCCGCTTATGTTCTTGTTCCCGTCCCATTCTCGTGGGAATATGGGGATGACATCGTACTGTAATAGCGACAAAAATTACAATTCGTTCCAATGGTTTTTGAATTTCCGATCCCGTTCCCATTGCCGTTCCTGGGAGAATTTGAGGATGAATCTTAATATTCCCCCATTACCATTATCCATGAATGGTACCTGCATCCAAGAAACCGTAAAGCTGTCAGTACTTGGTAAGTGTGTAAACGACGATTTTCGTTGGAATGACCACATATTTGAAGTCGCCAAATACGCTGCTAAATGCTTAGGTTTCTTTAGACAATGCAGGAAGTTATTCACCCCTTCTGATCTGGCTACAATTTATAAGGCCTTCATCTGCCCGAAAACTGAAGTATAACTCCCATATCTGGTCAGTTGCTTCTCAAACATCTTTGCGCCTACTTGATAGGGTACAAAATAGAGCGTTAAAACTGATGGGATGCATTCCTCCCCTGAAACAATTTAGCCGCAACACCCACTTTGCTAAGAATGCCCATCAGTTTTACCTTGAGCCCAACATCGGGCGTACAGTCAAATATAGAGATTCTTATTTTAGTCGTACCACCCATATGTGGAATGCTTTACCTGGCTCTGTATTTCAAGTACATTACGATTTACAAAGGTTCAAAAGCAAGGTGTATCGGTGTATCCTAGTAAATCCTCTCCTATTTTCCAAAATGCTCGCACTGTGTAGTCATAACCCATTGATGTGTGGCTTATTATAAAACAAACAAAAATTTGTCTATGGTACTCAGGTGCAATAAATTAAAAAAATTTAAATCTTTATTCTTATCACATCAGTCAAAAAATTAAAAGAATTTTTCAAAACAAACGTTATTATTTTATTTTTTTTTTTTTATTAAAAAAAAAATCATTGTTTGAATTTAATTTTTAATTCATTACAGTTAAGAATAATGAAATTGCTAATTTTACTATATTCCAATTCCATCTGCCGGGCTGATTTGTGAATCTAAACCATCCAGGGAGCCACTCAAACGCATACAGAAAAATTCATTTAAATCGGTCAAGCCGTTTAGGAAGAGTTCAATTACATACACACGTACAGCAGAATTATATATATAAGAAGAAGAAGAAGAAGAAGAAAAGAACGATTTCGAATTTATTGATCAATAAGCCAATGCGTTCGCCAACGAACGCTGGAGAAGATAACACGATTGCTCATAATAAGTGATTAACTCCGAATCGAGACATTCAGATAGAATTTTGAACTTGAAGGAACAAGAGTTGATGATGCAGTCGCAATTTCTGTTCGGTATGTGCCTTTTGTTTTGGAGTATTGTGCTGCTTTCCAAATCAATTGAATTGGACACCCGTAACCTGTTCGATACACCGAGAAGAGAAGAGAGTTGGCAGGTGGAAATGATAAAAGTCGACTGGTCGTGGCCAGATGAAGAGAACGATGAAAATGAAATGAATAGTGATAGTGAGGAATTAAGATTTTAAATAAAGCTATAAGCTAATGGTATTAGTTCAAGCATAAGTTTTGGTGTTTTTTTTCTGTTTTAGTCAAAGAAACCAAACACCTGGTATCCCGCTGGACAATAATGATTTTTGTGTGCTTTTTATCAATCGGGTTTAGAGGGGTGACTACTTTTTCAGAGACGTGTTCTTGGATGCTTTTACTATACTTTGCTTTATGATTTGTCATCATGAATAACAAGTTTCTCTTCGCGGATGGTGGGCAGTGTTTTAAAATGTTTGTTGGCAACGCTTATTCATTTATTCGAAGTGCTTATCATACATTTTTGCAAAAACAAGATGAACCGAGAGTGTCGTTTTAATCTTAATTATTTTTTTTAGGAATTGACGCTTTAACTGGAGAAACCAGTGAATGTTTTGAGACAAACTAGTTGTAAATTTGGCTAAATTGATGGTTTGATGATTTTGGTGTCTTTGAAAGACCATGGCATATAATACTCCGCTATCAGTTAGCAATTGACTTACTCTATCTTGAATCGGAAAAAGAATGAATGTAAATTATTATTCTTTGTGTAATTTCTGTGTTTGGTTGGTATACGTCACTAAGTGAAACCTTCCGTAGTTAGAGTACAGTCATAGTATCTCAGTTATGAACAGATAATAGAACGTAACATACTGGTCTATTAAAAAATAAAATATATAATTCTGCTGTACGTGTGTATGTTATTGAACTCCTTTTAAACGGATTGACCGATTTGAATTAATTTTTCTGTATGCGTTTGAGTGGCGCTCTGGATGGTTTAGATTCACAAATCAGCCCGGCAGATGGCACTGCAGTTGCATTCCCTAAGGAACATGGTTGAAAATGGAAACTTAGAAACTACTGGACAGATTTCAAAAATTCTTTCGACACTGGGATGCCACATAATCACTCAGTAACTTAGCGTACAATTCATCCCTTTAATCCCACGGAAATAGAAACAGGAATGAGAACGGAAGCCTTAAAACTACAGACCCGAGCAAAGCCGGGCGACTCAGCTAATTAAATAACAAATAGTATGATTATTGGATTGTTTGTTTTTAAGATGTCTTTTGATTTTCGCCTGGTAAGAATAAAGATTAAAACTTTTTTTTTTTAGTTAAAAGTGTTACTTTTACAATAATCCAAACTATTTTTTCATATGAAATGACCGCACATTGAACTTTATTTACATTCGCAAATTGATTGAAATTGAAAGTGATACTATACAATTTGACCTAAGCAATGACAGCGTCTTCTAGGCCTTTGGTAGAGATAAGGATCTCGAAAGGATATAGGGTTCGAATGCAAATGAAGTGGAAGTTCTTTGGTTACTATGTAGAGTAAAGTAACAAGGGCTAGAAGAAAAGTTTAATTTTGGCTCAGACCCAACAAAGGTATTGTAAAACCACTTAGTGGTCTATGTGATTATGTTGAACGGTGCAGATGCTGACACTTTGATGTACTCAACAAGTGTCAAGAGCTTCAGCAACTATATGGGAACAACAACATTAGCGCGAACTTAGAAAATATGGGACCAATTACCAAAAATTATTCAATGTTAGAGTGCTTCAGTGCTCCTGAGTATTAAGGACTAGATTTCCTTCCCATATTCTTTCGGGGACGGAAAAGGGAATGGCGAAATAATCAGGAAACTGGAGAGTACTGAACCGATTTCAAAAATTCTTTCACTGTTAGAATGCCATATTTCACCACCATTTTCTCACAGGAACGGGAACGGGAGTTAAAAAAAAAAAAAATAGTGCGTGGAGTCCCTCCGCGCGGAAGAAGTGAAACCTCCTAATATGAAAATGAAAATAGGAAGGGGTAGAAATTGATTTTAGTGAACTCGTATTGTTTCTTTAAAAGAAAAAGAAAAGAGATGTATCGGAGTTAATTTTCACGGGATAGCTACTTACCACCATTTCATAGAACAATTTTTTATTTTTTGGTGGAGATTAGAAGAGGAAAACGAGGATTTTAAGGATCTATGTACATTAGGGCGGATCGAAAAACAACTTTTTTCGCGGATCGCTTCGTAATAGCAAAAAACAGTCATTATTAAGTATAAAACTAAGAAATCCGAAGCCTGGGGGCGGACAAATGATGTCTTCAGTTAACGCATCGAGCTCAAAGTTTTTTTTTCACGGGAAAGATGCACACACGTATCCGACCGACTTCGTTATTACATATCTCGGCTCAGGAGTGACCAATTCATTTGAAATTTTGAGGACTTATTTTACATAACAAAAGGAGGTTCTCTTTTAAAAAAAGTTACAATATTTCAGTGAATTTCAAACATAAAAAGTTCTCTGATATAGCATTTTAAAGAAAATTTTATTTACTTTCTGTTTTACGGATCATTGTCTATACCTATCTGCAACCAGAAAGAAATGCCATTAAAAAAACTGACAAAACTCAAAAACTGGCAAAAATTGACTTTTTTTCTGTCGGGAATTTTATTATTTTGGATAAAATTTTTTTAATTTATAGTCTCTAAAAAGATGCATATCGATGGGAAAATTTGCTCTCTAAAAAAAGGTCCTAGGAATTGCATCAAAATTTTGCTTCGTTTTCAAGATATATTGAAAAAACGAATGAAGATGGTTTAGAACCCATATCTCCGATTTGCACCATCTTGTTTCCACGATATTGTTTCTCCGTGTGGTTTGTGTATGTGGTGTTTGACCTGATGTGTTTAGTGTAGGTTTGTGTGTGAGCTATTTGAGACAGACTCCTTCCGTCTTTGCGCAGTATTCATACACACTGTTGCGTGCGAGTCTCCAGCCAACCTACTGGCTCGACACGATTGATGACAAACCAGGTGGAAAGATGAGGTAGGTATAAGGAATCAGGACGTGAAGAGGAAGGGTAAAGAGTTTTACAGAACCGCCCGTTCTGTTCGCAAGTGGTTGGTTGCTTTTGCAGGGTTCTCTGTGAGTACGCCACTGGTTGATGGGACCATGGCTGCCCTCAACTCACCCAGAACCATGCAGCTGCGACCAAAATTAAGAGAATAAGGGTTTTTGAACAAACTATCGTAAGATGGTTTTTGTTGTGGTAAATTTTACCGCAACACAATAACTGCAAAATTGTTGAACGACTCTATCAAAGCTGAGAAAAATACAAAAAAAGCCAAAAATTACGTTATTTCATCAACTTCTTTTGCGTTTATCTTAGATTCTAGATCACCTGGAGAGCTAAAATTTAAAAGAAAACCTCCTTTTGTTATGTAAAATAAGTCCTCAAAATTTCAAATGAATTGGTCACTCCTGAGCCGAGATATGTAATAACGAAGTCGGTCGGATACGTGCGTGCATCTTTCCCGTGAAAAAAAAACTTTGAGCTCGATGCGTTAACTGAAGACATCATTTGTCCGCCCCCAGGCTTCGGATTTCTTAGTTTTATACTTAATAATGACTGTTTTTTGCTATTACGAAGCGATCCGCGAAAAAAGTGGTTTTTCGATCCGCCCTAATGTACATACATAGTACTTATGTATGGAATACAATACCAGGAACCTTTCTGAAACCGTTGATTGGCCAGTGTCAGTGGTAGCTGACTGACAATGAAGACCGCAGTCTTAACACCTAAGCCCAAGAGAACATTTACATACATGTTTAGACATGATCAAACATGTTTAGACATGATCAAACATGTTTAGACATTATCAAACATGTTTAGACATGATCAAACATGTTTAGACATGATCAAACATGTTTAGACATGATCAAACATGTTTAGACATGATCAAACATGTTTAGACATGATCAAGCTCGTTTAGACATGATCAAACATGTTTAGACATGATCAAGCACGTTTAGACATGATCAAACATGTTTAGACATGATCGAACATTTTTGGGCCGGGCTTAAATGGAAATTGCTTATATATACATGATTATGCCTCCGCTAACTACTACATACTCATTACTACATATATTAAAATTCTAATAAAATCTTACAGTTACCACTCACCAAAAGCTCTGATTTGTACATACATACATACATATGTATATTGTCTTCCTAATAAAATTCCGCAGTCAGCACATTCGAGGAGAAACTTAACAATTGGTTTTTTTGTTAGAATAATTTAACTCAATCGATTTACACATTTAGTAAGCACTTATCAACATACATATTTACATACATTTATGTATATTATACAAATTAATGTGGTACCCGTGGCGCAATGGTTAGCATGTCCACCTGCTAACCTAGAGGTTCGAGGTTCGAATCCCAGCAGAGGCAAAATGCAAAAATGTTTTTCCACGGGTATCGCCTTTCGCGAGGAATTGGCAAGTCCTCCGTTAGTAAATTCATTGCCATGAAAAGCGCATTCTCAATTAGCCGTTCGGAACCGGCGAAAAATTCTAGGTCCCCTCCATTCCCTCACAAGGCATGGTTGTGAGAAATGCGCTAGGCCCAGGGGCTCCTCGCTCTGTTGCGCCACCCTATTTATTTATTTTATTTTATACAAATTAAAAGAAACTGCTTTAGATATTTTCTATCGTTTCATTGGAGAAAAGAGTAAAACTCAACACTGATCGACTTTTCATTTTACGACTGAATATGTTTAACACGGAAGTGTAACGCTGCATGTAACACGGAAGTGTAACGCTGCATGTTTGCAAGTCGCATAAGAAGTTTCACTTCAATAATTTAACTTAATCGATTTACACATTTTGTGAGCACTTATGTATCTACGTACATCATACATACATATATTAAACAAATTAAAAGAAACTGCATTAAATATTTTCTATCATTTCATTGGAGAAGAAAAGAAAACACAACACTGATCGATTATTCACTGAGCAATTGAAATCATTTTCGCACGCACAGACATGATTTTCTTCAAAATATTTCCACCGAAAAACACATTTTACTACAATGAAATCGTTAGGATGAATGGCGCGGAATTGATGACAGCGTTTAACACGGGACTGTAACACGGGAGTGTAACACAAGAGTGTAACGCTTTCATGTAACGCTTTCATGTTTGCAAGTCGCATAAGAAGTTTCACTTCAAAAAACCAACTGTACCGATTTCAATGCGTATTTCACTTTAACAGTACTAGGCCGATTCCAAAAACTATGTCATCGTTAGAGTGCTTAACTGTTCCTGAGTAACATAAACTATATTTCATCCCTATTCTCCCATTAGAATAGAAACTTTGAAACTACTTTACTTAACTTTCAATTTGATGAACGTAAGGCCTGATCTACGCCGGGAGGGTCAGCTAGTATATATATATAATATTTAGAAGCTGTTGCGGTAAGATAAGACGTGTTTGCAGTATTTGAACAGACACTCCCAACCCCGACTGCCATTCACAATCTCGTAAAGACTGTTTTTGGTTGTGGAAGCTTTCGATAAAATACAATCTTCTTATCTCTTGCAGGATAGGGCAGACTGCGATGAAATGGTTCACATTCTCAAGTTCCCTTCTGTTACATAGATCACAAGTTTGCTGTTTATCATTGTGATGCGGGATAAAATTGAGATCCAATAGTTCAACTCTCGCCTTGAAAATCACACTGATAATTTCCGCAGAAAAACAGTTATTGAAGTACTTGTTTTCTGTTAGCATTACATGATTAAGATTTTTGTAGACTGCTCTGGACTCTGAAGAGCAGGCTCTGATGATATGTTGATTGAATATTTGTTTGTCAAACTTAGCAATCACCCTGTTAAACATATTATAACGTGCGCTTAATTCGCAAAAATAAAACTCTACCTTTCAATTTAATTCTACCACTTTATTCAGTATCTACTTTCGATATACACTTTATTCGAACTCAACTCGACTTTTGGACTATCACTTGTATTTACTCTTAACTTTATCACTCTATAAACAAAACTGCCCTCTGGTTGCCTCGGGCGGGCTATTTATATCGAATGACATGCCATCTAGAACTCTCCAGTAACTTCCACATGGTCTGCAACTCTCCACTGTTTTGGCTGTCAAACATTTTCTCTCCTTCAAAATTTCTACACTTACACCAGAGCTCCCAGATGTGTTTTTCGGTTGAACGTTTTCGATTAGGAAATTGGTATCAAATGTTGGGTTCACGTTACAATATGTTTCCATTCTCCCACGTTATCTATGGACGTTCGCATTGCAAGGTTATGTGATAAGGCCATCTGATTCCATTCCCTGAAAGGAGAGACGTTAGTTACCATTAGTCTTTCTAAGATTTTTCTGTGAAGACTGTTTTCATTTCTACGCATAACTCTGATAAGGTAGCCCGGGCTTTTAAATTTCGAATGTATATAGGTGGCAAACCCGATTCGACATGAATGGCAAACGTTGGTGTAGAGTTTGGTAGTCTAAACAAACGCTTAAAAAAGTATCTCTGCGACTTCTCGAATTCCTCAATCGGTGAGATACCAAAGGCTTGCACTCCGTAGCACAAGCATGTGTTTACAGTTGCATCGAATATTTTGTATTTAGAGATGAGGTTAATATTTGGATTCACGAAGAACTTTGGCCACATCATCATTGGCTCTTAGCAAGCTTGGCGTCCTGACTTTTCTGTCTGGCATGGGTATCAAAGTTAAGATTGGAAGAGATGGTTATGCCAAGATATTTGAAATTTTAAGCTACTTCGATGCTCTCACTTCCGATTTTCCAGTTTTCTTCACGTTGTCTAGTGCGATTCCGACTTTCGAAGATCATAACTTTTGTTTTTGAAGCAGTGTTTTAAGGTCCCATAAGTTGCAGAAAGATAAGAGTTTGTTTAATTGTAGTTGTAGAGAGAAAGGATTATCCGCTAGCAGAACCAAATCATCTGCATAGAGTAACACTTTTATAAGCTGGCCAGCAAAGCTGACTCCTCCTGGAAGAATATCTACTATTCCATCAATGTACTGGGTGCAACAAAAGTATGGAAACCCTTGGGGCAGAATATGCGTTAAAAAAATCAAAGACCCTATATCCGACATATTTTTCGACGAGGAATCCGATGGTGACCTTGAATTTGACCTTGGGCGTAATCTTGAAGCCCCAGCGACCCAAAAATCGATTTTTCAAATGGAAACCCCCATTTTTTATTGCAGATTTGGAAAGAGCGCAAAATAAAATAAAATACATGTTTTTTCCTAAAATTTTGCACTCTTTCCAAATCTGTAATAAAAAATGGGGGGTTTCCATTTGAAAAATAGATTTTTTGGTCGCTGGGGCTTCAGTGTTACGTCCAAGGTCAAATTCAAGGTCACCATCGGATTCCTCGTTAAAAAATACGTTGGATATAGGGTCTTTGATTTTTTTTAACGCATATTCTGCCATATTTCCAGGGGTTTCCATACTTTTGTCGCACCCTGTATAATGCAAAGAGTAAGGGGCTAAGTATACATCCCTGCGAAACCCCTGCAGATGTGCTAAACCATTCAGACATATTCGTGCAATCCCATACAGCTGCACTCGATGTGGCGATTAGTTTGGAATAAACTTCTAAGAGCTTCCTAGAGGTTCCCAATGATGCCAGTTTAAAAGTATTTCTCTTCGAAACATCCAATGGTTTCCTCATTAGCTTTTGAAAAAGTCCCCACTTAATGTAAAGTAGGACTGGCAAGTTTTATTTATTATTAAGGGTTACCTTGTTTTTCTAAGGAGGTTGATATTTATCAATTGCCTTCTTAGCCCAAAGATGCAACGGCTGGCGAGATTTATTCTCCGTTTGATCTCCTCACTGATGTTGTTTTCCGTGTCTATAGCGGATCGTAGGTAGTCCTGTACTACCTTGAACTTATGTCTGTCTATAGTGACGTTTTGTCCTATTCGTCGGTGTTCGCAGTCAATGTGGTTTGAATCCCAACAGGAAACAAAAATGTTTTTCGACAGTTATCGCCTTTCTCGAGGAGTTAGCAAGTCCTAAGATAATGATTGCCACGAAAAGCGCTTGTGGGTTCCCTCCATTCCCTCATAAAGCATGGTTGTGAAAATGCGCTGGGCACCCGGACTCCCTCCTTTGTTGCACCTCCAAATCTATTCATTTATTTTACTGAAATGAAAAACGTTGTATTTGAGAACTGATATTAAAATAATCAAACAATGTTTATCCTGCAGGTAGTCTAGGACTCTGGACATCTTACCTCTTTCATACATGTCTTCGATCAGCAGCCAAACATAAAATGTTCGTTCGGTTGACTCAGGTTTTCTGGACAACCCTAGGAAAAATAAAAAAAAACGCTAAACCACGAAATCTACAGTTCTGTCATTTGAAAAAATGCAAGCCATTTGACAGCCCTATTAGATAGCTGAGCTCTTCCATTCAAAAACCAAGATCTACTTTAGAGCCAGTAGAGAGCAAACTCAGGGTTAAAAAAAGCACTCAGTTTGAAATTCGGGACTGGTGTGAGACTCCGTGTATCTCCTCTCCTCTCTCTTTGTACATTGGCATTGTTGGATCTTTATTGCTAAGACAGACTATATCAAATCCTTTAAGCTTGGAGATGAGAATCATGAGCCATTTAAATACGATATTTTCTATCTTTTGCCAAAACTCGTATTGTAACTCGTCGGGTCCATTACTTATGCCATGTTTTAGAGTTCCTAACTGCCTCACTAGCTTCTTCGACTGTGATGTCGTGTATTTACATTAAGTAAGGTTCAGCAGGAAGTTGTCTTTTAGCTTCACCGAAACGAATCTTCCTTCTTTGAGCGGCTATTACGAAAATGGGTCCAATTTTATTTTTTGCGTAGCATTTCTAAAAAAATTGATTTACATTCTTACTTATAGCTTCAGGATTCCACTTCAAAGCGAACCATTTTATCTCTTTTATTAGAGGGGCATTTTAATGATGCTTTGAAAGCTGCTTTATTCTTTCTTATCACTATCTTAGCTCATTCATTTCACCAACATGTTTCTTTGGATTCTTTGGCTTAATGGTAGTGTTGCGTTGATACCACTAACAATAATTTAGCTCTTTTCAGCATGATTTTTGCATATATTCCCACGTCTCCTGTATTTTTGGCTGGGTTGATGATGTTAAATACATATCTGCATATTTAAAATGAATTCCTCCCCTCTTCACTTGCCTAAATTATATCACTGTATTCCGCCATTTAGTTTTTTTGAAACACAAGGTGTCTACTCACCTTCTTCGCATCATCTCTTCTACGTCGAAGCTTCGACCAATCACATTTGCAACGTTTCAACTCGCGACTACTATTGACCTACTGTCTACTGTGCCTGGTCGGGTACTGCCTTCTATAATGCTCAAAATTTTGAAAATTACTTGAAACACGTCTGCATTTGTCGACACGTGCACGCTAAATTTTTTTGAATTTGATCTAATTGTTTTAATACAATGATGATCTCCATTTGATTCCTGCGTGAAAACTCCTAAGAACGTTCTGAGGTGATTCGGGTGTCGCTGAGCTCACTGTGATGTCAATGGTCTGGATGTGATTACTCTTTTCAAAGCGCTGATCAACACTTATTCAAATTTCAAATATTTATAATAACTTAAAACTTTTGTTTTTGAAATTTTTTAGCTTGAACTGCTATAAGGTTAAGCCTTAGGTCGGAATACAGTATTTCAGGGGCTCACTTATTTTCTTAGCTAGTTTTCACTTTGGTTTGAATCTACGTTTGCAGATATAAGATAGTAAAAAAAAATTATTTAAAATCAAAAATATTGCTAGACATGACATTTTTTGTATCAAAACTTGTGGTAAGCTTTTAGTTTTCTAAGCTAGCGACCAAAATATCAAATAAATTAAAATTTCACCTATCGTCTATGTACACGTTATTTAGTCGTGATACATTGTTTTACTTATAAACTAAAGTCTGAAATTAATTAAAAATCACACTCCACACGAAGACATAGTTCAACAACGAGTATGCATTATAAAAAAGCAAACGAAATTCTCCTTGATGCAGACATGTTGCGATAGTCGATGCCCCTGATAAACCATTCTCAACTTTGCAATTATTTAATTGCGCTTTAAATAAAACTTATTATGTTCGAAATAGCTTCAAATAAATGTTTCACATATTTAAATACATGTTCACATAAAATTTGAAAAATGTCTACCGAATAGGGATTGCATGACTCGTACAAAATATGATACGAAGAAATTTTAAGTGAAACTATAAGTTTTACGAAAAATTCTATTTCACTCTGTCCTGCTCGTTTCATTTCTGAAGAATGGCAAATAAAAAGCTTGAACTAAAACTTTGACAACCTGTTTAAAGTTTCTGTTTCCAATAAATGTTTATGCACAGTACATTGTAAATGAATAGAATAGTGATCAAATAAAACATTTTGAGCACCAAACTATACTTTGGCATTTCTCAGTTTGAGAAGAATTCGGTTTGGCTTTTAAAATAATTACACGGTTATCGAATGATTCCCTGGGATTTATTCCCACTTCATTCCAATCTAGTTAAACATTATCACCACGTAATGGCTGATGCAATAATTTTTATTATTTTCAACTTACATGCTAAATACAAGTCGTGATGCGTGTCTCGCCCACTCCTTAGCAAAGCTAATCGACACAATTTCATACTCTTTCATTCAAATTAGAAAACCATGTTGGAGATAACGACAGTCGAATTGCAGAATAAATTACTTTTTTTTCTTTTTTCTATTGACAGGCTGTCAAAAAATTGGCGTCGAATAGTGATAAGACGTGGAATTGGTATGAACTGGAAATGATGAAATATCTACACACATGTCACCGGGTCAAGGCGTGAGTAGTAGGTGTATACTATAATGGGACAGACTGAACAATTATATTTTAGAATACATAGATTCATTCCTGATAGAAAGCATTCGAGATCAATGTTTGAACTCAAAAAATTTTCTGGTTCAAGGTCCAGCTTAAAAGTTTAATCTGAAATTATAAGTTCTATGATGCCAATGGCTTGTAACAGTAATTTAATATTTTTACTACACAATACTTCCCCTCCATTGACATTATCGTTAACAAAAATCAGTCACAATTTTATGAATTTTAGGTAAATGAACTTAAAATATAGAATTTATGCTTCCGATTGAATGAACAACGATTTTTTTCACAATTCAAAATGATATCAGAATTAAATATCAGCTCAAAAAATGTCTCAACGTTTCACGTGCTGTATAGTATTGATAAGACTAAACGTGTGCGGAGTTTTTGAAATAGGAGGGTAGGGACTTCAATGTCTTTTTTTCTTTATTTTCTTTTATACTGAACTACTACTAATCGAAGTATTTTGATTTAAATAAGATCCAACGCAGCTTCTTATAACATACGATGGATAATAATTTTTGTTACGTATACGTCACAGTGTCCCTTCTATGTGCGTTCTTGATTGGAACGAGTGAAAGTTAAATGAACAGTTTTTAGATTTCACATTCGAAAAAACGCTACACCTATGCACAATAAATGGAAATAATAATAGA
Organism: Melanostoma mellinum; assembly: GCA_914767635.1. NCBI lineage: Eukaryota > Metazoa > Arthropoda > Insecta > Diptera > Syrphidae > Melanostoma > Melanostoma mellinum. Next base: position 197,311,801 of record OU612058.1, on the reverse strand, counting down.
AAATAACTTACTTGCAAAAATTCTCATATATTGAGATACGAATAAGTAAATTAATGTTTTTCAAAAGATGCGTCGAACAAATTGTTAATTAGTTAGCCTAAGTTTTATAACTTATGTTCTTTGGCTACGTGTTAAGTTTCGATGGTTGTTGTCTATGGTTAAAAATTTGAGAATATCAAACTGTGTTTTGTTTTCATTTCTGTTCTGTAAGGTTTAGCAATTCATCATGAATCATGAAATTTACTTTGAAGAACCATAAATTTGTTTGCAAAAAGGCTTTGACAAGACGACAAACTTTCATGCGATTTCTTCAACATCAGACTTGAAAAGATTCTACAAAACTTAAACGTCAATACCAGGGGAATAATCTCTCAAAAGTCTGTGCAACTACTCGATAACGCAGACTATATTGGCGTAATGGGAAGAAAGAAGCGTGATGTTATATGTGCTTTTGGGAGTATTGAAACAGAAGAGTCAATAACCATCAAGGTTAATGAGGGCAAAATGAAGCATATGCTGTCATCAAACAGGGCTACAGAACATCGGCGAATTGGACAAAACGACACAATATTTCAAATTCATATTTTTCATGTATGAAAACATTTATTTACACACAGACATAACTTCGAGGTAGTACAGGACTTCGTCTACCTAGGATCCGCTAAAGACACGGATAACAACATCAGTGCGGAGATCAAACGGAGAATAACTCTCGTCAAACATTGCTTCTTTGAGCTAAGAGTGTAATTGAGTAAAGAAACCCACTCGAGAAAAACCAAGGTAACCTAATATAAAGCCATAATAATCAAAGTACTGCTTTACGGGACAAAAGTGGAGACCTTATCGAAAGCGGATGAGGAAACCCTTGGTCGTTTCGAAAGAAAAATTCTCCGAATGATCTTTGGTCCCGTATGCGAAGACAAAGTGTGGAGAAGAAGATACAACAACGATCTGTATGAGCTATACCGTGCAATGGACATAGCTGGATGAGTACGCATCGCGAGATTACGACTGAGAGTGCAAAACTGGAGAGGGCTCACCCGAAATCGAAGTCATTATAGAAGGATGTTGGTTGAGGCCCAGGTTCACCCCGAACTATAGTGCCCACTTAACCTAACCTAACCTAACCTAGAAGAGCGCTTCCTCCATTTTACTGTCAATATAATCTCCCTAGGGAGTAATCCACACAATAAGTTTCATTCAGACACCACAGCGCCCAGAGCTGAGCAAGCTCTACGCGTCCCCTTAATCTAATCCATTGGTCCAGTTTTTGATCGTTTTCTCACAGATCTTACTTCTCCCGGTTCAGAACCATTAATAAGACAGAGAAATGTGCATATCAAAAAGAATATTATTGCTGTAGCGTGAAGTGTTGGACAAGACACCGATTATTATGACTCCCTTACGGTGAATGACGACCACTATCAGCCCATGCAGACCGATTTTTGTCTCTAACAACTTTATTCTCATAAGTTGCCCTTTTACAATGGCCCCTTCCTCAGACGACTTAAAATGCCACTGGATTATCTTTTATTCCAAAATCATAGCAGCAATTGAAGCATTTTAAGCCAACCGAAATTTGAGTGATCGAATGGACTATGCAACTCGTAGCCGCGGCGAACATATACCGGAAATTGTACTTTTTAAATAAATGCCATGAAATTACCAATCACACAAAGTTTGGACAACAGGACTATGAACCCTATGAACCCTGGGGTCTAGCAAATATCCCATAACCATGCCTTGTGAAGAAATAGACCTACAATTAACTGCTGATTGCAAAAAGCTAATCAATAGACGCGCTTTTCGCGCAAAAGGGGATACATGTAGCACTTTTGAACCACGAGCTTCCCGAATAACAGACAGACCAGCGGCCGATTAACCGAACTCGTGATATAGTAATACGTGACTGAATTATGTGTTTTTGGCATTACTTATCCACCACTTTAGTACCACAATTAGACATTCTTTCATCAGTATAAAAAACGAATAATTCGATAGATGAACAGCAGCCAGATGTTAAAAGAAAAAAAGTTTAGATCGACAAATTGTCAGCAGTGCCGAAAAGTATGCAATCGACAATCTGCGTTAAACGTTCAACGCAACCTTGTTGGAAGTCGCATAAGAAGTTGCACTTCAAAAGTACTAACTCACTCTATCACTGAAGTCGTAGTTCGACTCAAATTATAACAGTAATTCCGAAAATATTTCTGTTTTGTATTATTATTTGAGGTTCTCAAGCTCTTAAAAAATACCTGTTATGTAGTTATTCCTAGCGGTAGTCTCTAAGTATGATGAGCTAAAATTTTAGTATAAAATTTTATTATTCATTTTTATAATAAATTAACAAATATATTTTACGGATTCCAATGCCACTAGAGCCAAGTCAAATGCTAGAGCCGCACCAAAGAGCTAGCGCTCATGCTTAAAAAAATAAACACTCATAAATATATTGAGTTACAATTTATTGTATTACAAATAAATGTATTTAAATGTCTGTATATTTTCCAATAAGAAATGAATGACTTTTTTCATGACAACGATTAAAAATAAAAAAATAGTCGAGAAAAATACTGTAGTAAAATTTTTTGATGAACGGCGGCGGCGTACGTTACGTTGCCGTAGAAATCCCCTCCCTCTTGTCACATCTTGTCACATTCAGCGAAACCTCTCCCTCGTATTTTATTAACGGCTCCTCACTAGTTAAACCTGATATTAAACTCTTAGCCAAATTAATCTCTTCATTATGTAAAATTTAAATAAGATCGGATGTAGTAGTTACCTATGAAATTTCCAGGTATACTGATTTAATAACAGATTTTTTTTTTGTACAAAAATTTTAAAGAAGAACTTTCTCCATTTCAACCAATTCGAGACCATTACCATAAGTCACTAAGCGCTGCAAAATCAAACTTTATAAAAATGAGAATTGCAACCGCAAGTACACAGAAGGATATGTAGAAAAAGTTCTTAAAAAAATCTATTTTAAGGAATAACAATGATGCAATATCAAGTGTTCTGTGTTAAATGATAGTGGAGTATATAGCGTTAAATGCAACGATTTCTTTGTACAGTCTCTTGATGACCTAACTCGATCTGTGATATTTTGTGATTATGAACATTTATAAGTTAAGTTTAGCCAAATTGACTTAGAAAACATAATCATAGTGTATTGGATTTGATAAATAGAAGGAGATTTAACAGGAAGAAGGAGTGTTAACATGTTTGAAGATTCCTTGTCCATAATTGGCATCTTACTTAAAAGAATCATTAAAATGTAAGATATAACTTAGTGCAGATCTTTTTCCACACTCCTGAAAATAATCCCTTGTAATAAAAAAAAAAAATAAGGTAGCGCAACAGAGCGAGGAACCCCTAGGCCTAGCGCATTTCTCACAACCATGCCTTGTGAGGGAATGGAGAGGACCTACAATTTTCTGCCGGTTCCAAACGTCTAATTGAGAAAGCGCTTTTCATGACAATGAATTTACTAACGGAGGACTTGCCAATTCCTCGCGCAAGGTGATACCCGTGGAAAAACATATTTGCCTCTGCTGGGACTCGAACCTCGAACCTCTAGATGGACATGCTAACCATCACGCCACGGGTACCACAAAATGTAATTGTCCCTTGTAATACCTATTAAAAAATATCGAATTCAAAAATGCTCAGTGAAAATTTGACTCAGCTCCAAAATTATCTAGAAAACGAAAATCATCTTAAAGCCTTGCGCAAACCAATGCGGTGAGATCGTACGATGCGATTGCGATAAGTCAAATCCCTATGCATTAAGACAAATGTTTATGGACGTTTGACTTAAAGCATAGGGATTTGACTTATCGCAATCGCATCGTACGATCTCACCGCGTTGGTTTGGCCAAGGCTTAATACCTTTAATAGTTTAAGCTTTGTTATAACTGAGTGCTAAAAATAAATTGACAATAAAAATTATGTAACTGCTGTGTTTCTAGACTTAAAAAGAACCTTTGATATTGTTAATCATTTTAGTTCATTAAGACAGTTAAAATATTTTGGAACAAAAACTACGGAGTTCAAATGGTTTGAATCATTTATACAAGGCTGAACACAATGAACCTTATCGAATGGGGAACTATCATCACAAATTGATGTGAACATAGGGATACCTCAAGGTACAGTTCTTGGAGTGTGGTTATTCCTCATGTATATGAACGATATCATGCACAAAGTAATTAATTCATCAAAATTGGTATTTTTTCCTCAGGATTGTCTTCTATTTATTGCTGGAAATTACCTAACCGAGTGTGCAAAAAACGTAAATAATGATCGGGAGAGAGTAAGTGTGTGGATGAAAATGAAAATATTGGTCAACAATGTAAGTAAAACTAAATGCATGGTGTTCGCGTTCTTTCAAAAGTGCTGCAGGCTATATATAGTGCCTGTTGCGTTTAGATTAGCATGTCTACATGTGGTTCGTGGCTCGAATCCCAGCAGAAAACAAAAAAAAAGGTTTTTCGACGGGTATCATCTTTCGCAAGGAATTGTTAACTCTTCCGATAGCAAATTCAGTGCCATTAAAAGCGCTTTCTCGATTAGCAATTCGGAATCGGCAGAAAATTATAGGTCCCCCTATTTCTTCAGAAGGCATGGTTGTAAGATATGCGTTAGGCCCCGCATCCCCACTCTGTTGTGCCACCTTATGTATGTAGGTATGTATGTATACGATAAGTAGCGAAGTTCATAGTCCCAATGTAGCTACTCTCTCACATTCACCCTAGGGCCGCCATGTTCTTATGGTGTGATCATGCTATTTGACATTTACTGCAAGGAAATGTTTGTTGTTCTTAAAATATAAGGGCAGGAAACCACGTGTCTCGTGCGTGTAAATAACGGTAGCCCGTTTTTATTGATCATTTTCCCACACACTTTTCACCTAAACGCACTTACTAAAACATTTGTGTTAGTTTTCTTTTAGAACACTTTACATGCGTGCTTATACGACTTTCAATGTACAACACATCATTGAATAACAAGTAAAGATGAAGCATACATACCATGCAATTCAAAGCTTGCCACGTTGACATTAATATCCGTTTTACGTTCATAAAGTCATAGAAGTACTTTTTTTCTAAATGCATTCCTTACTGATAAAGTGATAACCGATTGACATAATGGCCAGCCTCATACTTATCACTTGTCTATTTCAAAAGTTCAATATTGCGGTTTTTGCGATCAATTTAAACTGTTCGTATTCCCTGTCGGTTCCGGATATTTCTATATAGACACACACATATGTGCTGACGATTGAGAGCCCCCATTCTTGAGACAAGTTCACAGTCGCTTTTGCGTGCATGTTTCATAAAATAAATACGATTTATGTTGGAAATCTGAATTTTTAATTTGTACACAAAATGTGCTAACTATTCTCACCTACGTGAACATTAAAGCATTTCGTCAATCTGATCATCGATTCCTTAAAGGATGAAGCTTCAATTTATCTACCCCAAAATTGGTCTCCTGTAGGCGTAATATTCTTATGTTTTCAACTAACTATGCTTTACCCAAGTGTCATTCAATTATCGTTGTTTTAAAAACACTCAGTTTGTAAACTTTCATGTTCTTAATCCCAAAGGAAGACTTCTGTAAATATACACAAATTTCTTTAATGTGCTTCAATGCGATTCCCTACATTCTGATTTATTAATGTTAAATGTTCAACAACATAAAAGCAAGTTAATTATAGCGATGAAATTAAATCAGCATCGTATTAAAAATTCGGTTGTTATCAATTCAGAAACACTAGAAAATGATTCTGAACCAAGAGACACACCGCTCGTAACACCAGATAACCAGTCAATTAGTCCAGCACTTACTATAAAGAAGACTGTAGTGGCCGTTAGCAAGTACAGTCATTGTGAATCCGTCGCAGTGTAAGCATTTAAATACACCCATCATACTCTCAAACTTATAGTGAGAACAACGTTTAAATACTACCAGGAATCGAATCCCAAAGGTCTCGGCTACAAATTATATGTGAAACTATCAGAAATTTGAATTTATTAATAAAAACGGTTATTACGCGCCTGTGCATCTACAAACAATTTCGTATACCCACACAAAGGTAGCACTGCTCCTACGAACGCATAGAACGAAGAGGACTAAGTTGTGTTTACACACCTGTTGTGTATATAAACTAAAAACAGGATTATCGGTAATTTCATTCAAAATTGTGACTCTTGCCGGTTAAGAAGAACAGTGAAGTGTTTAGTGGTTTTGTAGATTTAAACTGAAATTGCCGTCGGCATTCCTACCCATCATTCAAAAATCTTAAGGTGGGTAACGCACGTCTTTTATTAAACAAATATAAGTTAAAACAAAAAATTTTAAGTTGACTTCAAAATATTCCATTATCAATTCTTACTAATTGGAGGGTTAAATCGAAAAATAATAATAATTTATTGTTGGCCTTTGGATCTCTTGAAAACGAAGTGGAACACTGTCCTTAGCTATATTACATAAATATTCCTTGAATTACTGCGAAACTGATAACTTAGTGTCACCTCTTGTGCGTGGTTTCCCTCATGGTTTGGAAATTCATCAATTTAAATTGAAGAACACATCTTGATGGAAAGTTTATTCGGTTTTTAATTTATTTTTTTATTTTGGCGATTTGAGAAAGATTAAACCTTAAAATTAAAAATTATTGTAACTAGTCACCGATCTGAGCGGATAGCGGCAAAATGATCAGCGAAAGAAAAAAATTAATTAAAATTAACCAAGTTGTATCATTGTCTGGCTGAGTAATAGTGCTGAGGTAAAAGTGTAAAACTGTGGGAGCAAAGTTCCTTGGATAGTTTAGTTTAGTTTAGTTGGTTTTATTAAAACATAAGTTTTTTTTCTTCAAAATTTAACAAAAACAAATGGACTTGGCTTTTGCCGTCTGCCAGATTGACAATTTTAAAAAGAACTAATAAAAAGTAAAAAAAGAATTTAATTTAAAATTTCGGTCATAATTCTTTGTCTGTATACAAGAGCGATTTAGAAAAATAAAAACAGTTTCTTCATATTGACTTGGTTCAACACATTAAAGCCATCTCCATCCGTTGGAAAACTATTTCCAAAAACATGCAATCTTGTTTCCTGTAGTATAGCGCATTTTCCAATAAAGTGCAGGACATCTTCTCGTTCTTTCAAATTACACAATAAGTCGCTAAAGCATGGTAAATCATCTCTGAGTGGCACATAATTTAGGCTCAAAAGCTCTCCTCTCAACCTTATATCATCATTGATATTTCTTGTACGCTGTTGTTGTCATGAGAATAGTTTTTCTCTCCCAAATTATGATCTAAACGACTGCAAATAGATCTAAAAACTGATGATTCAGCATCTTGCCTGTATTTAGATGCATATAGCTCATCCACCTTCTGTATCAGCCTATACATCTCGACTTAAGAGATTAGACTTAAGTCCATGGCCATGTCGCACTGCAGTGTCAGATCTAACCATTCCGCGTACCAACTTGTTCCATCCGCAATATTTTTTAGAGCTGTTTTTTTTTTGGTAGACGCTCATTAGACATTTTCATCACTTTTAAGACATAGTCTACCTGCAGTTTTAAGGTATCAATAAACAGAGGTAAAAGTCTCGTTTCGACCATGAGTAAAAAATTTGAGGCGTTTGAAGGAATATGAAAAATTCTTTTGATATAAAACTTTAGAAGTTTCTCGACCTTTTTATATCGCTTATGTCCCCATACCTGCGCAGCATAGAACATCACTGACTCTGCAACTGCTTCAAAAACTTTATATTTGCTGCTATGTGAAATGAAACGATTTCCAAAACACCCTTTCCACGTTGCGTTTATTGCGTTTTTAGACTTTGCTAATTTTTCTTTGAGAGGCTTTTGCAAGGTAAAGCCGTTGGTGAGCAGAACACCTAAGTACTTATATTCTGCTACCACTTCCAATTCTACATCATTATAGTACCATCTTTCCTTTCTACTGCGCCTTCCTCCACCTTTCTTACAAATCATTATTTTGGATTTTTCCGAGTTAACGCTTATATTCCAGAGCTTACAGTAGTCATAAAGGCGATTGATCATTCTTCTGGTGTACTAGACAGCAAAACCACATCGCCCGCAAACATTAGGCCCTTGGTGCGCGTTCCACCCCACTCCACACCTCCAGGAAGTCCATCGAGTAAATCATCAATAAAAAGCGTAAAAATTACTGGCCTCAAGGCACATCCCTGTCTTACCCCCGATTTTGTCTCAAACCATGCAGATAATTCCTCTCCGTTCCAAACTGCTGCTCGAGTATCTGCATATAAGCTTTGTAAGACCCTTCCGAACTTATATGACATGCCCTTTCCGTAGAGTTTGTAAAACAACGCATTTCGATCTATTAAATCAATTCCTTGAATAATGGAAAGGAGGGAATTTGAGGGGGAAAAACGGGAAATAGATAGAGACAACCAAAATTTTCAGGATTTTCAATATTTCCTTTTGAATTTATTACATAAACAAATACGCTACTGAAACGGAAAGAAAATTCCCAGACAAAAATGGCAACGGGGAATCGTAATCGGAGAATTTTGCTTTCCTTTTCGTAGCGCAGTACGCTGCTACTCTGCCAAATGAGCTCTGTATTTGGATAGTGGATATTAGAGTTCTTACTACAACTTTAACAACACTTTTTCGTTCATCATTTACCTCCCGTTATAGTTAAAAAGGGCGTTCAAAACAACTCCGAAAGCACGAAAAACTTATCTTAAGATTCTGTCAGTTTATGAACGACTAAATTAACTTTGATTCAGTCTTAAAGTGGTACTTTGATTCACCTCTCTTTCCTAGATAGTTAACAGTAAAATTAATTGCAAAATATACAGATTTTCTCAGTTTGGAATTCAGCAATTTGACTAAGCGAAAACTTGTAGCCCAAAATCTTACACAAGGATTCTTTTCCTTGTTTTTTAAAAGTAAAATCTGACAAGTAAGGTTCGAAAAACTTAAAATCAAACTTTCATCTACTTTTGAGCAATCAGAACCAAGAAAAGTGATAGAATAGTTTTTTGAAGTAACGATACTTCCACTGCTTTGAACGCCCCCAATCCTTTCAAAATTTTGACAGATTGAAATTTTCTTATGCCACAACACACTCGAAAAATGGAAGTGTATTTTATGGAAAAAACGTTATAGTGAAAATAACTTTTGCAAATTTTTACAATCATAAATTAGTTTCTTAATTAACTCTTGTTGCATCTTTATGTCGTTTTTGATTTGACACATAAACTCTCCAATTAACTCCAAAACATTTTCCAAAAATTGATTCGAAAGAAAGTTTGGGGGTGATTTCTTCACTTGGGTTTTTGTATCACTTCGATTATAATCTGTCCTCTAATTGATATGTCCTGCTTAATCAAGTGGCATTATAGTACAGGGTTATCCATTTTGAGGCTTCAAAAATAAACGTTAAAGAAACACATATAAAATACTTTTTTCCATGATATTTCTTTTTTATTATAAAGTTTGAACTTTGACATTATGTCTGAAACACTACATCATTTATTTATGACCACCAAGCGAATTGTTTTTCTTTTGAGTTAATTTTCGACGTTCCATCGTCGTTTTCGAAAAAGTAAGGCCCAATTTAGTTATTTTAGTTTTCTCTAGCCTATGCATGATCCTAGACGTTTTGCCTTTAGTGCGAGTTTCGAGAGTTTGATGAAAGTTTCGCAGTGTCCGAGGAAATAGTTTTAAGATTCTTCCTGATAAGTTACAGTATTTGCATTGATCAACGCACTCTATGCAGAGTATTTTGAGGTATTACATTAACCTTCAAACTCCAGTTAGGAAGTCAGCTAACATTCTTACATTATCTATAAAATACATAAATTTCTCACAGCCATATGAGGGAATGGGGGGGGGGGGGGGAGGAACAATTTTCTGCCGGTTCCGAACGGCTAATCGAGAACGCGTTTTTGATTGTAATGAATTAACTAACGGAGGACATGCCAATTCCTCGTGAAAGGCGATACCCGTGGAAAACATTTTTGCCTCTGTTGGGATTCGACCCACGAACCTCTGGGTCAACAGCAGGCATGGTAACATAACGCCGCGGGTACCACATTACATTACATTACCTCTGTTTAGGTTTATAACGTCTTTGCATCGTTTAATGTTGAACGAACAAAGTAGAAGCTTGACTTGAAGTATTTTCGGAAGCTTATTCCAATGTTTTTCTTGGATAGTTACTCCATAAAAGGGTCCTGATCCTCATAGACCTTGCACCTGTCTTTTCCAATTCGTTAACCTGTTCATTTTCTTTGAATCCTATATGTCCTGGTACCCAGTAGGTAGTTAAGCTATTGTTACTACCCATCAGTCTGTTCAGTTTGTGTTTGCATTCGCTCATAAGTTTTATTTTTGTAATCTCTGTCAAAGTTCCTTACACCGCCGCCCCGCTCCGCCCTGAACGGAAAACTGACAACGATTGGCAGTTTTCGCTTGCTTTCTGGTATCATCAAAAGACATTTCACATCATCTGAGAAATTTTTGGTCCTTGAACTGGAATATTTATGCTTTTATGTTTGAGGTCATGGTTTCCGATACGGTACAAGTGCTCGTTTGATGGGGTATCTTCGTCTTTTGTGGGGAATAGTCGAGTTCTTCTGCTTAGAACCGGCACAAAATTGTAGTTCCCTTTCATTCATCATATGAAAAATTGAGAGATTTCATTTTAAGAGCTTATTAAAAGAGAAACGAATGTTTGATCAAAATTTTAAACATTGTTAAAAAGTTGATTAGCGTAGAAACGACGAGTCATAACACGCATTTTAAGAACCTACAATTACTAGACGATTCGGACGCCTTTTAAGTTGGAAAGCGTTATTCACGGTGGTGTGTAATTACTCTCGAAAGATTCTCCAATTCCTCGCGAATGGTGATACACGAGGATAACTTTTTCCTTTGGTGTTTCTGGGATCTAAGCCACGAACCTCCAACGTAAAAGGCAGACATGCAAACTATTACGCCACAAGCACCACTTTTCGTTCAAGTTTAGGATACGGCTACAGGGATACGGCCCGAGCTAACTTTTTAACTCGTTTTTCTCTGTATTACAGTTTCAGTTGGGCTCTTTATATCCGCAAAAAGAGTATCAAACGACATCAAAATAACTGAGATTAAATAAAGAAAAAAGAAATCTAAAAACCAAATTACATAAAACTTTAATGAGAAGTATATTTATAATCTTTGGGGTTAAGTAAGTGGTACCCGTGGCGTGATGGCTAGAATGTCGGCCTGTTGAGCCAGAAGTTCGTGGTTCGAAATCCACCAGAGGCAAAAAATACGTGTATCGACTTTCACGAAGAATTGGAAAGTCCTCCGTTAGTAAATTCATTGCCATGAAAAGTGCTTTCTTTAACCGGCAGAAAATTGTAGGTTCCCTCCACTCCCTCACAATGCATGGTTGTGACCATTCGCTCTGTTGCTGCACCCTATTTATTTATTTATTTGTAAGCACTATTAAAGTTAGAAGTCAATACTGAAACTGAATGTGAAATGAAAAAAGAACAGAGATCGTGATAACCTAAGCTTAAATAATTCACTGCACATCTAACGGAAGGCAAAATAATTATAAAATAAAAAAAAAAATTAAATGAAAAACAAAACAGGGTAAACAAAAACAAAATATAAGAGTGCGAAATGAAAAATAAAAAACAAGGTAACAGGTACCGGTAAACAAACCTCAAAAAGTTCGAAAATGATGATGTTTTGAAGCTTTTTCCAAATATAATCCTAAAAATTAATACCAACAAAGTAATCGATTAAGATTCGATTGGAACAAAAATGATAGCAATAATTTATTGGAGCCTTGGAATTATTCTGTTTTAATTTGACTATAATAGTATTTCTTATCACTTTCTACGCATTACATTTAAAATGATCGGTACATACATATACATACATACATACATGCACAATTTACATGTGTACATACATATTTGTGAAAAAACCTTGAAATGATAAAGCACAAGCCTCCGTCCATTGGCTTTTGGGTTTCGTCAGCATATTTAGATTTTTAGAATATGAGAATATGCGTATAAATTTAAGACATCATCCGAAAACATCACCTCATCTGCCTTATCATTTGGCAAATATCTCACAATGAAAACATTGCAGACGTCAATCCAATGAAATACAAGAAACAATCAAAACAATCTGGAATATACTTGAATTGTCAATTAAAACTGAAATTGATAATAATTTAATCTAGCCAAGCCTCCTTGTTCTTAGAATCATAATGAGACCTCCAGTGTATAAAGCCACGCACCATTCGTCCCTCAATGAAATAAATGAATTTCGACCCGCACCTCATCCCACCGACTTACTCACGTCACACTTATCAATCGTTTTCAAACAAATCAAACTTTCGGGGTCAATAAGCTATCGCGTATAGTCATAAAAATTACCACAAGTAATTAATTCATTCAATAAAAGAACACCAACAGATATCATTTTGCTTTAGTCTAATTTGTCTTTTGAACAAACATTTGTCTCATTTGTGAACTAAATGTGTCTTTCTTCGTTGAATGAAATTGAATGCATAACTCTTTGGACATGTGCCTGTGGGCAAAAGTTTGCGAAGCCCTTTAAGGCTGGAAAGAGTTTAGGTGTTGCAAAGTTTCTACTGGGATTTTTTTTATTGTAGCACTTTGAACGAGGAAACATTTACGGGAACGACACCACGTTTAGGATTCGCAACGTGACGTCAAATAGTAACATAACTGCTATTTTATTTTGTTTTCTTTTCAATTCGCATAAACGTTTATACGCGTCGCTTTTTTGTATAAGTTTCAGATTGCCTGTGTTCTCATTAAAATACGATAGTGGCAATTGCGACGCATTTTTTATGCAAACGAACAGAATTCAAAATTCTATAAAGGAAGCTTGATAACAGTTTAAGCTATGTATAAAGATGTGCTGTGAAATAAGTAGAAATTATTTCATCATTTTAGAAACATAATTGATTATGATCATAAAGTAATTAAAAATAGTAATTGCAAATGAATTTTTATCGATTGTGAAAATTTTGCATAATCGTTTTTGTTTGAATAACAAATCTTGCCAATATTGATTTCGGCTAGTTAAAAAAAAATATTTACAACAATCTAACCAACGTAAACGTAAAGTATTGCATAACGTAACTTTCGCACGAGTCTGTCTAGTTGCATCAAGTAGTGCATCTTAGGTCGTTTGCTTTGTTGATAACAAAAAGCTTTATATTTAGAAGACAAATTGTACAAAAGTATCATTGAAACTCTTGATAAGTTTTGACGTAGGAGCAGTTTGGAGAACTTACTAAAAATATTTGTACGAGCATTGCTTTTACACAACTCTGATCTCAGCTTTCACAAATATTTAAAATAATCTAACGGTTCAAAGTTTATTTGAACTTCGATGGAGGCATTCAGGCCCATCAGTTGATGGCCTTTGCTTTCGTAAAACTCATAGGGAATGTTAGAAAAACAAAATAGAATAATATTGTTGTTCAAAGGGGACCTAAATATTTACCGGTGGCCGTGGTGCAACGGCTAGCATGTCTGGCTGTTACGTTGCAATTCGAAGTTCGTATCCCAAAAATATCAAATTTTTTTCACGGGTATCGCTTTTCCTGAGGAATTATTATGAAGAGCGTTTTTTTTATTAAACCGTTGCGTTGGGCTCGTCCGTTTTACTACCCTATTTATATTTAATATTTAAATATTGACCTTAGTCCTAACAACGGACACTATAAAATGCAGTTGAAGAGAAGGAATAGCATGGCACAACTGAGTCTGAGTACCCATTTTTGGTGCGGAATGGAGTTTTTTTTATTCCTATCGCCTAAGGGAGAAAGCGCTTTTCATGACAGTTTAAATACTTCCGGATGACTTGCCGATTTTTTGGAAAAGGTGATATTCCAAGAAAAACAATTTAATGGGCCTGGAACTCGAACCTCGAACTCCCACGTTACAAGTAAACATATTTATAAGAACTATTACGCCAGTGACACCAAATATAAAAATAAAGAAACCCTTTTTATACACATATACAAGTTATTGGCAATACCAAATCCATGTCAATCAAAGTTATCATTGTCACGTAAGCTGACTGATTGAAATGGGTTCTTCCAGTAAAGCATGCGTAGTTGTTAGTTGATTCTTGAATGTTTCAAGACTTTTACAAAGTTGGTGCAGTGCATTAAGGCCCGTGGCAATAAGACCCGCGGGTCTTAATTCCTCTTTGTTTTGGAAATAAAGCCCACGGGGGTTATTTCCATGATGAAATGGCAGTAAGAGCCGCGGGCCTTAGTTCCTTTTTCTTCGAACTCTAATATCATTTCGTATTGGAAAAAAGTCACACCGTTTGGACTTTAATTTATTTTCAATGTGAATAAACTGGCACAGGGACGCAACCACGCAACTCGACTGACATAAGTTCAAGTTTTGATTGTGGATTATGACATACCAAAGAGGAACACACGTCCATAAGAAATATCTATGGAACTATACATCATATAGTATATGTCAAGTGCGGTCAGTTCGCGCGAATTTCTAAAGTTCAACCACAAGCCCGTATTACCCGGACGCAAACTTCGCGCGAATTTTTATTTTTACACATCCATACTCCCTTGAGAAAATTTTTTTCGCTTCGCTTTTAGCTTCATTATTTTATCCGAATCGAAGCGAACCAAATTTCCCTTCGGATAGTACGGGCTTGTGGACGAACATAAAAGATTCACATGAACAGACCAGGAGAGAGTATCTAAGAGCAAAACACACATTAAGAAAATAAATTAAGTAATTAAGTGCTTATAAGAAAGTGGACTGAGTTTCCATCATGCTTTGTCACGTAGTGGGAAACAGCGTGAGCTATGAATTCATATCCATTGCAATGTTTTTCGGTACCTCAAAATGTTTTTCCTTCAAATAAAAGGAAACTAGAATATATACATTTAGCGCATCCAATATGTTCTTAATCCTTTCTAAGAAGGAAAACTAATTTTTAGATCCCATATGCATTAAACTCATATAAATGCTGCTTCAAAATAGCAACAAAAGACATGGGCCTAAATTCTTTTCTTTGGTGGGTCTCATTGCCTCTTCAAAGTGGAAACAAAGCCCGTGGGTGTTATTTCCTTTTTTTTGAGCAATAAGGCCCACGGGTCTTATATGTATATGTAAAGGCACTATCATATACTATGTAAATATAAAGGACCTCCCAAACCAAATCGTTTTTGCAGAAAAAATTGTCAGAGGTGTTGGCAGCGCGGTGTTGGAAACGCTGCGGTTTTTTCTGTGGCGTTCTCATACATATGTCGTTCTGTAACTTGGTTTTGACAACTGAATTTGCGACAGCTGATGCAACTACAAAAGTACAAAATCACTTTGTTTTTGGAGAGCCACCAAAATAAGTCCGGCCATTGACGACACAATATAACTGCGCAAATCGGAGTTTGCGCAGTTCAGTTGTGCTGTGAATGGGGTTGTTTGTGCTGTTTGTGCAGTTAACTGTGTAAAAATCAAAACGATTTTGATTTTTGCTCAAGTCAGTTTGCGCAGTTATATTGTGTCGTCAGTGGCCGGCCTAAGAATAAGATTAAAAAATATGTAATTTTCAGTTGCAAAGTTTTTAATAGAGTTTTTTCTCAAAAACTACAAGCTCTTATTCAACAAACTTATGATCTAAGCAAACACATTTATAGAAAAAAAAGTATTGTAGTTCACAAAAGTTCAAAATTACTATTGCACAGGGATCATAGGGGAATAAAGAACTAGAGGGGAAGCCTTTACTTCTCTTGGCCCGCAAATATCATACACGTATTCAGCTGAATATAAAGTGTTGGTGGGCAAGCAAAACATTGTTAAAATATCACCTCTTTGGCTACCTTGCTTTCGTAGCGGACATTCTTGTTGTAAAACCAACTTGGAAGCAAAATTACACTAAAGTTTTCAATTGTGGAATATTCTTACAAACTGAACCAACTTTGCTAATTTGTTTTTTATTGGGAAAAGGAAACCCACAAATTAGTTTTATTTCAACAAGTTTGTTACTTATAATTTACAACTTTAAGGGGGAAGTAGGGTTTTAATTTTCTTTCATTGTTTTTGTGTCCAAATATTGTTCGATGAGAGCAAAATTCATGACGTCATGAATATTTTTATAACTGAACACGCTATTGTTACTTGGCAACTTTAAAGGTTTTTTCCCACAACTCACGTTTTTAAAGTCGGTGTCCCTCATAACTTCAAAACTACTGTACCGATCCTTTTTTCGAAACGCTTCACAAGAACTGCTTCAATTGCCGTAGTTTTTGGTATTCCTTTATGAAATCTTTACACAGTATTCTTGATATATCATATTTTAAAATAGCACAAAATTTAATTAATAAGTTGTGTAGTCAAAAAAAAAAATTCAAAAAAATATGCATCTTTTTGGTGAATAATTTCTAATCCCTTGTGAAGTGAAACAAAAAAGAAAGTTTTCCAACAAATTTGTTTTTTTTTTTTTTTGAAGATACAACTGCAAAATTGTTAACAGGATTGTTCGGCGAAAAACATAAATAAAAATTATTAAAAACTTTCTTGAAAAACGGCTCGTAATTACAAATTTGTAAGTTGGAGTTGATCACAGGATGCTCGACGAATTTTCGAATCACATTAGGTTTGTTCATTGAAGCTCTTGGTTTGTCCTGGAATTACCATAAAATGTTTTTAAAAACCTCAACTCCTCCTCAATGTCAAACTGTGTGTTTTTTGAGTACTGGAATTTTTTTTTTTTGAAATCCTAGATCAGCACTGCTTAAAGCTTAACGAACAAAGCTATCTTGTTCGAGTGTTCTAGATTATAAGGTTATCAAATTATATAGTTGAAAACTATACTTTCACCTTCATTTTTAACTTCATCAAAACATTTTAAGGAAAAGACGAATGACAGAAAACAAAGAATAATTCTCAATATACAGGGTGATTCGCATAAGGTGTGACAAAAAGATAGGGTGTGTAGGTTGGACCTAGACAAGCAAAAAATCGTATGGGAGGGGGGGGTCCATTTTCCCCCGTTTAGGCGGGAGGGGCAATTTAAGAAAAAAGTCACTAAAAATTGGAAAAAAATTATTTAAAAATAACGGTAGTACCTACAGAGTCGTACTATAGCATTTTGAAAAGCCAAAAACTTAAACATTAATTTAAATTTAAAACTAAGTTGTTCAAGTAAATAGTTTTTGAAATATTAATTTTCAAAGTCAAAATTTTGAAAAAAAAACATAATTTTTTTTCTTAAAACCACTTTTCTTCCAAATTTTACGTAATTAAGTAGTATTTTTTTTGGCTTATTTTCAATGCTCTTATTTATTTTTGATCAAATACAAGAAACCGGATGTCAAAATAACTTGTAGTTTTTGAGAAAACCAAAAATTACAAAAACGACTTTTGTCAAAATTTTTTTTTTTAAGTTTTTTTTTTCGTTATTGGATTCTTAAGTGAACTTACGAAATAAAGGATGGATTTTCTCTTTACTTTTTTTATTGAGAATTCACTTAAAAGTCCAATAACGAAAAAAAAAAATTAAAAAAAAAAAAAATTGACGAAAGTCGTTTTTGTAGTTTTTGGTTTTCTCAAAAACTACAGGTTATTTTGACATCCGGTTTTTTGTGTTTGATCAAAAATAAATAAGAGCATTGAAAATAAGCTAGAAAAATATTACTTAATAACGTAAAATTTGGAAAAAAAGTGGTTTTAAGAAAAAAAATTATGTTTTTTTTTCAAAATTTTGACTTTGAAAATTAATATTTCAAAAACTATTTACTTGAACAACTTAGTTTTAAATTTAAATTAATGTTTAAGTTTTTGGCATTTCAAAATGCTAGAGTGCAACTCTTTAAGTACTACCGTTATTTTTAAATAATTTTTTTCCAATTTTTAGTGACTTTTTTCTTAAATTGCCCCTCCCGCCTAAACGGGGGAAAATGGACCCCCCCTCCCATACGATTTTTTGCTTGTCTAGGTCCAACCTACACACCCTATCTTTTTGTCACACCTTATGCGAATCACCCTGTATATACGCTTACACATGGCTGGATGGAAACTTTGATTAAGCAACACTTGAAGAATTTAAAAAATAGGACAAATACCTCTCAACTAATAGAACACTCATTGCAGGAGAAAAAAAAACTTTAAATAGCGTGCCTATTCTATTTTTATCGAAGGCATTTGCCTAGAGAAAACGTCATCAGTGTTTACATTCTAAAGTCAAAAGCTTCAAACTCACTTTGCAGTACACAATTCATAGTCCTACCCAACGCAATGCTTTTTAATGTGCTTTTTATAAAAATAAAGCAGATTTAAATCTGAAAATATTGACAAGACGATGTATGGCCAAGTGTCAATTAATACGAACATTCTTTGTACTTGTCCACAGGTTTCCTTACCATTTTCTTTAACATGTCATGTTTTTCCCCTTTACAGGACACATCGCATTTCGAGAAATAAAATAACAATGGCACTTCCACCAGTGAATCATTTTGCCATCGGCATATTCATAACGTTTATGTTGTGTAGTGGAATGTATGCTAGACCAGAGAGTAGGGCATACTATCCAGAAATGGATATACCACAGTACATAATGGATGAAACAGAAACAATGGATGAGGCTGTTTACAGCGACATGGTAAGCTTTATTATGACATCAATCTAGATTAATCAACTAAACCAAATTTTTAACTCCAGAAAAAGTACCCAGGAAATAATCCAACATTTATGGCTAAGTGGCCATATTTGAGGGATGTGCTTCCGCCAAATTATGCCGATGAAGATGAGGAGATCCCAGAGCGTATACCAACACCTTTGCCGTTAAAGAAAATCACCACAGCCAAAAACAAGAAGGATCATGCCAAAAAGAAGAACATTGTTTGTGAGTATAGAAATATCCTAAAAGTTATTCCTTTGAGCATGAAAAATACTTCTTTTTTTTACATTTCTTATAATGTTTTCATTTTTTTTACTTTTTATTTAAATTTTCGTTTGGGAATTGGATTGTGTTTCTTATATAAAATGTCAAACTTTTGCAGACGGAAAAGGATATTGTAAGTACTGATTAGAAATTTTTTTACTTTGATTTGGCATAAATGTTGATAAGCATTAGCGAAGAAATTTCCATCAAAATGTACAAATAAGTCGATATTTTCTGTATAATGTAAATATTTTTGTTTTCTTTTCAGATATGCAACCATGTCCCTTCAAAATATGTACAATGGGTCGCAAAAGGAATGCCAGATACTTACAATACTAATTAACTTTCATCACTTTGTGCAGCCATCAACTAAAAATTTTACGCATTTGATAACAGTTTCCTGAATTACAGATCAGCTAAACTTTTGTTGTTCTGTCTTTACTTACGTACATTCCAATAGAATTTAGGTATTTTATGGAAATATTAGCACTTCACCTCAAAAAAGTACTTAACTACATAAAATATTAGCGATACAACTAAAGAACATTTCATGTAAAGTAAAATTGTTAAAAAGATCGAAACAAAAATCCAAAACAAACCGAAAGTATTTTTTATTTGTTAATTTATCCCAGTTAGTCTATAAGATCAAAAATATAAGTAGCATCACTTCGACAAATCGATTCAAAATCTAACCATTTTATGAATTCATATCTGTAATTAGTTGTTTTCATTTTATTTTATTTTTTTTTTTTTACATTTTTATTTATTTTTATGTAATTTATTATGTAGTTTAATTAATAAAATTTTAAAGAAAAGTTTTCAGTCCACAAACTGCAGTGGATTTGTTTCGTTACGATTCATCTATTTACATTCTTAACCTGTTGTGAATACATTTCTGAAACAAATTATTTATTAGTTTCGTACCGTGAACGCACTGATACAGTAGATGAATATAGTCGACTTTTCTGATGTTCGATCAAAGAAGTACCACTTTTTATACAAGTCTAACCCCAGTGTGTACACATATGAAATAAATATATATATTTTTAAAAGAGGAGGCTTATGCTTATCTGGAGCACTGAGACCTAATTGCCGGTTTATTCTACTATTCTAGTAGCACTCCCTTTTTCGTATTGCAATAGAAGGAAATAAGGTGTTTGGATTTCACAAAATAGGAGGGGATTTAAAAGGAGACACCGATGCACGTTGCTTTCGTGAATCATATTGTAGGGGAAAAACAGAGTCAGGTAGAGCATTCCACATTTGGGTGGTGCGACTAAAATATGAATCTCTATACTTGACTGTACCGCTGAAGTTGGGCTCAAGGTAAAACTGAAGAGTTTTTACTTCCTTGGGGGAAACGAAAAAGTGGACGAACTAGCGAGGAAAGGATCAATACTTGACCTTTCTCTCATTGATCAATCGATCAGGATTCCACCAAGTGAAATTAAACAGATCATTGGTAACAAAATAATGCGAAAATCCAATGAAAGATGGGAATGCCTAGATTCCTGTGTTACTTCGAGGAAACTATGGCCGAAATATGATAAGGATCTGAAAAGCTGCTATCATTGAATAGACCTTCATTATGAATGCTTATCAGTATCATAACTGGACATAACCTTACTAGGCTACCACAAAAGGAAAATGGGTCTTTGTACCGATGACCTGTGCAGAGGATGCAATGACGAAGAAGAACATGAGGATACAACTCACTTCCTTTGTCAATGCCCAGCAATCTGCCACATTAGGAAAAAATTTCTAGGCAGTTACTTTTTCAATGAACTAAAAAAATTATCAGACACTTCAAAAAGAAGCCTGTTAAACTTTACTAAAGCCACAAAATGGTTAAAAACTGATCAGACATAAACTAATAGGTTTCTAGGACGTTACAATACTCCAGGGTATCACAATGGATCTACATTTATCTAAGTGTGACGGAAATAAGATCAACCGTCAGCCCATTCTACCTAACCTAACCCAACCTACTTCCTTTTGGACACAACAGTATTTTTTGCCTTTCTTTTTGGTCATGCAAAACCTTATTAGCCTTTTGTATTTGAGCATTACAGATATTTCTGGTCCGTTTGAACAAATTTCGCTTTTCTACAGCAAAGTTATGTTTAAATTTTCGAAAACTACTTTTCGGTCCCTAATTGCCTCTTTGCAGCTTCTCATAAACAAAAGTACGACTACGTTTACGGAACGTTACAAACATAGCAAATCTGCAAAGTCATTGGGAATATTCAACACACTTGAATCAGAGTCCGAAAAAGAAATAAGAAATTAATTAGATGGCAAACTTCACACACACATTGAAACTGCCTACAAGCTGATTTACGAATACATTTACCAAAAATCACCTCTACTACTTTGAGTAGAGTGCCCCTGTTCTGTAACTATCGCCTCGGCGATAAACGGTAGAAAATGGAACAAAATTCTATCAGCCGTATTAATAAACGTGGAGTAGCGAAGGGTTAAGCCTTATTCCATGGACTAAGTGGAAATCACTATTAATAAAGGAATTTTTTTGTTAACTGACGTCTACTAAGTTATTCCATCGATGAGGGTAGTTTAGCGACGGAATAACCAAGAAATGTCTCAAATTACAAAATAAAATAATTTTTTTAGTTAAAAAATATGTGCCTGCAAATATGACTTTGGTGGTGGACCGCACTAGTTCTATTTTTTTATATTTTTTTACGTAAATTCAGTGACTAATAATAGTAGAAATTTAACAGAATTGTTCTATAACATTTGTTTATGAGCAAAATCAATCGGCCCCAATGTCTTTCCAGCGTATCAGCCGACTCAACCGTGGTTTTTTGGCACAGTCACCAATGACTTGTGCCTTTTGACTATGTGCATTGCACGAAACCGAAAAGGCCCGTGAGTGCATCCTGAAGGCTAATCAGTTGGCCCTGAAATCGCCAACCAGCAAGGAGGTTCAGCTCTTGCAGGCTATTCGTACTGCCCCCACTACTAACAAGCACATCGGCAAAGGCACCTGGAGTACCCTACTCGCATACACTCATCCATACGTGCAATCAACGAGACGGAAATCCGAATGCAATCGTGCTCGCAGCTCGCAGGAGAATCTTTGGTTGCAAGAAATAAAAATTTTTGTTTTATAGGTACTTAAATATAACCAAATTAATAAGAAGTGAGAGTAATAAAGAAAACTTTGTAGTGGTTGAAAATTACAAAACACACTTTTGTTTATTATCTAGTAAAGGGGCCAGTTATAGCGATCAGGAAAACGAATCAGGAAAAATTTTCAAATGGAATAATAACTATGTTTTCGTTGCAATTGAATAACAAATGTTATACCAATCGATGGCAAATGACTCAAAGAATTTTTTGTGTTCAAAAAAGATATAATAGAACAAATATTTTGTGTTTAATGTGTATTTTTCTAATTTTCTGTTCCAATTCCATCAGGAAAATAGAAAATACAATTTTACGGCAAAGTATTTGTTCAATTGAACATTTTCTTGACAAAAAAAATTCTCTGGGCTGTTTACTATTTATTGGTATAACATTTGTTATTCAATTGTAACGAAAACATAGTTATTATTCCATTTGAAAATTTTTCCTGATTCGTTTTCCTGATCGCTATAACTGGCCCCAAACATAGAGAAGGTAAGTGGTTTCGATTCTTGCTTGTTGTCTGGTTAGTTGAATTGCAAGTGTTGACTCCAATAGTTGACAAATTGTTGACTGTGCTCCGATCACTTTCTTCAATTTCGACGATCCACTAGAAGATTTTGCGCGGTGGAGGAATATCACTTTGCTGAAACGACCCAAAAGTTATCCAAAAAAAACATAAATGGGTCTTCAGTGCGTAAGTCTTACTTTTTCCACTCGTCTCCAAAACCAAATCGAGGAAACTATCCTTGTTTACTGCTTTAATCTGGCACTCCGATCAATTTATCATAGTGTGCTGGGTCGTCCAAATTTCATGCAAAAAACTAACATTTGCTTGGCATCTTTCCGGGCCATTTAATCGGCCATGAAACACGCTATTTTACATGTGATGGTGATAGCATCTAATCTAAAAAGCGAAATATGCAAACCAGACACAAGTTAAATTTGTTTCTCTAGAAACAAAAGAATTATCAACTTTATAAATAAATATTTCACGTTGCTTGTCAATTAGCAGCAAAAATAAATTTCCCTAGGGGAAATCTCTGGTAAACGTCACTTTACTATTCCGGGAACAATTTTTTTTTATTAATGAGAAATTTTAACCCATGGACTAACTCTTATTCTGTGGTTTAGTGAGTCTGTAGAATAAGAGTGGACTAAGCGTTTTTTATTAATATGGCTGTATGAATTTAGTGGGATTTCGTTACATTTTCCACCGTTTATCACCTGCTTTTATCGAGGCGATAGTTACAGAACAGGGGCACAGCTTCCACTCCACATTTACTTTACACAAAATCTCACTACTAACACTTTGAGTACAACAAATCTCACTACTACCACTTTGAGTACAGCTTCCACGTATTCACAGCCAGAGAAAGTGATTACAAAAACAACAATGTAAACAAATGGTTGTTGCGGGGCAAAAGAAGTAAAGGTTTGCCATCTAATTAATTTCTTATCTCTGTGCCCCTGTTCTGTAACTATCGCCTCGATAAAAGCAGGCGACAAACGGTGGGAAATGGAACGAAATTCTATGAATTTAGTAGGACTTCGTTCCATTTTCCACCGTTTATCGCCTGCTTTTATCGAGGCGATAGTTACAGAACAAGGGCACTGGTCCGAAAGAAGAAAAAATTTTTGAAAAACTTTTTTTTGATGAATGCGCCCATTCTATGTTTCCGAAGAAAATCTGACGTTGTCACTTTTTTCGCTATCTCGTGTCTCATACAACCGGCAAGCTGACTCTTTATGTCCTGCTCGTTCTTGAGGAATTTACTATTTAAGATTTATTCTTGAATCTGCTGTCTGCTCTTCTTCCTTTACATCGCACTCATCGCAGTGCAATAGGGCAGTAAATAAAATTTTCGATAAGAAAAGAAAAGACGACTGTGAACTGTGAAACTGACGACGACGACAGAAAAAGCAATCTTAAGTCTTCGTCGAGAATAGAAAAAGAACAATAAAATATTTACATTTCTATGATAAAATCAACAACAACATGCTAATAAAACAAACAAAATGACTTCAAAGCTAATCTATCGTTGGCGATGTTGTTAAATTTTGACTCGAGTAATCTCAATTTCAATCAAGAATCTCCATCAGAATCAGAAACTCAACAGAAGTCGCAGCAGAAGGTCAAACAAAAAACCATCTTATTTTACGAAAATAAACAAACTTCCAGATAAATCATAAATTCAAATGGCTTCAACAATGCAACTAGAATTCGCACAAGCGATGTCTGATTTCAAAACCATGTTTCCAGATATGGACCGAGATGTAATCGAGGCAGTCTTGAGAGCAAATCAGGGTGCCGTCGATGCAACTATCGATCAGCTGCTGGCTATGAGCACGGATAACCAGGTAGGAGTGGTAAATATGCGACAAAAATGGTAAATGTTTGTGATCTGATATTTGTGCCATTTGATAGAATGAAAAGCTCCGCAATGAAATGGACAAAACGTCCACTACGGGCACACCAGTACGGAGTCCGCCAAAAGCAGTTGTAGACAGTGTCCAACTCATCGATACGTCGGATGGTGATTTGCCACTGTTGAATCTCCCACCGCCCCCGCAGAAACTTTTGGCTAATACTGGCGCTTCGCCTAAACAAAAAGTGACTAGTTTACGAACACAACCACCGCCATCGAGTCAACATGGCACCCCATCGAAGCGTAATGGCCAGCGAAGATGGAATCCACCTATTCTGGGACCCCTTCCTGCTGGCTTCCTGCGAATTCAGCCAGCCGAGCGGCCAGCTGGTGAATTTGACCTTCCTGACGAACAGTTTGCCATGATGCTCCAAAACGAGGAATTTATGAACGAGTTACGTTGGAACCAGGAGTTCATGACAGCCCTCGAAAAGGAACAACAAGACAAAGCTCGTGGCGAAGACGACGCAGCATTCAAAGAGCGCCTCAAACACATGGGTAAAATGTCGCGCAAGAAATTCCTCCAAATGGCCAAAGTGTTCACTTGGCAAAGAAACAAAAAAGTCACTTCGGCTAAGCAAATTGATTCACTGCCCCTAAAGGAGGAACCCAGTGACGACGAGGATCATTTACAGGTGAGAAAGTAGGGTTCTCTACTATCTGTCAAAGACTTTGCTTATCTTAGGCGAATTCTTTAAAAAATTACATTTGCGCTGCATTATTGTTAAAAACGGTGTGATAAGAGATTCCATATTTGATATCAAAATTTAATTCATTTTAATTGCTAAACAAGGGAAGTTTTCAGGGAGGAGTGAAAGGTAGAAGGGTCATCTAAGTAAATTGGTTGTGTATCATGAAAAAAAAAAACAATGAAACGAAAATTGCGTTAAAATCATAGAATGTTTGGTTATTAATTTACAAAACTGCATGGAAATCATACCCAACCGCTTGAAAGACTTATACTTGATTTTGAAACTTTAAGTTTGAATGAAGGCCATAAATACCTATCCAGAAAAGTAAGCAATCGGTTTAACGCTAATTTTAGTATTTATTTAATAACAATTTGGTCTGTGCAATAGTCTGAGATAGATACAAATCTTCATAATCATTTATTATCATCATACTCATCATGACGTCATGGTTGGTAAACAGAATTTTAGTTATAGATTATTTTTAGACGATTTTAATTTTACGAAAAAGAGAGAACAGGTGTGTTTCGCTTTCATTGTGTATATTTGGCTCGAAAAATATTAAGTTATACAAACATGGCACGGTATCATCACATGGCAAATGGTCTACGTTGAGCGTACTATGTAAATTTGTTCTTTTCTTTTGGAAAATAAGTGTTGATCTACCTAAACTAGTTTGCGCATAATGACTGAGTAAAAATTGAAAGAAGAGAGCAGAGTTTTGTCGTTTTCGTCTTCCCAAATTTTGTCTATTCCTTGAGGTAGGCATTTGACAAATCATTCAATACCCAAAAAGTTGTTAAACAAATTGCAAGTATGCTTGTCATAG
The DNA here is from genome assembly GCA_914767635.1 of Melanostoma mellinum. Lineage (NCBI taxonomy): Eukaryota > Metazoa > Arthropoda > Insecta > Diptera > Syrphidae > Melanostoma > Melanostoma mellinum. The sequence goes on along the minus strand of OU612058.1, from coordinate 197,285,737 downwards.
GTTGTGATGATTGTTATTGGATTATATAACTAAGCTATCATATGTCATCTTTCAACTGCGAGACGCAAATGCTATTTTGGTTTGCCTTTTATTTTGTTTGTAGCTACCAAGGTACAAAATTCGATGTGTACAGACGCGCTGATTCGATTTAAATCGTGATACCTGATAATATTGACACTTGTTGATGGTCTATCGGCAACAATTCAGGTTTAAGATCAGTAACTTCCATTAACCGAAATGCAGCTTGAAAAGTATTCTATTAACTAATCAACGTTGCTAGTCAGCACTTGCAAGATTCACAGTGAACGGAATAATTTTTTTTTTTAATAATAAATATTTCATCTCCCTTTTCGTTTTGGTTAGCAAGAGGTTCGTTGTTCGAATCCCAACTGAAACTACTAAATGTTTTCCACGGATATTATCTTTCGCGAGGACATGCCAATTCCCCCCATAGTCGGCTCTAGGGAAGTATCCGTTCGGAGCGGAAAATTGTTCGCAACGTCGGTCGGACGAAATCGGAAAAACAGATCAGAAATTTTACAAACAAAGCAATTGATCACACTTCAACGCAGTTCGCCTCGTGTGTTGAAATAATATTGGAGAAAAATTCCAAAATAATTTTCCTCTCCGAACGGATACCTCGTTAGGGCAGAGTATTTTCATTGCCACGAAAAGCGCTTTCTCGATCAGCCGTTCGAAACCGGCAGAAAATTGAAGGTCTCCTTCAATAGAGAGAGAGAGAGAGAAAGAGAATATACACTAGACTAGGCACTAGGGGCTGTACGACCACGGGACTCGTAGCTCTGTTTCGCCACCCTATGTATCTATGTATTGCACTTCCTTTTTGACACCTTCAATACCACACTTTTTCTGTTCTATGGAAACCCTAACGTCTACTGTTTGCAATTTTTTGGAATCCAGAGGGAGGTGAGCATATTTTTTTGGCTAACGAGTAAACTGTTCAACGATTTCTAATGCGTTGTTAGTACAAAAGTCATGTTTTTGATATAATTCCAATATAAAGTCAAAAAACGATAGCCTTGTGTTAATTTTTATCCGAAAACCCAATGAACTCTTATCTATTCTTAGCCTGGTGTGCAGTTTTGAATAGTCTGGCCAATAATAAAGGTAAGATAAGAATAGATTGTTATTTTGAACAACAAAAGAGCTCTTCCATAAGTCGGCTGTTGTGATGATTATTTGCGTTCTCATTTTGAATGGCTTTGTAAAAAATTTGTTGGTGCTCCTAACTTGACAAGTTATATTTAATTTAAGTACCGGTACATTGTACTTACAGGTAGCATCGTTCTTTTATTACAGCATTCTAGCTCTTCTTAGATTATCCGGAATACACCGTCAAGCTGGTAACAAATAGCTGCCGAGTGTTTGTAGCCTTATTCAAGAAAATCCAGGGTAAATGTTTCGCAGTGTCATCATTCTATCATCAGGGTTCACAGCAAGTCACTTGAACCTGGCGGGTTTCAATGCTTTTCAAAGGATAAGAGTATCATTTCTAAGCCTTTTGCATTCATTCTGCTAAATATCTGCTAATTACCTACTGAAGCATACGTTTTGTCTGTCTCCAAAGAAGGGACATTACGTTTGTGCTCTTGACATATCCGTTTATAAGCACTCACTAATAGACTAAGTGCTGCTTGAGGTCCTGAAAATGTACACGAACATTGCCATTGTCAACTAGATGCAGTGTCAATTTAAAGGTGTACAAATCGGTCGCAGAGGCTTGCAGTGTGTTTTCTAATTAGGCCAATTGCGTTAAATAGAAACCTTGTGTTTTTGTATACTACAGTATACGATCACTTAAAATCGTTGAACAGTTTAGGTTTGAATGGCTGCCAGGAAAACAGCCAATATACTTATTTTGTTGTGATACCATGAGAAAGATGTGAGGGCTTGCCAAAAATTAAAACTCAAAACCATTTAGAGCTTTTAATAAAACAGTGGCAACATTGGATGACTGCGTTCATCAGATCGCTTGGGTTGATGAATAAGAAATCTTCTAGATGTATGTTATTTGCTCTTAAGGGAGAAAGCAGAATATGAACAGAGGATGTGTGGGATTTTCTCATCTTCCTCCTTGTCTAAACAGCCTCGACAGAAATCATATATAACTTTCCATTACTGAAGAGTTAATCAATTTGCAGTTTCCTGGAATTTTACACGGAAACGGTAAATGTTTAACTTTTCAACAATATACATGAAAGGTATCAACCTATGTACATACCTATGTCGTACAGCTTCATCGTTGAGTTATCTACGAAGTAGGTAAAACATAGACGACAACTTGTAGCCGTTAATGATTTCGTTGAAACAGCTTCGGGTTACTTGAGAGGATAGGACACGCACACCTTTCTCTTTTAGATCCTTGTTACATCTTGTATTTTTTCTTATTTTGATGTGAACTCACAATAAATCAAAAATTAAGGATAAAATCGATCTTGTATACAACAGAACTATTCAAAAGGTACTATTTAGCAACGCAGATAACTAACTGTAATCCTTCCCCGACAAATTGTCAGTACAAGAAAGAATACTACTGATTTTCGTATTTGTTCGTTTACTGCAAGGTTTTTAAAAGCTTTCATGGCATATTTTAGGCAAGATTTTTTTTTGTATGGTTCAAAAGTACACCAGCAGCTAAGAAGAAACAACTTAATTTGAGTATTGGTTGAGTAGTTTGATTATGTGGACTTAATTAGTTAACTTTAGAAGTTTGTAGTTTAAAATTGAACTTGAAGCCTTCTTTCTTCCCTTTTTTCATGGAGAATCATTTCGTTATTTAGCATAAATTAAAAACGAATAACTTCTGGACGGCAACGTCTAAATGAAAAAATATTTGTCTCTATCAATGAACGGTAGGTAATTACAAATGCTTAGTCTAAACATTTTTTTAAAGTTGTTCACGACTGTTGCTTAAATAATTAATAATTAATTTGAGTTTGAGAAATTCTGGAAGATGTCACACGTCGTTAAACTTTATTCTGCAATAAACGATTATCGTACGATGCTGGTTAAGTTACACGATGCAAGTTCTTGATGAGCTAATTATGAATTAGTCCGGTTAGAATATACAAAAATAAATGGAAAATTATTAATTTTTGCCTTTAAAGCGGGAACCCGACTGCGTGAAGTCAGACCGGAAGACGAAAATGTAGGCAGGAGTAAAGAATTTTCTTCAAAAAGCTAGAAAAAAGGTGCTTGGGAGTGTTTTTGCTTATGTTTTCGTTTAAAATTTGAAGAAGAATTCGAACTTTTTGTATGTAATAAACGTATAGTTAATTTAACAAGATATGCCGTTTTATTAGTCTTGATTTAGCAATAAAAAGTACTTTTCTTTCAAAAAACTTCAATGTTTTGTAATATCAACGTCTTTTATATCTTAAAGAGAGCCAATAGTCTCAGCAGCTAGGCTCTTTAATATTAATTATCATGTAATTTAAATTACCTGTTAATAAATAATAATAATAATAATATCTTAAAGATGGCAATATGCTCAATGGATTACCCAACATCTTTCAAACTGTCAATTTTGTTATTTGCTTCAAACGCTTGCAATTGATCTTACCTTTTTTTGTAATTTGAATAGTGAATTAGATCTTAGTTATCCTTAAATTTTACTTGTCTCTTTTTGTTTGAATTGACATCTTGCAATCCAATCCACCCGTGGCGTAATGGTTAGCATGTCCACCTGCTAACACAGATGTTCGAGGTTCGAATCCCAGAAGAGGCAAAATGCCAAAAATGTTTTTCCACGGGTATCGCCTTTCGCGAGGATATGGCAAGTTCTCCGTTAGTAAATTCATTGCCATGGAAAGCGCATTCTCAATTAGCCGTTCGGAACCGGCGAAAAATTGTAGGTCCCCTCCATTCCCTCACAAGGCATGGTTGTGAGAAATGCGCTAGGCCCAGGGGCTCCTCGCTCTGTTGCGCCACCCTATTTATTTATTTATTTATTTAATCCAATCCACCACCACAATAGAAAGATGGTAGACATGAAATTGTGTAAAATAAGGCCAAGTGTAGTGAGATCAACCATACACAAATTGGCCTCATTTTATTTTTGAAGGGTTTAATGAAAGCCAAATTCTAATAGACGTTCCTATTTCACTTACCTGTGGCGTTATGATTAGCATGTCTACTGTTAACCCAGAGGTTCGTGTTGGAATCCCAACAGAGGCAAAAGTGGTTTTGCACGAGTATCTCCTTTCGCAAAGGAATTGCCATGAAAAGAGCTTTCTCGATTAGCCAATCGGAATCGGCAGAAAATTGTAAGTCCCCTCCATTACCTCACTAGCATGGTTGTGAGGAATGTGCTAGGTCCTGGGGCTCTCTTGCCCACCCTATTTATTTATTTTTTTATTTCACTTACTTTGTGTCTATGCGATCAAGATATGGCAAGTCATCGTCCCACATACACAATCCATCAAATTCCTGTTCGTGTTTCAGATGTAAGTAACGTAGGTGACCTACAATTATTTTCAAGGCAATTGGCTTTCGAGCAATTTGTTATTATTTATTTCTAAGACACCGGAAGGCAAACAATTGAATTGAAAATTTCTTCTGGCTCTTAACTTTCTACTTTTAAAAGCAATTTAACGAAGCTGTCATTTTTATGGCTACTGAATTGCTTCTCAGATGGCCTAGAATATTCCATACCAGTTGGGTTTCAATTTCGAAGAGTTAGGTTGTGTATGTAAAATAGTTTATAAGTGTATTGTAAAGGCTTGCCATGCATTGCTCATATAATCCCCGGTAAAGTTGGTCTTTGTCGCTTGGCCTTATTTCACAGCACCGTCGAAAACAGCATGCCTCAATAAGTTAATTTGGTTGGGTATTTTTACTTTTCAATATTTACACATTTACATATCTGTACAAGTGCACATGCTTCATTTTTGTATCGCTTCTACCAACTTGTGCAGAAATTCATTATTATTAAAAAAAGTTGTCGCAGCTAGTCAGAATAACAGTTTTAAGGCAAAGTAATTTAAAGAAAATTTGCTATGCATAATTTGAGTCACAGCTACATACATTTTATTCTAATCGATTCTAGTTTTTCTGCTCATACATTTTTGTGCACTAGGTTACAGTCCTAAGCAAAATTAAATAAAAAACTGATTTCATATTTTTTATCTACAAACCAAGGCTTTTCAAAAGACAAATGTCCTGCCTTAGTTGACTTTGGATCCTTTTTGAACATCCTTCATACAAAAAGTACAGCGGGAAAGTTAGTTCTTAAAATTTGCCTTCGGACTTTTGGAAATTTAAATGTGGGAAACAACGTTACACTGGAACCTTTTGCTATATACTTAAAATAAAAATGTTCGTTGGTTCAAAATGTGTTTTCGAATCATTTGAAATCAAAATGCATTCTTTTCTCATGCTAATCGAATCTGGCCTTCCTCTCTCGTTTAAAGTGTTTGAATTTTTGCTCGCAATCACGATTCAAACTCTGTGCTGCAAATGAAATTTAAAAGTCTTAAAATTTTATTTAAAAAGAGTGGTGACATTATGAAACATTCCGGAGAGTACTTCAGAGCCAACAGCAATCACAAATCACAACTTTTCTTTTTTTATTTTAATGATAAATGTACAAAGTGCAAAAAAGCTATGTGGTTGTCATTCATTCCTCCATCATTTTCTACCCCTCAAAAATATATTCATTAGGTGTACTATGTGCAAACAAAGGCTGCTGTGAAACAGATAATGGGGGAGTTGTGATCCCTTGATCACGATGCTCGAGCAGCCGTAAAAAGGAAAAAGAAGAACCAAAAATGGTGCAGAGGAATGAATTGGTGACCGGGTTATTGGGTTTGGGAACCCGCACTGAATCATTTGTAGCCTTGAATGAATTTTAGGATGTTCAGTGGGAAGTTAGAGATGTCGCCCAATTCGTCGAAGAAGTATTCTCCGAGGGCTTTTTTCAAGTGTGGGCCAAGCTAGGGCACTCACAGATAAAGTGGAATGATCCTTGCCCTGCCTTTTCGTCTTGGCATCCTCTACATAAGCCGGATGTGTTAATGTTCATTGAGTTGTGACCCTAGAGAATGCCAGTCGAGGCCTGCTAGGCTGGAGCAGAAATTCTGTTTTTTTTTCTTGGATATAACTGGCCATAGGTTTTTGGATACCTAGCATGTTTCTTAAGGTAAATCCAATTCGTATGCCATAATTTTGGAGGACTATAATTAGTTGAGCTTAATAACGCTTGAGGGTTTCCGTCTTTTTTTTTTGGTAGTTAATGGAGAAAACCAAATCCCACTGAAACAGCCATGGTTGACAGAGTGCATACCTTGTTTTCTGATTTGATACAACCATTTGTATTTGTGTAAACAACAAAGTGTCAAGTCTTCGTTCTCCCAATTCACTGTGATGTCTTAATTTGATCAATCTGTTTATTGGAACATCATTAAAAATTAAAAACAGAATGAAAGCAACACATCTGTTAAAAAGTAGAAAAAAGAATTAATTTCAATCCATCATATCATACGAAAGCAATTTTGTTTTCTCCTTCACAAATAAATTTTGCTTTCTAAATAGATCACAACTTACAAAGCAAATAAAAATACGTTACAACAACACAGAAAATCCTAGAAAACTAATAAAAGAATTAAAAAATCAAGAAAACCTAGTCACTCTGTGAATTAATAGTAAACTAATTCAAATTACTTATTTATAAAATGAAGAAACCAGAAAACAAACTATCTTAAAGGAAATCAGTAAGAACATAGACTAAGATTAAATACTTAATCTCAACAACATATAACATATATATGAATAGAAATATACAAGAATGATGCAATAGAATAGGTTAGATGAGTATTTTATTAATAAATTAAAAAAAATATATTATAATTATACTCAATTTATCAACATACATACATATATTGTCAAACAGTAAAGTCTGTGAGTTTGTTTTAATATACGTACATAATGTATATGTTTGTCCTTTTAGCTGAAAATCGAAGTTATTAACAAATAATTTTTTTGATTATTGTAATTATTGATTTATTAAATATAAGAGCTTTTTTAGAATTGAATTTATGAGTATATTATTGAGAAATATAAAATAACCCTATGCAAAAAAAAAACGAAACTCATTAATAGTGAAAAGAAAAATTCAAATTAAATAAATTATTTCAAAATACAAATAAAATAAATGTTATCCAAATATTAAAAAATGTGTATGTTTTATTTGGCTGCGAATATCTTGATTCATAATGAATACATCTCATGATCAGAATTCATTGTCGAGAGTAAGCGGGGTGAATCTTTATTCAAAACATTCGTGCTAACCGCAACTACAATCTGTTGGCTGATGAGAAAGATACGCCTAAAGCCGGAATAGAGGTTTTGAAGGATATGAATTTGTCGCACTGGCATCCTTCTTCTTATTAGTTTCTCTTTTTTCGCCTGTTGGTTATGCCGCGTTGCATTGGCCTCCAAATTCTAACTTTGACTGCGACCATGGATCGGTTCCACCCCCACTCGATGCATACGTTCATTTTATCGAAAATGGACGAAAGTACCTTCCAATTCTCTTTTACAACACTGCTGGAATCTTTAAAAGAAGGTACACTCCATTAAATCGCACTATTCCACAGCTTAAGCTTCATCTGACATACCAGACGCTGAGCATGCTCAAAGAACAAATGGGCAGGTGGTATCTGGTATGTTGTAGATGATAAACACGAAAGGCACCTGCACTCCATCAAGGACATTCTGCAAATTGACCGTTCCATTTCTATTTTGCATCTCATTCCGAGTTACTTACATTTAAGACCGACACAAACTGAGGCCAGCGTAAGGGAAGCGACGCGACGCGACGTTAAAAACAATATTCTCTTCCTATTACATGACAATTATTTGAATCGGCCCTATCGAGGTAACCGTCGCCGTCGCGTCGGAGCGGAATTCTATCCGATCGGAGACATTTTGCTTCGTGGTAGTTCTCCGATCGGACGATTCAACGTTCTCCGATAAGTTTTTGTTGCGGAGATTTTAGTTTTGGGAATGCAATGCATTGCCGCATTTGTGAAAAATTTCTTACGACAACAACTACTTCGAAGCAAAATTGAATCTCGGAAAAAAATGCGTTGCGGAGATAACTCCGCTCCGACGGCTACCTCGATAGGGCCGAATATAAAACAGTTTCCTGCTTAATATTAGTAATTTTCGCTTCAGGCTCAATTATGGTTACAAAATAAATATTAAATCTGTTGAAAATATCGAGGCTTTTGTTGGAAAAAATTCTCTGTAGGGTTTACCTCCGATTGGCAGCAAGGCCTCGCGTACTATAGTGAATCCATTCATTGAAATTTTGTGAAAGTAGAAGTCATGAGTGTCCGAGGATACAACCTAATATAGGCTGTATAAAAGCAATTTTTTGTTTAGCTTGTCTGGGTTGACCTAAATTCCGCTAGATATTGTTTGTAAGATTAATAGTTCCTCATTTATTTTAGTAACTGATGACAAAGTTGAGAAGTTTTGAAAATTTTTTTAGCTACTTTTCCTTAATTTTGTATACATATGTATTTTTGTTGTCGCTTGATAAACGTTAGAATAAAGTTGGTAGCTTATCGCTTAAGTGCAGCAATGACTCCAATAACCTTATCCAAGCTTGTTAAACCGAAATGCCAAAAGAAAGGTGGTCGTTACTTATAGGTCCTCTAATATTTTCAAGATTGTTAAAATCTTTTGACAAAGCATCGAATAAATAGCACTTCAAAGAAAACTAAATACCAGAAATTGAATAACAAAATTTTTAATGTAATTTTAGTTGAAATTAGTGCTCAATGTTTTCTTTCTGTGAAGTAGCTATTTCGGTAGTTTCCATTTTGTATTGAAGGCTTTTATAGGCCTACAAAACTTAATTTCTTCGTTGTTTTCTATTGTCAGTCATAATGGACCAAGACAGGTTAAAAGCATATATTTATCATCAGCAGCTTCTGGTATTAACCTTTGTTTAAATTGAGTGTGACTTGAGCTTCAATCGAACCCCCACTTGGAAAACAAAACCACTTTTGAAATTTTTAGAACATATCTATAAGCTCGAGAACAGGCTCTTTGCTTTGCAAAATTTGCGTTGCAGTGTGATCCAAAAGTTATTGTTAACGAAACTTCCGCTTCAGTTTCTTACCTACTTACTTAGAGTGGCATTACAGTTCGGGGTGAACCTGAGCCTCAACCAAGTTCTTTCGCCAATAATTTCGTTTTCTAGCGAGCTCTCCCCAATTTTGCACTCTAAGTCGCTTGAGGATTTCTTCCACTTGATTGCGCCACCTAAGATGAGGTCTTACCCTTCTGTGATGAACCTGCAATGTGCTTTCGAAAACCCGTCGAGGTGGAGCGTTGATGTCCATTCCTTGGCCCAATCATCGTAGCCTCGCGCTTGGTTCTCTTCTACCCATGCCCATGTCGCGGTATCTTCTTCTCTACCCATTGTTTTCGCACTCGGGACCAAAGATCATTCGAAGAATTTTTTCCAAACGACCAAGGGTTTCCTCAAACTCTTTCGATTAAATTCCGCGCAGTAAAGCAGGACTGGGATGGTTAAGGTTATTATAAAGGGTTACCTTGGTTATTCTAGAGATTTTTTTGTTTCTCAATTGCCTTCTTAGCTTAAAGAAGCAACGGTTGCCAAGAGTTATTCTCCGTTTGATCTCCGCACTGATGTGTTTCCATGTCTATAGCGGATCCTAGGTAGATGAAGTCCTGTACTACCTTGAAGTTGTTCTACGTTTTACCCTCATTAACCATCAATCCCATTTTTGCCGCTTATTGTCTTTGTGTTTCGAGGAGGTCAATTGGTACGACACCTGCAACTACAAGAATTGCTGGCTGTGCGGTACGCGCTCGCTATTCGCAAGGCACCGCGCTCTGTACCGATGCTAGTTGTTTCCGGTACTTTTCCAGTTTAAGTGCTTCAGCCCAAATCTCGCTTTCGTACAGCAGAATTGAATGGTCCACCTACATTTGCCATCAGCCTAGATAGGTGGTTTGTAACCTTTGATGCGCGTTCAGCTGCCGTTCGTATCTGGTCCCAAAAGCTCAGTTTTGTGTCGAGCTTTATTCCCAAATACTTTATCACGTTTTTGCTTTTTATAAGTTCGGTTTCGATATGGAAATCGATGACCGTGGGAATTCGTTTTTTCGTTAGAACTAATACTTCGGTCTTTTCAGTAGCCAGCGACAGCCCATGTTCCTCCATCCAGGAATTTGTCCTTCGCATCACTTGGCTCAACTTTCTCTGCACTTTCGGTGTCCCTTGCAGTTATCACCGCAGCAACGTCGTCAGCATACCCAACCAAAAAGCAGTCTTCGGGCATTTCCATACAGAGAATGCCATCGTAGGAGATGTTCCAGAGGTCTGGTCTAATGATAGATCCCTGTGCTGCTCCAGCTGTGATATCTGTCACTTGGGAGTACAGGGATAAAATACCAAGCCTATGTGCATCCCCAGGTTCTAGAGTATCTCTGTACCGAAATTCATGGAACGTTGTTAGGGAGATTTGATCATAATTTGACTAATTTTTCTTCGGTTTTTATTTTCAAATAATTTCCAGCCGAGTTATGGTGAACATCGCAAATTGTTTTTTTTTTTTTCTCAAAACGTTCTGGGGGAAGCTCTGTTACCGGCTTATGCTTCAATATTTCTGCATGAAAAATTACCCTATATTGTCGAAAGTATGAGTCCGAATAAAATTACTCAATCCATATTTAAGAAAGAAATTCACAAAAAAAGTCTTTTTTACCTTGAAATACTAACCCCCCCCCCCCCCTTAATTCATTTTTGTAAGTTCAATTTTGGTTTCCGAAAGCTCTTAAAAACCACTCGCTATAAGCTAAATTTGAGTTGTCAGTGGTCTCAAAACAACTTGTTTTTTAGCAAATTTCAAGCATAAAATTCTTTAAAAAAAAACCCCGAGACTTTTCAGCGTAGTAATTACCTACGAACCCAGAATAAGAATTTTGTGCTTGTTACAGGCCTTGGATTCAGCAGAGTTTTAGAGACTATAGTCTAAATTTAAGGTACTAAAAAAACGTGATCAAGAGCCTCAAGAAGTTAACACTGAAAGTTTAGAAGAGCGATTTTTTCGCTAGTAAAAGGAAATTTCAGTTTCAAATTAATTTTATCTTTCCCAGTTTAAAAAATTTATAGTCACCTAAAATCGTCTTAAAATTAGCCTTAGTTGCCACATTAGCTTAAAATGACACTTGAATCAATTTATAATTGATTTTAATTTCAAACTTTTTAAGATTCACTCTAAATTTAAAATCAGACAAAGCCCATCTCAAATACTTACAACCTTGCTCTTATTCACCTGACTTTTCTCATTTGCTTGACATTTTGTCTGATTTGTTTCCGAACTATTATTTGTTCTGAATCAAGTATTTTTTGACAAAAACAAAACTTTTATTCCAAATTTTCGGTTGCAATCAAAATGTATGCTATTTTTCATCACAGTTTTTTTTTGTGTTTTGGTCATTGCCTGAACTTCATTTGCCTGAACTGTCAGAATGTTGGTACTGTTCACGTTCATTTTAAAGTTGTCACTAGTAAGTGTGGTGTTTATAAGTCGTTTGTATTTATTGACCCCATTTTAAAGTGATGAGCTGACTATAAATTTGCACTTTTATCTTTTTCTTAAAAAAAATTGTAATTTTTTCATTCGACGCATTTTCTAAATGCCCCTGTTTTATTTAGTTTAATTTAAAAACTTACACAGTGTATAAGAATTTTTTCTTTCTTAACTTGAATCTGAAATAAATTAATTGTATTCACATTGCGTTTGTTATTTTATGAAAATTCAATTGCTTCAAAACAAATACTTCACCAAGATTACGTTCATCAAATTCCTTTTCAATTTGCTAATAACCAAAAATGCAATCCATTTGTTTTCCTCTATTTGATCTCGAACATGTGCTTTATTCCGTCATTTTATAATTCTTGTTTCGGTTTGTTATTAAATAATTTTATGTTTTAATGAATATTACTTGTTTTCTTTTAATTATTTAATTGGTTTTTTGTTTCTTTTATGAAGAACTATTGCCATGATATTAATTTTATCATAAATAAAATTAATAATCTATAATAATATTTTCGAAACAATTTTGCTTAGGCTATAATTTGTTTATAATGTAATAATTATGTTTGTTTTTATATAATTCAATTATTTATTACTTTGAGTTATTTGTTTTGTTAAAATAAATTATTGAAACAATGGCATTATAGAAGCTATAGTATATATATATATGTTGTATATATATATATGAATTCTTTGTTTTTTTTTCTCCGAATCGCGTCTTTATCTTTTATACTGACGAAAGAAACAAAAATAATATTTATCGTTAGAAAATAAAAAATATACCTATAATCATATAATTTACATAGTTTTTTAAGTTACGTATTTTTAATAATATTTATTATGCGCTCTATTGTTTTGCCGACATTATTTTGTGTTTTGTTTAATTTTATTTTATATAAGTATAAAATTTTCCGCAAAAATATAAAATGAGTATATATATTTTTTTATAATTTATTCATATTTATATATAAATATAAATACATATAAATATTGGGCGTGTAGTATGAAAGCATCGTCATAGTACACAGTAAAAAATATTGTTTATATGCTATAGAGTTAAGATGTACACAGTATTATCATTTTTTTCCGTTTCTGTTTCCACCATAATATCGTCCGTCCATCACCATCAGCGTCTATTCCGTTTGCATATTTTCTGTTAATCGCTCTCCGTTTCCGGTTGGTTTTCGTTTTATTGTATTTATATATTTTTATTCGCTATGATCGTCCAACTGCCATACATTCCATTCTGTCACATCCCTTATCAACATATTTCAACTAGCAAACCTAACTGCCGTAACTTCTTGGAGTTGTTCTCAGGGATCATCAATCACCGTCAGGACCTTCAGAAAAATGGCCGCGTACATCGAGCGCTGATGCCAGTTGGAATATTATATGCGAAAGCGATGGATGTTCGAGCAGTTCGTTTGATGGTAATGGTGGTTCACAACGCGGTCTCATGTGACGGCCACAAAAGCCACGATGCAGCCGCAACACAACATCACAGAAGACGAAACGCAACATCAATGTGCGCAAAAAATCGTCCCCAAAGAATTGAACATACGATGAGTCTGAAATATTTATGAAGTGATTTAATGGATTCTGGAACAGAAGGCGATCTCAACTTCTCAAATCAAGCAAAAAAAATTGTCGAAAGTGTCTGTATGCACCCACGGTGTTGGTCGGGCTTAGTTGTGTAACACGACCTCAATTGAGTTGTTTAAGGAAACAACACAATCGGTGACTGGTGTTGGTTCGTTTGAAACGAAATCACTCAGTAATTTCTGAAGAAAAAGGTTTCTCATTGATGAACTTGTTGCAGTCGTTTGAGATGATAAATAATCTCATGTCAAGAATAACCGCAAATCATAAGCTGTTATTAGTTTTTTCTATTCAAAAGTAGAGCGTTTGTCTTGTCATCTCAAAAGACTGCAGTAAGATTATTTTAGATTGGCCATTAGGAAGCCTTTTTCATCAAAAATGGCTGAGTGACTTCGTTTTAAACGAATCAACACGCGTCACACCATGAGTGTTTATTGAACGAACACAAACTACATTATTCTTTTTGAACCCTGAAACGATTAGAGCAAGCTCTTGTAGGGGTGCTTTTAGAAACTTCCGACTTTAACTGGTAGAATAAGGTGACATTGTTGTCCCGTAAAAGAAATAAATTATGTTTTGTGGCATGAAGTTGTATGGTGTGCCTTATTTCTAAAAACAAATGCGGCTACGGACGTTAGAATACTCAAACAATGTAGTGGACGCACTGTGGCTCTTTAAAAAAAAAGATAACCTACTTCCTCTTAATCACTTGCCTATGTATCCTATTCCTTGTTCTATTTCATCTATGCGACATCGAGTGACCAGTCGTGATGCCTCTGTTATAAATCGATCTACATAAGTCTGACATCTCTCCCAATGATGGATGGGAACATCGCCCACATTACAAACGTAACATAGTGCGGTCAAAGGGGAATGCAGGAACAACGTGAATAGGGATCCGTGATGTTGAACATCCGCTATAATGAAATTTATTTAAATTTATAGAAATAGCAATGTGACTTTATAGATATTCACTTTGAAACGCTGGCGGTACATCCTGTGGTGACATAAGTATAACCAGTGGCTGTCCGAAGTATCGGGGTATATGCTGAAAGACGAATGAATTATCCGAATCGATTATGATGAAGAGTGGCCGTCTTGTAAAGGGATATAGATCGCCTGGATATAAACAATGGTTCTCCTTGTAGGATTTCCCTCGACAAGCGATACCGCTATCGACGCCATCACGTTTGACGCTCGTGGCAAGGCCACCTAATTCATAACCATCTTTTTTTAAAGTAAAGCAAAAAATGTTTGGTTTTATACAGAGCCTTGAGAGTAAACAACTTGATTATGTAACTTACAATCTTCGGGATGCTTAGTTGTGGAGAAGCAGCCATCGGCTGACATGTATAAAAGTAAAGCACCTCCTGGAGGCAATTCTTTAAATCCGCTAGCTAAAAACACCAGAAGTTGACTAATCGAAGGCTTGTACAGTAAATACTTATGAGGATTGTCTCGGTAGTGACGACCGTTCTCTAAGTAGCCCTTAGAGCCTGGAACACCGTATGGTGGTATACGACTGGCTGCGGGACTAGCATCGTGCCCATGCATCCCGTGGGGTCCGCCCAATGGATGCGTTGACGACTCCGTTGGCTCACGTTCGAGCGTTTGTAGCATGCTAATGGAAAATACATTTTTTTTTTTTGCAAAGCAAAAAACGGAAATACTTACCGAAACATGTCCATTGTAAGCTCAGAGAACTTAGCCTGCTCACACGCTGAGCCGACAATCAAAATCTCTTGAAGGCTCAAAGTCATGTGCGGTGAACGTTCACATGGCGGAGTCGTTAGAGGGGACAACCTAGAACCGGAACCACTGATCATCAATTGGTGAAGTTGGGCTATTCTACGCTTTGGGAACAAAGGCCCGTGCTTTCACAGAAGAATGAATAATGCTATGTGTTGTATGTGTGATACGATACAAGATCGTTACGAGAAAAATGAGCGAATTCATGGGTTTGTGCAGTATGATTATGGGCATGAGAATAATGTGGATGCAACACGGCGTGCATTCTTTTGCGATGAGTGTTTCAAAGGGTTTATATAACGTAAGTGTTGGTATATATAGAATTTCCTAAACTAAAAATCTAAACTAAGAGATAACTTCGTATAGCTCCTAAAAATTTTCTTTTTTCATCAAAAACTCTTTTTTTGTCTGTTCATCAGTAGAAAGCACGGGCGAGTTATCCATTCCATATGCGAACTGTTCACATTCTCACCTGTGCGATAAAATGATGGGATTAGAATCCGCATGAAGAACAGCTACAGCTGCTTCAGCTTTGATGAAGCCTTTGATCTCTTCTAGTACTAAAGACCATTCAAGATGGTCTTCAGGTTCGTATCTTTAATGATTTGAAATTGTTTATTTGGAAAAGTTTAAATGAGGGTTAGTCAAACTTACGTTGTTGTGTACTCCTGTATTTGTTTCTCCAGTTCAGTGACAAGCTCTCGCACCAGCTTCATCTTTTTTAACAACAGACAAACGACAATGAAACGTGCATAGTAGCGTAACTTTTTCACCATCAAATCGGGTCGATCCTCTTTGATCGCTCGGGAGTAATACGCTCGGCCTCTAATTGCTGCATAGAACTGATACGCTTCATTCAGGTAGTTTGTTTCGCTTGTTCGAAGGCTAAAGGAAAAAAAGAAAATATTTAATTAACGCTCAGTTAATTAAACTCAATAAGAATTTTAGTATTCGGTGTTTAACTATGTAAAATAAAGTACGAGAGCACATACTTGCTTTTGCACCGAAACTTAAAGGCTTAATCGAGGCCTCGGGATATTCGCTCACAAGCTCCAATTGACTCAACAAGTAAAGGTGCATGACCATTCGCTTCTTAGAGCAGCTTAAATAACAACAATTTGTGGTGAAAAATTTGAAGAATTCAAAGTCCCCAATTTTCCACCTTGGAGTTGTGATTTGACCCTTTGGGCTTTTTTTTGTGAGAAATCGTGAAACAGATGTTTTGCCAACTATCTGGAAACGATTCGAGCAGTTATGGTCAGTATCATCCAAGCAATCCGTGATCTAAAGCTCAAACTATCAAACTGCTAAGTCAGTCGAGGCAGCCACTTGAACGACGCGACGTAGTGTTCCTCAATTATTGTGAACATTAGCTCTTGTTAATAAAGCCATAACTCATGGAAAAAACTTATTTTTATTTTATTGTATTTTCAAATAGTAACTTGTATTTAGCCTGACCTTTACTAATGTTTCTTGAGTGAATTCTCACTTCAAATCGAGAAATGCTGTCTCTTCTTTAAATTGTGAGAAGCGATATTTTGTCCTCATGTTACGGTTAGAAAATTTTGCAAATTTCTTTTAAAAATCATGCTTCTTCAGTTCGTCAAACTTCCGCATCTAACGGGTGTTTTTTTTTTTGTGATTTGGTTTTTAATTTAATTTAGTGATTTTCAATTTTACAATTGGCTGTATATTTGTGTTCATTACGTTTATTTCGCAATGAATAGACTTACTTCAGAAAAACGCTTCCAAATTGTGATTGCCGATATATATTTACGGTGCCAGTTGCTCGAAAACGTGAACGAAAATAGGGCTTCCCCATTGCGCTTCGTTGGAGCCAGTCTTTGGCTCATATGCCCCTAAATCGTTTATAAGCACTGCTGGCATAAGAATAATCTTTTATTTATAACCAATACCACGCTAATGAAACTTATTTTTATTTTTGTAATAAGAATTTGATACAATGGTTTGATTTATTAACACGGCTGCCACAGCCTGATGTCAACATTGGTCCGTTATTTGGGAAAAACCTTTAAATCCGAAAGGTTGCTTAATCATCGCATATGTCTTAAAAAAAAAAAAATACAGATGATACTAATTTGAACTGTTTGCAGTTAGGATGTAATCGAAAGATGTTTGGTTTTCATCAGACTTATATGTTCCCATAAAAATCTTCTTTCTGTGCGTGTGACGTAATGGTAAGCATACCTTCCTGTTACGTGGGAGTTTCAAACATCGAATCCCAAAAGTATCAAGGAAAGAATATTTTTCGACGAGTTTCGCCCTTCGCGAGAAATTGACAAATCCTCCGATAGTAGTTTCATGCCATGAAAAGTGCTTGCTCGATTAGCCATGCGTAATCGGCCAAAAATTGTAGGTTCCTTCCATTCCTTCACAAGGTTGAGAGAAATGACCCCTACTTTTTAATTTACCAATGTTCTTTCTTGAAATGAATTTTAAGAAATTTTAAATGAGCAAAGTTTTACCTGTATAACGCAGGCATTCAAATTATTTTAAAAAAAATTTAGAGAATGAATTCAAATTATGGCGCAGCAAATGAATACCGGAAAATAAAATCAGTTCAGATGCGATGAATTGTCAACAGTTAATATTATATTATATAATTAAAATGTTACACATGCTGATTCATTTCGTATGGTTTCAAGTTGGTAGTGTTGGTATTTAAAACCTGTCAAATTCAACTGTCATTTGAAGTGTCATAATAATGAATGTTAGCTATTTACGACAATTCCTTGCTAACTGATCGAACAACGTGCTAAAATTATTTTAACAACTTTTCACTTCTTCGTAAGCAATCGGTGAAATTGTGAATAAATTTCAAGAGAGTGGAGGCGATACTGATGTCGTAACTCGTAAAGCTTGTTCACATCGTAATGCACGATGGTGAATTCAATCGTGCATTACAGCAGCGGAATGGAATGGTTTGATTCGTTTGCTTGACGCTTGAATGGCAGCGATATTTTCGACACTTGGGCAACGGGTTTGTGTTACTGACACAGTAACATCACATAACGAATTGCAAACTCAAATTTTTGCACTAAATTTGTTATTGCGTGTCTACCAGGGCGAGAAATACGACTGAAAATTTGTCTTAAAGTTGCGAACACTTCGAACATCGGTAGACAACTTCTAACAGGTGTTACTCTTAGAAGTGTAGTTTTCAATCTGGCAAAACTTTTCACTAGATACTGAAACTATTAAGTGGCAATACTTTTCACTTGATTTATGCAAAGTTTGTTTTGCCATTAGATAGTGGAGGAATTGAAGCCGCAACCCTATTGGCAATGCGTACGTTCGGTAAATTGTCCTGAAACAAAGTCCCTGTTGACGTCTTTTTTTAAAATAATTTCAAGTTTTAAATCTGTGAGCAACTATGGACTATTGTTTAACTGTGGTCTATTTTTTGTAGGGTTATGTGAAGTCGCTTTTTTACGCAGGTAAGCCCGAGACGATTGAAGCCTTGTAAGAGAATATACGGCGCGTAATTGCTGACATATGCATGGCTCCAATCTCCAAATGCAGCAATTATTGGTCGACAATTCAGTCTGAGCTGGATTTCATTCTAGCCAACCGTGGAGGCTACTCATCCGAAGTAAATTTAAAGGAAAGGCAAACCCTTATTTCAACAATTAAGTTAAATATTTGACCATACCTTTGAATAACATGCGTTTTATTTCTTCTTCAAAACACACACTTCTAAGAAACACCCTTTATTTCAATTCACAATATTAAATGTGTTCAAGATTCAAGTGCTTTTCAAAAACAAGGAACAGAGTACGAGTTTAGGTTAGCGGTTTCAGCTTAATGCTCTTTTGGGTGGTTGTATGCTCGAAGCTTTCTCAAGCAAAACCATCCCGCTCCTTGCTAATCCAGCAAGTCTAGTAAAGTAGAAATATCGCAAAAAATACTGACACACATGTGTGCTTTTACATAAACCAACTCTTTTCAAGAATACAAAAAGAGTTTAACAGATTAACCTTAACCCCTTGTATTCAAATAAATATTGCTTATTTTTTGCATGTCAACGTTCTTTCAACCTCTAGCAAAAAAATTGTCATGGATGTATTCTTTTCTGGGTCAAATTTTGAACTCACTTATCACTCGTATCGTTATCAGGCAGTTGCTAAAATAACACATTCGACTATTTGACTTCTTTTTCTAACGACCTGTAAGTACTCTCAGCGATCCAAATATTTTTTCACTAAACTAAACTTTCATAAAGAAAAGGGGCTTGCAAACAAAAACTCCGAGTGGTTGTTTAAAAGAGATAAGGAGATAGCCACTTGAAAACTTATAAAATCCCCTACTCCCCCTACCCCTTCCACTACATGCTGGAGTTGTTAGAAGTTAGATGAGTGATATTGAGACTCATACCTACTACCTACTCTTAGAGATGGATTAGGAGCATCATTGACAAGTTTTCTTAAAAATACAACTTCAAATTGCGGACAAAATTTTATGTTTTAAAAGTTGAAGAAAAAAATTATTCAAGTACATATATGTATACTCACTAATAATGATAGTAAAGTTGACCAATTTTACTAGCAATTTCACCAATTTGCCAACGCTTCAAACCGTACTTAGAGTCAAGGACCATCCGATGCTGTTGTTGAAATTTCCATAGTTTCGTGTAAACATCGAATGTTCGTCCAAAATATGCCTGCCACTGTCGATGGCCATACTGTGGTAGGTCTCTATTAAACACATAAAATTTAAAATGAAAAATAAGCAATCAAGGTTTTTCCAATAAAACGCTCAGTAGTTATAAAAATTACTGCTCTTGACTCACCTAAGTCCATTAAATAGTTGCTTAGATTTCTCAAGCAAATGACAAAACTCCAAAACTAGCTTCCTATCCTGTTCTTCTGTGGATTCCATTTTCACCATTCCGTTTTATTAGTTAATTCTACAAATCTGCAAAAAGATTACAAAAAATTTTCTTTAAAAATCCTTCGCTGTACTGAGATACTATTTAAAAGATGTGTCATCTCTATATGAGATACCTAAGCCAACTATGCCAATTGATCGAATGACTAATAAAAAAAAACTTAAAAAAAACCTCGCACTCTTTGGCAGTTTATACTCTCTAAATGGTGATGCCTATGCCAAACTATACTACACAACGTGCCTACCGCTGTTTTATTAATTAAGCACTACAAATTGCTGGCACAGTTCGGTGACGTAGGCCCTATGTTGAAATAAAAAAAAGGCCAGAGGCACGGTATACTTTAATGGTTTTTGGGAACAATGAAAACGATATTTTCCTATCCAGCCAACAATAAACAACAACAATGACGGCACAGAAAAGGAAAAATTCTGGCAAAAATTTTATATATTGAATTTGGCTACATCGGGGATGTGCGCACTGCCGGCAAAAAAAAGCAGCTCCCACTGCTTCGTTGGCCATACACAATTGAAAGTGTGTAGTTCATCTCCACGTTTTTGTATTATTATCTTCTTTAGTCGTCCACCCTATTTTCGAGGGCCCTTTGTTTTTGTCTTTGTTTGATTTATCATTGTTTGGCTTTTAAAGCCCTACTTGTGCTAGCGAACGAACACCCTGTGTAAAAAGCCGGCTGTTGAAAATATCGGTTAAGGTTGAGCATGCATGAGCAACACACATCCACAATCAATCACTGTTAATTCATAAGCTCATGCAAACCGTCTTCATAGGATCCTACACCTTTCTTTTGAATCCCGCCTTAATAAGAAGCCACTCTAACTAATCCACCCTATTTAGTTAATTAACGTAATTTTGTGGAGATGTGCACCAGCGGATGTGAACGCGAACGCAGTCTTGTTTTAAAATTCATAAACTCGTACGCTTGTTTACAAATAATTAAATGCATATTTTTTGCTTGCCGTTATTCGACATCCATTGCTGTCTCTGTAGAGTAAGTATACACAGTTAAAGGATTAACTTGCATCTTCTTATGCGATTGTATGTTTGAGGAAGAGTTCAGCCACCCCTTAGTAAATTTAACATGAACCACTCATTCGCAAGCGCACTGAATGGACTCACTTTAACACTGAAACACGAATGAATCCTTTTTTTTACATTGTAGGTATAAGTGCATTGAAAGAGTGGGTGGGGTGTGTCATGTGTGTTGTGTGTATTATCCTTCAGAACCCCTTCTAGCTTATCACTTGGCACTCACAATCGTCATCCGTTGTTTTGTCACATGAGAGATACAACAATCCACTTGCAACGGATCTCCATGATTTAATACACCCGGAAATGAGAAACAACAACTCATTAGCAGAACTCCTGTCGTTGCATTTTTGTTTTATCCACCCTTGCCCATTCCTATCATGTCTCTCCTCAACCCAGAAAGGTGTAAACCGTAAACTGTAAAAATCTGTCTTGCACACAGAAAAATAAAATACTTTTGTCGGATGTTAAATCCTCACTGCACACAAGGATTTGGGAGGAGTGACAAGTAAAAAATAAGAATAAAAAAAGAAACAAAATCCCCTAAAGTGTGGAAAAAGGGATTCTCTGTCAAAACGGATATCCTACCTAACATGAACACATTCTGTCTCATAAGACAGAGAGACACTATAATAGTACTGGCGAACTGGTGTAGAGATTTTCGACGAAGGGCATATTCCTTAACTTTTTTTTTTTGCTGATTTTGAGTTTTTTTTTTTTGATTTTTTGATTTACAAATACTACACCCGATATCGTATTCAAATAAATTGGAATTTTTAAAAATCCAATAATATATGAGTTTGGAACAAAAGCGTTATCGCAGTTATCGAAGCGCGATAATCAAATTTGACTCCTTTCTTAATTCTAGAAACACGAACACGGTTTTACTCTATATTGATTGACACGGATACGGATGCAGTGTGGTATAGTTACTATTCTTTTTCATTTTTTGTCACATAAAAAATATGGCGAATTGCATTATTGTTGAACACAGTTTCGAGTTGTAATGAGAACGATATGCTAAAGATGATTTGAATTGAATTTTTGATATTTTTCCGATTAATTTAGCTAAAGCTGATGATGATGAAGGAACAGCAGCACCATCGCAGCGCCACATGGGTTTGGATTTGTTGAGTATGTTGGTGCAGTTTACAGAAACCCCGAGTGACTGGTCGTTGTTTCAGTGATGGTAGAATGACAATTCCTTAGGTGAGGGATAGTTTCGGTTAGAAAGGTTATATTGGCAGTAATGAGCATGCTCGACGAAGTTTCGATTATTTTTTTTTATTCCTCTTTTTTTTTTTGTTCCTTTTTTTCTCTAGCTCATGTGGGCTGATACGTTTCCCTCTTTCAAATTTTGTATTAGATACAGGCGACCGGTATTAATTGATATGAAAATGCTGATAGTCAAATGCGAATTTGTTTATTAATTTGATATTAATGATGAATTTTTTGTGGGATAAGGTTTGGACTTGTGGGACAAACACTGAAATGATTTTAGGGACAACTTTCTAGCGAAGAAATTCACGATTGTACTGACGAGGGTTGTTTTAAAAGGTTTCACACTTCCGAAGAAAATCCCACTGACTAAACTTGACGAAGGGTCGAATTATTGATTTTATTTTCTTATACATGATGTTTGCGACAGGTGGAGCGGTGCACATTTGAAATGTTAAGGGTGCGATTTGGGGTTTTATTTTGTTTGATGTTTTGCAGTTGCGTTTTTTTTTGTAAAGTTTTTTTTTTGATTCCGGCACTGAGATCATTTTTGCGTAGGGTTTAAAATGATTCAGAGGAAATCTTGAATTAGGGTAGATATTGTGGGCAGATTGTAGGATCTAAATGCAATTAAATACAGAAATACCTTGCAAAAACTATTTCTTTTTCTTCTTCATCCTTTTTTCCGGAGTTACGAGTATCCTGATCTTAATGGATCATTGCTCTCCCTCTTATCTGCTTCACAACCCATCTGTAGACTATGCCTCGAAAATGAAGAAACATCTCTGCACATTATTACGAAATGTTCAGCACCTTTCCGCCTAAGAAAGTAAGAACTTGATTATGAGATCATCCCCCTAGATAAACTCGAACTCATTCACCCACAGAAGATTGCAAACTTTTGATTCAACTCAGGAAGCAGCAGGTGAACTGCCCTGAAACTGAAACCTCACATGGGCTGGTACAAAAGGTTTCATTCAGACACCGCAGTGACCAGAGCTGCGCAAGCTAAACACGCCCTAATCTAATCTAAATCTAATTTATCTGCTCAACACTAGTGATCTGCTCGTATAGAGTACTCCAGATTCTGTTGCATTTGTCTACACCAGGAGTGTTTTGGTATGCCTTTTTCACGATCGACACGATCTTATATGCTATTATTTTTTTGGTGGCTTTTCTAGACCTCTCATTTGAACATGACAATGCAAACTGAGTATGTCGTGCTCTATTTTTTCCAGGGCTTACTTTATTTGAAAAATAGTTCCTTGCCATTTATATTTTTTCAATTTCAGACCATATGATGCCGTCTTTAATTTTATTTATTGTTGTATACCTAAATTATGTTTGCTTTGATAAATTAATTATAAATATATCGGCAATAAAGCGACGAATGTTTTTTCTCAAGAATCAATCTTCTCTGGCTCATCGGTGTATGTAAACTAGACTTCAAACAAAATAGCCTAGCTATAAAAAATCATACGATCTTAGAAAGTTTTAAAACGAAAAACTATGTGGAAATCTGGAGTAATATTGAAAAAGATGAAATAATGAAATGTAAAAGAAGCCGGATATCGATATTAATTCAAATAAGAAATCTTTGATGTTTCAAGCAAAAAGATTACGAATTGAGTTTCTTTATTACACTTTTTTTTAAGACTTTCCATCACCAGCTCTCAGTTCTTCTGAGCTTTATCGCAAAATTGTAAATAGTTAGATTTGTATTGAATTTGCAACGTCTATCTCTGACAAAATAGGTTTAAAAAGTTTATAGATGCTCGTCGAGCCGGTGCATTGATGTACATCGTCATAGCAAAGTCATCGTAGTCTCGCCATGCGTAATCTTCTAGCTATACTCATTTCATAGTATAGAGTTCAGTTCAGTTCTTTGTTGAATCTTCTTCTTCACACATCGTCTTTTTTAGAGTTTTTTTTTTCTAAAACGACCAATTAAGTTAAGGTCCATACCGAGCGGTTGTATAGCAGGACTGGGCTGATCAATGTCTATAAAGGGCAATCTTGGTTCTTTAAAATAGGGATGCATTTCTCAATTGCCCTCGTAGCTAGATTAGTAGCGATTGGGAAGAGCAATTCTCCGTTTGATCTTCGGGACGATGTTATTTACCGTGTCTATAGCCCTAAATAGACGAAGTCCTATATTACATCTGTCTGTAAATTGTCACAGTTCCTCCATGTTCTTTGTCTGCATACTTGCTTCTTCCCATTACGTATTTGTACAAATTTTGGGGATATTATGTCTTTGGTGTTGACGTTTGAGCTTAGCACTATCTTCAAAGAAATTGCGTGGCAATGAGTCGCCTTTTCGAAAGCCTTTTTCTTGAGATTTGGCTCTGTAAAACTCATCTCTATGAATACTATATATATACTATATGTATATAGAGACCGATATATAAAAATTTGTCCGATTTCTGATTCAAAGCCAGAGGCAACGCATTGAAAAGGACCTCTCAAATTGTTGACGTGGGGTCTCTGATGCTCACATATTAGAGTAGAAATGATCTTATATGGAGACATCAAGAAGGTTTACTTACTTAATTAGGTGGGCATTACAGTTCGAGGTGAACCTGAACCTCAACCTTTATCTTACTCCAATAACAATTTCGATTTCGTGCGATTTCTCTCCAATTTTGCACTTTAAGTAGGTTGAGGTCTTCTTCCACTTGATTGCGCCACCTAAGACGAAGTCTTCCTCTTCCAACGTTTCAGCAATGTGCTTTCGGGTCGTTTTGGCCCATCCGCTCTACATGGCCCGACCATCGTATAGCTTCGCGATGCGTACTCTTCTGTAGCCCTTGTCGTGCTATGCCCTTGTATGCCAGCTCGTTGTTGTATCGCCTTCTCCAGACATTGTCTTCGCATACGGGACCATATACCTAGATCATTCGGAGTATTTTTCTTTCGAAACGACCAAGGGTTTCCTCATCCTCTTTCGATAAGGTCTATGCTTCCGCGCCGTAAAGCAGGACTAGGAAGTCTTATGTATAAAGGGTTACCTTGTTTTTCTAAGGAGGAGGTTGATGTTTCTCAATTGCCTTCTTATAGGCCAAAGACGCAACGGTTGACAAGAGTTATTCTCCGTTTGATCTCCGCACTGATGTTGTTTTCCGTGGTTATAGCGGATGTTAGGTAGATGAAGTACATATGTATCTACCTCGAATTTATGTCCGTCTATTGTGATGTTTTGTCACATTCGTCAATGTTTGGTGTCCTTTTTTGATGATAACATATATGTACTTCGTTTTACCCTTATTAACCATCAAACCCATTTCTGCCACTTTTGTTTCAATGCTCGCAAAAGCACCTATGACATCGCCCTTCAAGAAGGTTTAGTTCTCTATAATTGACGCAGTTGTGAGGTTCTCCTTTTAAAGTACATATGATTTGATATTCCATTCATCGGACGTGCTTCCTTCCTACTATATCATGCAGATCAGCATGGTGTATGCTCCTTTCCTACTGATCTCCTTCTGCTTTGAAAAGCTTTGGATGAAGGACAACTGCTCCTGCAGTTTTTTTTATTTAAGTTTTCAAATGGTAAGCTTAACTTCTTTGAGGTCGGGAGGACAACATTCTTCGTCTTCATCTTAGTTAAATGGGAATTCATGTCTTGAACGCCGCTAAGCAGTCTCTGATGGAAGTGGTCTTTTCATATCATCAGTACCGACTGCGATTCTATCATTATTTTCCTACTGGTCTTTATAGGGTACCTATTGATAAAACTCAAATTTCTCAATTTTTTCTATCGGGCGCGAGGTTGACGATTGATTGATCTGAGGACTGCCTGTACCTCTACGAAATATGATGTGTTGGAAGCGTGTACGTCTAACAACAAGAGCAAAATCGATTAGACCTAGGTCTGTTTTCGGAAGATTTGCCATGCAAGCTATACCTACCGATTGTATTTCCTAAGATGTCTTTCTTCCTTAGTTTTTCGATAGAATCGCCGAGGATGATTTTTTCCTCATGCTTTAACTAACTCTTCACTGGAGTTTGGCTGATAACACTATTCCTGGGTCTATCTCTAACGACAAACCTGCACCCAAATAAGCACTGTTTCTATGTTGTGTGTGTGTACCAGTCTAAATATCTCAGGTACAAGCATGAAATATAAACTATTCATATTCAAACTTACGTGTGCTTCACGCTTTCAAATCAGAGAATTAAAATTGTGAAAAACAACAAACATTTTCTAATTTGATTAAAGTTCTGTGTATGAATTTATTTCTTTGCATTGTATTTCGTTAAACTATGTTTATATGTATAAATTTACCAAAAAACAATACAGACTTCTAACGAAGCTTCCCACAACTAAATATTGGCATCAGTTTGGTAAAGCATCAGTACATCAACGCTTTTGTGTCACCAACAACATTAATTTTATGCATGCATCTATGAGTTAATCGAAAAAAGTATATTTTTGTTAAAAAACTAATGCACAAATACAAAATCCTATTGATATTTCCACATTGAGTACCGGTTTTTCTTTTTTATTAATATGTACATATAAAACCGTATTTCATTACGGAGAGACTACATTCAAAAATTGTTTTAATATCTGAGGGAAAAAAACACCGATTACATAAAGACGAATATGTCCGTTTCCGCTAACGTTGCCAGATTCAACAGATTTTGTTTTAATATATCTATTTCTATCTTATAATATTTATTTGATTTAGTTTTTCGATTAATAGAATACCTAATTTGTTTTAAATGAAAATATAAACATAATTTGAATAACAAATTTGGCTTCGATTTAGAGAATTTTGTTTTTTTTTTGTCTTCAAAGAAACATTCTTAAATGTAACAGTAAATGCAATCTCACAATCTTATTCGTTAATAAATTTATATAATACGTACAGTCCTACATACTTAATTGAGAAAAATTAAAAAATTGTCAACTCAGTCTTTTTATGAAATCTAAATTTCAACTTAAAATAATTTTACTTTTTTTTGAAAGATCTTCCTTTTCTTTTAAATAACAGTACATATGTATTCAGTTTTATACGTAAATAAACCCTATTTCTATATTATGTTCGATACAACAATGAGAATAAAGTTTACTATAACTCTTATTCTAATTCGATTCGTGCTTAAAGACGGACAATAATTAATTTTTATCTATTCGTTCTTTATGACAAAATTAGGTGCAAAAATAAAGAAAAAAGAAACAACATACGAAGCATATACATATATAATATTCACCTAAAACTATGCAACGAAGTTCAATGCATTGATTAATTTTGTTTAGATCAAGAAAAAAGACGATTACAATAAATTAATATAAAAAAATAAATAAATATAAATAAAATTTCACAATTGCTTGAAAATAGCTTGTGCCTAGTGCATATTCTCTCATTGATTCTATTTTCTTTTTAATTTAAGAATAATAATAACTAAGTTATAGCCTTTTGGACTATAGCAAAAACGAAATATCATTTAGTTCCTGCTTCCATAATCTAACCTACCTGAATTATAAAAGCTTTGCAATTAATCTAATCTGTGTTTCCGAATACGTAAGCTTATTACTTTTTTTTCGATATCAAATACGACTATCTAGTGTTGCAAACTTTTGGTTATATATTATTGAAGGAAGAACTCCTTATACGGACAATGGACACTCATTTTAAAAATTTTGAATGTGGTCTACGGGCACCTACCTCTGTTTCGTTCTGAAAAATTTCGCTGTTTGTTTTTCTTATATTCCATAAATATTGTTTGTTCAATTGCCCAGATTTCTGCTCTTGTACATTCCCTACTTCGATTAAGATCTCAATTTTTATGATAAAAACGTAACATTTTGTTCCAGGATTTCAGATGAGACGGCGGGCGGCGGCGTAAAAATTTACATTTTTCGAATAGTGCACTTTTCCGATCACTAAACTTTAAATGGCATTAGCGTTTTACGAATAGATATCTATGATGTCAACACAAGCGCTGCCAGGCTCACGGAAAGTAACATCTGATTTGAAGTAGAGACTTTTTATGATTCATGGCCATGATGGCAGCCATTGTTCAGATACCTGATCGGGAGTCCTCAAGGCCAAAAGCTGTAAGGAGTAGCATTGATCCTTATAAATCTAACGCAGAATCTAGTGCTGTCTGTCTGTGTGGCAAATTAACTCACTGTTCTGATTGGTGTTGAAGTATAACATTGTTTTTTTTTTAAACAAAAACTTTTTGAGGTGGTTCTTGATAATGCCGTAAATTATCCAGCTGTGCCAACTACATAAGTAATAGTGGCATTTCTGATGTTATTTCGAGTAGTACGTAACCTGTCCTTGTTCTCCTTTTGATTTACTTTTTATTTTTAAAACATTAACCGTACCAACTTACAACCTTGTCATTTCAGAAATAGTATGCACCTGCTGTCCACCATTAGCTGTAGTCGTCGATGTTGCGGCATTGGCCAACGGTCTGGGCAAATTCGAATAATATCCCAACCGACAACTGTTATGGTGGGAATACTTAGCGTTATGATATTGAAGGGGTGCTCCCGAAGCAACTGAAGCTGGAACAATTTTCTGTTGCTGTTTGCCACAATCACAGATTGTTGCATCAGAACCACCACTACATGGTACTGGTGCTATGAGTTCTTCAGTGGATTTGGTCGTTGTTATGGTAGTCGTGGTTGTTGTTAGCTCTTCAACAAACTGCGAAGGTGGTGGAGCATAGTTTTCAACATCGGTGTAAGTGGAATAACGCCCGTATGGATTCTTCCGTGGGATAGAATGCCTTTGTTGTGATATTTGAAGTTTAATAGGTGGTTTCGGGCCGACAGTGTCCAAGTAACCATAGCCAAATCCATAACCGCCAATGGCTTTGGTCGTTAGATTGTCCCAAGATTTCGGTTTGGTTACGTACTGAGAGTTGGGATAGACTTGTGCTGGCTGAACTTGTGTAGCAGAGATGTGATACCTTTGTTGGTAGACTCCATGTGGTTGTTGTGGTGGCAATGTTCCTCCGTGTTGGGTTGGGAGTTGCTGCTGGCCGGCAGAAGCTTGGTGGAAAGACTGACGAGACTTGGTGGAATGTTGGCGACTAGCACCGCCTTCACTTTGTGGATCCCAGTAGAGCGTATCGGTGCTGAGTGAAGTGGTGTATGATGCTGAACTATCAGCGGGAGCGAATTCGCTCGATGTGCATGAGTGGAGACTGCAATGACTAGCCAGGCCAGCCGTTAAGTCATAGTATCGAGAACGAACCTTGGTCGGATCACAGCCATGTCCCGAATGCTGATACTGGTGGTGGTATTGATGTTGTTGCTGTTGTTGTTGCTGCTGTTGCTGCTGCTGCTGTTGTTGCTGTTGTTGATGTGACTGCTGTGTTGGCGTTGCTTGTTGACTAGAATGATGGTGGTGCTGATGGCGAGTAGATGTCGCTGGAGAAACATGCGACTGAGATTTCGGTCGTGGTGGTCGTTCTTTTGATTCTTTTTCACGATGTTTGTGCTTGTGATGGTGCTCCTTGTGATGACGAGCTCGTCTTCGGGTCGGAACGCAATGAGTGTCACAGCAGGGACTGGCCAAATCGTAAGCATCTAAACTGACATTGTCGCCATTCTTATCGGCCGATGACTTCCGTCCAAAATGACCCACACAAGGATTACAAGAGTGCCCATGACAATGGCGACTTTTGTGAGCTTTAACGGGTTCTTTTTCCGGTAGCGGCTGCTTTACTTGAGCCTGCAACTGCTTCTCCTGAACTAAAGGATGTTGATGCTTCTCACATGTTCGCGGTGGAGGTATTGGGGGATTTGAGCGAGTTTGTTGTTGATTTTGCTGCTGTAATTGCTGAGATTGGTGATGTTGAGGTTGTGGCTGAGCCTGTTGCTGCTGCATTTGCTGTTGCTGTGCTTGGCTGACGTAAACAGTTGCATTTTCAGCCGATTCAGCCCTTGTAAGAAAGAAATGCTGCTCGCTTGGGCTTTGCACCGGCCCACTCATACTTATAAAATACTCCCCACTGCTGCTGGAAGTGGATGGCTTGAGAACATATCGATATGTCGGATCTAAGTACTGATATGTCAGCATAAACTGAGCTGGCGGTGGAATAATAGCTGCAGTTTGTTGGCGCCCAACGTTGACCACGTCTTCAGTGGATAAAGTTGGTCGATAGAATGGTGCTTGGCTTTCAGCGGCTGTAGGAGACACTCCATTGTCGCCATCAGTTGGTGAAGTCGTGGCCTTCTTTCTCGCTGGAAGGCTGTGTGTTTTCCATTTTCCTTCGAGAAGCTCTCGTTCTCTAAGGCAAATCCTCTCCAGCTCATTCATCTTGCTTTGCAATATATTCTGCAGCTGCATGTACCGCATATGGAGATTAACCTGAAATGGCAGCAAAATTTTAATAGCCTAATATAACATGATCAAATTTAACCGACAAAACTCACCTTCCTCACGCAGTCCTCAAAAAGAACAACCATTCGCATCCTTGTATCACAGTTTTTTATAAAGGCCACTAGTGTCTTGTGATCAGCCTTCTCCATATCAGTGCCATTTATGGAGAGTATAACATCGCCCTCCCGCATCCCAGCTTTATACGCCGGGCCATCATACTCCACATAGTCCACATAGGTTATCATTTCCACCTCTTGTTCCTTCTTATAGTGAATGCCATAGCTCTGGAGGGTGAATCCAAAACTCGAGTTCTTCTTCTCCACAATTATAGTTCGTCTGCGACGGTCTTCCTCTGGCTTCGTTATAGCTATTCGATCTGACTTAAACCTTTCGTGGATGTGGGCCACCTATAAGTGGAAGAGAAAAAAAAGGCACAAAATAAAAACAAAATGTTGCAAGTTGTGTTGAATTTATGGAAGGACTTTTACACATCCATTTGATCTGAATAAAATATTCAACATCCTATTTAACTTCCTGCATAGTTTGTGTTGTGTTGTGTTTTGAGTTTGTGTATATGGACCAAGGAATGCCCAGCGGCTGTTGGTAAAAAGTACCTACTTGCAACACAAGATACTCTATGTGAGTTGTCACATTATTTAGCTTTTAGTGCTAAAAGGGGGCACATGCACTGTACGATGTGATTGAAAAGGTTGAATATACTTCTTACATAAAGCGGACGGTAGTGGGTAAGTAGTAGTTTAGTTCTTAAGCTTTAAATAAATAGCCCGTTCGTTTTATCGACCATATAAGTGAAAAATGAAATCAATTTGTGGTGTGGTTTTGTGTCATCTTTTGTTAATTTGTTGTCACCACACATGACTCAAATAAGCTGTTCCTCGTGTATATAGTTTAAGTATTTGTTGGTTCTTTGTTTTTGTTTTCAAGAGAATAGAACTTGTAATTGGATTTGGGTGTTATTTGATCAATGCGCATTTCTGCATTTATGTAAAGAGAATAATTTTCAGTCTTACAAGAGCCTTATATGAGGGAACGAACATTTTACCCTTTGACTTGAAGCTTACTTGGATAGCACATTTAGTTTTTCCTATTAACAACTTTGTATTTTGCTGATGAGAGAATATCAAGTTTTAAGTACTTTATTTTTCAAAGCCGATTTTCTACAAAAAAAAAATTATTTGATTGCTCCTACTATAATATGTAATTCAACTTTTACCTTTTCGGCTATCACCAATCTTTATAATTCATTTAGCCATGTTAATATGTGTAGCAGATAGCAGTCAATATGTATGCATATTTCCTGAGGATTAAAACAAAATAAACTCTTTTATGGCGTTGCGCT
Organism: Melanostoma mellinum; assembly: GCA_914767635.1. Taxonomy (NCBI): domain Eukaryota; kingdom Metazoa; phylum Arthropoda; class Insecta; order Diptera; family Syrphidae; genus Melanostoma; species Melanostoma mellinum. The sequence goes on along the minus strand of OU612058.1, from coordinate 197,253,907 downwards.
AAAGCCATAGCTCCAAAAGTTTTTCATGGCGCAAGTTGAACTTTGCGGCAACTTTGTCGATTTTGATGTTGTTCCAGTCCTAGAAAAACGCTTAGCCACAAAATCAATACACATCCTCGTCATTTGAATAAAAACACATGCCATTTGACAGACTTCAAATCGCCCCAACAAAAACCTAGGATCACCACACATCCCTATCATTTGAAAGCAAATATAGGCCATTTGACACCCCTGTTCCCTGTTAGTTACTTCAACTCACCACAGCAAAAATCTTGAGCTACTTAATGGGGGGTTGAGGGCGAGCCAAGGGCTCGAAAAACACATTCACATTCGGCGACAAGTCAATGTTGTTCAAAAAACGCTTTGTGGCAGCCACAGGCCCACGCCTTCAACGAACAATCCTTATAGAGGTGCCGTGACTTAAGGCCAAGCGACATAACACCAAATTTGAATGTTTGGCCTTATGTCACTTTGCGAAAGCGACATAAGGCCAAATTTTAGGAGTTGGCCTTATGTCACTTTCCCAAAGCGTCATAAGGCCAATATGGCCTTTTGTCACTCTGAACTCAGAAGTGATTGTACCTGGATTCCAAGAACAAAGTTCATATTCCATAACTTCAAACAAAAGACGAAAAATGGTTTAATATTCAAGTGTATATTGTAAGTATTTTCATTAGTATTTAGTTATATTACTATTAAACAAGAAAGTCATATATATAACGAACAGCGACATAAAAGAATACCAATAAAAATAAACGCTAAGTCAAAAGAAATTGACAACAATTCAAAAAAGATCTTATACTTTTTACAATTATAAAAAAATGTGGGTGTTATTCGTCACAATTTGTCTGCAAATTGGACAGAGAATTGGATTATTGTTTTTCATATATAAAAGTGGACAGCAAGATAATGAGAGTGCAGTCCTCTGTTATGAATTGTATTTCTGATTAAATACATGTGATGCATTGTTTTATAAAGGTATATACAGTTATAATTAAAAATGCGAGTGCATGTATACAGATTATTTTTAAGTATCATTGATACAAAGAGATATGCTTTCAGTTAGTTTAATTTAAAGATATAAGTTAAAAAGCTTTTAATAAACATTCGCCGGGAATTTTTTAAAAATATTTTTTCAGTTTTATTTTCAAATCTTTAAGTTTTGAGCTTAAGATAAAGTAAAAGTTAAAAATTCGCGCGAATTTTTTACTTTTACTTTATCGCCAACTCCTAAAATTTGGCCTTATGTCGCTTTCGCAAAGTGACATAAGGCCAAACATTCAAATTTGGCCTTATGTCACTTGGCCTTAAGTCACGGCACCCCTTATAGCATCTAAGATCTATTCACAGTTAGAAGTTGTGATTACAAAAGCAACGAAGTTAATAAGGAAGTTCCTGGGCAAGAGAAGTAAAGGATTACTATTTTTATTGTTATTTTGTTTTTCATTGAAAGATTTACCTTCAAATCGACACCTTTTCCTTTTAATGAACCGTGCTTTCTAGTTTTTTCTTAGTAGTGGTGGTAAAACTGACATTGATATACAGCAACTCATTTTTTAATTCTTACATAGTATAAAAGAAAGTCGCTTTTCGATGCTTGTCCCTTTGTATGCTTAGATATTTAAAAACTACGCAACGGATCTTAATGCGGGTTTTTATTTAATAGACAGTGTGATCCAAGATAAGGGTTTATGTGTATATTTCAATCCCATATTCCCACTGGAACCGGAACATACTCGGGAACCTAGAAACTGCTTGAACGATTTCAAAACTCTTTCACCGTTAGAATGCTATGCACTCCCATTTTCCACTGAAACGGGAACGTACACGGGAATTTAGAAACTGCTTGACCGATTCCATAATTCTTCTTTCACTGTTAGAAAGTAATTTATTTCCATGTTCCCCCGTGAACGGGTTTCAAAATTTTTTCAACTTTATAATGCTGCGTTATCACTCAGCAACATAGTATAGACCCCCATATTTCTACGGGAAAGAAAACGGGAATTCAAAAACAGCTCGACGGATTTCAAAATTTCTTTCATCGTTAAAATGCTGCATTTTTAAAAGCAACATTGACTTTCTTTAATTTCTTTGAATATCTCAAAACTGTACTTTTGTTTTTAAATCAAGGGGACACATTATCAGCCCTATTCTGCTATTCATCGGGGGGAATTTTTCTTGAATTTTCACTAATCACTATTCTGCTATTCATTCGAAGTGAATCTGTGTACACAATCTGTATACACAGATTCACTTCGAATGAATAGCAGAGTAGTGATTAGTGAAAATTCCAGAAAAATTCCCCCCGATGAATAGCAGAATAGGGCTGTATATCTCCATAATCTCACGGTGTTTTGAACGGAAAGCCCAAGACAACCTTCAGCTTGTACCAGCGGATGTTCTTGACAATTTTTGGAACTTTTGCAATTTTGTTTAAAAAAATGCTTTTGAATAAGTTAGACCCGAGCAACGCCTGGCGGGTCAGCTAGTATTTTATTATTTGTTTTCTTCAGCAATTCAATAAATTGTAACGTAACGTATATGTATACGTGTTTCCTTATAATTTGTAGCAATTTTACTTGCGACTATAGGTTATTATTATATGCATGGCATTGCGATCATAGAGAATTCGAATAAAGAGGGTTCTGCAATTCTGTCCGTCTGTCCATATATGAATTTGCAAACTGAACCGCTTACCGAATTTTCTTAAAAAATTTGCAGTCAGGGTCTGTGGGGCTGCCTGCATAAGTTTTTTGGAATTGAGTCTCTAGGTCTTGAAACCGATATGATAATGGCCCCTATCACAAGGCCCGTCGTACCGATTTCGGACTACGAATACCAAAATGGAAGTATCACAGACGCCATAAAATTTGTAGATGTACCTAGTCATTTCTATTTTACATTCGTAGTCCAAAATTGCTATGACGGGCCCTGTGATAGGGGTTTCTTAGTTTCGATTAAATTTTGTGTGAATTTTAAGTTTCAGGTTTTCTTTGTTATGAAATAAATTTTTTTTTTTGGAAAAAGTCTACAACGGTACCTTCCATAGTACCGTTTTTTTTTTAAACCGAATTTCTCATTAATGACTTACACACTGTTGACGAAATTTTGCATTTTAGAAGTTCTAAGTTGTTTAAGAAAGATTGCATATCAACATTTGAAAATTTTTAATTTTTGAAATCTTTATAAGTTTTTTAAAAATACATATTTTGATTTTTCGAAATAACTTCAAAACTTTATCTTTGATTTTTTTTTTTTTTTTCAAAGCAACTTCTGTCAAAATCTCAAACTTTCCATACTGGATTTTTAAATAACTCTTTTTTAAGAAAAATGAAAAATAAAAAACCGTTTTTTCAACTGGTATATTTATATGTACTAGCAACTGCAAAAGAATGGCCTTTTTAGATTTTTGCTTGAAAACTTTGGAATATGTATTTAATTTAATTTTTTTTTCAATATTTTCCGTAATTTAATTCAATTTTCAAAATTAATGTGTAGTTGGCAACCCTGTACTACCAATTGTTAAGAGCTAATACTAAAACCTTTTACTCAGCCTTCAATTTTGGCATTATACCTCAAAATCGCAAGTGCGACCCACTCGTGTTCAATTTATTTAAGTTTTATACGTTGTCTTTCTTATGATATAAAAAAGAAAAATATAGAAAAATCTAAAAGTCTCATAGTGCGTTTTCAGACCGACTTTATTGTTGGCTCATACGACCCTAAGAAAAGCTTTTATTTGAAAAGTCTTAGGTCTTTTAGAAGGATTGCGTATCAACATTTGAAAAATTCTTTTTTTATTAGTTTTAAATAAATAGATTTTAGTGTTCGTTTATTGAGAAATGTATGTACACATAGTGAAGTTACATTTAAACAACATTCTGCCAAATTTGCATTGAGCGAGTGAAAATTAAACATTTTGTTTAATTTTTTTGCAAATTTCGTGCGATGTTATTCAATGAGAATTTGGCAATCAACTTAAAAATAGTTGGGCGCAACAAATGCAAATCGCTTTGGTTTCGGAGAACCTTAAAATGCTTTCACAGAAAAAGAAACCTTTTTGTCAATGGTTTTTGATTAAATAAGAACAAAACTGAGACGAGAGTTAGTTATATGACACATGAGTTAGTTCTAGAACCAATGTAACTGCAAAATGGGTAAATATTTAGAAGTGGGGCTCCAGTCCCAATCGGTCCAAAAAAATTTTCTAACAATTCTGGATTATTTTATAGTATAAAAATAGATGTTTTGAATTGGGGGAAGACATTTTGCTTACAGAAAACAATTGCTATTTCCATATTTAGCATGAGCAGCTTAACCCTGCGGAAAAATGGTTTAAATAATGAGCCCCGCGAAGCGGGCCATGCGGAAAGCTGTTGCATACGGAAATTAATTGCACATAAGCACTTGCCTGACGAATTTTCATACTTTCACTACTCTATTTCTTAACATTTATTGAAAATTCAAAATGTCTTCCCCAACTTCAAAACATCTATTTTTATACTATAAAATAATCCAGAATTGTTAGAAAATTTTTTTGGACCGATTGGGACTGGAGCCCCACTTCTAAATATTTACCGCAAAATGCAACAAAAAGATACACCAACCGTTTAGTCACACGGTGGCATAGCATAGGATTTTGCTTATATTATGACTTGAAAAGAAGGTATAGAAAATCTGTTAAAGGGCGAATTCCAAACGTAAAGCAAAATCTGGAGCTACCTATAAAAAAAAAGCTAACCTCTTTCGGCTCACAAAAAACGCTTAACCACGAAACCACCACACATCCCTTCAATTGAAGAAAAATACATGACATGAACTCGCCCCCGCAAGTGCTATTTCAAAGCGAGGTGATGGCAAAACTAATGCTCAAATAAGGAAAAACACTCAGTTTGACATTCAGAGTGAGTTACAGCGCCCATAGGGCAAACCCAAGTCGTCAACGAACAAACCTAACAACTTCTATTACTGCTAGCCTCATTTTCTTCCCGTAGTATATCAAATAATTAATTTTGACTCTCAGATTTATTAACTTTAAAAATCTTTATGTTTGAACACGCTGCCTATAGAAAAATCTTATGTGATTGATGACAATTTGATTTGGCGAACTATTTCAGTAAATTTCATTTGTTTGCAATAAAAAAAAAGCCATAAAAAGTCTCCCCCGGTCAGCCAGAGAGAATTTCGTTCTATGAATCATCTATATGTAAAAACTAACAGAACCTTTACTAACCTCGACCATTGTCACGGTCAAACGATTCGATATTGAAACCAATTTGGTAGTTACCAACACAACATATACATGCGTAAACATTAAAATGTTCATGAAGGCATAGTCCACCAAATGTAGCGGAAGTAATCGCGTGTGTGTTTCCGATTGATGTGATATGTGACCCATAAGCATTAAATAATTATAAACACAATGTTGTATTGAGGCAGGAGTTAAAAGATGTGTATGTACGTCTACGTACGTACTAACATATTCTCCCCTTACATGTTATGTACCACAAGGGCTTACAATGACAACATTAAATCGCTCCGCACATGTTCGGTTTTAAATTCGACAAAAATATAAAAAAAAACTTCAACCTGTCACATTGCGGGATTGTTAGTTTACCTAAGCAACATGCCTTTGTGGACTAAAAAACAAAGAGGCGTACTGGGCAGGAAAAGAAGTTTAGTCTCTTGTTGTATGCAAAATTCATGTAGCTTTAATGGCGCCATGTGTAGAAGGAGCTGACCCAACCCTAAGTAAAATTGTAATGCCATACAATTCTATTGTCAAAAACTTTTTACACATAAGCAAGTACATATAAGCAAATGTGTTTATAAAATGTTGACTTCTATTTCGCTTCTAAGCTAATTTTTTTTTTAAATTTATCTTTTATTGAAAAAATGCGGATTTGTGGAACCCACCATAAATTGTTCGCCTTCACAATTGCGATAAAAGCGCACATACCAAAGATTTTTTAGGAATTGAGTTTTATTTGTGTTTCATGACTTCTTATAAAAAAAGTCAGCCAATCGCTCGCTATGGTTTATATCTTATAAGTGTTTGAATATTCACATTTTAAAGTACTTTTCATAGAACTTCATCTACTTCTTTCACAAAAATTCTAGTACGCTTCTGATGCAAAACGAAATATTTCGTTGGTCTTCACATCCAAGACGACATCGTGAACGAACACTCAGCGGAAAATATCTGTGAATCTGTGTAGATCATCAGCTGTTTAATAAAAATTACAAGCGATGTAAATCCTGAACGTAGTCATTCTCGACGTAAACAGAAAAGTGCTAGTCCGAGTAGCCTCCCTACGATATAGGTGATGTATACTAAGCAAGCCATTATTTATTCAGAATAGTGTTTCTGATCAGTGGGCCCTGCAATTCTGTCGATCTCTCTGGATATGCATCTACAGCCTAAGTCACTTGACGAATTTTCTTAAAAATTTGCAGTTATGGTCTCAGGGGCAGTATTTGGGATTAGGTCTATAGGTCTTCAAAGAACGCTACCTGCTATTCAACCTATATGATAAAACTTATTGTTTTTGAAAGTATATCTATTCTATTCGATCTATTTCGATTAAATTTTATGTGAGGAAAGAATTTTGATCGTCTTTTCTGTGATGTAAGACAAAAATTATTAAAAAAAGTCTAAACGTGATTCCTCGCATAGCACCGTTTTTTCAAGAACGGCACTCTCGTTAGTGGAGTTTACAATTGTTAAGAAATCTTGTATTTGAAAAGTCCTAGGTTGTTTAAAAAGTGATTGTGAACCAACATCTGGAAACTTTTTGGATTTTAAAATTATTATTAAATGCTTAGATTTTTAATCAATTTTTGTTTTTTTTTTTTTAATTTATGCCATATTTTATTTAAAAAAATGGAAAATAAAAAAACTGTTTTCTTAGGAACTTGTTCAGCGACTTTGATAAAACGTCCACCGTTTTTGGCGCTTCTACATTTTCGGAAAAAGCCTTTGGAATACTTTTTTTCCATAGCTCATGTGAATTTATTCAATTTTCATAATTAATGATTAGTTGGAAACCCTATATCAACTAAAAATTATTCATAAAAAACACGAGCCTTGTTTTTAGCCTTAAGATTTTGATAGTGTTCGTTTAACACCGTCATTTCTGATATGAAAAGGTTTCCTATTATGGTCAAGCGTTGCCAGAGTTCGGCGGAATTTGAAGATGTTATAAGTTTTGCCATTTAAATGTAAATTTGAAATCATTTTATTTTATAGTAAATTTATCTCATTCAAACGGAAATGTCAAGCTCATGAGTCACATCCAATTCGCAATGCACACAATTTGGTTATCGTGTTTGAATTTTTTGTGTTTCATTGAGGGCCTCTACACACCCAAGTGCGCCCATGTATACTTTATTAAAATAAGCGTCCCTCTCTACTCTTAATTAGCTTTCTATTCTTAACCACTTCCTACTATAGTGGTGGTTGTTTTTTTTTTTTTTTTATTTACACTTGACCTGCACCGATTTACATCCGCTTTCGAGATTCTAAAATCGAAGCCCAGACTCTATAGTCAATGTGCATATGCTTGGGCACTTACACCTATAAATGAACTAACCTGTGAATCATCGAAATCATCATCACTAGTGTCTATGCTTTTCTGCTTTCGTATCCTTCCCAGACTCCCAGTTCCATTTAGGTAGCCTCGTCGACCCTCTCCAGCACATGTGGCGATACCCCCACCGCTACCTCCATCACTCCTAGCCTTGTACAAGGCGGATGAGCTGCTGCAACTGGTTATTGGAATTGGGTTGGTACAACCACCACCCTCTGTAGCCATGTCTCACGATAAGCATCCAACCTCAGCGCCAAAGGAGGGAGGAAGAATTGAATAATATATTCGCTTTCTCTCTTTTCTTGGTTATTGATTTATCCAGCAGGAGCAAATTCATAGAGGACTTAACGTCATGTTAAACTGTCGATGATAGCTCAAATCTGGGGGGTGGCTTTTGAAAGAGGTCCCTTATTTTATTAAAGTGCTAAACTATTGGCCCAAAGGACACACACAGAAGAGAAAAAAAATACAGAACAGAACAAAGGCACTTCACTTTGAATACATTTTTTCTTTTTTTTTCACAAAAGACTTAAACGAAAGGCTTTTTCAATTGGGACAAACATATCACCGAAAATTCTTGTGTAGATTCTTATTTGTAATTTTTTATAATCTTAACTAATGAACAAATTACACCCACAAATACACGGAAGACAAAATTCATACATCCGATTTTTTAATTGATTCGGTGTGCTTTCAGGAGTTCCGGCCCGGCTCCCTAACTGAACTTTGTACGTCTACTACACTAAAAAAAATCGGAACCGTTTTATTCACGACCGAAGACAAAACTAAACTCTACTTTGAGTGTTATTCGCCCCCCAGCAGCTTCATGTTGTGTATATGCGGTTTCCCACTCATTGCACTATAAGAGGTGTATGGCACATGGTACGAGTAATCAGCTTTTTCCAGGCATGCGTCCTCGTTATAAAGTCGAGAATTCTTTATTTATTTCGAAGGATCAAATGGCTTTTTGGCGATTATTAAACAACTCTAGCGGAAATTGTAATCTAAAAACTTAAATCACGGATTTATGTGTTGAACAGGTGAATTTACACTTTTTGATTGGATAATGCACTTCGCCGGACAACCACCGCCCGCGTGCAATCACCGACACTTCAGAATCAATACTGAAACCAAGTGAAACCAAAGAGAGCACGCATGCTGAATCGTAGCATCGACCGACGAAGGTATGATTTTGTAAAATTCTAATGAGCGTAACATCACAAACTGAAAAACCGTTTACCTTATACACCGTATGTTTTGAATTTATAGTGAAATCAATTGGGCTTCCAGTAAAAAGCTATTGAAGCTAGCTTCACATTGTCCCTTTCAAAGCGATAATCATGTGAACATCTTTAAAAGCGCCCTAGTGGAGGTGTAGAGGACAATGTAGACTTATTTTTGCGAAAGTAAAATAACTAAAAAGCAACAGTTGAGGGCACCACCTTTAAACATAAAAGAGGCTGTTGTTGTTCTCGTATTTTATTAATCCAAAATTAATGAAATAATCAATTTTTGTATAACAAGGTGTATTTCAAATTTCTGGTGGATAGGTATAAAGAGTGGCCAAATACATGTTTCTTTTTAAAAATACAATAAAATGAAAAACATTGAATATTTTCCATGTGGTATGGCTAAATTAGTGAGAGCAACCGTTCCAATTATTTAAGGAAGACAAAATTGTTCAAGTGGCCGCCTCGCCTTCAAAGAAGCTTTTTCTGTCACTTTGTAGTGACCTTGTTGATTGTTCTGGGATGTAGCTCACGGATTGCTTGGAAAATATTCGCCTTAAACACTTGAAGGATTTCTGGATCGGTCCATCACAGTTCTCCACAAAAATAGTCCGAAGTGGTCAGGTCGCAGCGCCAAGGTGGCCAATTGACATCACCAAGACGGCAGATTGAGTTTTATACTCAACGACAGCAGCCACATTCTCGTCTGCACCGTACGACGACGGGGATCAAGAAGCTGCCTACTTCACTTCAGCGCCAAAACTGAAAAGAAGAAAAGAAAAAAAAGCATTTTTCGGGCTACACAGCACTCACTTTGGAAATATATTTTCAATATTGACCAACGTTATGTTCATGCACAAAGCGACATATTTTGTTCTTGGAACTTTGAGCGAAAAACACCTGCCAGTCTCAATATAACCATTGATTTGAAAGGTTTCTTTTGAATGGCTATACAATAGACAGAGGATGTATTAGAAGTCATATTCGTACCTTTACCCGAAGCACTCCATTTTCACTTAACGTTCTTTATATAATATATACAACTTAAAACCACCATTGCCACTCTGTATTCCTAAAAATCTATTATTGAAAAATTCAAAAATCCTTAAGTTTTGTTAAATATTCCCCATAAAAGGTAATAAGTTTTCTGCGTTTGCACAACAGAGCTTGGGAAACGCCGTAACTGGCACTTAGCCAAAAACTGGAGTATAATTCCCATATCTGTTCAGGTCTGGACATCTTAACGCCCACTTGATAGGGTACAAAATATAGAGCGTTGAGATTGATAGGTGATAGTTCAATTGCATTGTTCAATTGTAATTGTACAATTGAACATCGTCGAAACGTTACCTGTCTCTCTCTCTCTCTTTTATCGCTTTTTTCACAAACAGCGCTCTAGTGAAATAGCCAGTTGCATTCCTCCCCTAAAAAAATTTAGCCGCAACACCCGCCTCGCTAGGAATGCTCATCAGTACTACCTTGAGCCCAGCTTCGGGCGTGCAGTCAAGTATAGAGATTCTTATTTTAGTCGCACCACCCGAATGTGGAATGCTCTGCCTGACCTTGTTTTTCCCCTGCATTACGACTCACAAAAATTCAAAAGCAACGTGCATTGGTGTCTCCTTTCAAATCCTCTCCTATTTTCCTAAATGCTCGCACTGTGTTTTTTAACATTATAAGGGTAGTCATAACCCCTTGATGTGCGTGTTAATTATAAAAAAAAAAAAAAAAAACTTTGCGTATTTCACCTACCTAGGACCGACAAGTTCTGCCGAATTCGAAAATTATGTGATTAATCTTACGATATCCACGATACCCGTAGAAGCACTACTGGACGCTTCTGGGTTTCGAACCTGGAACTCTAATGATTGCTATTATACGGTGAAATTTGTTTCATCTAACTGTTCGAACACCAAAAGTGCAAAAGGGAACGAAAGTTCGAAAAGCTGAGACGGGCAATGGGCTACCGTGTGTCGCACGGATATTAGTTTGGATAAAACAGCTTTGACGTATTTCTCTTTGTCACTCTGTCACTCCAAATTTTGAAGGACTTCACTTGTCATATTGTTTCCCAAAACTAGGATGTGGATTGAATTAGAGATTTGGAGTTCATCGAACCTCGAACCTTCCAAGCCACAAGTAGACACCTAACCGTTACAACCCGGGTACCACTATTTGTTTATAATGGCAAATTTAAATGCAGATTTCGAGGTTTTCCGGTCGTAGTTGTAGTTGACTGTTTGTGTTAACTACTCTGTGCTTGTGGTGTTTTGGGCCAAACTTTGTAGGTACTACAGCATTTGTATTTTCGTTGTACTCACTGTGCAACTGGAAAACGACAGTTTGTTCGTTGAAGCCCTATGGTCGCCATGACTATGAATAGGATTGTCAAGAAAACCTGGGTCAACCCTGGGTAAAGTTCAACCAACGAAACTAATATTACCTGAATTCTTTACTCCTTATCACATAGCAGGCAACACAGATTATGTTCTTGTATCCCCTTTGCTTGAAATAGGGTGTTCTGTAATTAGTGTGCCATACTTTTGGATATTTTTCTTGGTCATATTTTATTCTAAGAAAAAAAAATTGCACGGGAGAGAGGGTCTATCTCCCTCCGTTTATGCGGAAAGGTCAATTTTATAAAAAAATTTACTAAATTTTAGAAAAAGTGAACCCAGTAACCACTTTCGTGGAATTTTCTCTGTGTATACCGCTTCTAGTCTCTCAAAATTGTCCCCTTCTTCGTAATAAGGATAATTGTGGTTTTTAACCCAAAACTCGTATCTAAAAATATCGAATTTGGCATCATTGATTATTCCTTTCTTTCTTTCTTTCTTTCTTTCTTTCTTTCTTTCTTTCTTTCTTTTTTCTTTTGAAAAATCATCTATTACCTTCGTTCTTCGTCTACTTTTTTACACTCGTGTGACCAGCGTCTATGCCGGTGACGGTACGACAGAGGTGAAATAACAATTAACAACAGGGGAAACCTTACACACACAACTGCATACGCCCGTGAGGTGATTTTAGAAACTACAATTTATTTCTGGAATTCAAAATCAGTTTAAATTTCGAAAATAAAGTAGTACAGTAGACGCTCGATATAGTGAAGTAATAAAAACCAGCCAATTTCACTATTTGGAGATTGTTCACTATTTCGAGCGGGAAGCTAGAAACGCTTTCCAAAGCTAAATTTGATCAAATTTCACATTTTGTTCAGTGTGAAGATAATTATATTTATTTAATCTATAAACAAACTTTAATCGAGTTGACTGCTAAAAACAAAAACAATTCTTAATACATCATCACTATATATACAAAGTATAAAACTAAGTCATTTTTTTCTGTCCCTATGTCCCTATGCATTCTTAAATTTTTAAAACTACGCAACGGATTTTGATGCGTCTTTTTTTTCAATGAATAGAGTGATTCAAGAAGAAGGTTTATATATATAAAAAATACATTTTATAGCAGAGAAAAGCCGAGAAATTTAAAGATTTGTAATGCGATGTCGTAACAACATATTTTCCTGCGCTTGCATTGCAAACGCTGGCTAAACCTTACGAGATTGAACAAATTTATGTAAAACGGAATTGTATATCTTAAAAAAATGAATAAAAAAATCACGGCAGCATGTGCTTATCTCCTAAGGATAACCCACAGTAACCATTTTTATCTTTTACATATTACAAAATAAATATGTGTTATTTACCAAGCTATTTTAAACGATACAGTATCATTCCTTATCCAATTTAATACATTACAGTATATGATTTAAATGAATATTTTCAAAGATATTACAGACTTAAAAATTGCGGGACGTAGCGTTTGCTTTTTTGTTATTTTATACCCGTGCGAGGTCATAGCGGACCGCTGTGTTGTTAGTTCACAGTTTTTCTGTATTGTATTTAGTATCAACACTGTACCCGTGTGAAGCCGGGGCGAGTCGCTAGTACTCATGTAAAATAATATAAAACAAAAACATTTTAACTCATAAAAAGCGAAAAATTTACATTAATGTACATAAACATAACATGTACAAATTAGCATCTTTTTTCACTATAACAATCGATTTTTTGGAAAGTAGTTTGTTAATTTTGTCTGCTGTTGTACAAAAGTAAGAACACAGCAAGAACTTGTGTTCTACTGAGTCAAGTGACTACTTTCCTTTGTGATTCAGTGTGAGATGTACATGAATGTACGGTAGAATTTGTTCAAATGCAGTCGACATACTGTAGACGCAATGCAGCTGCAATATTCTTGTTCAAACCTGAGGAAAAGTATGTGTTCACTATTTCGAGATCTTTATTGTTCACTATTTAGAGTAGTGCATGTAAGATTTTGGGTGTTCACTATACTGGATAGTTCACTCTTGCGAGATTCACTATATCGAGCGTCTACTGTATTTGCAATTTAAGTAGATACATAGATCTCGTGTCACAAAACCAAGAATGCAAGCAAAACGAAGTTGCTGATCAAGAGAAGCAAAGGTTCTCCTCTTGTTCATATTTCCTCTGTGGTAACGACTAAAGGCTATGGCCCAATGACTCCGTCAGACTTCAACTTCAACTTCAACTTCAACTTTAAAATATTTCAAAATTTTGGATGGCCCAATGAATCCGTCGCGTTAATGCGCTTTTGTTACACAGAGCACCATGTGTGTGAGCATGTGTGTCTACCAACCAACAAAAAATACCAATAGCAAATGTCAAAGTCGTTAAGTGCGTTGATATTAAAAATGTTTTAATCTCAGCGCCGCCACGGACGTCACGTACGTTGCTTATGGGCCATTCCCCATAAGAATACATGTGTTTTAATCGAGTTGTCAGTTGTGGCCGCTGAAGTCGAACGCGTGACGGAGTGATTGGGCCATAGCCTTAACAAAATCGTATCAGTGACGGCATTTACTTTTTTTGACTAATATCGTTTTTCATTGACGAAAAGAGTTACTCCTTTTGTGAAAAGATGTACTCTTTTTCCATTTTTAGTGTTTCATTGGAAAAAAGAGTAGTTCTGTAGTAACTCTAAACGCCAAAGATCTACTCCCAATCGGTTGGGAGATCTACTCTGCAAATTACACACACATGCAAAAACAGCTGTTGTATCTATTGCAATCAGAGTTTTTGCGGAGCACAAGAAATGAAGACCGAACTTGTTGAGTGTCAAAAGAAAAAGGGAAGAATTTATTCTAATAGTTTGACAAGTACATTTCATTGCGGTGTTGCCAGATTCACAAATCTAAGTTTTAAGTTATATTCACAATACCCCCATTATAATGAAAAAACTTACTTGGCAACCTGCATTTCTAAACCCATACCCTTACAACAAAATTCAATTTTTAATTTCTTTACTGCTTTTGTTAATATATCCGCCAACATGTTGTCTGTGTCAATGTATAGCGGAATGATTTTGTTGGCGTTGATCTGTTCTCTCACGAAATGATGACGCACGTCTATATGTTTCGTACGTGCTCTATAAGCATTGAGAACAGCTAGGTCCAGTGCACTTTTGTTGTCGCAGTAGATTTTTGTTGACGCTGAATCTTCGAGTAGCTCATCTAAGAAACGTTGCAACCACAAAGCTTCTTGAGTCGCTGATGACATCGACATATACTCAGCTTCTGCGGTTGACAATGCAACAGTAGGTTGTCTTTTGGTGCTCCAGGAAATCGCACCACCCTGCAGTTTGAATACATATCCGGTTGTTGAACGTCTTTCGTCTGTATCGGAAGCCCAGTCTGCATCGCAATAGCCCAGTAGGTCTTTGTTACCATGTTTGGTAAACACCAGCTTCGTATTGATGGTACCTTTCATGTAACGAAAAATTCTTTTAATGGCATTCCAATGTGACTTACCGGGATTTTGATTATATCGGCTCAAACAGCTGACAGGAAACGACAAGTCTGGACGGGTAACCTGAGCAGCAAACATTATGCACCCAATGGCTTCTTGGTAAGGCACATTCTTCATCTCTGTAGTTTCTTCTTCGTTTTTCGGACACATTTCTTTGGAAATAATCTGGTTGACATCAACTGGAGTTGAAACTGGATTAGAATCCATCATTCCGAAGCGCTGAAGAATTTCCTTAAAATACTGCTCCTGGTCAATGGAAATGGTACCTTTGTTCCGATCACGCTGTACTTGCATACCCAGTATGAACCGCGCTTCTCCTAGATCCTTCATTTGGAAAGTTTCCATCAGCTTTGATTTTAAATTGTTTTTCATAACAACATCGTTTGACATGACCAAGAGATCATCTACATAGACCGCTAGAAATAATTTCTTATCATCTTCTAGTTTGTAATAAACACATTGATCAGCTGAAGTTTTCTTCATTCCGAAGGCTGCTAATGCTGAATCCAATTTGATATTCCAAACCCTGCTGGATTGTTTCAAACCATATAATGATTTATGTAGCTTGCACACCTTAGTTGTATCGCCACTCATATAACCTTCGGGTGGAATCATGTAGATATCTTCGTTGATTTCCCCTTGGAGAAATGCGGATACTGCGTCCATCTGATCAATGTCCATATCAAAACGAACTGCCAGGGCCAAAAGGGCTCTTATGGAACTATAGCGCACCACTGGCGAATATGTTTCCCCATAATCGAGACCTTTTCTTTGCGCGCAGCCCTTCACTACTAAACGAGCTTTATATTTCACAATTTTACCTGTAGCATCCCTTTTTGTCCGAAACACCCACTTGCAGTCAATTGTTTTCCGGTTTGGTGGCAGCGTCTCCAGCGTCCAAGTCTTGTTATACTTTAAAGCTTCGAACTCCTCATTCATTGCTGCACGCCATAAGTTTGCATCCGCTCTGCCCATAGCTTCAGTAACTGTGACTGGATCATTTACCTCCAAACTTAGTGCTGCCATACTTACGAAATCAGGCCTCTGTATTGGCTTCGGTACACGAGATGATCTTCGTATTTCAGAGACTTCAACCTCCAACTCTTCTGGTGGTAAATAGTCTTCTTCTTCAGGTTGAATTGTTGCATCACTTTCAGAGAAAAAACTTTCTTCGAAAGAATCAGATTGACTGGAAGTGGAACTTGCTGCGTGATGATTGTTGGTATCTGTTGATTCGTTAGTTGGACTCTCATCGGATGTACTTTCACTAAGAGATTCAAAATTGTCCCCCATTGAATCGTCAAAGCATACACTGACACTTTTAGTGTTTGGCTCATCATTTCCGTTTTCAAAGAAAACTACATCCCTGCTGACGTATACCTTTTTTGTCTTCGGATCCACTAATCGGTAAGCTTTCGAGTTTTCGCAATACCCCATCATCAGACATTCTCTGGATTTCGGATCAAATTTCTTTCGTAATTGTTTCGGTATGTGCACCATTGCACGACAACCAAAAACCTTGAAGAATTCCAAATTTGGCTTCAGCCCAGTCCAAGTTTCTTCAGGAGTTTTGTCGGCCAATCCCCTTCTTGGAGAACGGTTGATTATGTACGCTGCCGTCGTTACAGCTTCACCCCAAAACTCTGTTTTTAAGTTTGCATCAAACAGCAAACAGCGGGCCTTTTCCACGATCGTCCTGTTGGTTCTCTCGGCAAGACCATTTTGCTCCGGTGTGTACGGTGCGGTTGTTTGATGCTGAACTCCATGTTTAACTAAATATGACAGCAAGGCTGCATTGCAGTATTCAGTTCCATTATCGGTACGCAATATCTTTATCTTCTTTTGAGTTTGATTCTCAACCAATCGCATGAACTCCTCGAATTTCTCCTTAACCTGACTTTTTTCTTTCATTAGGTATAAGAAAATTTTTCTGCTGTAGTCGTCCACCAAAACCAAAAAATAGCGCGCACCTCCAATAGAGTTCACACTCATCGGACCACAAACATCGGAGTGTACAATCTGTAACATCTCGGTTGCACGAGTTCCAATATGCTTAAATGGCATTCTTGTTTGTTTGCCTTTGCAACAAACGATACACGGAACATTTTTATCTTTCATGGTAAAGTTTACCCCATTTGTCATGTCCTTGAGTTTTCTTAAACTATCAAAACTCAGATGCCCCATTCGGCGATGCCACAAATTGATGTCCTGACAGGCACGTACAGAAAAATTTGCGTACATCGTTGTTGGCAGATCCAACCTATAGACATCTGACTCCAGGAATGCTGTGACTATCTGACGATTCTTTTTATTGAGGATTTCAGCTCGACTTCCATGAAACCTGACACTGTTCCCTGTTTTTGCCAATCTACTTACGGACAGAAGGTTGGCACAAAGGTTTGGGACGTAAAGGACGTCTTTCACTATGGCAGTTTCACCATTCAATAGTTGAATCTCAATATCACCCATACATTCTACCTTCAATCGATTTTTATCTGCAATAACTACTTCATTGTTGCTAGAATTCGTAATATTTTTGAGCCAATCCCGTCGCAAAGTCATATGGGCCGACGCCCCCGAGTCCAGAAACCACGCCTGAGTGTTGACTTCGTTTACCACCAATGACGTGAACAACACATTTTGATTTCCTGTAGACTTTGGCTGTTGTGACTTCGGATTGGGACAATCCCTAGCAAAATGTCCAAATCGATTGCATTGAAAACAACGTACACGTTTTTTATTTTTGACGAAAGAATTTTTACTGTACAAGGCTACTGTGCTATTCGCTGCATGAGTGACATCTTGGAGTAACTTTGTCTTGATTGAGTCGGAAGTTATGTCCACTCCGGAATTTTCCAGCCCCATTATCATCGGTTGATAGTGTTCTGGCAAACCTGCGAGAAGCAATGTGCCAATCCATTCCTCGTTGATTGTAAGCCCTGTGCCGCGTAATTTATGTGCAGTCGTGACGATTTTGTTCACGAAATCTTCCATAGACTCGCTGTCCTCAAGCTTGGTTGTGATCAACGTCCTCAGCAACCCAACTTTCCTCGTCAAACCCGAGTCGTCAAACGCCTTCTTCAAATTGTCCCAGACATCTTTGGCTGTAGTAGCATTTTGGACATGGACGTAGTTGATGGGATCTATCATCAAGATCAATTTCGATTTGGCCTTTGTAATTTTCTTTTCATCGGTGCACTCGCCTTCAACGCATTCCCATAGTTCTTCATATTGGAAGAGATTTTTAATTGCGAATTTCCACGAATCGTAGTTTTCTCTCCCTTTTAGTTTCTCTATGGAAAAACTGTGATGATTGTTTGCCGCCATTTTACACCAACCTCAAATGTGTATCGTTGTTGAAGGTAACTAAAAAAATGAACATTTATTAATCGGAGAATATCTATTTAATCCTTTATAATTATTTATTAATAAATATCTTTTTACGTTCGCGACTTTCCCTACAGTTTCTTGTGCTTAAACTATGCGAATTCTGGGCCCATAACCTATTGCAATCAGAGTTTTTGCGGAGCACAAGAAATGAAGACCGAACTTGTTGAGTGTCAAAAGAAAAAGGGAAGAATTTATTCTAATAGTTTGACAAGTACATTTCATTGCGGTGTTGCCAGATTCACAAATCTAAGTTTTAAGTTATATTCACAATAGTATCAAACGTCAAATGGAAAAAAAATTTTGTGAAATTTATTTGGTGATTATAAAAATTGAAAAAAAAAGAAAGTAATTGAATATGAGTACAGAAATATGTAGATAATTTAGAATTTGTTAGTTCGCTGCATTCTTTTTTGTCATCTTCTTCGTCGTCATCCCTTTCCATCCATCACCTACATGGAATGTAAAAAAAATTGAAAAGATGCAAGTGAGCGCTTTCACTACTTTAGTAACTACGTATCCAGTCATTAGAAACAACTGCGAAATGAGTTGAAAATTTTTCACCCCACTTAATGTAAAAATTTCAGATATAAAGTTAATTTAGAATCATTTCGAAGTTTCACAATCGGCTTTTCAGAATAAAATGCGAAAGATTACAAGCAAAAAAGGATTTATTGCGTCTGTAGTTCAATTTTGAATTCACAAAACTAAATAAATTTTGACTACATAGTGACTACAGAAGTGAATGCACACAATTGGCGTTTTTCTTTTTTAGTTCCGAACAGTGCACTGAACAGAGAACGAACAGCGTGAACGTGATCTGAACTGAGCTATGTGAAGTTGGCTGCGCTCAGACTCTTGCTCTAGATGCCCCGTCATATTATTTCGAGCACGTAGAGCGCGCTCGCGTAGTGTTCTGAAGAAAAAAGAAAAGCATTTTGAGCGTTCAGATGTCGCTGAACTGAAAAAGAAACACTCTTACGTTCTTGACGTTTCACTTCTCTGTTCGGAACTAAAAAAGAAAAACGCCTAATGCTATTCATGCCAATTGCCACCAATACTACGACAAAACTGTTAAAAAATAGGCGTTTTTCTTTTTTAGTTCCGTGCACTGAACGGAGAACGAACAGCGTGAACGTGTTCTGAACTGAGCTATGTGAAGTTGGCTGCGCTCAGACTCTTGCTCTAGATTCCCCGTCATATTAGGCGTTTTTCTTTTTTAGTTCCGAACAGAGAAGTAAAACGTCAAAAACGTAAGAGTATTTCATTTTCAGTTCAGCGACATCTGAACGCTCAAAATGCTTTTCTTTTTTCTTCAGAACACTACGCGAGGGCGCTCTACGTGCTCGAAATAATAGGCGTTTTTCTTTTTTAGTTCCGAACCGTGAACTGAACAGAGAACGAACAGCGTGAACGTGTTCTGAACTGAGCTATGTGAAGTTGGCTGCGCTCAGACTCTTGCTCTAATGCCCCGTCATATTATTTCGAGCACGTAGAGCGCGCTCGCGTAGTGTTCTGAAGAAAAAAGAAAAGCATTTTGAGCGTTCAGATGTCGCTGAACTGAAAAAGAAATACTCTTACGTTTTTGACGTTTTACTTCTCTGTTCGGAACTAAAAAAGAAAAACGCCTAATATGACGACGGGGCATCTAGAGCAAGAGTCTGAGCGCAGCCAACTTCACATAGCTTAGTTCAGAACACGTTCACGCTGTTCGTTCTCCGTTCAGTTCACGGTTCGGAACTAAAAAAGAAAAACGCCTATTATTTCGAGCACGTAGAGCGCGCTCGCGTAGTGTTCTGAAGAAAAAAGAAAAGCATTTTGAGCGTTCAGATGTCGCTGAACTGAAAAAGAAATACTCTTACGTTTTTGACGTTTCACTTCTCTGTTCGGAACTAAAAAAGAAAAACGCCTAATGGTAACTTTAATTAAATGGAAAATGGTATAATGGTAACTTAATACATGGAATAAGGCTATTCCGCATTTATTAATACGGCGGAATGAATATACGGAGGCTTGGCATAAATTTTTCTTATAAAATGGGAAATGCCTTACAGTAAAAAGCTAAATTTGATCACAATTTAAATCAAACGTCTAAAATTATTTCATTTTAACGCAATTCACACACAGCCTAAATTTAAAATTGTTTTGTGTAGTAAAATAACTATCCTACGGCAACACTTGTAGATATTTCAGCAGACACAACATTACGTTGCGTTTGCGGTACGTTATAAACCCGGCGGTCGGTGCATTGACAATTCTGTAAGCAAGGCAAACAAATTCATGTATTTTATTTTGCTCATGCAAAAAGTCGCAAATTTATCCTTTTTATCTTTCCATTAAAACACTTTACTGAAGTGATAAATAAATATAAAAAAAACAGTAATGTCTGCTGCTCCAACTGCTGTAAATGCTTCTACACTCCTGCCGCTAGGTTAGTTCACTCCAAGGGAAGAGTACGTAGAAATCAAATCCTTTCTTTTAGAGCTTGTGGACAAATGTATTGGATCGCGGATTCATATCATCATGAAGAACGACAAAGAAATGGTTGGAACTTTACTTGGATTTGATGACTTCGTGAATATGTTGCTCGAAGATGTCACAGAATACGAAAACACACCCGAAGGCCGTAGGATAACCAAACTTGATCAAATTCTTTTGAATGGAAATAATATCACAATGGTAAGAGCTAAGCTTTCCATTAGCTATTCTTGGTATTGACATTGTGATTTTGATTGCAGCTTGTACCTGGTGGCGATATTCCCGAATAATCAATTTTCAAACCGAAATAAACTGTACAAATTATGTTATTAAAAAACTCAAAAAATCTTTGTTCAAAGTACGTAGTTTGAGAAATTGTAAAACTAGCTCTCAAATTGTTTATTGATTTGAAATTACATTCCGCATGGCGGGAGCAAGTAAACATCATCTTTATTTACATTTCTTTACATAAAAAACTGGCATTTGTGTGCTAAAATTGATTTTTAGGTATAATTAGGTGGTTTCAAGAGGTAATCACCTTTATTACGATATGTGTTTTACTTAAAGGAGTGAAAATAACAGCTTCAGACTCGTAAGGTTTCCCTGCTCTTCCTTGTTTGTACCATCAAGAGTTATTTTACTTTAACGCCAACTGTGGTGCACAGAGCTATGTCATTTTGAAGGCGTTTTATTCAAATTGCTATTGTAATAAGGGTGAATATTGTTTCAAACCTGCTCTAGGCCTTTTTCAAAATCTAAAAGATGATTATTTGCACCAAACTGAGAGTCCTGGTGGGCAAGGAATAAAGGTCTTGTGCATTGCTCTACAATTTCTATTAGGAAGCTAGGGAACTTAACATTTTGTGTTTCCAAACAGCTTTGCAACAAGGTACTTTAATTTGCCACTGAAATCTAACCCATCAAACTTTCAAAATATATAAAAATCAAATTACTTTACAAAAATTTGATTGTGAGTTGTGACTGTGAGACGTTCAAAGTTTTATATATGTTTCGTCCTCCCAATTTCTCTCTCTTTTTTTTTTTTTTGTTACAATTTAATAGAAAGCTTGATGTTACAATGTTTGGTATTTCCAATTTTTAAATTCTTAGTGTAACCTTTTCTTACATCTGCGGGAACAGAAGGCCACCGCTTCGTTATTCTGACGGTCTTTAATACACAGTATGTACCGTTGCTTATCTAAATATATGAGATATTCTCGTCATCATCAGCAGGAGCTGACGATCGTTGGGAGAACGATGTTAGACGTTAAAGGGTTCGCCCGAGGAGTCGATTTTACAAGCTGTTTGAAGTCCGTGTTGGGCGATGGGTCTTGTGATAGCTTCAACTTCTGTTATGTTGCGTTGATTTCTCCTTCCTGCAGCAACGTAGAAATCGTCATGGATAGCACCTGCAGATATCGGTCGTTGGAGGCTGGTATATGACTCCCGTAGTTTCTGTCGATGATTTTTCACATGGAAAGGTAACTTTGTTGTGTAGGTTTTGTCAAGACGCTAAAGCCACAACCCAATGACCCCGTCATCCGCTGAACAGACAATCGATAGAAACATATATGTATCTCTTTTTGCACCTCTTTTATTAACTAGAATTCAATTGGTACAGTTCAACAATAACTTTTAAATTACATTTTTATTTTATTTTTTAGTTAAATACGAAGTAAAATAAATAAATTCGTCTCTCATAAAGTTTTCGTGAGTGTGTTTATGTGCATCTTATAAATACAGAAAGAAAAACTAATGACAATATTTTTACATAAAATGGATACAAAGTTGTTGAGTCAAAAATTTAAAAACAGCACCAACCAACCCGTTCTTCATCACCGAATGCAATGTGTTCTATGCTCCAAGATGGTGTTTCAAGGCGCCCAGTATCATCTACTTTGACATTATTGCCGACCGGAATTCCCATGTGTACCGACGGTAGATGGAAAGATAATTGTGTAGAGCTATTGCTTAGATTTAATGCAGTATCATTTGTGTAGGCTGTTACGGAATTACAAGAATCGAATTTGCGTAGGCCTCGGCTTTTGCCTTCATCTGCCAAACGAACAAGCCCCAATGCGGTCGACACAAAGACTTGTTGAAGGCCTTGATCCTTTTCAGCTGAAGTCTCAAAGTAATTCCCTCCGATAGAAGAAGCAAAATGATATGCTTCATCACGAGACACGACTCTGTTTGATGAAAGATCGAGTTTGTTTCCAACTAATGTAAGTATGATGGGATCCTGAACATTTCGATGTAGTTCTTGTATCCATGATTTGATTTCTATAAAGGACTTACGTTGGGTTAAGTCGAAGACTAGAATCGCAGCATTCGCATTTCGATAGTACATGGGAGCAACAGCGCGAAAACGTTCCTGGCCAGCTGTATCCCATATTTGCAGTTTGATAGTGTCATCATTGAGACAAACTTTACATGTGAATAACGAGGCGGCTATAGTTGGCCCAATGTCTTTGTGAAGTGAGTTCTTTATGTACTTGGTGACTAAACTAGTTTTGCCAACACCTCTTGATCCTAAGATTACGACTTTTGCTTCAATTGTTCTCATTTTGTTTGAATTCCCGATACTAGCAGACTCAATGAGAAACTTTATAATTTTTTCTATAGATGTATAGGGGAGAATGTTTGCTCGAGCTTATTTGCTTAAAGATAGAATATCACTGATAACTCATTACTGGCTGAATACAATGGCACAACTGCAGCAACAGTATTAGAAGTTGAGTCACCTCTGGTTTGTTTCTCCCTTGTGTTGAGTTTTCTACATATCTGTAATTTAATAAAATCAAATGCAATGATCAATAAATAGAAATTATTTTATTTGATTTTTTGAAAACAACAATTATGTATTTGTTTTTATTTTATTCCTCACTTCTCTACTTTTTGCTGTTGTCAGTTTGACATTTTTTTAATTTTAAGAACTGTTTGTTTTGGTATACGATTTCCCAAAATCTAGTTTTGTTTCCCTTCTTGATTTATGCACAATTTGAAGCTCATTTCCAAATAATCACCCCTATCATGAAATCCATTCGGAGAAATCCCCGAGTGAAAAATCACGATACGAATCCCGACAAAAAGCAATCACAAATTCCGAACGAATTCGAAAAAAGCATTGCCTGATTGAAAAAATGAGTGTCCATTTTCGAAGTCAGCTGTCTTATGTCAAAATAAATACTCGAAGCAATAGAAACAAAAATCCCTAAACTTAAAAAAAAAAATCCCTTAACTTTTCCCAAACACATTTTTTTACCGATTTTTGTTTTCTAGTAAAAATTGATTTATTTGCACTTTTTGTGCTTAGGATAAGTTATAATAGATCTGTATCATTGATCAAATCTTAAATGTTATATGAAATAAACAATTTTACTGTCGAATATAATCAAATATTTTCTTCATCAAGTTATAAATTCCCTAAAGAGGATTTTTGTTAGGTGGTCCATGAGTACTTTCCAATCTGTCAAATAGAATTTCATTCGCTTATTATCATAAAATAATTTGTGAAGTCCAAGTTTTTTCCGTATAAAATTCAAGTGTCATTTGAAAAAATGTAATTTCTTTCGGAAAGAATTTTATTCATTGATATGTGTTTATAAAATCCGATGTTCTTAAGGGGTGAAAACAACAAACAAACAAACAACAGGCTGTATGAAATGTTATCCTGTAATCCAGACATAACAAAAGGATACGCTAAACATCCAAAAGAGGAAGTTAATGACCACTGGGAGGAAATAAAAACAGAGTTGGATCTAAATTAATTTACGAGATATTTTTTGTTTTTGTTGTTTTTTCTTAAGTAGAATTATATTTTATAAAATTGTTTCATATAAATGTGTTTTTTTATGTTTTTACAAATGGATTTTACCTATGGCTCTACGCTCTACGACAGAAGAAACTTGTCGTAGAAAAGGACGTCATTTTTCCGTTTCATTCGGAATTAGTGATACCAGATTCACGAATTTCGAAATTCGTTCCACTCCGAATGGATTATGTGATAGTAATATCGGGAAACGTAGACTTTTTTCGATTACGATGGAATCTGTGATAGGGGTGAATAAAAATTTTCTGAACACGAACTAATTTATTCCATTTGAGAGAGATTATTGGAAGAAAGTGAATAAAAAAGTATGAAAGGTTTATGTCGTTTTCCAAAAACCAAATCGGGAGTGAATTGGAGAGTTGAAGTGTCAGCTTTGACATTTCTAGTATAGCTTTTCTGTCAAAAAATCACTCCAACTCTCCAAATCACTACCGATTTCATTTGGGAGTGATATTTTGGAAAACGACATTAGTACTTATCTTTATCGTAGCGTATGTGATAAAACACTCTAATTTTCCGAATTCTTTTCAGTGAAGATTTCATTGATCGATTGGTTAGCCGGATCGTTGCCTATAGTCAAGTACAGCTTTTTGACAGCTTATAACCAAATGAGAATTTTTCGTTTGAAACCAGTTTTTATTTATTTAAAATGATTTTTTCGTTTGAAAGCAGTTTTTATTTATTTATTCAAACTATTGTTGCAAGGTTTACTACAGATAAACATGTTTATTTGCCCCTATAATTTTTCATCTGCATCCTATAACAATTTGCTTCGTAGTGTTTTTGCGGGAATAACCAACCAGTAAATATTTTTTTTTATTGG